>CM056588.1:31871929-32461929 GCA_029721435.1 Gymnothorax reevesii
TGTTCTAAATCATCTGGTTTGTGGTTTGCCAGGCATCTTAAGGGGGATGAGCAACCGGTCCCTAAAATTAGACATAGAAGAGAGAAAGCTTCTCTCAATCAAAAAGTGCAGATAAAGAAATTAATGTCTATTTTAAACCAGCTAAGGGAGGTAAGCACGAAGTGTGGACGGCAGGGGTTATTTTAGGTTGAATGTTGATTTAAAGTTAGCATCAGCAATGTGCCCAGATTTGCCGAGTTTCATCAGGGGAGTAAAACACAGGTAAGAGCCATACCAACACCGCATTAATGCTCTTGTTTCAGTCGCATTGATCACCCTAATGCATTTTCTGCAGGGTTGCCAAAGAAGGATGCTAAATCTTGTGCGAAACGGCACTGCCAGAATTTTTACTAGATCAGGAAACGTATCACTCCAAGCTCTCCCAGCGATGCACTGGAGTCCCTGTTCTCGCAGCACATCGATTGATTTCTGAATTATTAACTTGTTTGCAGCCCATACAAAATTTAATATCTTCTCCTGCCAGCTTGTTTCGAGTGAAAAGTTATAACTCTAAATATGGTGAGGCATTTTTTTTTCATTTTATGCACTTTAACAGGAAGATAATGGCCACATAAAAATGAGAAGATGTGCCATCAGTGGGAAATACACAATGTATGAAAAAGAATTTTGTGGATAATATGTTTAAGGCAGTGGTTATATCTTGTTTTTGCAAGTCTTTCTGACTTGAATATTTTCATTCATCGAAGTTCATTGTTTATTATTCCTCCCAGCAGTGGGGGTTGCTGAGCTTAAAATAGGGGAAGCACAAAAAATCATGTTAAACTGCAGATTAGTCTTTACTTGCTTTCAGTCATTTTCTTAAATTAACAATGGATTAATTCTGAAACACTTAACCCTTTCAGCGCCGCCCAATGGTGTAAGACATCAAAACGCTGTTGAAAACATATTATGTGGCAACTTGTTTAAAAGAGCTCCCGCAGGGAAGCTCTTTTAAAAAAAGTTGCCACATGATAGGTTTTCAACAGCTCAGGATAATTACATTTTTCATTACTTGAAAATGTATTCAGCACTCAAGGGTTAACACTATCAGGTGTAGCCAGTCCTCCACCTCATGGAAAGAGGAGAAATAAAATTCAAATTGTAAACGAAATTCAACTTAATATAATCTGAATTGGTCAAAACTGTGGGTATGTGACACCAATAATTGTTTTAACTTCAACAGTCAGCAAGATATTACAACATATTCCACAAGCCAACATGAAAATAACAGAGATGTTTATCTTTTTTCTTGAATCATAGGCTACCTTGTGAAGACAACATCGTTCTGAATCTCTCTTTTTTTTAAATGCTCTGATAAAGCATTCAGGTGGAAGCTGTGTGTTTACCTGCCAATTGAGTTTTCTTAAATTGGACAGCTTTTAAATGAAGGTAAATGATTGAAAATGAGTCCAGATTAATTACCAATTTAAAGGGGACCCATTATGCTGATCCTTCTTTTAATACATATTAGTACAATGCCACCAGAAAATCAGTGGGTAGCATTTTTTTGTTTGCTGGCAGCAAATAGCCACGGCCAAAGGGAACGTTAGCTGCATGTGCTCAGTATTTCACCTAAGACAGCTTTGTTAATAAAGGATAATTAGACACTGGATAAGTGTTTCAGCTGCTTCTCAAATCTGAAGCAGCTGCATTGATCAAGCGCTCGGAGCCACAAGCTGTAAGTAACGATATAACAGCACATATAGTAAATGAAGCTAACGTGTTACGGGTGGCTAGCAGCACCGCTAGCGATAGTTAGTGCTAAAAACTGGCCTCAATCACAGGCTTTGTAAAATATCTGAAGATAAAGCCCGTATTGGTCGCGACTGTCCGTGATTCACAGACACCGAAGTTGCATTGCTTTTACTGCATAAGCCAACCTGACGTGACGCCAGTTGATTGTGGCTGTAGCACAGCAGCTAACGTAGCCAAGTTAGAGTTGCTAATGTTTGAGTCCTAAATATGCAAGAGTAATATCAGGGGAAATTCTGCAGAAGGTGTGTGAACATAAACCTCATTTGAAGCTAACTTTTTAAACTTGTTTGTATTTGGATGCATGGTACAACAGTCGACGGTAATGGAACTTGCTTTCTGTAAAACCTGTATTGCAAGGGTTTGTCTCTGTGGTTATGACCGTTCGATTACCAGCTACTGCATGTTAGGTCGCATGCGGTGCTAATTAAAATTTCTTCTGGTTAACTTATATGCAATAATTCTGATTGGTTTGCTTGTGCTACTTCAGTAAGCATCAATGTTTTGGTTTGATCATAACCTCGCCCGATTGTAGCCACTACAGTTGAAGCTAACAGGAGAGGTGCTGTATGTGTCCGCAAAGTTAGGCTGAAAAGCACAGTTAGGCCAGACGTAGGTTTTGCAGAGCTTGGGATAAGTGTTTGGGTTTGTTTACGGCTGCCTGTGATCACTTCACTTATCCATGACCGGGAATCCAGCCGGATTCTTCACAAATGTCTGGGCAAGCTCTCTGGTGCTACCATGAAAGCAACGCGAAATGCAGAGGCTCTACCGTGTCTGGTATTACAAATGATTTCTCTGCACTACCGTGACATAATTTCATCCCCCTTTAGAAGTTGTTGTGGCTAATAAAAAGCCAAAAAAGGCGGATATTAAATAGGAAATTCTTTCCTGTAGAAGTGATTCACTAGCTCCATATAAGCAACTTGTTCGTGCTAACGGAACTTACAGTCTGTAAAACCTGCATTATGTTCATAACATAAGCAGAGCTCTCTCTTGCTGTGGCTTACTAGGCTATCCATAAAGTTGCTTTCACATCGGACGCAAAACAAATTTTTCGCGGGACAGATTAGCCTACATTCAAAGTCAATGCAAAGACGCGAATACACGCATTATGGGCGCGTTAAGCAGCTTTCACACCGGATGCGAAACTAATTTTTCGTGCAACAGGCTACATTCAAAGTCAATGCAAAGACACGAATACACGCGTTATGGGCACGTTAAGCAGCTTTCACACCGGACACAAAACTAATTTTCCACACGAAAGATTACATTAAAAGTCATGACCGCTTATCAGCTACTGCATGTTAGTTTGCGTGCTCTGCTGATTAAAAGTGCTCCTGGTTAAATTATATGCAGCAATTCTGATCGTATGCTTGTGTTACTTCGGTAAGCATCGGTTTCATCATAACGTTGCCCGATTGTAGCCACAACAGTTGAAAATAACCGGAGAGGTGCAGTTAGACCAGACATAGGTTTTGCAAAGCTTGGGGTGCGTTTTTGGGTGCTTGTGAAATGATCGCTTTATTTATCCATGACCGGGGTCTGGCTGATACTTCTCCAATACCTGGGCAAGCTCTCTGATGCTACCGGCGAAAGCAAAAGGGAAGCGAACAGGCTATAACGTGTCTGGTATCACAAACAATTTCTCTGCATTGCGGCCAATTGAATATTAAATTCTTTCACGTAAAAGTGATCGATTCGCTAGCTCCACATAAGCAAAGGTTCACGCAAATGGAACTTACGGTCTGTAAAATCTGTATTATGCTCATAACATAACCGGAGCTCAATCTAGCTCTCGAGCACTATACAAAACGCATCCATTCTCCGCGAGGAAACGCTGGTCATTCTGACACAATAAGTAAACCATTACCATGGGCAATTTCCGAAAAGGCCGTTTAGCCTGGAGCTTTCGCCCCTCCATCATATACCAGCGCAGAAGCTGTTAGTTTCTCCACGCTAACGCCACACCACAGTTATGCTCACGAACATACAGGTCCTTATAATAGACACCGAAGCAGTCCATAAGCTGTTGGTCCACTTTAAGCTGCTCCTCACTGTCAGTGTTTCACTCTAAACTCAGACCCACTGGATTTCTACGGTCTCCAGTCTGCACGTGGGTATGTCGACCGGTTCTACAAATGTGTCTATATGGGGTGGATTCTAGCTTTCCCTCAATCCTAGCTATAAAGCAGAAAAACAGCAGTACTCACCACTGTTGCTGTAGCTGTTATGGCCCCAATTTGTTATTACATTTACAACATCCACAACAGCAAGGGATGACAGACACAATTTTAAAACTTAAACACATTTAATTAACAAAGACCACTAACAACTAACTAATCTACTGACTAATCTAATGACCAAGATTGATTAACAAGAAAAACAGAAATAATTACAGTCCCTTTTGGTTGGGTTCCTTGGTGATGTCCTGGGTGAGGAAAATGCTCTAACACAGGCAAAAATCCACTATAAGCTTCACAGGGCTTGAACAGAATGACAGGTCTGGTCACATGTATCCTTCTCCTTGCAATTTCTCCTACTACTTTACTGTCTCAATTCTACTCCTTATATACTCTTTTGCAGACCCCTCCCACCTTTTAGACTTTTTTTTTCTTTTCTCTGGGACTTATTTCAGACATGCCCAGAACATGTCCAAACCTAGCTCCAGTCTGGGCTTAACAAAAAAAAGGTAAATACTGCCATCCAGTGGCCTATATTCACATTATATAGCAAACTGTAGTCCATAGCAAATTTGAGCTTGAGCCGCCAGATTTTCGCACTGCGTCCAACACTTTCGCTGTTGCGTTTATTAGTACAAGTTCATTTCATTAGATCTATACACATGTACTGCGTTAGATTACGGAATTTGCCCGCCACTTCTTTCTCAGATGGCAGACGTGTCTCATGTTTCACTCTGGGGAGGCGGACCTGGAAAACTGTGTTCTGCAGCTTTGTACTGCCCAACTCTGCCATCCACAGAGCTGGCCAGTCAGAAGAAAGTGGGCACACAGGGAGTGGGGGCCATAGCGGAAGAGCCACCCCAATTAGGCGTTTCAGGCAGAGACTACAAAGGGCTACAAATGGGGTTTTTTGAGGATGGCAGTATGAGCTCACTAAGGTCCCCATGTTGGACATTGACCAATCAGGAGTACTCTAGGGGAGTCCAATATAGCAAAATAGGTCCCCTTTAAATTTTGTGCTTCCCCCATTAGCAGCTGAGTGTTTACCACTGCCTCATTACCATGCAATATAACATTTTTTTAAATGATGAATGCATATGAAACTAGAATAATCTGTTCTGTAGATTACACCCACAGTATGTCAATATTGTGCTGAATAAATTAAAGATCACAGAAGCGACAGTACAGAGGCCACGTACCTCAGCCACAGCATTGGCTGAGCCAGAGACTGTGTCATACTCCACCAGTAACTGGAGAGGACAAGGGGCCCCGGGAATTATGGTAGGTACATTCACTCTGTTTGAGAGACAAACACAACCATATGACCAAGTTTTTCCTGTCTCATTTCAATCCATAGCACAAACCTTATAAAGACTAACCTGACTGTAAATTGGATAAAGTCTCTACTCAACTTTCCAAATATTACGCTGAAACAAATTTTACTCTGAGATTTACTAGGGCTCCATATTAACCCATGCTTGACTAAAGACTAGAAAATGTTTAAAAAAATAAAATGACTAATGAAGTTTGGTGTTGGAAGGTAAAAATTAAAAAGAGCTCCATGAAGACAAGCTAGTTCATATCTAACATACCAGTTTGAAAACATGTCTGTTAATCATGCATTAAATTGTAGATGGAGTTTAATTTCTGCAAACATCTTTGATAGGCAAGGACACTTTTGGGTGAAAGCAAGCCAGATTGTGTAAAAACCTTGTTGTTTTTACACAATACGAGATTTACAACGCCAGACAATGTAAAAAAAAATTGTTAAAAAAGTTGGCTCTGTTGAGGATTGTGCAGTAGGTTGATGAGTCTGGATTACCGTAGCAGCAGGCGACTGAGATAGCGGATTGATTGAGGCTGCTCAGTTAAACTCCCATCTCGTCCTGTGAGCCCGTCCACCAGGAAGAAACGGTGCACTGCCGGCAATCTGCCTGTAAATACAGGAGTGCTTACAGACCTTGAAACTGGAATAACTGACTTACCGACCATCATGATGGTAAATGCAGCTGTGTTAGCTGTCCCCAAAACAAACAAACAAGACAAAAAACCAGACCAACACACTGCCTGGAATCTGGTTTGTGAATGTAGGTGTGATTTCTGACCCTGAAACAAAATTAACCAACCGACACACTGGCACAGATCTCTCCATAAGTTAAGGAGCGCTTACTGGCCCCAAACTGGAATAACAGGCAACACGTCACCATGGAGCTGTCTGTAAATACAGATGTACTTACTGACCCTAAAACAAAATTAACCAGCCAATACACGGCGATGGATCTGTATGCGAATTGCAGTAAGCTTACCAAGTCCAAAGCCTGAATAACAGGCGTGTACTACAAAGGGACTTCATCATTCGCCAGAATTTCCTGACATGAGCTGGCTCAACAAACCCTGAATGTGCGATCAGAGCCACTATAACTAACCACCAAAAATGCAAAGAAAGCCAATTTTATAACATTGAAAAGCCCAGCTATAGACTCACCATACCTTACTAACCCACTAATCTTTCCTAATAGTACCCCCCTTTGGCCTACAACAGTACCATGGAGCTGTTGGTAAATACAGATGAGCTTACTTAGCCCAAAACGGATTTAACCATCAGCACATTGCCATCAATCTGTCCCTAAATACTAGTGAGATAATTGATTCCAAAGGAATTGAAGAGCATCTTGCTAAAAGTACTTGAGTCACATTTACACATATGGGGTCTCATTCATGAAACGTTAGTAAATTTGTGCGTAAATTTGCACATAAAATCCTCCGCGGGAAACTCAGATCTGATCGCACACACGTGTGTATGATCATGAATGCCAATCCATCGTAAACTGACAGCGCGCTCACGGTAATTAGCTATTAGCATAAATCCCGCCCATGAATTGCCAATGACCACCATATAAGGAGGTGTAGATGCATCCAGTCGACCTGTTAGACATGGCGCAAAGAAAGAGAGAGAGAGAAAATTTTTTTTTCCCGAAGCGGAGATAGAAATTATTTTGGGTGAAGTGGAGTTAAGAAAAAACATTTTATTTTCATCTGTTAGCAGTGGTGTGACAGAGACAGGCAAAGTGAAGGCCTGGAGGGAGGAGACAGATGCCGTTAATGTTGTCTCTGAAGTCCAAAGAACCATGTCCGAGGTGAACCGTAAATGGTTTGACATAAAATTTGAGGCAAAGAAACGCATAAGCGCACACATAAAAAAAGAATAAATAAATAAATAAATAAATAATACATCAGCCACAGGAGGATGTGGAGGCTCACAGTCACAACTATCAACTGCAGACGAGCTCATCGCTGGCATAATTGGGGAGACCTCTCAATCAGGAATTAGGGGAGACCGGGGTGACCTTGTCATGATTTTGTATTTGGCTCCATAACTCTTTGTTGTTTACACTCATAAAAAATACCTTTATGGTTTATGTGTGGTGCAGAATGTCACCAACAAAACTTGCATTGATACAATCTCAGTATATCATATATTTACGTCACAATATGCAATTTTCAACATGTCACAAACATGCCGAAGTAACCCCATACCCGGGGTTACTGTGTCAGATGGGTGGGGTAAAATTGTCACAGTTGGCAATCAGCTGAAGCTGAAAAGACCGTCCAATATTCTCATAACAGAAATGGTGAGAACTGTCAATTTTTACAACGAACCAACACAAGCTATGATTTATGCATAATCACCATCAGAGTAGCAGTTACGACATTTGTAGGCGAGCACACTGACATTTGCACAGTCCTCATGTGCCCACCCCTGGCATGAGAAGCAGTGGACCCACTCCTCTCCACCTTTGGATGATGAGTAAGGACCATGGCAAAGAGGAGCAGCAAACATTCCCACTGAAAAAGGAATGGAATGAAATGCAGAGGCCCCAAGGCTGGCACCTGCCAAACCTAAATACTCTGCAAACACCCCCACTTTAATGGGCCCCACCTGTGGCCCATTAAGGTGGAGGTGAAAGAATGATAAAGGGGAGAGGTTGCAAGGAGCAAACCCTTACAAACCCATACTTGTGTCCTCCAAACAAAGGCCCTAATAGGTCCTCTATCATAAACATAAACAAAATGCAAATAGTAGAATTATTGAGACAATATAGGTGTCTGAAAAACAATAGATCTGCTCCTATGTTTGACTTTGGAATATTTTAATATAGGCCTAACACAGGACCTACAAGCGGAGCAACCGCAGCACCCTGACAAACTAACCCCATGCTGCTTGGCCAGTGTAGCCCTGTGCTCCCATTTTGGAAATCAGGCTGCATTTCCCATCTCATGATTGCAGCAGGCCTTTATCTTATGTGTTCTTAATAACTCTAGTTACATACGTTTATGAAACAATAAAAATAACTGTGGAAATTTTTGTCTTCAAAGAAGTTACGTAGACGCATTTCTTTCAGAAACTTAAAGTTTACAATTTGGGTCAAAATTCAGTTATTTAGGCAGAAAACACTTACATGACACTACAAGTCCTTCTTCTTTCCAAGAGATGACATCGCTGGGATGTCTCATTATTTGTACATTTTCGTTTTCCCGTCAGTGCGTTTGCAATGAAAAAAACTAGAGTGACAAACCTAACCCCGTGGACGAAGTAACCCCGATCTCCCCTATACCTGACGGAGACAGCGACGTGCCTCACCATTTATTTTTTTATTATCATCATTCAACATGTAGAAATAATGTGTAATCTATTGAGTCAATTCACATAGATAATTCACAATCAAGAACCTAATCTGGATCTTAAACCTGCCAACTGCCAACAAATTTAACTAAATGTGTTATATTTTTAATAGTTTGTCATGTTTAGGCTATATTATGTGTTTCAAAGGCATCTGCGTATTGTGTACATCACAGAGCGCAATATAAATTAAATTTGTAATTTCCAATAGTGACAAGCATTATTTATGTGCATTCTTAAATTTACACAAGCACTTTGCGTGGTCAGCATAGACTGTATAAAAAGATGGACGAAGCTACCGTGACATCACCCATTGGTTTCAGCATACCATAAAGGAAGCCTCGATTTTGGCTATTTGAAACGCGCCATGTTGTCATTTTGAAACCGGATGTGATTTCTATTGAACGACAGCATGCATTGAAGATCCGGGGGGGACCATGGCTCTGGATCTGACCATATCGGACAAGGAACAGAGGATAGCCACGCTCCTAAAGCATATTCTGGCTTTATCCTTTATTCTAGTCTTTCAGGGAACATAATTTACAAAAATGAACATCCTGTTATATCGAAGGAGACTTGAAACTTGCTATAGCTACTGTAAAATAATGTGAAAAATAATTGTTTAAATGAAAACTCAGGTGGGAAAATGGTGGGTAATTCTCTCATCGACTTCTATAGCATTGCACTTCTTTCTGCAACCACCGACATCTCCATCTGCTGCCTGGCTATTAAATAAAATGCCATTTTACGGTACTTCCGCACGTGCTTAATTTTTCAGACCAAGGTGCGGCGTCCATCATTTTATACAGTGTATGGTGGTCAGCAGCATGTGTAGATTTTGTTAGTAGCTACGAAAAGATCAGAGCTACTAAAATATTGATGAATGTGGAGATGCACGTTAATTTCCATCTGCGAACAGTTTACACACAAATTCGTTCTGCTCACGCTTCATGAATGAGACCCATTGTGAGGCAATGTTGGGAAAATGTCTTTTGTAGTCTCCTAAGTTGATTTTCTCAATTTTCTCAAAATTGAAATTTTGTGACTTAAGCACTTTAAGCACTAGTTTCTTCAATTACTTACACACTGCGATGGATGTGTCTGTAACCAACGGCGTGACAGCAGTGCTTAAGAGAACAGCAATCATTCATGGTACTTTTACTTCATATCATAGAGCGTGGAGCGTAAAGTTCAGGACACATTTTAACCAACATGCAGCACTCAGGAAAACTAAGCAGGTGGTTTGGCAATGCTGACCCACCAGAAAATTCACACAAACAAACAAACAAACACACACACACACACACACACACACACTTCACACAAAAATACACACACACACACACACACACACACTCACACAATTAAAACAAAAACACACATACAATTCACACAAACACATAGACACACATTCACACAAAAAATACACGCTCACAATTCACACACACACACACACACACACACACACACACACACACACACACACACACAAACACACACACACACACAATTCACACAAAAATACACACACACACAATTAAAACAAAAACACACATACAATTCACACAAACACATAGAGACACACATTCACACAAAAAATACACGCTCACAATTCACACAAACACACAAACACCCACACACACGCTTCAAGTAGGCCTTTCAGTCATCTCTCCTAAGACAATCAAATGGCCAGCCTTTTAAGCTGAATTTCAGTTTACTCACAGAAGGCAACTTACATCGCATGAAAGTTTGAATGATCTGGAACATTCTGACCTGGGCTGCTGGACACTGGACCGAGATTCTGGACAGGAACAGCCCACAAAAGGTCCACTCCCTCCCTGTCCTGGTACTTAATATACAGCTGGTAGAAAATGGGCTCTGGGTAGCGTGTTAGCAGATCTGTGACTGGAATGGAACACTAGAAATGTTTGAAGAAATGAGTGTAAATGTGTATGTTCTAATAATAAATAAAATTTTTATGATAATTACTGTATACACATACTTACTTTTCTTTCAGTCTTGTATTAACGTGCGGTTCTTTTGCCGTTTAGTATATAATCAACAAATGGGCAGATAGTGTTCAGAATATAACATTATTCATTCAGTCACAGCAGTGTTTGGGTCCCGCAGGCTCATGCTGAAGTACTCACAGACTGCTGATAGGTCGTCCCATACAGATAAGCAGCATCCAGGCTTTGCTGTGTGTCTGGACAAAGCTACAGGCAAAAACACCAATAATCAAATCAAAAATTTTAACAGAAGATGCAACAGAGATCCAGGAAAACAAGAACAATGTAATGCAGAAGTCATTTTACGTGTTGTTGGTTTTTAGAGCAAAATATAGAGATAATAAAGGAGTATTTTTTAAAAATTGTGTGAGATATTTAAAACCAAGACTAATTTTTTTCCACTTAATACTGCCATCTCACATGGCAAGTAAGTTTACAACACAATAATAACATAACTTTTGAGTGATGTCACAAGCGAGATCTCACCACAACATCGTAATAGTAACACAGTTAATCAAAAAAGCAGCAATGCAGCTGCGATTATATACCTGCAGGGTTCCACCAGTCACATCCTCCCATCCAAGAAATCTGCCTCTGGCATCGAATCTCACAACTTTCAGGTCAATCTGCATTATAAATACAAAAGAAACCTACAGCACAATAGAAATGCTGTGGGCCTAGTGGGTTATTAGGAATGGATATTATTGGTGACTGTGTTTGACTGCAACAATATTGATGTATCTAGGCAGTGCATTATGGCAGAATTGACCTACTGTGACCGCGCTGGGTCGCGATGGCAGTTTTGGCTAATAGTAACAGTATTGGTGCATTGTGGCTGTACTGCTTTATAGAGACACCGTCAGTCTCCTGTGACAGTGCTGGGTCATTGCGGCACTAGTGTTGCATTGTAGCAGTGCTGTTTTATAGGGGTCGTATGGATTTATTGTGGTAGTGCTGGGTTATTATGACAGTATGGGTGCATTGCGGCAGTGCTGGGTTATCGTGGCAGTATTTGTGCATTTATAGCAGTTGCGTTGTTTACTGTGGCGGTTCTGGGTAATGGTGGCAGTTATTGTGGCAGTATTTACGCATTGTGACAGTACTGTTTTGTTGCAGCAGTGTTGGTTTTTTGAAGCAGTGCTGGGTTATTGTGCCAGTGTTGGTGCATTGTGATAATACTGTAATATGCCCACAGTGTGGCGCTTATTGTGGCAGCGCTGGGTTACTCTTGCAATGCTTTTTTGTTGCCGCAATGTGGGTTTTTTGTGGCAATGCTGGCTTATTGTCGCAATGTTGTTTTGTTGCAGCAGTGAGGATTTATCGTGGCAGTGCCGAGTTATTGTAGTGGTACTGTTTAGTTGCAGCAGTGTGGGTTTATTGTCGCAGTGCTGAGTTATTGTAGTGGTACTGTTTAGTTGCAGCAGTGTGGGTTTATTGTGGCAGTGCTGAGTTACTGTCGCAGTACTGTTTTGTTGCAGCAGTGTGGGTTTATCATGGCAGTGCTGAGTTATTGTAGTGGTACTGTTTGGTTGCAGCAGTGTGGGTTTATTGTGGCAGTGCTGAGTTATTGTAGTGGTACTGTTTAGTTGCAGCAGCGTGGGTTTATTGCGGCAGTGCAGACTTATTGTGGCAGTGCTGAGTTATTGTAGTGGTACTGTTTAGTTGCAGCAGTGTGGATTTATCATGGCAGTGCTTAGTTATTGTAGCAGTACTGTTTTGTTGTAGCAGTGTGGGTTTATTGTGGCAGAGCTGGCTTACTGTTGTGGTGCTGTTTAGTTGAAGCAGTGTGGGTTTATCATGGCAGAGCTGGCTCATTGTAGCGGTACTGTTTTATTGCAGCAGTGTGGGTTTATTGTAGCAGTGCTGGCTTATTGTGGCAGCAGGGCTTGAAGGAGATGGTGATTTATATGCGAGGGAGAGGTGATGACATCACACAAACCTGAGAGCTGGAGCGGAGTGTCAGACCGGGGGGGCCCATGGGCTCAGAGCCACTGTACAACAGCGGGGGCAAGAAGGGCCTGCAGGGGGGTTAGGGTTGCATTTTTATCGTTGCAGCAGGTTATATCTTTGTGTCTTTCTATGGTCATAGTATTTGTTCACACTTGGGCAATATGCACTCATGTATGTAATGTCAATAAAGCGAAGCCAAGCTGAATAACGGAGAGGAGAGGCAGGGAGAGAGTGAGGGAGAGAGATAAAAAAAGAGAGAGGGAGAGAGAGCAATGTAAATAAAGTGAGATAAACAATGGCAGGTTGACTTCACTCTCTCAGTAACACACCACCCACATGTAATACACATATATTACTCAGCCTGAATTCTGCGCCAGTTTTTACACACAGACACAATAAGAACCTGTCCTTCTTCCCAGGCTTTGGGAAGAGTCATTAATGAGAGCATCGCCCCAATGAGGAGCTGATTTAATGGGCTGTGACAGTCTGTTCACTCAGGGACGAACTCGCTCACACAGCTGCAGATGCCCTGGTTGTCCTGATTTCACCCGAAGCCCAGGGCCGGGTAAAATGCCACACAGGCAAACTCACAGTGACGGGGACACAGAATCTGCTCTCTGGTAGAGCCTGAAGGCTTTGGAGTTCAGTCCTGCTGGGTCCATCAGGACCATGTTTGTCAGAAGCTGGCACGCAGTGATATTGTAGTAAATCTGAAATAAAAGTCAGTCAGTTTTAACACATTTACGAACAAAGAAACAGAGGATAACTGTTCAGCACAATTGTCTTTTGAGGGAAGGATTAGCTCCTGCTGTGCAGGTGACTCACCGTACAGGCCAGGAAGCTGGACTCTAAGTGCTGCCTGAACCACACTGAGCCTGAGGGAACGCTGCCCTGTACAAACACATCCAATCAGGCACTCCTCACCAAAACGTAATCAAAATAAATATAATAATCATTATTTGGTTATATCACAGAGTTAAAAACATTAGAATGGAAAATATCACAAGGCAGTGTAATCTTGAGTGTGTTAATAGGGGGCACCATCTTGGGTAAGACTGAATTGTTATTTCAAATAGCAGTGATATCAGAAAAGTAAGACAATAGATATGTACACAGGCAGGCCAACGATAAAAGGCAGCAGAAGTATTATCAAACCTCGCCTGCAGTCTGGCGCGTCCAAGCAATATTTATGCTCATATTATAGTTTCTCCTCCAAGTATCGCTATCTTATCTTGGAGGAGGATTTGCATGCCGCTGGGATATAGGGAGCTATGTCCCCTGAAGCATTATCTCTTGGCAGGGTCTCCCATGGCAAATTGGTCCCAGGTGAGAGGCCAGACAAAATGCGACTCACTAGATCCCAATGGATGAGTTCCCAAAGAATTCTGACGGGGCCCCCTCCTAGAGGCACACCTGGGAGGGAAGCTTGTTGGCCAGCAGGCATTCTGGTACCTGGCTATTGAAACTAGTTCTTGGGACAGGGAATGTCCCTATACTGCTGAGGAAGGAGCCGGAGCTTGCACATGCAGTTGAGCGGTACCGGCTAAATATAGTCTGATTCACCTTGATGCACAGTTCTGGCTCTGGAACCAAACTCCTTGATAGGGGTAGGAATATCTCCTTCTCTGGAGTTGCCCAAGGTGAGAGGCAGTGAGTAGGCCTGAGGATGCTAGTTCACCCCAGTGAGCGAGAGGGTCTCCACAATGCAGTTGCGGGTTCTGGAAGGGAATACACTGACTTTTGTTTGTGCTTGCAGTCCGGAGTCTCCAGCCTTCTTTGAGTCCCTTCAGACCACAATGCACCAATCATGGTGCCAATAACAGTTGGAAAAGTTCAGGTGCTGCAATTTGTGGGACACTCTCAAGGTCTTCGTTTGTACAACCCTTCCACAAAGCTCTCTTATGGAGATGGTAGATAACAAATGATTGAGAGACTTGATAACCACAGGAGGGCATTGCATTGCTCAGTAATGAAGCTTGATCCTTCGACTTTACGTTGCCACACTGACCATACTCCTCACCGAGCATGGAAGGCATGTGCTGCCCATTTTCAGCAACTTTGCAGGCATTTCAAACTTTTTGATAATCGCGTTGACTATACTAAGCAAATGTTTATGTATTTTAGTTTTTAATACTAAATTTTTAAAAAATCTTATTTTACTCCGCCTCCTTCTGATTTTGTTGGATTTATTGAAAATAATAATTTGGAGTCAAATAATTTGACCCCAGTGTTTTTGGGCATAAGCATCGTCACAAGTGTTTTTCATATGTTGAAAGCAAATTAGAGAAAAAGATAATATTTGAGTTGAAAATTTTGAGCCGTTTGAGTAGAATATTTTATTTAAGTCATTCTTTGGTTGACTGCACATCAAAAGATCTGAGTAATTGGACTGTGAAATGAAAGTGAAGACGTGGAAATCCTACATAATCCTCTCAATATTGACGCACAAATGTTCAGATTAAGTCTGACAGTCTGCACTTTAATGAGTGGGCACTCAAATCCATTTAAACTGAACTGAGAGAAATTACAGGCCTTTAAAACAGAGCCATATATGTCACTCATTTGAAAAGAGGGGTCAGAAATCCCCACCCTTACCTGCACATCTGCAGAACTTGTTTCATTAAAGCACAGCCCACCCAGCTGTAAAAGCAGATGGTTTCAAAAGGCTGTCACATTTTGCAAGCTTTGTGTCGCACAGATACACAGATTCCTGATAGCATGCCCTGGTGGCTATGGATAAATAGCAATGCTATTCTTCTCACACAAAATCACAGTTTCTACTCCAATATAATACATGATATTTTATATGCCTTCTTCAAGAAGGAAATTCAAAACATTTGGATGGTTACATTCCACAAATTTTTAACCAGTCCAGTTTTCCGCTGTTAAAAAAACACCACTGCACTGTGTATTTAAGATACCTTTTGCCGAGCATAGCCTCGTTTAATTGGATATTTTTCACACTATGATGCACACAATAACACTTGGAAGGAATGGGGAGGACGCCCCTGCTGGGACAGAAATTAGAAAAGGCATTCAGGACCATGGACAGCAGCCTCTCCTATTGGTCATCACAACCAATTCTGGGAAAGGCCTCATTATTTATGAATTTTGCTTTAATTCCCCAGATTTTTTTTTTTTTATAGTTTAATAGCAGCGGTAGGATGGAAATTCTATTGGCTTGGGCAGGGATTCCATCACATTCAACAGCAAGGTAAATGTCCTCCAGACAAACAGAGTCTCATCAATAAATGCTCACTTGTGAGGGACACTTACCAGATGTCCATCGGGACAGGTGCATGTACCTGATACGGCATAAAACGTCTCCTGACAAAGCCCACATCTGGAGGAAAACAGACTTAATTTTGAAGAATGTTTTGACTTCAAACTTAATTTTGAAGAATGTTTTGACTTCAAACTTAATTTTGAAGAATTCTTATTGTACAACTAAATTTCCAGTTGGGAAGGTTGGGATGGTGTGTAAAATGAAAATAAAGGTAGAAATAAATCATTTTAAATTTAATGGGGAATGGTACAAAGACTGCACATCAGATGTTTTTATTGTTTAATGAAGAATATATGCTCGTTTTGAATTTGATGCCAGCTACAAGTTTCAAAAAAGTTGGTATGGGGCAGTGGTGGTTTGTCAATATGGGGCGCAGGGGCGCCGCCCCCTCCGCTGTTACATCCAAAATTCAACAGTCCACTTAATCAAACTAAAATTTGTCATTAAATTTTTAAAAAATAACCGATAAAATGATTTATTTTTCCACACAACGATAGCCTGTCGGAACCAGTCACCATTAAAAGAGGGGTTTCACACAATTTATTAATTAATAAATAAGTTGCGAATACATAGTTTATTAACGCAGGGGCCCCGGTCTAATGAGAGTCAATGCAAGTCCTTCAACTTTTGCCCAGCATGTGACCTGAGGCTTCATTCTGATTGGCCGCTTCAAGTTTGCCTGCGGGGCTCAGAGAAATGCGCCCGGACACTCCCACTTTGATTGGCAGCGAATTAGTATTGTTTTTGTGATTCTCCTCCTCTTGTGACTGGACAACGACAGCTGCCAATCTTATCAACACCGCTGCGAATGTGATTTACTCTTGCGCAATCATGACACCCAGCCCATTCTCTGTCCGATAGAGGTTCAAGATGCCAGCTTCCAGTGGACCCGCGGAAAACTCGGTTATTTCAATACAGGATAACCCGTTCTCAAGGCGTACTCTGGAAGAGAAAAAGAGGATAAAGGAGCTTGGACCTGACAGACCCGATTTAAAGATTCAGCAGCATGCCCACGATATCCGGGGCTTCTCCCGCACTTGTTAAGCCGTTTTCACATAGCACGCGGTTTGGACGGCGCTCTGCGCTGGGTAGGGCGCAGACGATTTCACATAGCACGCGGTTTGGACGGCGCAGAAATGGAACCGAGTAGAGCGCACGCATGCGCGTTGTGCACGCATGTGGCGCTGTTTGCTATGCGACCGATCAAGAAAGATAACTACAACGACAACAATAAAGATATAGTTTTAAAAATCGTTCCAACTCATGTAGATGGCGAAGTCCACACCACAACATTAACGGCAACGATAATGGCAAACGATATCGCTGTGATCACTTTCAGAGCAATTTTACGAACGATGGAAAAATTGACCGCCCATCAAATCCGTCGGAATTTATAGGGCTTCACTTCAACATGACAGATAACATCGCAGAGAAACTCATTACATAACGTTAATCTAAGTCCAAAAGGATACCTTGTATTACGTTAACTCGTAGATGTATGCGCTGAATAGTAGCCATGAAGCTAGGCCAATGTCAATTTTCCAACGAAGCAAAAATGGGTGCGCTGAAGAGAAAGTACAGCCAATGAGATCTAATCAAAGTAACGTTAGCTAAATCAGCATTTACATAAGAAGTGAGGTGAGTCGTGTGAGTTATCTTTCTCGGTGCGGACGGCCCTAGGAGCCAATTATGCTATGAGGCTAACGATATCTCTGCCGGTTTTTAACCACACCTGGTATTCCCAAATGGTGGGATATCTCTCTCCATGCCTGAGCTTTTTTTTTTAACGATCCCGGTAGACGCTGAGTCTCGTGTCCCACAGCTCTGCATGCAGATACCGCCTCAATGGTGCTCTCCTCAATTTTTGCCCTGCCTTTCTAACAAAATCCGGCATTTTCTTTCCGATTCCAATATTCTCTCCTATTGGTTGACCGAGGCGGGCGCTGCGCCCAAGTTCAATACTGCAGCGCCCCATCCAGCGGCAGCGCCCTGTCAAGCGGCGGCGCCAGCCTCTGGCTGCGCCCTCTTTGGCGCAGAATGGTGCGCCCTCGCGCCCAGCGATCACATAGACGATGGATGGCTGCGGTGGCCGAGATCTGCGCCATGCGCGTGCTATGTGAAAACGGCTTTACGGCAAACAGTTGGCTAACTGGGTGTGGCATTAGCAACGCCTTTTATTGCTTTCCCTGTTTGCTGTTCCAGTTTGATAGATTCAACAGGGCCACTGCGAAAAGAACAGGACATCTATTACTGAAGGTCTGTCTAGGAATATGTCCCCCATTCTTTGTTTTACCATGCTGGATACCATTTTTAAATAACCTGAGCCCTATTTCATACTGTGTAGCCAGTTTTTGCCGCGAACGTAATTTCTGTCCGATGTGTGGTCTCAAAGTTCGCTCTGCATTCCGCATTGAAGTCCCTATTTTATAGCAACCGGTAGTCTGAAAGTGGGTAAAGTGCATGCGTGAGCAGATGTTTACTTCCTGGCCTTCTAGAATTTTCACCAACTGTGTCCCTCATCAAAAATGTAAAAATTTCCGTCCACAGTAATAAGGTTAGCAACAACCAGTAATCTTAGTACAGCACTGCTGTGAATGAGATTTGGCGGCTGCTGGCAGGGTATTTAAACCCTTTTGTGCAGATGTATCCGCCAGTGGACACGGAGCTGCAGACTTATCCACGCAGTTACAATATTCTATCACTAGATGGCCCACCCGGATAAGTTATTGAATTTTCACAAGCAAGCCAAGTTCAAACGCTGTTTATATTAAATGGACGAGTTAACTCCAATCCCTGGATGGATCAAGCCAACCTTGGCTTGATTTAAAGGGGTTGGCACATCCATACGACAGGGTGACCCAAAAAAGCGTCTCTCCTTCCTCTCAGAACTCCAAGGTGGTTGAGGAACTTGGAAATGAGTGGGCAGGACTGACTCATTATCCAGTGTATGAATTTTATTGCCTCAAAATAATCCTGGGTAAAAACTGCATTCCTTTAACAAAGCCCTGCTTATTGTGGATTAGCGGGTTGGTCACTGGTGTGCCTTCCCTTTTCTCTGCCCATCGTGCCATTATTGGCGTTGGCTCAGACAGTCTTGTCACTGTTTGAGTTCCGTCTGTGAACACCTTTCTGTCGAACTTTCTGTCCATGTAACATTAGCCACAAGACCAAATTTTTTAATTCCCCTTTTTTTAACCAGGTCTAAAACTTCCTGTAAACTTTTGTTTTTAATGTTATCAATGAAATAAACCACATATATACATTTTTCTTCTTAATAACTGACTGTTGACATCAAAGCAGCTGTCAGGTGTGCTGCGCCAAGGTAAATTTCGCGCACATTTTTTTTTAGCACCAGCCGCCACTGGTATGGGGTCATATTTACCACTGCGTTGCATCACCTCCTCTTTTAACAACACTTGGAAAGTGTTTGGGAATTGATGAGACCAAGTGCTGCAGCTGTTTTGAAAGCAAAATGTTTTCCCATTCCTGCTCAACATAGAATTGGTCTCCTTTGTCATATTTTTTGTTTCATAATGTGCCAAATATTTTCAGTAGATGACAGGTCTGGACTGCAGCAAGGCCAGATTAACACCCAGACACTCTTACAATGCAGCAGAGTGAAGTGTTTGGCATTGTCTTGCTGAAAATGAGCAAGGCCTTCGCAGAAAATGAAATCTGGATAACATTATATGTTGCTCCAAATCTTGTGTGCATTATTCAGCTTTAATGGTGGCATCACAGATGTGGAAGTTTCTCATTCCATTTGCACTAATGCACCCCCATACACAGATCCTGGCTTTTGAACAGACTGCTGATTACAAGCAGGATGGTCCTTCTCCTCTTGAGCTCGGAGGATGCAGAATGCATGATTTCCAAAGAAATTTCACATTTTAATTGTTCTGACCACAAGACCGTTTGCCACGTTCATTTCAGTCAATCTGAAATGAATTTGAGCCCGGGGAAGGCTGTAGCATTTCTGGATCTCGTTTACATGGTTTCATCTGTGCACAGTTAAGTTTTAACTTGCATTTGTGGATGCAGTGAAAAACTGTGTTCACTGACAACGGTTTAGAGAAGTGTCCCTGAGCCATTCATTAATTTCCATAAATAAATCCTGTCTGTTTTTAATGCAGTGCCACCTAAGGGCCTAGAGATAACTGCCATTCAATACTGGTTTTCTGCCTTGTCCCTTGTGTGCAGAGGTTTCTCTGGATTCTCTGAATCTTTCAATGATATAATGTGCCGTAGATGATGAAATGCCCAAATGTTCGGCAATTTTACATCGAGAATAGTTATTCATAAATGGTGATTCATGGTCTTTCACAGAGTGGTGAAGTCCTTGCAATCTTTACCTCTGAAAGTGTCAGCCTCTCAGGGCTGCTGTTGATGCCCACATGATAATGACCTGTTGCCAATTAACCTAAGTTGTGAGATGTTCCACTAGGAGTTTTCCAGCATCATACAACTTTTCCAGTTTTTTGTTGCCCCATCCCCACTTTTTTGAAATATGTTGCAGGAATCAAATGCAAAATGAGCAGATGTTTTCAAAAAAAAAACCTTTACATACTTTAGTTTCAACATCTGATATGTCATCTTTGTACTCCCTTCAATTAAATATAGAGTTTAAATGATTTACAAATCATTGGATTCTGTTTTTATTTACATTTTACTCAGCATCCCAACTTTTTGGGAAACGGGGTTGTAATTCATCTTTAAATTCAACAAAAAATTCACCACCTGAACTCATTTCCTGATTTTAAACATACAAATTAAGAAGACCAAAATTTAGTTGCCCATTCAGAGTAAAGCAGGGGTCTATAACCCTGTTCCCAGTGAGTTACCATCTTGAATTTTTTTACTCCGACCAAAGCAAAGCTGACCTCACTTTCCAGCGAGAGCTCTGTATGAGCTGTTGATTAGACATATTGAGATTTGCTGAATTATGGTTGGAGTAAAAACTAACAGGATGGCAGCTCTCCAGGAACAGCCTCAGAGAGCACTGAACGAGAAGAAGTAGAGGCTGAAGTTTTGTTTTCTTTCACGTACATAGTTCCACCTGGCATCCCCACCAAGCTTGAAGGACAGGTCACGCATGAAGCAGTCAGGTTACTTAGGTCCTCAGCTACAGAGGCATGACGAAGTCAAAATCAATTCAGTTAAAGAATACAGCATACCGCATATGCCCCTCTCCAGACATTCACAACATGTACCTTCTGTCCTAGGACATTACACAAGTAGATTTGTATATTTAGCAATTCAAACAAGTACACATTGGTTGGTCCAAGGCAACACATTCTCATCCCAACTTGTCATACTGTATATGACGCTACCTGACCAAGCATCAATATACGACAAAAATTGAGGTTTTTGGTGTCCTTGCTTGACGTTTAGGATTAGGGTTCAGGTTAAGGGTTCTGGTGTAGGGTTTGTTTTCAACTTGCGTCAAAAAAGAATGCCAAAAGCCTTCTTTTGTGTTGTATGGTGAAGCCTGGTCAGGTAACATCACTATATGAAGAGTCGAGATGAGACTGGGCTCTCCCAGGACGAATATGATGTACAGTAAATGGAAAACACTCCACGTTGTTGAGAGTCTCTGCTTAGTAATCATACCCAGAGTCTGATCACTTCCACACAAACACTTCCCTTTCCTGTCCAAGCACTGAAGACACCTCCTCTGGTCCAATGAAATTGTTCCATTCTGTGTGAGTGACAAGGCACTGGCAATGACAATTGCTACCAAGCAACACTGATAAGTAATTACGTCTAACTGAATTTCAGCTCAGTCACGTAGCACCAAAGATATTTCATAACAACACAAACTCAAAGCAAGTAATCTTGTGCACAGACATCTTCTGTCAGTAGCATTTGAGTTGAACATACTGTTGCTTTTTGTTTCTTAAACAGATGGTTGAATCAGAAAAATACTGCGCTTGAGCGTGAATCAGCTTGCAACCATAAGTTTCAGTACAGAGACCAAACTTGTTTTACCCAATAAGGAAGGTTAACTTACCTTATCGATTCAATCCAATACCTCACAACCATTAGTTTGATTAATAATCAAACAACTAATTTTAATGCCAAAGACTTATTCCTCCTTCAGTCAACTAAGGTTCTTCAATGTCTCTCAGTCAATATGGGCTGCTCTCTAATAATTTGGGTTCAGGCCATATTATTGGTATTTATTTTATTATGCAACAATGTATTAAAATTAAACAAAATATTCTTCTTGTAATATTAGGCAATATTGAAATGAATTCTTTGGAGCAAAGGCTGAATTTGCATGGAATGCAAATTTTTTTTTTTTCTTTCAAAAACATAAGTACTTACACAAGCAGAGCACTGCACCCGAGGCGAGCCCAGGTCTACAACGGTGAAACCACGAAGACACACACACTGAAGGCCTGGTGAGAACAAGCACACGTCACACACACACACACACACACACACACACACACACACACACACACACACACACACACACACACATATATATATATATATATATATATATATATAGGAAATATACAGCAAAGCCGAGAAAAGGTCACATAAAGTCTGACTTTACTCAACCGTGAGTTTTTTTTTTTTCAAAACCAGAAAGTTCATGTGCGGCTTAATTCTTAAATTAATTGCTTAATAAACAAAAAAAAACTAAATTAATTAGCCATTTCATTCACAAGGACCAAAATCATTAAAATAACTTCCTTCTGTAATATAACTGCGACTCACCACTGAGACTTTTGCCCTGATTAGAGCCGCAGGCGTCGCACCGCAGAGATGCAGTGTTGTAGAACTGGTCCGGCCCACACTGACTCGGGGTTACAAAAGGCACTGCAGTTCCCCCATTTTGGGCCCAAGAGCAGGTACAGAATGAGGACCAGAATACCAAAAACAGAGCCCAAGAGCACAGACCAGCTGGTGCCATGGCCCAACGACACCAGTGCAACACAATGATTTAACAGTGTTAAGCGTGAGCCAGTGGTCAAAGTCCCCCAGTGCTGCTGCGGGGTGTGTACCAAACAGTGTCCATGGCAGCTGCCTGTATGCATCAGGTGTTTAAACAGCACTAAGGCATCGCAAACATCACTTCCTGCTCATTTTTCATTCTTCTCGCTTCATTTCAAACAGGAAACTACGTAAATTAAAATATATCTGCAGGATACATTTATATTGCTACAGGTTCCTGGGTGCAAGATGGATCGGATTTGTATCTCATTCTGCTCACTCATTCTTCAGATTTATGTCAATGGTGGCACCATAAGATTCAAGTCACTTTCCCATAAGAAATCTTCATGATAAACTAGAGCTGCGCTCAGAGAGTGCAAGTACCTCCGCCAACAATTTTCAGGAATTTTTTGTGACCTTCTCCTTTGACCTACGAAGGTCAAATTCAATGGGCTTATATTCTGGGGCGAGGCCTGGTGATTGTTAAATTTTGGTGATAATGACATCAAAACTGTGTCCTGCAGGTTGTTCCCTAACAAACAGACAAACAAACAAACGGCATCGATCACATAATATCCTGCCAACTTCGTTTGGCAGAGGTAATAAAAACTCCTCAGATCAAGAATTAATAACATGCAAATTGCTGTAAAATGTTGAATAGTCAAATACTGTGATCAGATGAAAAGAGGCGGCCATTCCTCGAGGCGCAAAATAATCTTCCACCATTTTTTTTTTGATGACACACGATATCATTCTCTGACCCATCTCTAAATCCCTACGGAATCCAAGAAAATAGAAACTGTGTTTCTTTGGGACTTATCATTCTGTCTTCAGGACAAGCAGTCAAACTGCTGTTCTCTTTTAGGCCAGATATTCCCAAGATGTCACACACTGCCATAACTAAATTAATGACCTCATTGCCATGCATTGTTATCTCCTTTGGGAAAAACCATTCAATGAATGGAACTAACAAGACACCAATACAAGGGATTAGAGGGGCTACAATCTGCAGTGTTTGTGTTCATGTGTAGGTCTACATGCACGAGTAATCTAACCAGTCATACATCAAATTTAAATGTTCCTTTTCATTGCTTTGTTTGTGAAGTCCAGTTAAAGAAAAATTGTTAACAAGCTACACAACAAGTGTTTACAGAATGGAAAAAGGTAACCACAGTAATACTAAAAGTGCACCAGTTGCTGTGGGTTGTTTTTGTATTCAAGTTCATCAATTATGTCATGTGACATTAGACAGCACCTTGCATCAAATAAGAGGAAAAATCCAGAAATAAAATAATTCTTCACAGATTTTCCATAATGATTCCAGGCTACTCTGTTGAAGCTCAATATTGACACTGTTATCCAACAAACAGTACCATACTGTCAGTGCAAATGCTCTTTGTGATCTTTAACACAGAACATTATGTTCCCAACTCCACCATATTCTCTGAGGGCTCAGTCGTGACAGAATAGCGGCAAGTATTCAAGTAGTCCACCTCTTTTAAATAACTGGTTCCCATCAGGACAATATGCATAAGAAATGCAATCACAGCTGGACAGGTCGGTCACCCGCAACCAATGGCTGTAGCCCCCGATCACTCACATTTTTCTTATTTGTGACGCAAAAATCTCTATTATTTAGTGAATTATGATACCATGGCGACCAAAATCAATAGGTGCCGGGTCCTAACTACTGCCCATAAACTGTACCAAATATAAAAGAAATAGCTTTAAATTTGGGGCCTGTAAAGCATCCACAAGGAAATCTCTGGCGGCGGTGGATGGGGACGCATGACGAGGCCAAATCCATAGTTGCTCTGACTTCGTCCGGGGGCTAAAATTACTGCAAGTCACAGTGTACGATGGCGCACTAATATCCCCAGCATGGAATAGGCCTATAAGTGATGTTGGTGATGGTGATAAACTAACCCTTATTGCAATCATACATCATCCCTACAGGTCATAACACCTTACAAATCAAATCATTCACTGAAAAAAAATACACATGCAACTTTGGATTTCCATCACAAAGGTCTTTAATGCAGCTGTGTTAACAAAATATAAGCTAAGGTCACAAAAAAATAGCATACATGTTTTAATCATACATGCCAACAGCGCAAATACAGTGTTTAACGATCAGATGTGGAACATCAAAGCACAGACATTTGACATTAACTCAACTCAGAGAAAAGGCTTGCATAGATTACAGAAAAAAAAGCATCTACAACCTTCTGTTACCAAGTATAGGCCTGATTAGCAATGTTTGCTCCTGAAAGTATGAAGAAGATTTGATTCAAAGGACTGCACAACTGAAAATAGGACATATATATACACAAGGAAGCTTTTAAATGGTAGACTCTGAGGAGTTCTAAATAACAGTGACAGGTTAAAAGAGCCTTTTGTCAGAACTGCTCACGGTACATACTGTTCCTGTCTTCAAAGTAGTGCCTGACGCCACAGCAAACTTAAGAAAACAATCAACACATTCTCCTCTCAGACCCCACAGTGTGGTTCCACTTTCTGCAGCCCTGATCTTCCTCCTTCACACCAATAAAGCACCAACAAGAGCTGTAACTGCTCCCAACTTTCAGGCCCAATTCTGGCCTTCCATAACTCAATCAGCAAAACCATCGACAAAATCAAACGTTTCAGCCACATTTCTAATGAAGCTCTTGAATGATCACCAAAAACTATTTGTGTCCAGACAAGCAACCTTTTACTGTGATGTACAAGTAAACTAATGTTTGTATAAGTTACAGGAAAACTGTGTAATCAGGCATTTAATGAAATGACCGATTTTAAATTCCTGGCATTTCACAGAACGCCTGATACACAGTTTGCCTGCAACATATACACAGCCAATTAGCCCACTATCACGATATTAGATAGAAACATACAAACTTCCATACAACTGAGCCTTCCAACTGAAGACCAGGGGTGCATTTCCCAAAAGTGTAGTCGCTAACTAAGTTAGCAACTTGCATAGTTCGCCCATTCACAGTCAATGGGTCCAACTATGTAATTTAGCATCTGTGATTTCAGAAAACGCATCCCAGAGTAGCCCATCCTTGCCCTAATGTCTCTTCAGAGACTAGAGCAGCTTATCTTAGGCTGTGACTGGGGCCCACATGCCCATAATTCAACGGGAACACCTCAGACGGGGCACCTTCATTTACAGGCCACCACAAACCTTCATCACCTGGAGTTTTATCAACAGAAATTATTTAAACAAAGAAAAACCACAGAGGCAACAAGCAGGGCTATCCACCACACACTCTGCCTTTCGCCTGATGCTTCTGAGAGTATAAAACAGTAGGAGACGAATTCCTTCTGATCCAATTGAAATTACGATGTTCAGACTAACACAAACAGGCTGGACTCTCATGTTTAAATCATTTAGGCATTTTGCTGAATATCATCGGAACACTGAATCGCCCAGGTGTGCCAGAGACCCACTGATGCGGGACAGAAGTTTCAGTTTCGATACTGAAATGCAACCTCAATCAATTTTAAAACTTTCACTAATTTTCTCACAAATGTGCAATATCAAGCAAAAAAGCATCAACCCTGATGCATTTGAAGATGTACACTAGCTTCACATACCATTTTGACCTCCTACACTAGCACAAATCTTACTAAATTGCACAGACCCCATCGAAACAGCTCTTTTAAGCATAATGGCAATTAATTCAAAATTCAATCCCTATAGTGCACTTTGCTAAAATTGCCCAAGGATCCCAGACTCTGACGGAGAACCCTTTGGTCCCATAAAGTGCGGCCGTTGGACAACTGTTAGAACAATCATTTAATTCTGTGTATTGTCTTACAGAGTTGACATTTATAAATCTTGTGCACTTAATTTGCTCTTTTGGATTACATCAAAATCCAGGCAAAATCTCGAGGCTTGCTAAGTAAACTCACACAGTGGTCCTATCTCCCGATGGAAAAAAGTAACTACTATCTGCCTGAAATATAGTATTATTTCAGTAACTATCCAGTCTCTACAGAAAACCATTCCCCAGCCGGATGACTCGATGATTAGAAACACAGCACATCATACCACACCTTGTATGCAAAACATATAAAAACTCAAGAAGACTTCATGACACTTGTAAGCACATGTGCAAGCTAGCAAGGCAGAAGTACAGTGAATCAGCCAAAAACCAAATTACAGGGCTATTCTAATTACTTGCCTAATTCAGAGCAATTTATTAACTTGCAAGGGAGAAAACTATCACATATAGGAAAAGAGATTCAGACGCAAATATCAGTCAACCACAACCACAGGTGCAATTTCACCCCAGCATTGGTGCATTTCACAGAGCCCTATTTCAGAAGGCAACACAATTCAAGAGCAAACAGTCCATTGAGCTGCCCATATCTCTAATCTTGCAGGCATCACAGGACTAATGTTTTGGCACAAAAATTCCACTAAGCTTTGTTTCGCTACAGTCAAATTCACTTTTTTCCCTTAAAGGGGAAACTGAGCGAGACCCAAACTATGCATGACCAGAACAGTTTGTGACACCAAACACATATAGCAGTGTATGAAAACCCTACATTGATATTAATGCAAATTCCTTGCCATTGTTGTCCTTGTACTAGCTGGTGTGCACATAGAAAGCACTTAAGTTTAGGTTGAAGCATATTAGAACTCGGCTACATGTTATATGTCTATTCCTCATGGAAAATAAATGACACAAAGTAACTAACTACTGATTATTTACACAAGGTAGGAAATGATGCGTAGTAAAATAAAGACAAAATTCAACAAAAGCAGGAAGTCTTTTCAATAAAGAGGCAGCCATCAGCTCTTGAGTACTGGACACAACATAACTACTTTTGCTGAAAATAATTACACGCTCATTATCCATTATCCAATCCCGTTTTGTGTTACCTACACTTTCTTCAGCCCTCAGTTCACATTGCAAATACATTATTAGTTATTACATCCCTAAGATTCATTTTATGAAAATGTTTTGGTTTGTCTTCCAGGAAATATTCTGTTTGAAAGAGGTAGGCAGAATTAATAGCCCACAAATTTAGCAACCATTATAGCACAAATGTTGCCCATTTAACAGTAGTAAATTTGAGGTCCATCCAGTGGTAGACTTACTGCCAACAAAATTACATGCATCCACAGATAAGGTCCTTGCTTTATACAATAAAGGTAAGGCATCTTCAAACTACTATATACAAAATAAACAGGAGTGGGTAAAATAGAAAAGATAAGAAGTAAGCATAATTCTCGGTTGTGTTCGCATTCTGCTCGTTTTTCCTGCAGAATTGACGAGTACACCGTGTTCTTTTTCGGCCATCCCAGATCACGATGGCATTTTCAGTGAAGGCGTCCCTGAATAATTCCACAAAGCAGAGCTCATTTTACACTTTAATTATCTTCAGGTGGATGAGACAATTGCTACACATATGAATAGTCCAATGCACATATTATCTTGCCACATCGAAATACACGCGCGACATACACGCGTATGTCGTCATATTCCAAGCAGGAGGCACGCGGCACCTTTGTCTTGAAACGTGACACTTTATGGCCAGCTCCGAAGCCCAACGCTATTTATCAATGCGTTAGAGAAGATAATATTTAAATAAAATCGGATAAAAATACAGTGAAGGCAGAGTACATGTAATTGAATAGTCGCCCTGATGTGTCAAGACGGTCAATTGTTCAACTGACGTCTATAGGGCAGCAAGTGTGGGTTTATTACATAAAAACCCCATCCTGTCTATTTAAGGGACAGGCCAACGAGTCGTCAGACAAAATTATTCGGATTTTTCAGGAAGATTCAGAAAGGCTTGGCTTGTTCCATCATAAACTCCCAATTTGAGCTCTGTGTTTGAGGGTCTCATCTTTCATCTATGTAGTATTCAGATGAAAGTCAACTTCAATAAATCAAATACTCATCTCAACAAGCGAATCCTATATTCAGCTGCTCCGAATCACAGTGCGTACTATCATGTTCTCAGGATATGCGCAAATACGCGCGTAATCCCGTGAATGCAGAAAGAAGCGATGCATATTAGATGAAGTGAATCCAGCCATTTTCCCACTCTCTTAGTGGAGATATCTTAAACCGATGGCGTCGAACTTTGTAATTACTTCCATTATTATTGTCCCAGAACTCATCCTGGCCGACGCAGTACTTAATTGCAAATTGTAACGTGTCTTCACCCTCCAAAAATGTTGGAGTGATTAACCTAAAACTGAATTTGTCAGTTACCCCATCAGTTGACAGTGGAACGTACGAAGCAAGAACATCTAAAAACGTGATCCAGTTATTTAGGGTATACCTCAAAAATACGTTCTTTTCAAACGCCAGATTTACCACACGCACAATCCCGGACAGGCTAAATTCATTGGTTTCGACACATTCCAACAAAACCTTTACTTCGTGCACTTTCTCAATAAATCCAGGTAACTGGCCAGGATTTATGAACTGGGCTTCCATGAATATAGATTGAGAAGTAATTCTTGGGAACTTATCGAAGTTACTAAAATGATTTGTGCTTCCTCTTCTGAATTTTTCAACCACAGGTTGTGGTATCTCCGGAATATCCGCGTCGCAAAAGTGCTTCACTGAAGTGAGCTCCAGTCCCAGAGAATCAGCGAATCGGACCTTTTTGTTACTAGTTGGGCTCCGGCTCCTTGCTATTTCAAGCTTTGCTCTTTCTACCGGGGTTGGCAGAGATTTGCAACGCCTTCGCAACGTCGGACTTTGCGGAGGTTTCAAAAAGCACTCTCTGCCTCTGGGTCTTTCTTCCACGACATGATTTTCGAGGTTTGATTCGCCGAGCCCGTCGCCCTCATCTTCACCGTCTTCTTTCCACTGGTTTGCTGCCGCCAAGCTCCCGAATAGCCCAGCCATACAGCTGTAATTCTTCGGGATGCAGGTCTTCGGGGGCAGCATGACAACGACTGGATGTACCGTTTCGTTTGCCATAGAACGCACAAATCAGCGATATAAGCCTAAATATGGTCCGATGAGTTGGATGAGAGGATAATGTCAGATGCCCGGTTTTAATGCTTGCTGTAGCTAGAGCACGTGTGCGTGACACTGCGGATATCTGAACCAATCCCTGCCCGCGCGCCTGACGCATCATCCAACAACCGACTCCCCTTTCAAAGCATTCCAACTGCATGCTTTGAAATATTTTTAGTTGGGTGCTTTCTGTTTTAGAAAAGTAAATAAATGTCAAGAACTCCCTTGGCTGGAACAAATTTCTCTTGTTTTTATGCTGAACATAAAGCGCAATGTATTATATATAACGTCAGTGAAGTGACAAAGATGTGACGAAAACATGTAAAATACCCAAAATAGTCGCATCTTCCAAAATATGACGCAAACGAGTCAATTTGTCAACATAAAGTATAATTTTAAAAAAAAATCGAAATCGAGTTCAGTGCAAGTCTGAACAGAAAATACAAAAAACAGTAGTTTCACATTTTTTTGGCAATTTTATTTTAGGAAAATAACTGACGTTTTTATTTTGCTGCCTTCATTAGTCTATGGAGTCAATCAATCATCCTTCACATATATTGAACTTTTAATCAACCTCAAAGCCACATAAAGTTTTTCCCCAATGGATTAAACATGAATTGATAACACTCTTCATAGAGATGCCAAATCTAGCCAATCCTGGCCAAAGTATGCAAGACCCCTTTTCAAGGCTTTAAAACTCAGGATCTGAGAATCATAGAAACTGGGAAAATGATTTTAATGAAGCAAGGCACTTGTATCTGTCATACGTGAGTACGTTTTGTTTCTCTTCATGTTCAGCAACTTGCATGTTTGCCACTCCTTGGCTGTGTCTCATTTCATGATTATTCTCTGATGAACGTGTGACCGGTATTTAAGCCCTCTATTTCGTGTTGCAAGTTGCAGAATTGTAATTTGCCTTTTGTGCTTAGAACTAGCCAGTATTCCAAGTAGAAACTCTTTGGCTTCTTTAAGAATAATGTGTACTATAATGACAGCTATTTCTGGGAACTTCCTACTGTGCTTAGTCAACTTGATCAAGCTTCAAAGCCTACACCAGGACAGGGACTGTGTTAAAGTTAACCTAGTTCATATCAGATCATAAGTCCAGTATAATAGGAACAAGCTCACCAGCCTAATTAGGGTTGGGACCACGTTCTCATTAACCCTTCCAAGTTTGTTCCTCAGTCCAGTTTGTAAGGAACAGGATTCCAATCCTTCTACAGTCATCAGGATTGGAACTAAGTTTCCCTCAAGATATTCCATCCTCCTGTGGGACAGTTCGGTGCTGGCAAAATGTGCACTCCACCTGCAAGCTATTCCGGAGGCAACTGGCTGGCAATTTGTACAAATATTGCATCAAATGCAAGAAAATATGATAATTTTGACAAACTTAATATTCTCCCATATGATATGAATCCCCAGAATGAAAAATAATGCAAACTCAACCTCGCAGATTCTTGCTTGCTTCTGGAGCAAAATATGTCAGGCTGGTAGCAGGTCAGGTTTTATGGTTTCAGGTTTTATGGGAGATATGAGTCATGCAACAACTATTCCACAGTCTCAGACTTAAGAACTCCCATCTTCTGAATAGTTTTAAAGGACCAGCTCCTCATGAATATTCAGTATGCAGTTATGTGATGTATTCCAGAGACAATTAAAATACAGTGTCATTTAGTCACCTGCATCTAAGGCTACTGCTTGTCTGCAGAAAGGATTTAATGCTGTAAAAGCGAAGCAGTACAGCAAAGTACATAAAAAGCAAATTGGCTGCCACTATATGACTGCTTTACTTCAAAAGCAATCTCTCAATTTATTTTTGTGATATTTCTCTTCCTCCTACATTTTTCTGCAATCCAAATTACACTGAATAAAAAAATTGCCAGAGTATGTTTTGTGCCCAAATTACATAGCATACAAATGTGCCAGTGGCCAGATGATATATATTGCCTCAAAACTGTGGATTAACAATGTATTCATTGAAATACAACCACAATTCCAAGAAAAGTAGGGATGCTGTGTAAAAAGTAAATAGAAGCAGAATGCAATAATTTGCAAATCTCATAAACAGACATTTTATTTACCGTAGGACATAACATCAGATGTTGAAAGTGAGACGGTTTACCATTTCATGAAAAATATTAACTCACTTTGAATTTGATGGCAAGACCACATCTCAAAAAAGTCGGAATAGTGTCATGTTTACCATTGTTTGGTATTCCCTCGTCTTTTAACAACAGTCTGTAAACATCTGGGAAGTGAGGAGACCTCATTGCTGATGTTTTGGGAGAGGAATGTTGTCCCACTTTTGTCAGATGTAGGATTATAGCTGCTCAACAGTCCAGGGTCTTCTTTGCCAGATTTTTCATTTTATGATGCGCCAAATGTTTTTTATTAGTGAATGGTCTGGACTGCAGGTAGGCCAGGTTAGCACTCAGACTCTATGTTTTCTATTAGTGAATGGTCTGGACTGCAGGTAGGCCAGTTCAGTGCTCAGACTCTACTACTGTGAAGCCATGCTGTTTTGATGGATGCAGTATGTGGTTTGGCATGGTTTTGCTGAAATATGCAGGCCATCCCTGAAAGAGATGTAGTCTGTATGGGAGTATATGTTGTTGTAAAATCTCTGTTTACGTTTCAGCATTGATAATGCCTTTCCAGATGTGCAAGCTCCTCACGCCATAGGCACTAATGCAACCTGATACCATCAGAGCTGTAGGCTTTTGAACTGTACGCTGATAACAAGCTGGATGCTCTCTCTCCTCTTTAGACCACACAACACGGCATCCATGGTCACCAAAAAGAATTTCAAATTTTGACACACCACAGAACAGTTCTTTATTCTGCCTCAGTCCATTTTTATTGAACTTTGGCTCAGAGAAGTTGGAGGGGTTTCCGGATCGCGTTCACATATGGCTTCTTCTTTGCATGATACTGGTACAGCTTTAGCTTGCATTTGTAGATTGCACAACAATGATTTCTGCAGGTGTTCTTGAGCCCATGCAGTGTATTCCAGTGCAGAATCGTGCTCGTTTTCAATGCAGTGCCACCTGAGGGCCCAGAGATCACAAGCATCCAACATTGACCTTCTGATATTGTCCCGCAATTTTTAAATGCAGTTTTTTTGCAGATTGGTGAATCTCTGTCTATTTTTACTTCTGAGATACTCTGCCTCTCTAAAAAGTTCTTTTTATACCCAGTCATGTTACTGACCTGAAACCAATTGAATCAACCCATGTAGTTGCAAAATGCTCCTCTACCTGTTTTTGTATTAGTACCACTTACTTTTCCAGCCTTGTGCTGCCCCTCTCCCAACTTTTTTGAGATGTGTTTCTGCCATCAAATTCAAAATGAGCTGATATGTTTACATGAAATGGTAAAATGTCTCACTTTCAACATCTGATATGTTGTATATGTCCTATTGTCAATAAAATGTGGGTTTATGAGGTTTGCAAATCATTGCATTTTGTTTTTATTTACAACTTCCACAGCATCCCAACTTTTTTGGAATTGGGGTTGTAAAAATACCCATTGTAGTCTCTAAAATGGGCAGAGGCAGTAACCACCGAATGAATATTAAATTCATCAGGAAATACTTCCTTAATTCAAATATTTACTGTATTTGTGAGAACTTATGTTTTTTCTCCTCAGTGCAGTCTGCAGATTCCCTTCACATGGTGGTTTCCCACAGCTAGGAATAACTCAGGAGGAATGGTGAGATACTAGTGTACTGGAACACCGAGGTGGGGGGGAAAAAAAAAAGTTTATAAGAGGCTCCCCTATGACTCCATAGAGAAGAGCTGATTCAAGAGTTATTCCCTGGGGAAAACATTTTAGATCTGAGAGCATTTCTCACTCACCTCAAGCAAAGGATTCTTGGTGAATTAGGCTTCCTATATGGAGGTAAGCCCAAAAAAAAAAAAAAAAAAAAAACACTTCATTGTTCAGAATGAGCTCACAACCTAGATTTACATCCAGTGAAAAAGCAAAAAGAAACATGCAGTTTTGATCCCATAATTTTCGTACCTTCCATCCTATTCAAACACATGCAATCCTATAGCAGACAATGTTTTGAGGGGGATTGCGGGTACAATAAACACAAAAAAGTGAGGCATGAAGGGAAAAGGGCTCTCAAACAGCCTGCTGAAAAGAATAAAAATAGGCGTGCAATGCACGGAATACCCCTCAGCCCGATGTCGAAGTTTTTGGAGACGCCATAGCAATACCCCGTCAGCCTTGAGGGCTGAGGGGTAAAAAGCTTTTATAATACCGTGTCTCGCAGGCCTACCATAATTTTAATTTCAAAGGTCTCAGTTTTACAGGAGTGCATACATGCATCGAATGAAAATTCGAACTGTAAAGCAAAGACTTAAATTAGCATGGAAGACAGCGATCCTCACGTTGTCTGTGATTTACAATCATGAAGAAGGCCTATTTTGAATTCGGTTAAATATACTTTCATTTAATACAATTAAGGCAATACTTCTCAATGGATGACGTCACATGCTTATTTATTCTTCTGCAGTCACGTGTTGTCCTCCGCGACGTCAGTCTAATCTCCCCGGGACTTCTGTAGGGTTACCCAGGAAACGAATTCCACTCCTCAAACAAGCGTATGCCTGGACTGCCTGCGGTATCAGCTCTTCGTCTGCGTTTGAAATTGTTTATCTACGCGCGAACTTGCCAGTTTATTGCACCGTTAAATATTAATCTTCACCACACTGTTATTACTAAGTCCACATATGAGTGACAGCTAGTGCAGGAGTAAATTATCGTGCGGCCGATCTGTTGCAGTTTTGTTTAAACCAATTGGTAAGCGTTTTTCTTCCTTTAATTGTAAGGTAGCTACTTATTTACACCGTTTTACATAAAGCAACGCGCATAATCAGCGGCGTCAATTGAATGAGATACAATGCACTGTACTCAAACAGGCTTTTCATTAAGCATGCCATGGTACATTTTGTAAAATAAAATAGGACTGTCGTTTAAATCGGTCATTTCAATTCCTTTCGCTGTGGACTGCATCTGTTCAGCGAGCTCATGGACGGTCGGCAGGAAAGTTATTTGTTACCACCTGAGGAGACCGTGCTGAAGACAGAACGTAACTTTTGCCTAACTCCAGACAGAATTCATGCCGATGCTCTTTTGGCTATCAGTGCTGACGATGCGTGGGAAAGTAGCTTTGAGACCGGCTGGGATGAAGCAGTGAGTAATGTTTCTCTACCAGTTTTCCATTCTGGAGTCATCAATACAATAGTTTAATTCATGGTCTTTGCCTTTACGCAGATAAATTAACATCGAAGATTCGCGTGACTAGTCGACATTTGCAGGTGCAAAACAGGAAAAGGATATACGCACTGAATTTATGTTCTGGAACACTTATGTCACTGTGAATGAGAAGTGCCACTATTCTGAAGAGTGCATGTAGGTTCTTGCAGGTGCCTGCTCAAAAGTAATTCAATAAGGCTATGAATGACTCTTTTGAACTAATGCATGCCGTAAGAAATACTACTATTAGTACTGTCAGGAGCTGTGTGAAGTTGACTGCTGGGAGTTGTTAGATGAATTAATGAATGTTTGTTGCGTTGGCAGGCTCAGGGCTGGGGTAGGTCACCCCCTCTTGCTTGCTTATTTCCAATTCAGAGGAAAAGTAGCAAGAACAAAGCTGTGGATGGTGACTATCATTGCCTTCTGTGTGTGGACCTGAAGCATGCTGAAGAATCTGACCGCTCCACTCACTCTGAGTCAGAATCTGAGAGCCACTGCGACTCAGGCAAACACCATCAGTGCAAAGGAAGCAAATCATCTTCAGGGTGTCTGAAGGGGCCATCAAGAAAACTTTCAAATCAGTTTCCCTCTGCCACAGAGCACCAGATCTTCAAAGAAGCATTGGAGCAAGCTTTGTGCGGTGATAAAAGGTTCCTAGAAGCTGGTCAGCTCGCTGTTCTGCAGCCTGAAAACTCACTCGGCAAGGAAATGCAGAGGGCAAAAACGGCTGAGGGCGATGCGGCTGTAGCCATGATCGTCAGCAGCTTCAGTGTTTTACCTTCCGTGACAGCAGACGGGGCTGGTGTTGTGAGGTGTCCCAGTTCATCAAAGAAGATGGAGGCTTCCTCGAACCAAAGCCTAGCTTGCTGCATTTCAGGCAGAGAGAGGTCACAGGGTCAGCTGGAAGCAGGGGTGAGCACCACTGTTGAGGAAATCTGCGAATACATGAAACGGGCGAGCATGGATGTTATAGAGACTCATTATGGACCTCTCTCCGCACAGAGCCAGGGGTTGCCAGGCTTGAAGCGGCCATCTCAACCCAGCGGACATTTACGGTTTGCTCTTGGCATCCAGAATGCAAAGAGACGTTATCTACCGTTGAGCATAGCCAGAGACCTGTTCCCTCGGACAGGATTCCACGTAGTGAATAATCTGAAATGTGAGGACCTGAATAGGGGAGGCAGGAGAAGTAATCATGGCAACAGACTGTACATTGCACTCAAGGCCAAGAGCTTACCAGACGCAAATCCACAGCTTCCTGCGCTCTTAGGGACGAGAGTCCCATTACCAGTGACTTCTCATCGTCTTCTGTAAACTGTGGGGGGGGGGGTCCAGAACATTAATATCCTGCCATGTTTTTCTTCCTCCCTTGAGCTCAGTCAGCTGATTTCACTGGTTGGGTTGGCTTTCAGGTTGAGCAATTATGCCAATTTCCATAATCTAGTGGTTGAAACAAAATTGTGGGAAGGATTTATCCTGTCTGAACCTGGATTACCTCTGCTGGAATATTCTGCGCCGGTCCGAAGTCACCTGTGCACATACAGGGAACATACAGGGGTTCAAAAAATGAACTCGGCTCATTAACTGATGAGATCCACCTTCAAACTGAAGAGTCGTGCTCTCAAGAAAAACCAAGTGGCTGGAACCGAATTCCAGGCAAAATCTTTACTTTTTGAACACGGACTTTACACTTCTGGGATTTGCTTAGCAGGTTCTTCACGACACAACAAAGTCAAATCCCCATACAATGTTCTCAAGACTTTATGTGAAGTGTGCTGCTGTAGGCTCACTTAGCTCTACTGTGCAAGTAGTGTTTACATCAGGGGTCTCTACTGAAACACAGGAAGGCCGCTGTGTTTTTGTAGATTTTCAGTTTGTTCTTGCCTTTTAAGAGCTTAATTGATGACACTGATGGTCTAAAAAGACTGCCGGTCTTGTTTATGAGGTCCGAGTTCACGGTTGAATGAATGGGAATCCCAGAAACCTGGAGACACTGCAGTCCTCGAGGACTGGAGTTTGAGACCTCTGATTTAAATGCCAGAGCAGTGCCACACCCAGTGTACATGCAGGTTTCGCTGGTGTTGGGTCTGCATACTTCTTCACTGGAGATTTATGTTTGTACATGAAAGTCATGTTTCCTCCATGCTGTACTGCAGGGAATAGTCTTACACTCGAGTTTGACATCGATATCCAACCTATATTCTTTCTTTATAGACTGAAGCAGATTATCTGCGGCAAAAATCCAGCCCTTGAATCCAAATCCAGCTCTGGTTTTCTGTCCTTCCTGGCAATTAGGTGAAGAGTTATTGTTACTCTATTGTTGTTATTGATTGGCTAGATTACCATTACATTCAACTCCCAGGTAAAGGAAGGGTGGAAATCCAGCAGCTCTAAGCACCCAGAGACTGAGATTTGGGGAACAGGGGTCCTTGAGGTATACAAAAATGGATTCTATGCTGCTTTTGGGAGGAGGCCATTGTCCTTATGATGGCTCTCTCTAATTCAATTGGTCTAAGAACAATGCAAGTTATTGTCAAAACAGACTACCTTAACACATGAAAATGACATTATGAAATTAACATTTTACTGTGAGCTCAACATATCTATCGGAAGGAGGGAAAATATTAAATACTGTATAAACTGGACACTAGTAAAGGTGTATCAAGCATGAATTTTTTTTTTTTTAAACCTGAAATATTAAACAATCATCATGGCAAAGCATGTCTGTGATTCCCTTCCCATCTTCAGACATCTTAACCCATGAGCAAAAATAATACTGCATTACTTCTGCTGAGGTATGCAAGGGGCATCTCTGAATGTGGTACATTGTGTACCCTGAGTAGGCCGCTATGGATACGGGAGCTGGGTCAGTTATCAGCCAAGAATTTGTCCCCAGAAATGCAATGGCTGATCAGAAAAAGACAGAGAGTGAAGCTAAGCTACATGCCTGCTGGGTTTGTGTCATAAGTCAGCGCCAGCAAAAGGTACACTATGATAAAACTGATTTTAAGTACAAAAAGTCAAGGATATTGATTAACTCAGGACGAGAGCAATTCTAGAAAAATTTGGAATGATCTACCTCTAAACGTTACAAACAGCCCTTCATTGTGAACAAACAGTAAATTTTGAAAAGAAGGATTTGAATCACTTCTTTTGTTGAAGGGAGGCAATTGGCTCCTTTGTCACTTCCTTCTGGCAAGGAAACAAACTCATCCAAGATGGGTCAATGTAAGGCCATATTTTGTCTTGGCCCAGCACTAATACACCCAACTCTACTAATTCACTTATGATTTTCACTGAGGACCTGTGGTGCATCAGAATTCTCCACAGAGCAAGGAACCTCTCTTGAGAAGGGACATGAACCAAAAATAGTTTGCCTGGTAGCTATCCAATTTTTCTACTTCAGGAAGGGAGGCAATTAGCTCCTTTGTTGCTTCCTTCCAGCAAGCAAACAGAATTAACTACAGAAGAAAGGATTCCAACAATATGGACCACGTTTACATCACCGCTTTTCCAGCAAATATCTGGACTCAATGTGGGTAATTCTTTTATTTAACGCTGATGTGTGTGAAGGTTGTCTTTCAGTTTCAAGTTACTGAATTCTCTTCCTGTCCTGTACGCTCTCTGCATGTTTTGCTGCTCAGACTAATATACTAACAGTGATTTATGAAGTAGGACTGACAAATTAAGTACATAAAAGTAAACTTAAAACTACATGAAACTGAGCTTAAAATGAAAATTTCTCTTGTATGCAGTCCTAGTTTATTAATAATAATAATAATAATAATATTAAAATTTTCTAGTTCAAGTTACCAGATCAGGATGCCAATACCGTAAAAGGAAGCAAAAAAATTCTCTTCAAGTGGTTTTATTTTAATTACAATGTTTCTTGAGCCTGTACTGCATAGCTGGGACAACTAAACATACAATGCAGGGTTTTAAAGGTGAACACAATCTAAACACTTAACATTTAGACAATTCAGGCTGAGGCTTAGACCTTACATGTAACTAAATTCTCTTGGCATAGACAACATGCACAAATTGTGAAAAGCCATCTAAAGCATCCAATAATAATGTTTTAAAAACATTCCTTGGACATTTTCATGTGCAAGTATACATTCATTTTTCAGTAAGCCATTTAAGTCTACAGTTAGTACAAGAACCAAAAGTGAATAAATGAATGTGATGTAGTGTTTTTCGGACATGACTTTCAGTACTGAAAGCAGCAGTAACAGATATCCCATAATTATTGTGCAAACAATCGAGTAGATTTGTTTAGGCTGTTATTCAAAGATCACTCTCACAGCTACATAGCCTGATCAGCTATACAAATCAGAATGCAAAGACTAATGTGATAATTTTACATTTCAGCACTGCATTCTTGGCGCTGAGAATGTACTCACAGGTTCAACTGAATCCAAGCATACATTAGAACACCATTATATATATATTTTTTTGCCTATCTGCCACTTTAAAACCTAAGAAGGCATTTCATGGGTCCAGACAGCCATGAGCTGGGCAAAAATAATGGATTTTTTATGGGAAAAATCACTTTCAGACTTACTCTAGGCAGCTGAAATCACGTCTGTATGTACATAATATGTAGGTAAGTATATTCCAAGTGCCCTCCAATAAAAAGCAGCACCAGACTTCTTTCCTGATTCATAATAAAAATATATATAAAAAAATAAACTTATCGCTTTCAATAAGGCACCTACAAAACCAGTAGTTCCCAATTCTGAGCCTAAAGATCAACAATGCTGCAGGCTCCCGTTTCAACCCAGAGGCACCCCCAAATAATCACTGGCTTAGTAGCAGTTGAGCGAGGGGTGTTCTGATCGAATCTGAATGAAAACCACAGGATGGCACACCTCCAGAAACAGGGTTGAGAACCACTGGTCAAAACAATCCACAACAAGAAGTTGCAACAGCGACAAAATGTGGCGCACTGTTCACAATTTAGTGTAAGCAATATAATTCAAGACAAGGTAAGGCTTTTCATCTATAGCATGTTTAACTTCAACACCAAGTTAAACATTTAAATAGACACTGCTAGTAATACGAAACTCTCGTTTAACAGGCTTTACAGATGTACAGAACAGACCAGAGATATTCAACAAATTTCACAATTGAGGGGTTTCCCTCTTTGATAATAACCCCTCCCAAAAATATTGCCTGAATTGTTTGAAGAGCTAAACTTTTGAGAAAATACACTAAAAGAGATCCATACCTCAGGGGCGCTCATGAGTAAGAAGTCGCGTGTCCACAGCCTTGGCTGTATACCTTTCTGATCCTGTTAAAAATCCAGTGACATTCAAAAGGAACATTACATCACTGTGGTCTTATTTCCTAAAAAAATCTTTGTTGTCAAAACAAGCAGTAATTTACATCTAATCTAAACAGAAACATAATTTATGGTGTCATCCGGATCAAACTAGCATACCCAGAGGTGACGATCACACTACCGCAGCTCCATCTACTGGTGATGTTGGTAATTTATTTATTTTTTTTAAATGATGCATTCCTCACTATCAAATTTTAGATCCAATTGCATCAGTCCACAATATCCAGACACCATACAAGGCCAAAAATGAAGCAAGTTTTGGAATACGCTTCTCCAACAAGGACATTATATTGACAATGAAGCGACTTGTTCGTCAAACTTGCCTCAGGAAGATACTGCAACATGCAGTACACAAGCTGAGACAGGCTGTAGACCGCCAGCATGTCAAAATGTGTTCAGAAACTCAAATGGGCATAACCAATCACTATAAATACTCACAGTGACAGGAGCGCAGTAGCATTTCTACAAAATTCTGCACAGTACTACTCATCAACACAGACAACTTGTCAGGCGAACGCTTACGGCTAAGGGAGAATGACTAGACCGACAGCTGACTGGCCGTGAAATGCTTCAGTAAATGGGTGGCTACGCAGCAATGGCTCGTATTCGCTTGACAAACATTATACAAAGCGTGAACAATTGGGTAATGCACATCGTTATTTCAATACATCCGTGGTGCGACAAAGGAATAAATTGGTCTATATGACATGGTCAAATGATACAGCCGACCTCACTAGAGACATTTACAATGTTCAACAGAGATATTTTTGAATGTGAACGCAGGAATTAAATAAAAAGCAAAACAAGCTCTCTTCAGTACTCGATTCTGTGCAAAAAATTAATGTAAACAGGCGAAGATATGAACCTTAGCCAATGCCTTATGGATTGTGTCTCTCACAGAGCTTGAAGTTAAATCCATCATAGCCCAACACTGGAATGTCATCACTTCAGACAAATCATTACACATTTACATTCTTTGTTTTGTTTTTGGCTGTAATACATTCAGCTGATGTACGCTTGATGAAATGAGTTGGTGTAATGCCAGCTGCTGCCGGTGGCTGATACCAGACTCAAGAGACCCGTCCGTTTGGTGATTCACAGCTCCAGAATGCACCGCGGGATGGCTCAGCTGTTGGGCTTCTCGGCGCGTTGAAAGAGCGAAAAGAGCTTGTCGCAGGTCTGCGTTTCCACCGAGCTGAAATGCGACTCCATGGGGTTCCAGGCCAGGTCAGCCCCAAGAGGGTCATCCATCACTGTCTGGGTCTGGTTACTGGTCAAGAAGAGGCCACCCAGGCCATCAAAGGAGCTGGTCATGGTTTGAGTCTCTATGCTGTTGAGCTTGACATGGCTGTCCTGAGGGTCGGACTCCATTATGAGCTGAAAGTCGGTCTGGGTCTCCGTGTCTGAGGATTCTGTGCTTATCGAGAAGCTGGACTGTTTTAGGAAGCCGCCGAGGGACATGTGATTGCCCGGGTCCAGGAAGAAGTCTAAATCCGTTTGGGTCTGGGTGTCAAACATCTCCAGGCCAAGATCACTGGAATGCCCCGCCCTGACGTGGGTGTCATTGCGGGTCGGGTTGTCAAAGAACCGGAAATCAGTCTGAGTTTCAATGTCAAGTGACTCCAAAGGGGCAGCGGAGCAGAGTTCACTTTCCTCTGTTTGTGTCTGAATGTGAACGGCCTTCAGGAACTCCTCAAAGTCAAAATCAATCCCACTGCTCTGCTCTCGCTCGGCCGAGAGGCCAGCATCACAACTGGAGGTGACCTCCGACAGCGGCCCCTGACTGTCCATGGTGCTAGAAGCCATGCTATCGGACAAGATGTTTTCCAAATCACTGAAGAGCATCATGGTCTGCGTTTGGTTGTCAGCCACAGAGCTCTGCTGAAGCATTTCAGTTTGGCCACCAAAGCAAATCGCCCCAGAGACCTTGTCGTCATAGAGACCGGAGCCATTGCCAACCAGGGGCATAGCAGCCGTATCAGTTTGAAAAGGTCTCTCCTTCAAGCTGGCCTCAGCAGAAACACTAAAAGAATTGTTGTCAAAAAGCTCGGAGCATGTTATGCTTTGGTCCATCGCTCTTCTATCTTCAGTTACACTCCAACTCGCGGTGGTTTGAGTTTCCTTTGTGACGTTGTTGGAGAGGACGCAGGTTTGGCTGAAACTGTCCGTTTGCGCAGCGATGGAGGACGTCACTTTAGACAGTATTGGAAAGGTCTGCGTTTCCACACTCACAGGGAGCAGGACCTGCGCGCCTACGCTAATGTCCGTCTGCGCACAGGACGAAACTGCTGCTTCACCCCCACTGCATGACGCAAGTGTGGATCCCTTCGTGAGGTAAGATATGTCTGTCTGGATGTTGGCGGATGTACTCTTACTCCCAAGTCTCACGTCATCCCCAGTTGGCAGACTACAGGCCAATTTGTCCAAATTTACTTGCACTCCTGTACTTACAGGATTGGGGTTCACTCTGGATGGGGGGTCCCGAAAGCCCAAAGTCTTTGTGTCCAGTAATGGCATCACAGCTCCCACCGACTGGGGCACGAACTGGACTACGCTCATTAAACGGCCCGGGTTGTCCACGGCCAGTACGGCAGACCTCAATGCGCCATTTTCAACAGAGAGAATAATAGGCAGATGTGCAAACTGCATGATGGGAACATTCACCAAAGCCACCTCTGGCTTCGGGAGCAGAGGTTTCTGTGAGTTCTTTGAAGAACAATGGCTCTGACACCCAGAATCTGTGCTGCTGGTTTCACTCGCAGGAACACACAATTCAGTCGTCTCCTTTTCCTTTTTTGTAACAGGAAAAATCTGGCCATTGGGTCTGAGCTTTGTTGCACTGTTTAGTAATGCCTCCATCTTTCGCTTTTTTCCCGGTGGATATCTGTAATGTAATGAACACAGGGAGAAAAAGAACATCATGTGTTAATGAGGAAAGCAGAGAGGGGCAGAAGCCTTAATGTGGGCATAGCAATGATGTGCCTCACTCTCCACAGGCCAGGAAATCATGAGGTAAAGACCAGCTCATCCCAACTGAACTTATCAAATGAATTTTTTTGTAGCAGGGAAAAACATGCACTGCCTGTAGGTATAAGTCGTTTATACGGCAGTATGCTGAGTGATTGGGTAATAGTAGGAAGAGTCGGGATTCGCTGGTGAGAGTATCTTTAGAGGGCAGTATGCTGAGTGATTATGTAAGGGTGGAAAGAGTTGGGATTCCCTGGTGTGAGTATCTTTAGTGGGTTGTGTGCTGCGTAATTCTGGAAGGGTGGAAAGAGTTGGGAATCGCTGCCGTGAGCCACTTTACAGGGCAATGTGCTGATTGATTCTGTAAAGCAGCAGTCACACCTTGCCGGATAGCGTTAAAGGAACTCTCTACTACCGGGTAGGAGACACCAATTCCATAGTTCTGTACTTGTGAACTATGTCTGCACCAAAAATCCCCCATGAAAATACACACAGTAATAATTTTAGGCTCGTTTTCTGATGGCAGACCTTGATTTTCAGCCAATTTCTGACCCGCCTACAATTAGGTCCAAAATGTGGGATTGACACATCAACCTGCTGACGTCATATAAAGAATGAGACCGTTATTCTATTACTGCCACTGGGACAAGGACTGCAGAAGGTTTACAAAATCTTTTTTTCTCGCAAAATATCGTAAAACGGCGGAGCAAATGCCTACCAGATGTATTGTTGCAGGTTGTAGTAACGTAGCCAAAGGAGGAGTCAGCTTTCATTGATTTTTAAAAGATAATAATAATACATAAAATTTGGGTGTCTCAGGTGAAACTGACTCAGGCAAAATGGCAAAGACCAAGCGACAATACTGTGATTTGTAGCAACCACTTCAACAACTCCAACTTCGAGGATGAAGGGTTTTGGTCTGAGTTCACCAAGAAAAAGAGGAGAAAAATCAAGCCAGATGCTATCCCGAAAATCAAGCCAATTCGAGGAGAGAAGCGCTGAGGAAAAGGGGAAAAAGAACAACAGACCTGGCACTGAAAAACGGAAGAAAATGAAGGTAGGCTGCTCATGAACAATTATAACGCGTTAGCTACGCCAGCGCTCCAGAAGGGCTTTTGTTATGGACACTATAGAGCTTAATAGACCGCTGGCTGCGGCTAGCACTTAGCAGGCTTTGGCTTGCATTCCACACGTTTAATGCCTTCTCTTCGCCAGCGCTCCATTAAGCTGCTTTCACACCAGATGCGAAACGCGTCTATTCGCGTTTTTGCATTGAATTTGAATATAATCTGTCGAACTAAACATTCCCCTAGGGGGCCAGGTTAAGCAATGATCATGTCTGTGTGTGTGTGTGTGTGTGTGTGTGTGTGTGTGTGTGTCTGTCACTCTGTCTGTCAGCCCGTGGCTGGGGCCAGGTCTGCTATCTCTGATTGCCTTGTTATTCTCAAGCAGGCATAAAGTGAAATGTTTGTGATGTTAGCACAGCAGCGTTAGTATTGCCAACTTTTTGCTGATTTTTTTACCCCTTGAGGGATAAAATAAAAAAGCTTCACTTACATTGCTATTGTTTGGCTAAGTGAAATCGCATGTCAAAGTTCTACCACATTGATCTCCAATAGAAGTAAATGCAACTTTGTGGCAAACAGCCACAAATCGTCAAAACAAAAAAAATAAAAATAAATAAATAAATGATTGCACGGTCAAATTGTGCTTTGCATTTGGAAGAAAGGGATCACTTGGGTGGAAATTGTTGAGAATCCCTGATCTGAGTCGCTTGTGAGGGCAAAGTGTTGTGTGATTGTGGAAGGGTAGAAAGTGTTGGGAATGGGTGGCGAGTCATTTTAGAGGGTGGTATGATTCTGGTAGTTTGAATAGTATAGCGAATAGCTTTAGAAGGAGGTTATGCTGAGTAATTGTGTAAGGGTGGAAAAAGTTGGGAATCGCTGGTGTGAGTCATTTATTGGGCAAGCTGAGTGATTGTGTAAGGATGGTTATAGTTGGGAATCCCTGGGGGGAGTCGCTTTGTAACCATAAGCTGAGTGACTGAGTAAAAGTGGAAGCAGTAGAGTATCGCTTGTGAGAGTCACTTTGGAGGGCAGTACACGGAGTGATTCTGTAAGGGTGTATAAGGGCGATTTTTTCAATACACGCAACTAGGACATCACAAATGACTGATTAAAAACGTTGCAGAATCTAACTGAATAAACTCTGGTACACGGGGTGGGCCCTGTAGTGTACAACCAGGATGTCAGCAGAGCTGGATTTCAACTGTTCTTTTCGCAATGGGCAATTTTTATTTACGTGGCCTTTCCACTCCATTAGCCTACTTTTTCAGACAATAATGAAAGTATGATGATATGTACATGTAACCATATCCAAACAGATCTTTCATGGTTCTGCATGGTTCTATCGATGCTGGTTGGCGGCGGTCGGCGCCGACCAGCACTCGGAATGCACCGACCACCACTCAACCCAGAAAGTGCTTTTTTCCCCCCACACGGCACAATTTTTTCAAAGATCAGTTAAAACGAATGCATCCAGTGTCCAATAATACAGCGGGAAACAAAACATAAATGACCCTACCCTCCCTCCCCCAATGTTACGGTCAGAGTAGCAAACTTTCTTTTTCGACCCAATCGTCTGCGGTGGTCATCCTAGCAATTGTACATGTATTATGCTTTGACACGAGTGTAGCTGACGTGCAGACAGCTAGCGGAGCGATGGCCAAACGGAAAAATCAGTGCCCAATTGACAGATTTTTTTAAAGGTGAGATTCAGTGTTGCACTTGCAAGACAATAACAGGGTTCGAAATTCGCAGTAGACCGCTATGGCACATAGAATAAAAAAAAAAAGAAGAAGCCGGACTCGTAAACTTGTCTTCAAACTAGTCCGAATGTCTAATAAAATTTTCTCCACATGGAAAGAATTCCGTAGCCAACCTCTATCTGCTTTTTATTTCCCAGAACGATTTCAAAAGGAGGCGCCAATAGTGCCCCGGGGCATATCACAGGACATATTCTCCCACCCATTTGCAAACGCATTTAATCGAAAAAATGAAATTAAATGCCCATTTTAAATTTAAATGGTCCGTTTTGAAGCTCCTAGACTTGAAAACGTCAACGTAACTTTATATTTGTTCGAAATGAATGAATGAATGTCTTTAAACTTACAAATTGAATAGGCTACCTGTTCTGTGAAATTATGCATATTGAACAGCTCAGCTGAAAAAGTAAGCTTCCTACGTGCACAAATATGTTATATCGCATCAGTGCTGGCTATATATTCGCACTTCAGTATACCTGAACGGTAGGCCTGTTCTTTAAGAGCAATGTTTCATGAATTAGAATGAACAAAATGATCAAGTTTCATGTTATCCAGTCAAACCTTAATAACGGCAGCGTTCTTCCTAACCCAAGAAAGGGGTACGCTTAATAACCAAAGTATATTTTGACTTTGATAATAGATGGCTTCAATGCGATTAAAAACAATTTTCCTCTGCGTATCACTGAAGAAATAATTTATTTTTAGAAGGCTGTGCCGCCCGGTCAAAAATGAAAAAAATAGGCGTGCAATGCACGAAATACCCCTCAGCCCGATGTCGAAGTTTTTGGAGACGCACGCCCGGCCGCCCGCCCAACCGCACGAAGGATAGCAATACCCCGTCAGCCTCGAGGGCTGAGGGGTAAAAAACGGAGAAATTCAGAGACGCTACTGGAAGACGCGTGATTGAGTGTGCAATATTACTGCCATGCCCCCTGCTGAACAAGAGAAAATGCATCTCAACATTTTATTTTAAGCGCAATAAAAGTAAGTGCCACCATGAGGCAGACAGACGTACTTGCTTATCGCCTTTACGATGACACATACTCAATGCGGTCATTTGAAATGCTTGTGGGAAGAAAACTGTGATTTGAAGTCTGCTAATTACCAGTGATGTTGGACATCCTCCATAGCTTTGGCATAATTGGCTTACATTAAATCAATTCCCGTGTGCTTTGCCTAACTTGCAATCAAGCCATTTAACTGACTAATCAAAACCAAAATGTGGCCTATAATGTGAAGAGATAATGAGAAGGAATAAGACCTAACCAGGCTTCAGTGTTAGACTGAAAGTCAGTCAATAATCTGAATAAATAGCAGACCTCTGAATTCCACCTCTCCTCGAGGAATTTTGGATGTATTATTTAAGATATTTCTTTAAAAAATGAAATTATGTTAAGATGGCCCTGGTTTTAAGCGCTTAAAAATATAGGCTACATGAAGTGGAAAACATTTTTTGAAGCATACCAAACGTGAATGCGTGAGAGAATGTTTGCATTGCACCCAGTAGTCCAATGCATCGAAGATTTTGGCAATGCACGTTAAGGCGAATCTTTGCCGCAAATTTGTGGCATTTATTAGATAATTGAACGAGATTAATTTAAAATAAAGTAACTCATAGTACGTGATTTCATTTACTTTTGAGCGTCTAAACAGTGAAGGTAGAAAACATTTTAAGCAGTATCCAACTTGACAAGTAAATTGTTAACGCAGTCGTTTCGAGCCCCGGACGTACCAAACGGCAGTGGTCAGCAGCTTTTTCAGAGTAGCGCACAATTGGCCATCGCGCTACAGGGTTTTTTGGGACGGGACTGCCGGGTATGGGAAATAAATGGGAATAAATATGGGAAATAAATATCTTTGTTCGTTGCTCAAGCACCTCCTATTGGCCAGACGGGCGCTCCTCAGGAAGATTCTAAGTCTGTTCATGTCCGGGTATCCTCCGCCCTCATTCTGTACTTGCGAAGATTCAATCAATGAGTGTATAAGAAGCAGTGGCTGACAGGCGCGTGCTTCAGAGGAGAGCCGTGAACTGCCTACACTCTCCTAAGTTAGCAGCAAGGGGTCGCAAACCAGCAAGCCTTGTACATAGTTCACCAATTGGGCATTCCAGATTCGGGTGGGATTGGAGATGCCAAATTTATTAAACAAAAGAAAAAAAAAATTTGTTAACGCATTCGTACGCATCGCGGCGGAATGCTAAATTAGAAATAATCTAGCAAACACATTCAGGCAAATCTGAATTGTTTCATGGTTATTTAAATTTTAAAATGTGACAAACAAAAATGATATATAAATAAATCAGGCTGTCAACCAAGTTAAATTGTTAGCCTTGAGCTAATCAACTGTTGGATTGCGAGTTGAGCAAAGTAACTGGGAAGAGGGTGAGAAAAATTGTTGGGTAGAGGATGATGACTTTACAGACCTTAACTCTGCATTGTTCAGCACGTAATTTGCCTGAATGATTGCTACATTATTTCTAGTTTTACAATTGACTGTGCTGCGTGTGAACAATTAACATTTCCCATTCGACAGGCTGCGCTTAAACACAATTTTTCCACCTTCACTGTATGCCATTTAGTCGCGCAAAAGTAACCAGAATCAAGAGCTTATGAATTAATTTTTCAAATTAATCTTAATCAATGATCAAATAAAGACATACCACAAATTTGCGTTTGCCTGAACGTGTTTGCAAAGTCTTCGCTGAATTAATCTATTGTGTGCAATGCGAAAATAATTTCTCTCACTTTCACATTCGATATGCTTTACAAAATGTTTTTCACTTTGCGTATGTTTTGAAACACTTAAAAAGCAGAACCATCTTAAAATGACTATTTTTAAATGATGGGTAAGAATTATGCAAGAGGCGGAATCCAGAGGTCTGCCATTTATTCAGATTATTATCCAACACGGCAGCCTGGCTAGGTCTGTCTGCTTCTCATCATCTCTTCTTTCTCACATTTTAGTTTTGATCAGTCAGTTGGCTGAATAAACAGGTTGATTGCAAGTTAGGCAAAGCACACGGGAATTGATTTAAGGTAAGCCAATTAGGCCAAGGCGATTGAGGCTGTCCAATCTTGCTGGTAATTAGCGGACTTCAAATCACAGTTTTCTTCCCAGAAGCATTTCAAATGACCGCATTAGGTATGTGTCATAGAAAAGGTAATAAGCAAGCTTGTCTGTCTGCCTCATAGTGGCAGTTACTTTTATTGTGAATAAAATAAAATAAACGCGATTCCTGAATCGGTGCAGCCCTATAACGGAGTAGAAATTGTTGCATTTGAAATGTTTGTAACACTACATTGGCTTTGCCTGGTCAGTGAACTGTACCCAAGTGTACATGTGATAAGCCATTAAACCCAAATATAACGTAAACATTATTTTATTTTACAAACAGCTGCAAAACCCCATATTCTTTTAAAGAGGGACCTCAAACATTTTAATGAACTGGAGTTTAACCATGATTTGTTCAGTTTTAACTGGAGTAGAATAGAACAGATCTCTGACGTTGAAATGGCATGGACTTTTTTTAATGATGGTTTTCTGAACATTTTGAATAGACATGCACCTCTCAGGAGGTACCGAGTTAAGGGGCGTGATAACCCCCGGTTTTCTCATGAACTTGCAGAAACTATTCATGCGCGAAATCTGGCCTGGGCAAAGGCAAGAGCAAGAGGCTCTTCTGCGGATTGGACAGCTTTTAGAGTATTAAGAAACAAATGTTCCTCTCTTATCAAGAAAGCCAAATCTGAGCACTATTTGTAGGTCACCACAAAAAATCTAAATGACCCGAGGAGATTTTGGAAAGTTATAAAATCGCTCTCTGTCTGCAACAAATCTCCAGCTTTGCCCACTTTTATTATGAATGATTCTGTTGCCATTCATGACAAAATGGAATTAATGAATTGTTTTAACAAGCATTTTGTTTCTTCTTGATCCCCGTTTGATTCAGTTTGTTCTACATCTGTGAAACTCAGTACTGATGTGCCTGAATCTACTGGCCAGTCCTTCAATTTTGAGTCCTTTTCTGTGCAGGATGTGCATAAGGCCCTAAAAAATCTAGATCCGAGAAAACCCTCAGGACCAGATTTGTTGGATCCCGGTTTCTTGAAGCTGGCAGCTGATTTTATAGCAGAGTCGCTTGCCTACTTTTTTTAACCTTACAGTGGTTACTAAAAAAATTCCAAATTGTAATTTTTTGCAAATATTAGCTCATTTAGAATTTGATACCTGCAACATGTTTCAAAAAAGCTGGCACAAGTGGCAAAAAAGACTGAGAGAGTTGAGGAATGCTCATCAAACATTTATTTGGAACATCCCACGGGTGAACGGGCTAATTGGGAACAGGTGGGTGCCATGATAGGGTATAAAAGCAGCTTCCCTGAAATGCTCAGTCATTCACAAACAAGGATGGGGAGAGGGTCACCACTAGGTGAACAAATGCGTGAGCTGATTGTCGAACAGTTTAAAAACAATATTCCTCAACGAGCAAAAGCAAGAAATTTAGGGATTTCATCATCTACGGTCCGTAATATCTTCAAAAGGTTCAGAGAATCTGGAGAAATCACTGCACGTAAGCGACAAGGCCGAAAACAAACATTGAATGCCCGAGACCTTCGATCCCTCAGGCGGTACTGCATCAAAAACCGACATCAGTATGTAAAGGACATCAGCACATGGGCTCAGGAACACTTCAGAAAACCACTGTCAGTAACTACAGTTCGTCGCTACATCTGCAAGTGCAAGTTAAAACTCTACAATGCAAAGCGAAAGCCATTTATCAACAGCACCCAGAAACGCCGCCGGCTTCACTGGGCCCAAGCTCATCTAAGATGGACTGATGCAAAGTGGAAAAATGTTCTGTGGTTTAACGAGTCCACATTTCAAATTGTTTTTGGAAACTGTGGACGTCGTGTCCTCCGGACCAAAGAGGAAAAGAATCATCCGGACTGTTATAGGCGCAAATTTCAAAAGCCAGCATCTGTGATGGTATGGGGGTGTATTAGTGCCCAAGGCATGGGCAACTTACACATATGTGAAGGCCCCATTAATGCTGAAAGGCACATACTGGTTTTGGAGCAACATATGTTGACATCCAAGCATCGTCTTTTTCATGGACGCCCCTGCTTATTTCAGCAAGACAATGCCAAGCCACATTCTGTACGTGTTACAACAGCATGGCTACGTAGTAAAAGAGTGCGGGTACTAGACTGGCCTGCCTGTAGTCCAGACCTATCTCCCATTGAAAATGTGTGGCGCATTATGAAGCGTAAAATACGACAACGGAGACCCCAGACTGTTGAACAACTTAAGCTGTACATCAAGCAAGAATGGGAAAGAGTTCCACCTGAAAAGTTTCAAAAATTGGTTTCCTCAGTTCCCAAACAGAATGTCTGAGTGTCGTTAAAAGGAAAGGCGATGTAACACAGTGGTAAAAAGGCCCCAGTGCCAACTTTTTTGCAATGTGTTGCTGCCTTTAAATTCTAAGTTAATGATTATTTGCAAAAAAAAAAAAAAGTTTCTCAGTTTGAACATTAAACATCTTGTCTTTGCAGTGTATTCAATTGAATATAAGTTGAAAAGGATTTGCAAATCATTGTATTCTGTTTTTAACTACGATTTACATAACGTGCCAACTTCACTGGTTTTGGGTTTTGTACTAATAAAAATTGTAACCCCCCAAAAAGACAACAATTTTTTCTGCTTACACCTAAATTTGAATCTTTGTATGGAATGAAATCTTCAAACACTTATTTTCAAGTAGAAAATGAATACGTACTCGACGTACTCAAGAATCTCACAAAAATAAAAAATGAAAAATTGCCCCTAAATAGACATATTAAATGAGATAACTTTTCTGTGGTTTATGTGAGGGGCATAAAGTTATCTTTATAATCTCTCTGGGGAGTGTACCAACTACCCATCCACTTAAATTATGTATCTGACCCACCCATTCAGAAAAAATGAAGGTGGAAGTTGGAGGTATGCAAACCTACCCTTTTGCTTGGACAGACCCAGTATAGTGAGGAATGTACTGCAGGTTTTGTCCTTGTCCAAATGTGAAGAGAACCAATTTTTTTCCACTCCGTTACCATTTCACTCCACTCAGTTACTATAAATTGTAATGGAGTGGAAGTAACCGAGAGTTAGCGTTTTTCAAGTAAATGGGTCATAGCCACCATGCAGTGACGCAGAACTTTATGATTCCCAATGATTTCCCTAAGGTCATCCTTTACTTCTTTAAAAAGTCACTTTCAAAAGTTGCTCCTAGGTTTCCATGGAAATGGCTACAAGTAACGTAGTGGAAATGAAAAAGCATACTTACCCGACTTCACAGTTATAAATTAAAATACAGAAAAAATGCTGGCCACTTCACCATGTGCTTACTGTCACAGGAGAGGGGGGTGACAAATATTTTTCAGCAAGGACCAAATCTGCCGGTTTCCCCGTCACCAGCCAGAGGGAGCTACTACATTAGGTGGTAACAAAGTGGAGTGGATTATCCAGGACATCAACAAAAATAGATTTTTTTTTCAGACTCCTGGGAGGATAACGATATTTGGTTTTTTGGAATTAATAGACCTAACAATACTGGTTGAGACAACTGTTCCTCGGGTTGTGGTTTAGGGAATTATACTTAAATATGAGTCCAACAATTAATCCACCCTGATTTGGGACACTGCTGAATCAAAGCAAAACTGACATTTAATGCCGCAGTACAAAAAAAAATTGAGGAAATTCAGATCTCATATTTGGAGCTTTTTGGGGCTTTACTTGCTTTATAACTTGGCGAATGTGTTATTTCCAAGCACTAATCTACTAAAAATGTACAAGCCCGGACATGAATTTTCACCATTTGTGCCCCTATTGAAAAAAAGATCACTCAAAGTCGGGAATCACAGATCTGAGTCTTTTATAGGCCCGTAGGCTGAGTGATTGTGCGAACATGGAGAGAGTTGGGAATCGCTAGTGCAAGTTGAGAGCACCTGTGCTCCGCGGGGAGTTCGTGGCCCGTCCTGTAGATGTGGGAGAGCAGGGCAGCGCGGCTCGCATATGGACAGCCACACGTGCAGCAATACGTTTTCCCACAATCCTCGGCGTGCCTCCTCAGGTCCCACTCTGTGCTGTAGCAGTTGCTGCACTTGTCACACTTGTGCTTCCTCTCAGCATGCATCTTCATAAAGTGCTTTTCAGAGATACCAAAAAACAAAAAAATCACTGTAAATAATGATGCCAGGCCACTGCCAAGCCAAGTACCAGAGCTTGCTATGCCAATACTCAGACAGAGTTATAAAAATTCAGTATTGGTAGCACATGGGTGCAGTGGTTAGCATTTTTGCCCCACAATAAGGAGTCTGAGGGTTGGAGCCCAACATATCCTGTACACCTCTGCATGTTCATGTTTGCTAGGGTTTCCTCAGTGTACATCCGAACTCCTCCCACCCCAAAATGCATGCGCTGCAGCAGAGGTGTGTAGCTTTGTTCAGATAGGGCTGCTGTGGTGCAGGATTTTTTTCTAGCCTTGCAGTTACACAACAGACTCTAATGATCAACCCCAAAAACAATGATTAGTGGAATCAGGTGTGTAACTAATTGGTTAGAATGAAAGCATCCACCCAAACTACACTTTCCAGAGCCCTTGAGCTGATTGACTTCACAATCAGCAATACAGCTGTCCACTGCTCCTGAGTAACAGAGATGGGTGGAGGCCTAGTTAGCCTCTTTGGCCTTGCTAAAAGGAGGTTCTGGGTTCCATTCCCAACCAACCAGGACCACTCTGCACGGAGCTTGCATATTCTTCCAGTCTTAGGTTTACCTCTAAAAACAGGCTCCACAGGAGTACTCCTACAAGTCCCTCAAACCAAGGCTCTGGCTTTAGGAAGACATGCTCTATAGCAGGGATCCTCAAATCTGGACCTTGAATCCAAATCCAGCCCAGGTTCTCTCATATCCCGGGTAATTAAATGTGCATTTAGTGTCCCTGTTTGGACAGGCTGTCTTAACACCTGATTCCCAGGTAAAGGGAGGGTGGAAAACCAGCAGTTCTCAGACCTCGAGGACCATGATTTGAGGACCAGGGCTCTATAGGAACACTCCTACTAGTGGCCCAGACCAGGGCTCTGGCTTTAGAAGTGGAGTTTGTCCCCTGGCCCTGCACTGGGACAGCCTACTGCTCCCAAGTAACTAGAATGGGTCAATTGTAGACAAAGAATAAGCCCATGGGGTTCAATAAAGTATATTCATTTTCACTGAAGATGGGAGATAACCCCACAGGGTTCACAACAGCACATTCAAATTTAGAAATGGGAATCTTTCCAATAGAATGATTCAATTTTCTAACTTTCAGCACAAAATGCTGCCCCTGCTCCCAGGACCCAGGATGAATGTAATCAGTCAAAAATTACACCCTGTAGAGCGTCCACAAGAAACGCGGAGGCGGGAGAGTACACACGCGAGTCCATACTTGCTGCCCAACTTCGTCCGGGGGCTACTATTAGCAGGAGCATGGGCAGATGCAAGAATGGCCAGGTTTATGAGACAGAGTCATACCTGTTTGACAAGAGAAAACTGGGAGAAAGGTCTGTTTGGTCCTCTTGGACATCCTTCTATTGGACAGCAGTAAAGTTTCGGTGATCCTTTCATATCTTTCCTAACGGTGGGGTTGACAATACCATCCTGAACAAAGAACAAAGACAAACAATGGTTGTGAAGATCTTTGACAGATGATCGGCACAGATAGGCAAATAAGTGCATGTTCAGATTTCAACTGAGCACTATGTTACTTAGCTGTTCTATGCAATGCGGGGGAAAAAAACAAAGACAAGTGATACAGTTGCTAAGGCTGTAAGCAGCAATCATTACAGTGAGAGGCGCAATACAGCAAGTCTCTACGGTGTAATTTGCATGCCATGCGGTGTGCATCACTCCTATTCATACACATCCTGATCTGCTCCCTCCGTCAGCAGGGCCATTATAATGCTGCAGACATTCAAAATTATACATTTACAATGAGTCAGTTGTGAGACGTGCCTGAAACATGGATTTTTACACAAGGGCCATTTAAAAAGCACTCCCTCATGATAGATTGTGAACATGAAAGAAAGGACAAAATGTTCCACTTATGGAACACGAACACACCCAAGAAAACAACAGTCTCGCGTGAATTCATTTCTGAAGTTAGATGCAAATTAGGAGAAAACTGGAAAAGCTGTAGAGGGGCGATCAGACCACTGATCTTTCACAAACCACCAAAAAGAAAATGTAACAAGAGCCATCTGGCAATGGCGGATCCCACCGGCTGTAGGTTGTGTAACCTACAGGTTGTGTGGTCAGACGGACTGACCGAAACCCCCAAAAGGCACAACTAGACCATAAGGAGAAGCTCCATACCAAATCTGGTGTTTGTAAGTGGTATAGTTTTCGAGTTCTGGTCCGGAAACGATTTTATTACAGACGGACGGACACACTGATCGCTATATCCCCCCCCCCCCCCCCCATTATATGCCGGGGGGATAAAAAGTGCCATTGTCATATAAATTTTAAGGGATAATTATTTTTTTTCCCCCAAATCATTATTCACTTTATTTATGGGCGGAACTGGATATGAAAATGGGAGTATTAAGCAACCAATCGAGCTAGCAGCAGGAGTCCAAGATGCACAGAAACCAGACACCACTCAGGATAGGAGAGACCAATACCTCATTCTGAAAGATGTGGGGAAAAATCTAGCAACCTTGCCTGCCGAACCAGCTAAATTTTTAGCCAGCTAAACACTCCACATGGGGGGGCGGAAATCAAATGGAGGAGAGACGTGAGCAGTCAAGATTAGGAACTGAGTGTTGCTGTGAAACTGCAGGGGTGTGCATCAGTAAAAGCTGAAATCATATCCCATTCTGTGATCATAAATAATGCATCATATAGCCTGCGGAAAAAGACAAACCTGTTATTCAATCTGTCGAGCAACGCAGCACTGCAGTTGAGGAGAAGGATATTAAGAGTCTTCATTTCCCGAATTTGGGTTTGGAAGCGACCTTTATGAAATTTACAGCATAACGCGCCCCCATCTCTCTTAATTCCCATCAAACTGTTCCAAATGGATCAATTCATCAAGGCATAAACTAGTCCAACACAAATCACGAATAGCACTCACTGATGTCTTGTAAAAATATTCCAACATTCTACTAATTATAGAGAAAAAGGGGGTAAAATCAACAACGGACTTCATCCCAGCGAATTTCGGAAAAGGTATGAACAACAATTAGCGGGCCGTTTCCAAATGGGGTAATTTTAGTAACAGCAGCAAACCTGAACATAATTTCTTTCGCCAATACGTGCCCTCAGCTCATGACAGCGTTTACAAAGCGAAAAACTATTTAATACATTACGACAGTACAATATGATCAAATTTCCTCCAAGTCTGTAGTTTGGCAATATGACCCATACAACTGCGCACCTCAGGAACACACCCCTTGAAAAATTTACAGATAGACAAGTTCAAAATAAATCCATGCGCATCTCGGAGTCAGAGCGGTAAAAGCCCCATGTTGGACAAAATCTGAGAATCGGGGTGTTAAAGACTGTTGACAACGTAATCGAGATAATATCTGCAATACTCTATAGCAACTTAGCAAGTGTTCCGTTTCATTAGATTACAATTATTTGGCAAGATAAAATATACTATAACGTGTGACAATAAAATAGAAACGACCGAACATATACACTGGCGGGGGGTGGGGGGCAGGATAACACAATAAAGCTCTCAAATAAGAGCTTATTTCCATTGTGGTCCTTTCTATAGCCACGCAGGGAAACGAAATATTCATACAAAATAGAGTCATCTTGCTAAACACGGACCAATGGAGGCCAGTACACCATCAACTGCGGAAACTACACAGCAAGCTGGTGAGTTCGCACTGCGGATATTTCAAACGACAGAAGTAGAAGTGACAACATTCTCCGGCAAATCTGTGGGATGCATTTTAGTCCCCAGTTTTGTCTTCAAATCAACAAGCAAAGCAAAAAAATATCAAACTAGAAGCCAACCTGTGATCATCTTTGCGAACAGTTACATAGCAACTTGCTAGCTGTACAGCCTGGGTGAAATTTACAATGAGGCTGCCGTGCGGCAGTGTCATTAGCGAGCCAAAAGCAGCCGTGAACACGATAGCAAGCAAAGTCACCAGCTGCAGAACAAACTATCAACGTCCTCAGTCGAATTGATTATATAGCAGCCAACAACAGGTCAGACACGATTCCTGGTCGCTTCGTTTAAATGTGCAGCTCTGAAGAGTTAATATTAAGTTGAAGAATTTTCAGATTCAGGCTGGTTAGCAAGCAAACCTTAGAAGAAACACGTCAATCCAGTGAGTCAGCATCAGTTCAGAGTAAAAATCATGGCAAATTGTGACAAAGGCATCACAGGCCAACTAACGTACACATTTGCGATCGTTTATGTTAGGCAAAGTAAAAGAATTTCCCGAATTGCTAATTTAACTTAACTTACCTTAACCCTGTGTGACTTGACAAGGTGCATGTTCAAAGCAGGAGTATTCGGAAGAATCTTTCCGCACCCTTCCACGGTGCAGAGAATATTGGTCCGCACTTCTTTCGTAAGCTCTGTAATAGAGGGTTTTATAATGTCCCGAAGCAGAGAAGCTAGCTCCTCGTCCTTTTTATTGATACAAACATTACAGTGGTTGTGTTTGGGCAGCGCTTTCCGACTATCTTGAGTAGAGGCAGCCATGTTTTCGGTGCCGGTGGAGTCGATGCCACAAACTGGAAGCAGCTGACGCAGCGCGTACTTACAGCGCACAAAGAACTCCACCCACTTTCAGAGAGACGCTCATTCTGCCCATTGACACTGACCGATATCAAACAGCGGTGAGTTCCATTTAAACAAACATTCGCTGCCCGGCAAAAAAAAAGTCACTCGCTCAAATTTTTGAAGACCACGGGGAAAGAAGGGCACATGTCACACTTTACCCATTTTGAGAGAAAAAAATTAGAAATTTTGAAACTTTTTAATGACTTCTTTCATCATTGTACAACCAGAATTCCGAAATTGGGACAAAGCGTAAATTGTGAATAAAATCAAAATTAATGACTTTCAGATTACACGAGCCAATGTGTAATTTGCAATAGAACATCGATAACATTTCAAATGTTGAAACTGAGAGACATTTTACATTTTTATCCACAAAATGAACTTATTTCAAATTTTCTTGCTACAACGGGATCAAAAAAGTTGGGACACATGCACAAAAAAAAAAAAGGGGGGGGCGGGGGGGCTGAAAAAGCAATTTATATATAAGAGAATCGGCTGAAAGAACATTTAGCAAGTAATTAAGCTAACTGGCATTAGGCGTGTAACATGATTGGCTATAAAAGGGATGTCTTAGAGAGGTTGAGTCTCTCAGAAGTAAAGATGGCCAGGGGCTCTCCAACCTGTAAAGCAGTGGTCGTCAACCCAGGTCCTAGAGGGCCGGAATGTCTGCTGGTTTTTGACGTTACTCTGCATTTAATTGATGAATGAAAACAGTTCATTACACACTTAACTCATCTCACCTGGTGTCTTAGGTTTAAATAGGGTGGAGAAAACCAAACTCAGCACACCCTGTGCTGTTTGCAATACTCCTGCACTAAGGTGATAATAAGCCAATCAATCAATCAATTACCCAGAATTACCCACAAGACTCCTAGAGCCAATAAAACAGACATGCAGGTTGTGACAGAAGTCTAAGTGGAAACCAAGATTTGTCAGTGTAGTTGGACATTGAGCATAGTTGTAATCCGGACAAAGTAGAGGTTCAAAGTAAAGATAAAAGTGTATAGGGCAGGGGTAGCAAGCCCTGGTCCTGGAGAGCCACAGGGTGTGCCGAGCTTGGTTTTCTCCACCCTGGTTTGTGTCAAAGTAAGGTAAGGTCCACATGAATGACAGGACCCGACATTTCTCGGTAGAACTGCATCGAAGTATTAGGAGGTTGCTTGAGAGGAACACGGTCCCTGTCCTGGATCCGGAACAGGGTTCGAAGCTCCTTCCCAACAAACTTGATGAGAACAGATTTGGAAGGGTGAAAAAGAATGTGGTCCCAGTTCTGGACTCTGATTAGGATTGGAAGCCGGTTCATAAAAGCTTGAGTTGATGAACAGGCTTGAGTAGAGTTAACTCAACCCTGATTAAGATTGGAAGCTTGTTCGAATTAACTACATGACAATAAAAACTTAGAGGAACGGCTGCCACAAAAGAGTTAGTTGCATTACACAAAAATCAGGTTTTGCAACAAAACATGTGAGCGAGATTTTAGAGTGAATACGACTTTGTGATCCAGCAACCTGCACATGAACTAGAGGGCTTGAAAACTTGTCACTTGATATCCAAATGATATCCTGTGGTTTCCCCTTTAGTAATGACATGAGAGGTAAGGCAACCATGCTGAAATTCTGGATAACCTGGCGGTAGAAGTTAGCATACCTTAGGAAGTGCTGAAGCTCTTTAACACTTTGTGCGACTGGCTAGGCTGCTACCGCCTCGATTTGCTGCAACTCCATAGACACTTTTTCTGGTCCAATCACGTATCCCAGGGAGGAGATGGTGATTTGGTGGAAGATGCACTTCTGGGTCTTCACAAAGAGCTAGTGAGCTAGGAGATGGGCTAGAACCTTCTTCATGTGGTGGACAAGCTCAGGGTAAGATGGAGAATGCACCAGTATATTGTCAACGTAGGCGATGACATATCTTCTGAGCATGTCTTGTAGCACATTGTTGATGAAGGACTGGAACACAGATGGGGCGTTAACCAGCCCATTAGGCATTACACAGTACTCATAGTTGCCTGAGGTGGCGCTGAAGGCGGTCTTCCACTTTTCTTCCATCTGGATACATACCAGTCAGGTGGGGAGAGGCTGGAGGAGACCAAAGCACCACAGAAGAGTAGGGACAGGAGATGGTGCCAAACAAGAGGTGCTGAGGTCCCAGAGGCATCAGACAAGCTCATCGCACTCAGCTCCCATGCGGACAATCTCCCATTGTTAGGTGGCCACCACGAAGATGATGTCAGTGGGAGGAGAACCTGTAGCTCCAGCCATGAGCTCCTCCTCGTCGGGCAAAGGGACCTTTGCTCAATCCATTTTGTGGCAAAGTCTTCTGTAATGTTATAATGGCACTACGTAGTGTGCTCTGATGTAGGAATTTAAGGTGAGGATCAAAATGCTAAGTATGAGTATATTTATTATTTTAAATATATAATAACACATGCAGCAGCATGAGCAGGCCAGTGATCAATTTTCTGATGAGGCTGAATGGACTGCAGACGGGACATAACAATTAATCTGGAAAATTAATCACCTCTTCCCATTCATATGGGCTAACTTCCCATAAATTTCCTGGTAATCTATTGAATAGTTTTTGAGTAATCCTGCTGAAACACAAACATAGACAATCACACATGCAAGTGATCACAATACCTCCTGTTGGAGTAATTATGAACCAAACCACTGCATTATTTTTGGTTGAGCTTTTGAAAGAAGGCGCCAGCATTCAGAAACCTAATGAGTTGCTCATTGATTCAAGACAGTCTTGAATCTGACTGAAAGTCTAATCACCTCCCATGCAGTTACCGGGAATATAACAAAGAATAAACACATTAAAATGAGTATTTATTCAAAATTGATTGCAAAGCCATTTAGGGCATAACTTGGTTGCCCTATGGGTGGGCATGGCTAACCTTTGACTTTCAAAAAACAAGGCCAAAATTAGACCCACGACCAAATGAACCTTAATATCAAATAGACTGGAGACGCCCAATATGAATAAATGGCTTAAATTTTCAGGTTGTCCCTTCAACACTTCAGCAGCTAGATGGGAGGACAGACAGACAGACATACCGGAGGGGACGACAATACCCCATCAGCTAGAATCACCAAGGAAGTAACCAGCATATGGTGGTTTCCCAGGACCGCGTTCGAGAGCCGCAGACAAGATCACTTTCGCCTGAGGCACCAACCCCACTTCCACCACACCAAGGAAAGCCAAAACTGTGAACAAACAAAACACCCCAGAGAGATTCCAGAGGAATTAGGGAAAAATGAAGAAAGAATTTTGAAAATCCAACACACACACACACACCTACACGTGTGCATGTAGGCGTGGGTGTGTGTGAAAAATGAATGAAAAAAAATCAAGTCATAGTAAGAGCCTCCACAAAAATGTTAGCCCTTATAAAAATGTACCATGCTGCACCTTGGTATTAATACTATGGTAAATGTACAATGGTATTTTGGGCCACTGTACACACTTCGTACCGTGGTTACTACCATGGTAAATGTCCCACAATACGGTATGACAAATATACCATGGTACAGCATGGTACTCATCCCAAGCCAGCTGGCATTTTAACATTTTTTCACTGTTGAATCAACGTCATGGATCATCGCTGAATCACCGTTGAATTATGCTTTGATTTAGAAGATGAATCAACATTGATTGCACAATTTTGTTGATTTTTTTTTCAACGTTGGGCATGAGTACCATACACAACCTCCACTTTTTTGATTTTTTTTTTTGGCCAGAATGATTTTAAAAGGGGACAAATATTTTTGGGGTTTTTTCATGAGTGAGAAGGGGGTTTAGAATGATGGGGGAAAATTTTAAAAGGAAGGGGTAGATGCGGCACGAGGGAAAAAAATTTTGCTGTAATTCCAGTTTCCACCACCGTGCTCTTCCCACATGCACTCTGTGTACAATCTCTCCAACTTCTTCTGACCTTCTTTTTTATGTTTTTTTTTTTTGCTCCATCAATGAGGCAGTGAACAAAGCTTTATAAGTTAAATTAGACATAACATTAGTGTCTGCAGCGGGATTTAAACCTGGGAGCCTGTGGACAAAGCAATTTCGAACGCACCAAAAACTGTGGTCTTAACCACTACATTCACTGAGTTTGTTGCCAGCTCAGCGCATCAGTTTCCATTCATCGCCGAAGGGTAAAAGACAACCAAAGGTATAATTTTATCTTTATAAAATAATTAGGGCTGTCACATTAATTAATCACAATTAATTTAAACACAATAAAAGCAACTGGCACTATGAGGCAGACAGACGTGCTTGCTTAATACCTTTTCTATGACACTTACCTAATGAGGTCATTTGAAATGCTTCCGGGAAGAAAACTGTGATTTAAAGTCCACTAATTACCATTGAGGTTGGACAGCCTCCATCGCCTGGGCGTAGCTAATTAGCTCACCTTAAATCAATTCCCGTGTACGTTTCTTTTTTTTTTAATTTGGCATCTCCAATCCCACTCGAATCTGGAATGCCCAATTGGTGAACTATGTACAAGGCTTGCTCGTATGCGACCCTTTGCTGCCAATTCAGGAGAGTGAAGACAGTTCGCGGCTCTCCTCCGAAGCATACGCCTGTCAGCCACCGCTTCTTATACACTCATTGGTTGAATCATCGCAAGTTCAGAACGAGGGCGGAGGATACCCGGACATGACCAAGCTTAGAATCTTGCTGACGAGCGCCCGTCTGGCCAACAGGAGGCACTTGAGCAAAGAACAAGGCAACTATTATATTTCCTTCCCGACAGTCCCTTCCCAATTTGCAACCCTGTAGCGCAATTGCCAATTGTGCGCTACTCTGAAAAAGCTGCCGACCAATGACGGCTGGTACGAAGCGGGGCTCGAACCCGCAACGCGACAGTCACTTCTGCGTGCTTTGCAACACGATGCTTTGCTAAGTGAGCTAGTCGGCAGTCCAATTCCTGTGTTCTTTGCCTTACTTGCATTCAAGCCATTTATTCAGCCAACTGACTTATCAAAACCAAAATATGGCTTATAATGATTAAGAAGAGATAATGAGAAGCAAACAGACCTAACCAGACCAGACCGAGGATACCTCCAGTCAGTGGTATTGACTGGAGGTATCCTGGTAGCTGCTGGATGTACCACGGTAATGGCAGGGAGTGCCGTGGTACTGAAAGGGTGTGCCATAGTAACGGCAGGGAGTGCGATGGTACTGGAGGTGTGTACCATGGTAGTGGTAGGGAAGACCATGGTACCGAAAGGATGAACCATGGTAACGGCAGGGAGTACCATGCTACCGAAAGGGTGTACCATGGTAACAGCAGGGAGTACCGTGGTACCGGAAGGGTGTTCCATGGTAATAGAGGATTATCGTGGTACCATAACGAAGTACCATGGTCCCACTATGAAAAACCATGGTACCAATATAGTGTACCATGGCACAATTCAGAATTACCATAGATATACCATGTGTACTATGATTTTACTGTGGTATTTGCATGGTACAGCATGGAACATTTTTGTAAGGGAGGTCAGCTTCAATATGCCTTAGTATAGAGTCAACAATCACTGATGGGATGGATTACCTCACTTCCAGGAGATATTCTCTGATTTGGAAAGTTGTTAAAAAAATCTTCCATATTAGTACCGTTGGTTTTGAGATCTGGTAAGTGTGAAGGTGGTGGTATCTGCTTAGGGTCATTTAAATGCTCAAAATCATTCAGCGACCCGTTGTGCCCTGTGAGGCTTGGGCAATTGTGATGCTGGAAGAGACCACTCAATCATGGTAGGACTGCTTGATCATGGGGTATGAAGGTGGTCAGACAGAATAAGTGCATTAATTTACAGTGGCCTACCTGCCTTTAAAGGGAGGAGCAGACCAAAACTATACCTGGAAAATGAACAAAAGTATCTGCATTTATGTTTGACCGCATATTAATTTAGTTCTTTACCTTTAACTAGAAACTTAAGCCAATGCTATGCATGAGAAGTGAAATATAAGCCTAGAGGACAGATACTGAATTATCACATAACTGTAGTACTTCTCCCATAGCCCATCGCATGACATATATTTTTTATGCTACCTGAGGGTAATATCACTTTTTTGAAAATCTCACTGGCTGAGAACGTGGGGTAAAAAAAGTGCCTAGCGTTACGTGTCGCTGTTTATACTTAGCCAGATTGAATACTGAGTGTAAAATTGGTTTATTCGGTATGGCTCAGCACTGTAGCAGGCTTGTAAAGCGCCACTCACATAACTACGTTCACATTACTTATCTATTTTTTCAAAACCATTATGTAACATTAGTTTGTTTGCTAACGAGCTAACGTTAGCTAGGTACTCAGGTGCCTGAATTTACAAACTGTTGCTCGCTCAGCCGCAAATGTCTGCGACTCAGAGACTGAGTAAGCAGCAGAGCAATGTAGTTAGTGCAGTGCTAACATACACTGGGTAGCTGGAATACTTTCAGGATGTGGTCATGCTAGAATTATCTATAGCACGGGTGAACAAAGCCAAAAGTCCTACACTGGACTCATGGAAGAGAGCTGCTTCGGCTAAAACGGGCCTGCTCAATTTAGAATAAAAGTACCTGATAGGATTGTAAGGCATTAGACTGAGAGGGGAGGGTGGAGGGAGGGGGGATGCCGCCAGGAGGAGGGAGGGACGGAGGGATACGTTAAAAGCGTTAGTCATGTGAAATTGTAATGTCAATAAAACAGCTAAAAAAAAAACATACAACGGGGGCGAATAAATTACGCAATTCAGCTATTTGATAAACAGAATCTTATTCTCTTGGCTGCGTCAGGAGAAAGTTATAAAACTCATCAAGTAAATTTTGGATTTGTTGCTCGCTAAAGCTTGCAACAAATGCAAAATTTACTCAACTCGTTTAATAACTTTTATATGACACGCCCATTCGTGTTTGATCCTCTATTACTATATGTTGTGTATTTCTTTAGAGGGTGGTTAATTATGTTTTATAACGTTGTGTGCTAGAGAACATGTATGTGGACAATCAATATGTGAAAGGACAGCTCTGTAGGTGCTAACATGACAAACTCTACATGGTAAAGGAGAACCTTGCTTCCTTTTGATGAAATAGATTTGTCACCTGTCTGACTGTGTGTGCTTAATATATATCTCCACGCACACACACACAGAGACACACACACACACACACACACACACAAACACACAAAAAAAAAAGTTGCACATTGTATTATTTTATTTGACCGCGTTTAGCTTTGATCACAGCCTATATTCGTTGAGCATCATTTAAAAGATTTTATGCAACATGACATTTTTTTTCATCCAAAGTTACTTTTTTTGGCTGTGATCCAGTATTGATTTCATGGGAAGTTAAAAAGGTGTATTCAAAAACAAAAATTTTCAATTTTAGGGGAGCAAACTTTGACAGGATGCGCTCATATCTAAGTGAAATAAAATGGGAGACACTCCTGGACTGTAAATGAGATGTGGGAAAGATTTAAGGGGATTTTACTTGAATCACAATGCAGATTCATTCCAAAGGTGTCCAAAAGTAAGCTGAAAAAGCAAAATCCTCAGTGGATGACCAAAAGTATTCGTAGGATTTTGAGGGAAAAGAGGAATCTTTATAAGATTTACATAAAGGATAACAATGTGAACACTAAGGCTGAATACTGTAAAATGCGGGCTGTGGTCAAAAAAGAGCTGAGGAATGCAAGAAGACTGTATGAAAGATAAATTGCAGAGGGGGCAAAAACTAACCCTTAGCGCTTCTTTCAGTACTGTAGCAGAAAAAGGAAAGTTAAAGAGCAGGTTAAGCGCATAAAGAATAAAAACGGATCGCTGCGAAATGATAACAAGGATATTGCAGATGCCTTAAACAGTTACTTTGTTAGGAATTTTACCTCAGAGGGGGTCTTTATTTGGCCAGAGAGCATGTCAAATGCTCAAGATTATATAGCGGAAATTGAGGTTTGGGATAACGAAGTATTAGTCAAGTTGCATAAACTAAAGGCAGATGAGGCGGCGGGTCCTGACGGCTTATATCCTAGAGTGCTCAGGGAAGTTCTTGAGATCATCTTTAAGCCACTATCTGCCATCTTCAGACGGTCTTTAGAAACTGGAGAAATGGGGCTGCCGGGTGGCTCACACGGTTAAGGCACTGCGCTGCAGTGCAGAGGTGATCACCACGTCGCGGGTTCGATCCTCGGCGTACCCACCCGTAGGGGTCGGCAGCTTCTTCAGGGTAGCGCACAATTGGCTATTGCGCTACAGGGTTACAAATTGGGAAGGGACTGCCGGATTTGGGCATTAGATAACAGCTTTGTTCGTTGCTCCAGCGCCTCCTGTTGGCCAGACGGGCGCTCGTCAGGAAGAATCCGGCTTGGTTCATGTCCGGGTATCCTCCGCCCTCGCTCTGAACTTGCGAAGATTCAACCAGCGAGTGTACAAGAATCAGTGGCTGACAGGCACGTGCTTCGGAGGAGAGCCGTGAACTGTCTTCACTATCCTGAGTTGGCAGCAAGGGGTCGCATACGAGCAAGCTTTGTACATAGTTCCCCAATTGGGCATTCCAAATTCGGGTGGGATTGGAGATGCCAAATTTATTTAAAAAAAAAAAAAAAAAAAAAAAAAACTGGAGAAATACCAAATGATTGGAAACAGGGCAAAATAATACCAATATATAAGAAAGGGGGCCATACCGAGCCAGGAAACAACAGGCCAGTCAGTTTAACTTGCATTGAGTGCAAAATATTGGAATCTGTCATAAAAGATGAGCTGGACTTATTTCTTGAACGTAACAGTATCTTGAGGGATAGCCAACATGGTTTTCGTAAGGGAAGGTCATGCCTGACAAACCTTCTGGGATTTTTTGAAGAGGCCACCAAGACTTATGACCAGAGCAGGGCTAATGACATGATATACTTGGATTTTCAGAAAGCATTCGATACAGTACCGCACAAGAGACTAATTTTTAAGATGAGCTCCATTGGAGTTACAGGAGGTATTCTGGAGTGGATTCAAAACTGGTTACAGAACAGAACACAAAGAGTGGTGGTCAGTGGCATCTCATCTGACCTAGGTATGGTAGGGAGTGGCGTCCCCCAGGGATCGGTCTTGCAGCTGTTTAGTCCCAATCCAGCAAGCTGTTGTTGCATTGCGCATGTGCAAATATTCTTACTTGCCCAATTGAAGATTGGCAGGAGTTCCACTGACTATTTTTTATGATGAGCCCTCACAAAGCCTTTTTGTAATCACCAATCTTGATCATATGTGATTTTTTCCAACTAATTTCTTGCACAAAGTTGACAGTTCACCACTATCCTTCTAAGTTTCACTTATGTGTTGGACAGTTCTTAACCCAATTCCAGTGATTTCAGCGATCAGCTCAGTTGATTTCTTTGCTTGATGCAGGCCAATAATTTGCCCCTTTTGAAACAGTAAAATCTTCCCCCCAACCACGTCTTCCGACATGGTTGTTGAAGAAACGAGAAGCTACACACTGCATCAGTCTTGGTTAAAAGAATTGTTGCCCACTGAAATAGGCCAGGTCATAGGTCATAGGCCTGAGTATTTGCTTTTTTTAAATCCAAACGTCAACCTTATTTTCTGGCCAGGCATGTATATGTATCATTTTTTTCCCTTTTTTATGCATGCAAACCTTCTTAATGTTCACAGGAATTGATTTCTTGCTCTAAAGCTGAATTCCTTAATTTTTGGTGTTTGTTTTTGATTATTTAAACTTATGGTAAATACCATTTGGTAACTATCATATGATTTTTGTTTTTTTTTACAACATATTTCTTTTTCTAAATAAATAATTTTGGACCCATCTTGATCCGGTATTCTAGAATGATAAAAATTGTAATGACCATTCAGCCATTATTAACCATACTGCTGAAAAGCATCACTCGGGAATACAAAAAATATATATACCCTTTGAACAACAATATCAACACCACTTCCAGCATCAATATATACACATGACACTGACAACATAGCAATGGAGAACATACTCATCAAAAGAAAAAGTACACACATAAACAGGAAAATACATTACCTTTAATTTCTCCAAGTCTAGATCATACTTTTAATAATATGGTCTCTATAACATAGTAAATTATAGTATAAAACTGTATATATATATATATATCACCATTTATAGAAACATTTTCAGGATTTGAGTGTCACTGCATGCAATTTAATGTCATATACCCAACTGCTTCACAAGACGAATGGTGGGCAAAATGACATTCAATTAACAAAAAGTGCAGAGTACATACAATTGCGGAGGCAAATAACTTAAAAAGATACACTATAATTACAATGAAAATACCATTAAGTAATAAAATAATTATTTGACCTTTTGCAATGCAATCACAAACTACATCCAATAATTTACGTCTTGCCATTCAATACATTTCATATTTACAGGCAGCAGAAAGGCAGGAGGGTCCACTTTCAGATGCTAAATATTTAACAATTTCATGATTTATCATACTTCAGCTGACCTCAAGTTACTAATGTCTTCAGGCTTTTGATAAGTTTCCACCAGGTAGAGCAGACTGTATTACTTCTACATTTTTTTTCATTACATCTCCACTGAATGCAAATCAATAAGCAATTACAAATGCAAAAATTAACATACAATAGTGAAAAGTACAGTATTTAGCATTTCATAAATAGGACCTAAAGTTTCTTTAAAGCAATGCAAAGTGAAAAAATTATTTTCAAGAGGGAAGAAAACAAACATAAATCCACTCAATATATCTTTAGCCAAACAGTATTTCAAAACAACTTGAGGACTTCAAAATCATCACAGTGCAGAATAAGATCTCTTGTTGCTTTACTGTAAAAGTTTCACAAAATTAGAGTAATTGTGTTTTGTAGGTAAACATCATAAACAAATGTAAATTACACTAACAGGATTCTAAATTGCCATTCAGAAAGGTGAAAAGTTACATACCATACCAAAAAAATACAGAGTAACTGTTCTTAAGCTGCCGTTTGTTGTAGTTTAAAACTCAATTAAAAAAAGGCTTCATTGTAATAGAAAAGCAAAACTACACATCCTTTGGTGATCATTTAGCGCTTCTTCTGCAAACCTGCATCCTTCTCACAGTATACGGGACACTTTAAGTCAAATTAACAGCTATGTGTAATTATACCTCATCAAGTGTCACAAATAGTGGGAGTCATAGTCATTTCTGGATCACAGCTGGCAGGAATGACTAAAACATAGGTCACAGGGTGGCTCCATGATTTAAAAATCCACCAAGCACATTCTGTTACTCGAGTCCCATGCCCATGGGAGGGTGGTTACTTCATCTAAACAAAAGCCAAAAACTAAAAATAGGCGAAAACTGGTTTCTTCTTTAATCATCAATAAATTCAGATTAGTGAGCCTGTCACAAAGTGAGACTGGAGTTCTGATCTTTATCTGAACAGTTAAAATTAAGGGAGGAAAAATTCACAAAAAAAAATTTGTAGCAGCCAAGCATTTTAGATATTAGAATCATCATTAGTCCATAATTACTCTCAGCCTTGTCCGTGAGTGTAATTGAAATGGTACCAGCTGGCCACAGCAGAACCTGATCCCTGTTAAAGGCAAAATAACGGCCTAAACATTTTAACATCATTAATATGGGCCTATCGGTTATGTACAATGCATTCCAGGTATTATTTTACTGTTCAGAACAGTCTTTCCAATAACCCGCGCCTGAAGTGGATTTATGTAGATGGCATGACGTCGCAGGCACTGTGGAGATTATTAGGAGAGTGGCCTTCAGTTCCTTGTAGCATCAACCATAAGTTTAAGATATTGGTTTCATCCCCATAAGAACACCAACTCAGGGGTTCTGTCTTAGAACCACGGCAAATCAAATTTTTTTAAATATTCACACTCAGAGAAATCAGTAATTTGGCAAGATAATACACCAAATTTTACCATGCTACCATGCTCGTACATCAACAGTGCAACACTCTGGCTTTGGGGGCTATTGGGGTGTGGCCATAATCTATGGCTCAGTTTCTCAGAGAAGAAACACTAGCTAGCATTGCTAGGTGAAGGTCAGTCTGGCTAATGTAGGAAAATAATACACTGATGCAGATCAGGCAGAAGCCTGACAGGATATCAAGAGATGAATTGAAAATAAGCATGGAATACTCAGATCCCCGGCCACGGTTTTGGCCCGGAAATGAAACGCAACAGAGGGAAGGACTCACGGAGAGGCGGACTGATGGAAGTACGAAAAGACACATCTACACTATAAGATGTCTGTAAGTATTAGATTTCGAAAGAAAATGTTAAACAATTTAGCAGTTCTGGCCAGGAAAAGAAGCCTGACGGACGGACAGGCAGACAGACAGACAGACAAATGGACAGGTGGAGGGAACACACTCATTCCAATATCCCCCTTCCACTTACTGGCAGGGGATTGGAACAATGAAATACAGCATTATATTTCACACATCGGAAAATAAACCCTGGAATGAATTGCACATCGATGTTAGACAATTTATCACAATGTGAAAGTGTTATAGCCTGTATTTTTCCTTTAAGGAGGGAGCATTAACCCTAAAGCTTTTGAGTGACTCTGGGTAAAGTGCAGCAGGTGATAAACAGATCAGAGCTTTGTGCCAGGGACAGAAATTGAGCTCATCAAAACACTGATTTCACACTGAGGTCACATCTGTCCTGTTATTTTTACTTCCCTAGTTATTCTCTGTGTACTCCACTCTCAATCTGGGGAACCACTGTGAACATCAAGACCATTTAGTAAGTGCAAGCACACACCCACACACACACACACTCACTCACGCAACCAGGTATCCTCACACACATCCACGTGCCTGCATATTACACGCATTGCACACGCATCCAAACACACAAGCATGCGTGTATGCGCATGAATGCACATGGCATGCGCAGATACACAGCCACACTTTCACACTGCACACACGAGGAGGGGATGTGAGAGACAGACTAAGAGACCAACAAAGAGGTACAGACAGTGAGGGAAGGGGAATCTACACGATGCAAAACACAAAGAACAGAAGAATACAGATGAAACACCTCTGCTCTCAGTCAAGCTCTCCCCACCAAAAACCCACATATTCTTTTCAGGGTGCAGTTATGCCTACTTTTAGGTAGTTGGAACTGAACAGTGCTCATTACGTGGCGAGAATGCTAACTGCTGCAGATTCATCAACGGATAGAACACAGCGCAGATTAAGCAGGAAGTTATAGTTTTAAATTTGCAGTCAATAGCAGCTCCGAGCAGCTACACGCTGTTCCTGTACAGCCCAGTGGGATACTGATTACATCCGCTTCACGGGTAGGCTGGAAATTTACCTGTTTCATTACCAGCCGCAGCATCGTCGGCTGGTGTTGTCTTCACCTTGTAAGTCCGTGTGTGTGTGCCAACCACCATGGCAAAATATGATTCTGGAGACACTTACTGTAAGGAGAACTACCACAGAGTGGGTTTTGAGTACTTTGCTACGTCTATCTTTTCATGGACAGATTTTGTGGCAATAGAGCAGCACCGTGCAAGATGCAGTCAGTATACTTTACAGGTGTGCAGTTGAGATGAAAATGACGGCTGAGTTCGAAGGAGTGTGTGGTCCTAGCAAGGACACAGGAAGTAGAGGAGTCAGGAAGAGCAGTGCGCAGTGATTCCGTCGCGAGATGGCCTCTGGTTCCCATTATCATTGTTTTGCACTCTGTTCTGATTGTTTGTATTGTAAAAAAAAACAATAAACAAAAGTCCCTTAATAAATCATACCTAATTTATGCTTGAGTTCATTGTAATATTTCTTGAACACAATTTGGCAAAACCCAGCGGTTACATCCATACACAGAGAGGAATGATTCTGATGGGATTAAGACAGGGGGGGCGTCGCTGGAAGGTACATCCTGTGAAGGCACTGTTTTCTGGTTCATGAACGGGACCCATGATCAAATGAATGGAATCAAATGAATCTGGCTCATGCCACCACAGCGAATGGCTCTTGGCGGGATCCGCGCCTCTTCCAGCTGACTTTGGGCCAGAATCTGCCACTGAGCCGGTTACCGTAGGGGCAGTGCCAGAGGACGACACGTGATGAGCACCTGCCTCTCCTGGCGGGGGTGGGGGGGGGGGGGGGGGGGGGGGCGGGTACTCAGCTGGGATCAGAGTGCGTCACATGCGATGAGAGGCAGCTTCCTGGCAGAGCACAGCCACCAAGGCCCTGACCAATCAGCCGGCAGGATGAAAATTAAAGATGACAAAAAGCAGCAACCGGTTGGAGCCGGTTTCCATGGAAACGGGGCACACTTGCGTCATGTGACACGTTCCCACCTCTGCTTCATGCGCGGGCCACCAGTCACAGGGATGATACAGAGAGGCACTGTAGAGTGGAGGGGCCCAGCACTGCCACTCGAGGGTAGAGGGCGTCCCCAAACTCAGCCCTCCTGTATCCTGTCCTGCGGGCAGCCGAAGAGCGAGTCCAGGCCTGTGGCAGAGCTCCACAGCTGCCTGAGCACCTCACACTCCCGCTTATTCACCTCCTCCAGCACCGACTTCACAAAGCTCCGCACCAGGCCTTTCGACTCCTCCAAAACCTGCGCGTGAGGGAGAGGGACGAAGAGGAGAGACCAGGAGTTACTAAGGGCACAAGCACTTTATCTCCTCCTGACCCTTCCAACACATCCGGAACAGAAACACTAGCTCTACCTTCACACGTGTGCTGTACCCCAGGTTATGAGAGCCTGACCTAATGCATGCAGTATTTCTATGGTACAAATACTCTCTGTGACTTAAAGCTATAGTACGTAACTTTTACATGTCTGTAAATGTCCTTTTCATCCAAGTCACTACTAGAGGAGATGACACAATGCTGATTAAGCCGATCTGCTCCTCTAACATATCGCTGTATTTTTCAGTATCTGTAGTTTTGTTTTGCGTGTCGACCGGCAACATTCCCGTGCTGGAAATATGACGAAGGGGCGAAAGCACCAGGCTAAACGGTCTTTTCGGAAATTGCCCGTGGTAATGGTTTACTCATTGCACTGGAATGACCAGCGTTTGTTTGCAGATAATGGGCGCGTTATGGGTAGTACGCAACCGCTAGAGAGAGCTCCGGTTATGTTATGAACATAATACAGGTTTTACAGATCGTAAGTTCCGTTAGCGTGAACAGTTGCTTGTGTGGAGCTAGCGAATCGATAACAGGGGCATACGTCATATGGAAGTGCCGGCGGTATTGTTATAATGCAAAATTCCTCTAGGGGGGCGACAGAAGTTACGCACTATAGCTTTAATTAAATGATTGTTTGCGCAGAATGACTCGCTGCATTCACAGCTGCTGTCACAACTACTTTTCAGCTTGCATCACATTTTTGCTGAATAAAAACAGAATGGCAGAGTGGAAAAGTGTAAGATACAAAAATTAAAAGCAATACAGAGACAAACTTGATATACACAGTCTATCCAAGAAAAAGTTGATGTTTGGATATAAACAAACAAATACTATGACTGGATCATTATTGCAGCTATTAACATGTTTCAGCTGGTCATTTTAACCATGACTGATGAAGTGCATAGCTTCTCGTTTCTTAAAACACTATGTCAGAAGACGTATCCCAAACGGCAGAAGAGATGTTACAGTATTTTAGAAGAAGCAAATTATTGGCCTGCACCAAGCAAAGAAAACAAGGAAAGACAAAAACAAGAATGAAGAATCATTTTCACATGCAAACTGGCCACCAAAAGTACTGACCTTAATTGCATTTCAGGTTACATTACATGACATTACGTTTATTTAGCAGGCGCTTTTATCCAAAACGACTAACAGAAAGTGCATACAGTTAGGTCACTAACACTGCAGCCCAACAGACTTGACAAGGTACAATTCATAACGAGCATTAATCAGTTGAAGTAATGACCATGTAGAGCACAAACTATACAGTAGGCAACAGCACGCAGAGAAAAGTAAAGCAAAGCAAATGGAAACATCAAAGCAGGAAGTTTTTTAAGGGGGGGGGTGTTCAGGAGAAGACTACAAAGTAGTTCAACTTTCTCTTTCTCAAGTCAAAATTTAATGCAACTCTGAAAATGAATTTTCTGACGTTCCGCACCATTGCCAAGACAAGGCGTTACAACTAAATATTTGAGTGTCTCTGACATTTTTTTTTTTTTGGCCAGCCAGTGTATAATATACTTTATGAGGCGAAACATTGCAACTACTCACAGACGAAACAAGTAATACTGATTCTCGTCACAACAGCGCATGTCAACATCTGTGAAGAGACTTCAAACAGTAAGCGACTAGTCGATTCTCGTGGTTGAGGTGCTGGATGTGGTAATAATGAGACCTGAGCAACTGTGACAATTTGTTGTGACCATAGAGTGACGAACCAATAACTGGTGGCAGACTTGGGGTGCCCAGGGCTCATTGATATGTGAGGGCAAGAGGGGGCACCCTCTCTGGTCTGAACCAACAGAGGGTCTACTGTGGCACAACTTTTGGAAAGTTTAAATGATGTTATGGGAGCTCACTCAGTGCATAGGACCCTGCTGCATGAGGGGTTTCATAGTAGCAGACAGGTTGGAACTGACCGTAAGAGCAATTGAAGAGGGTCACCTGGTCTAATTTTCTTTCACATCATATATGTCGGCAAAATACATCTGTGCCGTTCACCTGGAGAAGTGATGACACCAGGACGCAACATAGGAAGAGGACAAGTTACTGAAGCGAAGGTGATGTTCTGGGAATTGTTCTGTAAGAAATCCCTGGGTTTTGGGCATTCATGTATCAATTTGTAACCACAAGGAGGACCAACAGCATATTAGGCATGTAGTCATAATGTCTAGGCTCAACGTTGTATATTCAACGTCAAATCAAAAAGACTAGGAACAATCGGTCCAATTTTTCTGAATTTCCCATGTCTGATGATACCCGAACAGACAGACTGCTGCATCTATTCCTATCTTCCTCCAGCCACAAGGACTACACTGTAATTTTCTGCTAGCCCTACATCAAACTGGGCAGAGAGATGAATGTCAAGGTTATATTGAGGTTGAATGTAGTCTTTTTTGTTATAAAAAAAGTCCTACCACAGCACTGCAGGCAGCCATCTCCTTCACACGAATCATCACTTCCTGGCTGAAGGTGGCTGGCCAGAAGACCTGTGACACTAACCCCCGACTGCACGCTTCCTGAGCAGTGAGTCTCCGGCCACAAAATAGCATCTCATTGGCCTGCCAGGGAGAGAGAGGAGTTACAGTAAATCGCACTGATATCATTGTGCAAAACACCACAGCAGTGCTATTATTCATAAAAAGGCCCCACCTTAACCTTAAGCCTCCACCAATCTGCTATAATATTAACCACAATTAACCCCCACCCAACCACCCTCTGAGAGTCCACAGCTGCGATTAAAGCTGTGCGATATAACCTAAATCTCATATCCCGATATAGGTTACCTGATATACCAATAACGATATATATCACGATATAGCAAAATTTTTGTAATTTTCGTGAGTTTCTATAAAATCACCACATGGAAAAGACTATTTCTTATTGCATTTAGAACTATGTACTTGACAAATAAAAGGTACTTAATCATATTTTATTATTTTTCTCCTTTCATCTGTAACCTTTGTGCAAACTTTCAATTCAACAGTGAACAAAATCGAGAATACGACTGTCAAAGAGAAGTGTAATGATGGAAGGAGTCTATCGGCAATCTGTACATGCTTCCTGATGCTGGCACATTTCAACAATGGTGCCCTGAATGCACCATATGGAGTGAAACACATCTTCTCCCTTCTGTCAAAAATTGTATTAGTCTCTGGGAACGAGCCAGGAGGCGGGACTTCCGTTGGATGTGCTAGATTGCTTGGAGCATGTAGTATTTTATTATTTTTAGCGAAAAATAATTGCGTTTCTGGAGTCCTGAGGATACGAGTGGACAAAGCAGACTTGAACGATGTGTTTGATGATGGTTTGAAAGTTTGTCAACAGATATTTTGTGGAGTTTTGCCATTGCTACTGAGTGACCCCATTTTGCGTCCAGAGAAAAGGAATTAGGATAATTTTTCAAAACTCTATAGTGGCCATAAAGTTGCGCCAGGTGAAATACAACTTTGTCCGTTCGAGACATCTAATGCTGAGTAATTATTACACAAATTATAGTTTTTGGGTAGACTATCACTTTAAACTGAGTTACTATGTATGTTAGGCAGTCAGTTAATGTGGCCTATGCTCATAAACACCCATAAAAAATTACCGGAAACGACTTGATTTGTAACACAACGATATAAACGATAGAGCCATTATTTTATCGATAGATATTTTTCTATCGTGGCACAATATATATCGTCATATCGCACAGCCCTGGCTGCGATCCCCTCATTTTTTAACAGACGACACTGACTATACACCTGACTACTTTACCATGTAAAATCCACCTTGTCCTAAACAAATCTTGCAAAAAAATTCTAGCTAATGCATCATCCTAGAGGGCAACCCCCCCAAAAAAAGGCAAACTATAAAGGAGCAGTCCTGAATGTAGCGACACACCCAGCTGCAAGCCATTACACAGTGTGCTATGAATGCGTCATGAAGGGCAGTCAATAACAGACCTGGTCAGCATTCAGAGCAGGTTTCCACTGGCAGGGCAGTGGACTCTGTTTCATCCTCCATTAGTGCTACCTCTTGTTTATCAGCGATCTGCACTTTTCTTGCACCAGACGCAGAAATGACCTAATATCGACTCTGCAGCAGCTCTCTACATATGCTTACTCTATGTCCTAATGGTAAATAATGTTTTTTTAAAGTTAAAAAGGGAATTGTAGACTGGGGACATTCTTCTTAAATACAACTGACCAGTCATAATTCAGAGAAAAGCAAAAAAATATCAAATATCAGCATGATGCCGATTAATGATGTCAATACCACACGCAACTAAAGTCAGGCCAGTTCAGAACTAATCTATGGAGTTTCAGTATGAAATGTTCACTGCTGAACTGGGAGAAACTGGGGCTACGACCTTGAAAAAGATAGGATCTTAAAACCCAGATTAAAAAAAAAGCCAAACTACACCAGTACGTAATTCATGCCGTCAAACACAATAGAATGTTCAATCCTAACCTCTCTCCCTCATTTTGTTCTTCGTCCTGTTTCCTCTTCCGCAGTTGCAGAAGCTCTCAAAACAGTCAATGCCACTAAAGCAACAGGAGAAGATCACTTAGACCTTTTTTTCTGAAAACCTCTGCTCCTTTAATCACTGACTGCTTAACTCACATTTTCAACTTAGGTATTCATACAAGTATCATTCCAAAAGTCGGTAAACCAGCCCATGTTATGCCTTCACAAAGGTGGGGATAAATCTGTTTTAAATAACTATCGGCCTATCTCAAAACTACTCTGCCTTTCAAAGATTCTTGAATCTCTAGTTAATAATCATCTTCAATGTTTCGTGAACAAATATTCCACCCAGAGTTCATATTAATCTGGTTTTAGAACAGGATGTAGCACAATCTCTGCCGCCTCCCTTATTTTAAATGTTATTGGGTCCTCTTTAGATAATAGGATGAATTGTGCAGCCCTTTTTATTGGTCTTTCAAAGGCTTTTGACTCTGTTGATCATGTCACACTCCTAAATATACTATCAGATATTGGCATGAATTCAATGACTTTGAGGTGGTTCAGCAACTATCTCTTAGATAGAGTGCAGTCTATCAAAGTAGGTGACATTCAGTCTGAGTTCCTACCAGTGACCAAGGGCATTCCTCAAGGTTCCATCCTGGGTCCAGTATTATTCACCATTTATATTAGTAAAATTGGCATGACCCTTAATAACTGCAAATTACATTTTTACGCAGATGACACTATTTTATACAGTTCTGCAAAATCAATTCAATCAGCCATCTAAAACCTACAAATCTCTTTTAATGCTCTACAGTCTTGCGCTTCTAAATCTCAAACTTGTTCTGAATGTAGAAAAATCAAAGTGGTCTTCTCCAGATCTAAGAACGTTGATAATGGTCTTCAGATCTGTCTTTTAAATGGAACAATGATTGAAAAGTAGGCCAATACAAATACTTGGGCATCTGGATTAGTGACAAATTTAATTTTAAAACTCATATAGACTAATTAAGTCATATATTAAAGATGCAACCTAGTTTTTTGTATAGAAATAAGTCTAGTACTCCATACTATTGTAGATAAAGGATAGTGGAAGCCACCTTTCTGACTATACTCGACTATAGTGATGTGATTTATAGACATGCCCCTATCAGTAACCTTAAGGGTACGTCCCAATACCCACACTTCCACTCAAAATTGACCCTAGCCTTAATATTTGCGTGTTCCCGCGAAGGGCAAGGGTGTCCCAAACTTTAAGATGATTAAGGGAAGTGCTTTTTAGCCCTTAAAATTCCCACTTAATTGTAAGGGCCTTGCGATGCTCACCACGAACTAAGGGTAAGAATGAATTTCGCAGGATGCACTGCGAGACTATTGAGCTGGACGAGTTTTCAAAGAAGATGGCAGCTGCCAAGAAAAAAGCATCGCACAATTGTAAGCATTATTTCCGTAAGCTTGCAAGCAAAAAATCCAAAACATGTCGGAAAGTGTTATGTTCGTGGGTATACACCTTTATCTGTAAGTGTTGATTTAGAATGTGAATGAATGAAAATCGCTAATTCACGTTGTAGCCAGCATGATATCCACCGAGTTCTCCGTATAGCAATAATGCTGCACGCATTTGGCAAATGTAATCGTTATGCGTGACGAGCATGCCTGTGTTTTACATGTGTTACATTCCAATTTCTTTGAAATTTGTGTCGTGACATGACCTGGTTTGTGATTGTGAATGTGAACATTACCACGACAGCTACCCGGTTGTAGCTGTGTATGTCAACTTTCAAAGTTGCAATGATAGCTCTGGCAAGCCATGCAATGAGCCAGTAACTGTATAATGTAAGATACTGTTCAGTGTACAAAACCGATACAGATTACCAGATAGAATGTAAACACCTCAAAATAAGTGCAAGAAGCGTATGTCAGCCATACGCGTGATGTACGTGGACATCATGCTAATTTGCATGAAGTGGCGTCCCAATTCTTAGATGAAATTCCCTTCCCCTCAAAACTACCCCTTCGTCTTTGCGGGAAATCTTAGTATTTAGTGCACTTGAAACCAAGAGCTCTAACTTCTTGGCGCAGCGCAGGTGGCGAAGCGTGGTGCAGCCCACGCAGTGGCAATTTCGTGAGGTGCAACACCGTGCGCAGACGAACGTGCGCTGAGATGGGTGTGGCGGCGTAGAAGGGGGAGGTGTCACTTATTCATCAAGACGCAGTGACAATTTCGTAGAAAAAGTCTTCGCTGAAGTTGTGCAGAAAGCTCGCCAGCTCCAACCTGGTTCACTTTCTGTGCAGTGGTAATTTGGCTGACCGGCGCGCAGTGCGCACATGTCACCGAAACCTCACAGGCAGGTTTCCAGAATGTCAGGCACATTTCAATACGGTAAATAATTACAGCAACCACTGTTTAATGTAACTATCTGAATCAGCACATAAATTATAGTATCTATATCGATTGTCCTGATGTCAGATCAAAGGCGGTTGGCACGCGTGATGGAAACTCGATCTGACTTAATCAACGCAACTGAATCAATGATGCAAATTAACGACTTCACATCTTTCTCAGCCAACCACAAACTGCCTCGGCATCAGGCAGTGCGTGTATAATGCTTGCGTTATATGCTCAGTAAAGCCGCTTGCACACTGGATGTGAAAACAAATTTTTTGCACGACTGATTACAGTCAACGTCAATGCAAAGAGCTAATGACTTTTCTTGGTCTTTTTATTCGTCTGTTTTCTTCCTTTGAAGATAGACAACAGTCTTTATTTGGTCTTTCTTTTGAAAATTAGTCAGATGGATCGAACAGATTCACACTTTATTTCCACAGCAGAGATAAAATAGTGCTTGCAGTCAGAGAGCAAATCAATTCCATGACCATTGACAGTTTAAATAAATTATCGCATGCACGATCAAGACTGTCCGACGCAAAATGCAAATTGCTCCATGTCCGGCACCCAGCAAAAAATAAAAGTATTGATATGAGAACAAATTTATAACGGAATAAAGAATAAAAATACATATACATCACCAACCAACAGAACATCCAAAAAAGATGACCCGCAAATAAATTAATCGCAGTGTTCGTTGGATGTTCTGTTGTTAAAATGTTTCTTTTTATTCTTTAATTCATTATCAATCTGTTCTAATCGTCCTCTTTTTTTTCTTTTTATATTTGGCTGTCCGACACGGAGGCATTGTACATTGTCTCGCGCCAATGTCGACTCACTTTTTTGAGCAGCTTAAACAGAAACATTGATTGAAATTCTAAATTCTTATCAAAACATTCACGTTTAATATCTAAAAGAGTCAGTAGATTTGAAGAAATTAAAAACAATAATAGACTGTTGGACACGGAGATATATTAAAACCCTGTCAGACTTTCAGACACAAGACACTGCTTTCAACGCAATCTGTGGTGCGAAAAATTTGTTTCGCGTCCAGCGTGCAAGCGGCTTAATACTAGCCTACTATTATTGTCACTTAGGTTTTATCGTTTTTAGTGGGGGAAAGGAATACAGCCTGCTCGCTATGATCTCGTACGGAGTTAAGATCACATATTGAAAACAAAAGTGTTACGTATCTTGCATTGTTGTCCATGCATGTTAATCCCAAAATTTTAAGCAGCAACAGGCTGTCATAATAGGAACACGCTTTCCATCGTTTCTCTTGCCAATGAGCAATATTTGACTCGGCTGTGTTATACCCAAACACGCCTTCTTTGCCAACTTGCGCTGGAAGGAGGGACAGAGGCGGGACAGAGGAGTACTTGCGCCAGGCTACGCGGGGCACGAAATTGCAACATACGCCTGGACACACCCCGTTGGCGCGGTGCACCCCCCATTCGCCGCGCCTGCGCCTGGTCTACGAAATTAGAGCCCTGAGGGTTAAGATTAAGAGAAGAGAATTGAAGTACCTATTACTTAAACCCCATAAGTCACAATTGACTTGACTTGTGGGGTTTTAGTAATCAGTGCTTCAATTGGGATTGGGCCTAAATATCTGGATGCTATAACTAATGACCCATACGGTACCTATCACTGTGTCTCAAATCAGAAGGTGGGCTGGACCTCTTTCTCTGTTAGGAGAGATCAGCATTTTTACTTATTTATTTACAAAGGATTACGGAAAAAGTTACCTCTCTGTTTGTCTGCACTTTTGCGCCAAAGCCATTCAGATCACAATACCCGTTTTCAGGAGTGGCTGACACTGTATGTACCAGTAAATACAGAGCTAAGACAGACAGCCTCCAGATATTCTGCCCCACAAGCATGGAATAATTTGAATAATAAAAATAATAAATAATTTGAATAATAATTAAAAAAAAAACTTAAACTGGACAAATTGATTTCACCTGGGCAATTCAGAGATTTGATTGGAGGTTTTATTGGTCTTAAGTGTCATTGTTTTACATAAGTATTTTATTTCATTGTTTACTATATTTCTTTTTTAACATTTTGTCTTTAAACTTTGTTATTTTTACTCTACTTTGATTTTACTCCTATTCTACACTCAGGTCTCACTTGCAGATGAGATTTTGATCTCATTGTTACCTCCTGATTAAATAAAGTATATATTTTTAAACCATATCCAGAGTGTTTCTGAAAGCTTTTATACTAATCAAGCACTTAGACTCAAATACTACCACAGAAAAGTCGGGAAATTGTGTAAAATGTAAATAAAACAGGATGCAATCATTGGCAAATCATTTAAACTATAATAAATTGAAAATAGTACAACGACAACACTTCAAATGTTGAAATGGAGAATTTTTATTGTTTTTGAAAAATATCTGCTCATTTTGAATTAGATGCCGGCAGCACAATTCAAAACCATTGGTATGGGGCCATGTTTACAACTGTGTTAAATCATCTTTTAACAACAACCTGTAAGTGTTTTGGAACTGAGGAGACCAACTACTGTTGTTTTACAGACTCTTCTGTTACATTTGTGCACTAAGTTTTTCAATGGGTGACCCGTCTGGAGTTAAGGCAGTTTAGCTCCCAGACTCTTTTACCATGGATCCATGATGTTGTAGCACGTGAAAAATGTGCTTTGGCATTCTCTTGCAGAAATAAGCAAGAAAAAGATGTCTGGATGGCTGTAGATGTTGATGTTGCTCCAAAACCTGTATATATTGTTCAACTTTAATGCTGTCTTCACAGCAGTGCAAATTACCCAAGCCATGTGCACTAACCCACCCCATACTATCATGGATGCTGGCTTTTGAACTGCGTGCTGATATAAAGCCAGATGTTCCCTCTCCTTCTGAGCCTAGTGGACATGGCATCCTTGATTTCTAAAAAAAAAATAAAGATTTTGATTGGTTAGATCAGGGGTTCCCAAACTTTTCCAAATCAGGGCCCACTTGAAAATATAAAAAATGTCTGCGGCCCACCTTTGTCCTATAAACAGTACATAGACGAAAATATGCATTCTCAGAACTCTTAACAGCAACAATTGCTGCTGTTGTTAAAAAAATAAAATCAATAAAAAACAACAACAATAATTGTTGTTGTTGTTTTTATTTTTTATTATTATTATTATTATTATTATAAAGATTCAGGATTGAAATGAAAGCAGGGGGATAAAGGAAGCCCAAACTTTTAATCTGTGGTGTACACAGAAGACAGAATTAATTATCGAACACAGTACGTGCTCCTCCGATTATGACCCCTGGTCATGATGAGCAGAAAGCTACGTTCCAATCATAAACTATATAAGGTTCCTAAAATATTGTGAGGTCAATAACACTCAATAGGTTATTACTTCTAAATATTTTTTTAAATCGTGCAATAAATATTTTACAATAAAAATCATATTTGCAAAAATGAATCATTTTTTATGACCTCTCACGGCCCACCTGCAGTACCACCACGGCCCACCAGGGGGCCGCGGCCCACACTTTGGGAATCACTGGGTTAGATCATAGGAGGGTCATTCCATGTCAAATCAACCAAATTTTAGAAACGTCTTTAACAAAAAAACAAAATATTTTTATAATATTCACCACAGTGGAAGATTTATATACATGGTGTGAAATGGTAAAATAATTAAGCTCAATTATTGCCAGTTCCTGAGATTTAGCTTCTTTTATGGGGGGGGGGTCAGTTTTAAGAAAAAAATTTTGGAGTACGTTTGAGAGCCTGAGATATGCATTTGCAGAGCAAACAGAGCCATAAGTTTCATTTTGTCATCAGAATAGTTGCTGAACTCTCGGCTTAAAATACCTTTCTTTACTCAGTGTGTTTAGTTTACCTGTACTGTGCCCTGGAAAAAGCAAAAACACCAATCATTCTAATTTTTTCCAGATTTAATGCATTAATTATTTTGTAACTAATTAAGATAGAGCCCTGAGACTTGGTATGCAAACTGTCGGTCAACTGTCTGAAGACCACAAAAAATATCAATGTCACAATGGTTGTGTTAAATGTTTTAATAACCTTGGAAGTTTGCTTCAGAAAAGTGAAAAGTGCGTATTTTAGGTTTTTTGTTATAATTCTGCCATGCCTGCCCTGCCCATGCCATGTATCAGGTTTTGTGCCAGGCCTTATGCCATAATTCTGACTGCCTTTTGTGTTTTTTTGATATTTGCCACATCTGACTATTCTTTGTGTTATGTATTGTGATTTGGTTACTTTGATGTGTCCTGTTTAGTCTTGGTTTACTTTTCCATGTTTTACATTTTGCCATATCTCATTCCGGTTCATGTTTTACATTTTGCTTTGCACTTTGTCTCCCCCGTCTGATCTCATGTCTTGTCATTGCACACAGCCCCAGTCTTTTGTTTCACTCTTGGCGTGATTTATTTGATTCTGGTTTTCAAACTTCCTTCCGATCATGTTTGCTGGCTTCACTTTCTATCTACTAAAAATACTAACAGTTTATCATTTTCTCCTGAAATTACTAACAACAACTAACCTTGTATATAATACTAACTTACTAACGACCACCAAGGATTTGTATAGTAGCACTTGCTAATTGATTAACAAGCTCTCAGCACTCGCCCTGCTCTCGTCTCCGCCTCTTGTCTCTCCCTGATTACCGTTGCTGCATTTTCTGTGAAAGCTCACATCTGATCGCACTGTCCTGTTTCTCATTATCTATGCACGTTAGAAACTCCGTGACTGGAGCCGTATATTTGTTTACAGGAATGTCTCGTGTTCCCTGTCCACGTTTTGGCTTTGGCCAATTCCATGTGATTAGGTTCTCCCTCATGTGCCTTCCCCTTGTAGTCTGACTTCCTGCACCTGTGATTCTCCCCAGAAGTGTATATTAGGTGTCTTCTCACAGCCAGTCTCTGTCAGATCGTTTTCCTCAGTCTTCTTGTGCCACGTTTCTTCGCCTTGATTACTCAGTGTTTATCTTTCTGACTGGATTGCCCGACTACTGATTTTTGATTTGCCCTTTTGGATTACTTGTTGCATCTGTGTGTTTTGACCTTTTTCTATCCGACCTCGATTTTGTGGATTGCTGCCCTGTTACCGATTCGGACTGGCTTATGAGTTTGCTTCTCCCACAAACCTTTGCCTGTGTACCGGATCTGTTTTTGCTGACTACAATTTCTGTGATTGCTGCCCTGGTTATGAACTCTGCTCTGTCCCATTGGAATTTGATTTTTGGATTGCAGACTCTGTACTGTTGCCTTCGGAGTTATCCCCCCCCCCCCCCTTGCTCAATAAAACCCTTTATTTTTGCAATCCTGTGTCCTCGCATTTGGTTCCAGATTGCTACCTCACAATTTTATCTCAAAAGGGACACAAGTGATCAAGTCATTTATTATTATTATTATTTTTTTTTTTTAGTGCTTGAAGGCATGGGTCTTGGGTCTAACATATTAAGAAACTGGAGATGTTAAAATCTTAAGGGGTGTCTAACTGGTGCCATGGAGGGCCAGAGGCTGCAGGTTTCCATTCTGACCTGAAACTCCACCAGGTCATTTCACTAATCAAGTCCCTTCACTCTGCTTGAAGGTGAGGTAATTAGTGAAATCACCTAGTGGAGGCTTTGGTTGGAATGAAAACCTGCAGCCTCTTGGCCCTCCATGGCACCAGTTTGACACGTGCTTTAGATTGTACAGCATGCCAATCATATTAGGTGATTATCATTGGCTGATGTGGGGTATTGTTTCAATCCACCTCTAGGTGGCAGCAAACCCAAATGCACGGCCCATTGGAAGGACTTGAAATCTCTGCCAGCATAGCTGGATTTGAACTTTGGCCTATATCTCAGCTTTACTTTGGCCTAGATTAGCTCAAATTTAAGCACTTGTTGCTCTTGCGCTATTCTAACATCCGGCAAAGTTTGGTTAAAATCTATGCAGCCGTTTTTGAGATATCCTGCTGACAGACAGACAGACAACCAAACAAACGAACCAACGAAAGCCGGCGAAAACATGCGCCTCCTTGGCAGAGGTCAACAAGTGTATGCGTCACATTCATCTATTCACTTACACCATGGCTAAGGTGCCCTGAAAAGTGAGTTAGACACCTAATAAGATTGGCATGCTGTACAGTCTAAAGGAAGAGTTTGACATCTCCAGTTTTTTAATATGTTAGACCCAAGACCCATGCCTTCAAGCACTAAAAATATGACATTGATCACTAGTGTCCCTTTTGAGATATATAATGACCCAAAATGCACACTTTTCATTCTGAAGACAACTTCCAAGGTCATTAAAACATTTGAAACAATCATCTTGACTTTGATATTTTTTGTGGTCTTCAGAAAGTTGACCGACAGTTTGCATACCAAGTCTCAGGGCTCTATCTTAATTAGTTACAGAATAATAAATGCATTAAATTTTGAAAAAAAATTGTATGATTGGTGTTTTTTGCTTTTTCCAGGCCACAGTATGGATAAAATAAGCACATTGAGTAAAGAAAAGTAGCTTAAGCCAAGAGTTCAGCAACTATTCTGAAGACAAAATTAAACCTGTGGGTCTGTCAGCTCTGAAAATCCATTTTTGAGGCCCTCAAACTCCCTCCAAAATTAAGGCGATTTTGTTAAGATTAACCCCCCTTTCCTAAAATAGGCTAAATTTCAGAAACTTGCAATAATTGAACTGAAATATTTGACCTCAGTTCTGCCAATTCATATCTCTTGAAATGTACAAAGTTTTATCAAAATCAAAATTTTGATGTGGGGGGCCTCTGGTTGAGTTGACATGGAATAACCCAGGATAGTTTTCCACTCCGTCTAAGGCCAGCATAAATGAGCTTAGGCCCAGTGAAGGCGGCAGTGTTTCAGGAACTAGTTAATTTATGTTTTTTCCTAACTTAGTTAAGTTTTAACTTGCATTCGTGGATGCAGCAAAAAATTATGCTCCCTGAGAATGATTTTCAGAAGTGTTCCTGTGCACATGCATTGATTTTTACTGCACAATCCCATTTCTTTTTAATGCAGTGTCACCTGAGGGCCTGGGGATCATGGCCATTCAATACTGGTCATATCCCTTGCATACAAAGATTTCTACAGATTCTCTGAATAGTTTTGTGATGTTACATACCATAGATGATTAAATGCCCAGTTTCCTTGCAATTTCATCCTTAAATCGTTGAACAATTTTCCCATGCAGTCTGTCACAGAGTGGTGAAACCCTCACCATCTTCTGAAAAACTCAGCCTCTCTGAGATGCTCTTTTCAGATCCATTCATATCACTGACCTATTACACATTAATGTAATAAGCTGTGACATGTTCCACCAGGTGCATTTTTTTGCATAATAAATCACTTCCAATCCTTTGTTGCCCCTGTCCCTACTTTTTTGATGTTGCTGGCATCAAAATCAAAATGAGCAAATATTATTCTAAAAACAATAAATTTCTCAGTTTCAACATTTGACTGACTATACAATGCGCAAATCATCATGGAAATCTGTTTTTATTTACATTTTACACAGCGTCCCACCTTTTCTGGAAATGGGTTTGTATTTTTGGTCTTCAGCTCAGACTTGAGCAGCTCAGACAGACAGCTCAAAATCAGATGTGCACCTGCTTGGTTGGAATGAAAGCCTACATTGGCCCTTTCAAGATAAGGCTGAGAGCACTTGAATTAAACTGTTAAAGAAAAAACAAACTCTGACTTCAAACGGCAATATTTCTTCTTCACATTGAGTGCCAAAAAGATATTGTGAGATAATGTTGACACAATATTATGCCACAGCGGCACCTCCTATATTATCTGACTGGAGAAGGAACACCGGGAGGCTGCAGGATGGCAGCTAACTCTCTGCTCTCATCACAAACTGAACATTATCTGTCTCTCACCAGAAGGAACTCACCAGTGCGACCCCAAGAATCTGGGGGAAGGTATAGGAGGAGCACCCGAGGGGTGTCAGGCGTATGGTAGCGCAGGGCGTCTGGAACCAGGCCTTCTCACTTGCCCAAACCACGTCACACAGCGGGAGGATGGAAGCACCCAGACCTAGAGCTGGCCCACTGATCGCCACCACAATGGGCTTCTTAAACTGGATAAAGGCTGTCACAAAGTCCCTGCAATCACATCCGCACATACGTGCACACACGCATTCACGCGCACACACCCACGCACATTCCGTTGTGAGTCATCCGAAACTCCTTTAACCGGATATTCATTTACTTTCATGGATAAAGTATGAGCCAATACAAGCTACCAGGCAAGGAGTTAATTCAGTTTGGAAAGGATGCGCAATTGCTGTTCTCATTCCATTGTTGGAGTCCCGTTGATTTTAAACAGCAAATGAGAAGGTTTCAAATGCAAATGTATTATAATTACGGCTGATTATGGTGAACAGTACGTGCTGTGCTCTTTTCTCTCAGTAATTACAAACAGCAGCTTATAAAGAGTCGGGTAGGGCAAGACTGATGCATGGTCACACACACACACACACACACACACACACAGTCCACTACAGGCAGGGAATTTCCATTCTCAATGTACACCAGCGACCCGTGGTCACCAGCTCTGATCCTGGAGATCAACCATCCTGTAGGTTTTCTTTCCACCCCAAACAAAGCACACCTCATTCAACAGTCAGAGACCTCTGACGTGCTAATTAGTAGTATCAGGTCAGCAATAGACAGGTTTTAATGAAACCCACTAGGGTGTAGACCTCAAAAAGCAGTGCTGGTGACCACTGCAATAAACTGTGAAGAAAAATTTGGACTAAGTCAGTGTGACATCACTCACTGGCAATTTGAAACTGTTCAGAATTGCGAGAGCGTAGATTGCAAACCATTACTAACAGACATATTGTCCTACTCCAACGCTATAACCATATTTTAGCATTCTGCATTTTTTTACATGCTGAAATGCTTACAAATCCTAAAATGTCCATTTGATTAGGCTGATTGTAAGAAATATTTCATTATCGTAATGCAATATGAGAAGGAACTAAGGTCAAAATGCATCCAGCAGTCTTCAGTCCAACTTTTGATCATAATCAGGCAGACATCCAGGGACAAACAATATCTAAACCAATAAAGCACATGCAAATTATTTAAAAATTTTTCCATACAATAAGAAAGTAAGAATTTTCTTCAACTTTCTGTGAGGTGCAGTTCAGGAACCACTCGCGAGTCGAGAGACAGGAATCCAAAAAAACGTATGCCTGTTAGGATCCTGTTTTCATGCCATGTTTAAGTTTTGTGCCTGGCTATGCCATGTTTATTGATTTTCGTGTTGGTGACCTCTGCATGTTATTTTGACTATTCTTTGATCGCGTATTGTGTTTTGGTATTTGGATTTCATGTTTTTATTATTTTCCTTGTCACAGTCATCATGCCATGTTTTCATTTAGCTTGTCTTGTTTATTTCTGCCATGCCATGCTTTGCACTACGTCTACCCCGTCTTGTCTTGTGTAGGTCTTTGCTCTTGGTTTAGTCTTACGTGCCACGCATTCGGGTGATTTACTGGTTTCTGGGATTTCAATCTTCCTTCATATCTCGTGTTCTTCCTTCCTCTCTCCTTTTGCTGTCTACAGTACTAACAGTTTATTGTTTTCGATAATTACTAACACTTATTAACATTGTATATTTTTACTAACTTACTAACTTGCACTCGGGATTGTATAACTGCACATACTAATTGACTATCGATATCTCAGCAATCGCCCAATTCTTATCTCCGCCCTCCTTGTCTATCCCTAATTATCTCTACTGCAGTTTTCCACTTATATCTCAGGCTTTCCCTTTTCTTTAGACTGTACACTTTAGTACTCCTTAACCGGAGCTGTTGTTTTGTTCATAGGATTGTCTTGTGATCCCTGTCTGCGTTTTGGCATTTGCCAAATTCATGTAATTCGATTATTCCTCATGTGTCAACCCTGATTATTGTTTCATTGATCGCACCCGTTCTCCCTAGTCATGTGTTCACCCCGGATGTGTATATAAAGTGTCCTCACTTTCACTTCCATGTCAGATCGTAACTTCCTTGTTTCTTGTGCCACGTTTGTTTCCGCCTCGACTCATTGTGATTTATCTTTCTGACTGGATTGCCCGACTCCTGATTCTTGGTATGCCCTTCTGGATATTGTTGCATCTGTGTATTTTTGACCTTTTTCTGCCCGACCTCGATTTTGTGGACTGCTGCCCTGTATACGATTCGGACTGTCCTTTGGCTAATGAGTTTGCTTCTCCCCCAAACCTACGCCTGTGTTCCGGATCTGTTTTGCTTGACTACGATTCTTGTGATTGGTGCCCTGGTAACGAACTCTGTTCTGTCCCCTTATTCAATAAAGCACCTATTTTTTGCAATCCCGTGTCCTCGCATTTGGTTCCAGATCGATTCCTCACAATGCCTTTAATGGGGTCAAAGCCAAAATACACAGGACTTGCCAAGCCACAATACGAAATCCAAAAACAGTATCTATAAGACAGGCAGGGGTCAGAACCAGTAAGACAGATGGGCAGAGGTACAAAAACAAAAAGTCGTAGTCAATGGGCAATGCCAATGGTCACACACAGGGCATCCAAACACAGAACTCGTGGTCATACAAAAATAGGTCAAAATCCAGAAAGACAAAAACAGTACAAAAAGGGCTATGGCAAGAATCAAGGTCGGACTATCCAGTAGAAGCAAAACACTATTCAATGGCATACAAGGCGCTCTGCACAAAGAAGTATTAATCAACGTTCTGACAAGAGCTGTGAGTGAAAAGACTGCTAATATACACTCAGGGAAGGTCACATGCTATACAGAGACAGGTGTAAGGAATGGAGCTAATTACATCGGGAGAATCACATGAGGGAAGCCCTAACCACGAAAATTGGCGAGAGACAAAATACGAACGGGAATCACACAAACAGCCTATTACATTTAAACAGTCTACGTGCACGAATAAGGAGTAGGAGAGTAATTAAGCACGTGCGAGAGTTTCTCGCTGAACACAAAGCAAAGAACAGGGATAGCTCAGTAAGAGGCGGAGATTAGAACAGGGCGATCGCAGAGAGGTAATTAGTCTAGATTAATAGCGGTGCAACTTTACATATTAAACTAGAGTGCTCGTTAGTTAGTTAGTAATCTTATATGCATGGATTAGTAGTGCTAGTGGACTATGATTCAAAATACAAATGTTAGTCTTGTTAGTAATCAGAACAGAAGGACGAAGGAAGAAAACGAGATATTTTAAACACCGGAATTCACTTAAATCACCCGAAGTCAGTGAGCACGCAGACAGGGAAGACGGACTGAACCAACTAGATCACAAGACAGGGGAGACAAGTGCAATGGAACTGAGAAATGGAATGAACTAAAACCTGAGCATTTCAATAATCAAAAAGAACAAGGAAATCAGAGATAGCAGACCTGGCCCAAGCCACGGGCTGACAGAAAGAGTGACAGACACACACACACACACACAGACATAATCATTGCTTAACCTGGCCCCCTAGGGGAGGGGCCAGGTAATAAATAAAAGACAATAATGAACACAGAACAAGAACATGAGCATGACCAAAAACCAAAACCATAACACTTTCCATAAAAATGATCTGAAAGATTCCAGAAAGAAGATTGGAAAATTGCCTATATCAGCTTCAGAGTAAGCACTTAAGTCAAAACTCATTCTGCCTCACAAAGGAAGTGAGGATTTCAGGCTCTATGAATGCTTCCTCTCACACACAAACGCTCACGTGTTCACACTGGCACACACATCGGCATACACTCGCACATAAATTTACACACATCTGCACAAAGACTCCTCAGTGGGAGTTAGGGTTTCATAAATTTATCATCATGCTACGTAGCTTTTATGTGCACAGAAATGGCACATCTAGCATTCATGTGAACCCTAACTACCGCTTCTGAATACAGAAAATACAGAGAAAACAACAAAAACCGCCTGGAACACACTGTAACAGATTAACAAGGAGATAAAAAAGCCGCATCAAGACTGATGACACCATTGATTTTCCTTGACTTTTGGTTTTGCACCAACTCCTATCAAACCAAAGTGCTATCCAGTATTCTCATCCGAACCAAATAAACGTATGCTTACTTTTATATTTTAACTTACAGAGAACTGAGGTGGCTAAGCCACATCGGCGTTGGAAATAAAAATTCCCATTCATTTCAGCCAGAGATATTTTTAAAAATTCACTTCCGAAGTGGTAAGTGTCATTTTTAATGAATGACTCTGAGGTACCTAATTGGCCAAGAACAAATCACAGGCAATTCACATGTGTAGTTCGCAAAGATAGACTACAGGAGTAAAAGTGTTACAGCAACACATTTTCAACAATAAGCTACGAATTTGATGTGTTTACTTGCATCCGGATACCCCATTGGTTAATCTCGGAGTGTACTGGCTCCTAAAATTTGTTTCAGTTCAAGTTTCCGAACCCCATCATAAATCTCCAAAGGGATTTTTCTTCCAACAACAATAGCTTTTTCATCAGCAGCAATGAAGCAGGGACATAGTCACTTCAGCACTCCATGTCTAGCTTCAACAGGAAAGCAATAATTAGCACTTCTTTTACAACTGAGAATGCCAATCAGGAATATTAGCAAGAAAGCTTTTCCATAATTGTTAGACCAAAGATGTCAGAGCGGCGGCGCAAGATGGCTTACTCAACCAAAAATACATGCATTAGGGTGTAGAACGAAATGGTGCTGAAAGTCAACTATTTTAGTAAGCAACTCCCGTGGTCGCGTCGCTTGTTCTTTGGGTATTCAGTCTGGTCACAATCCACCTGACACTTGGGTGGACACTTGGGCCTAAATTTTTACCAAAACAAATTGCTATGTTTTTGTATCCCATGAATGGTGAATCATGTCCTGCAACTTTCTGCCAAATATGACTGACTATCCTTTTCAGTTTTTGTGTAGTGGCAAGTTGAAGTTTTACAGGTATGGAGGGGTATGGACACTAGAGTACGTCAACCTGGTAAGCATGACGTTCATTCTGAATAAGCTATATTAGTTTGACAACATATTTAATTTGTTTGACAAAATAATGTTTATTGCAAAATAAACTGAACAAACCACCATACTTTATATTGTTGATTTAATATCAAAATTTCAGTTTGACTTTTTGGTATTCTTTCCAAAATCATTGATGTTTATACCATGTATGTCATGGTTATGGTTTTTGGTCAAGTTTATGTGCTGGTTTTGTGTTCATGATTATTGTCTTTTATTTATTCTTTTTGGTTATTGTAACACTCAGGTTTTTGGTTCATTCCATGTCTCAGTTCCATTAAACTTGTCTCCCCTGTCTTGTGATCTAGTTGGTTCGGTCCGTCTTCCCTGTCTGCGAGTGCGTGCTCACTGACTTCGGGTGATTTAAATGAATTCCGGTGTTTAAAATATTCCTTCGAATCTCGTTTTCTTCCTTCGCCCATCTGTTCTGATTACTAGCAAGACTAACATTTTTATTTTTTATCATAGTCTACCAACACAACTAATCCATGTATATAGGAGTACTAACTTACCAATGAGCACTCTAGTTTAATATGTAAAGTTGCACCGCTACTAATTTAGACTAATTCCCTCTCCGCAATCGCCTTGTACTATACTCCACCCCTTTGTCTGTCTTGTCCTCTCCTGAGCTTCAGCGAGAGTCTCTTGCACGTGCTTAATAACTCTCCTGCACTTGTTATCTGTGCACGTAGAACTCCTGAACCGGAGCTGTCTAAAGGCTGTTTTTGTGATTCCCGTTCGTATTTTGTCATTTGCCAGTTTTCGTGGTAAGGACTTCCCTCATGTGATTCTCCCGATGTAATTAGCCCAATTCCCTACACCTGTTTTTTGTATAGCATGTGACCTTCCCTGTTTGTATATTAGCAGTCTTTTCACTCACAGCTCTTCTCAGAACGCTGATCAATACTTTTTTGTGCAGAGCGCCTCGAATGCCATAGAATATTGTTTCGCTTCTACTGGGTTATCCGACCTTGATTCTTGACATTGCTCTTTTGCATTTTTTTTTGTCTATCTGGATTTCTAAGCTTTTTTGTATGACCACGATTTCTGTGTTTGGAAGCCCTGTGTAAGACCCTTGGCTTAGCTCATTGACTACTACTTTTTGCTTATCGTTTTTGTACCTTTGCTCATCTTTCTTACTGCTTCTGACCCCTGCCTGTCTTATCGATATTGCTTTTGGATTACGTATTGTGGCTTGGCAATTCCGATGTCTTTTGGCTTTGACTCGGACCCCATTAAAGGCATACGTTTTTTGGATTCCTGTGTCTCGCGAGTGGTTCCTGAACAGTACATCACAAAGTACCTCATTAGATGTCTTTACGTATCTCTACTGCGCACAGTCCATAATAAGAACTGACAAAATTACAACAAAATATTTCAGTATGCATACTTTTTGTGCATTACATAATATTGAATCAGGGCATAATAATTAGGTAAGTATTGGGGGTATGGACACTACACGGGGTATGGACACTACAATTTTGATTTGGAAAGATCCTCCATCTATATAATTAATTCAATTACCCATCACTCAAGTCACAGATTATTTTCACAAACCCACTATCATTTTATAAAGATGAAATATAAATAAAGTTGAGTTGCATCACCATTTTTTTTCCCTTTTGCAAATTGAGAGTTGCAGGCACATTTCAGAAAGAATATGTGCCAGTAGTATTCATGAAAAAGTTCTAAGAGCAAAGATTTGACCGGTGCTAACACAGCAAGCCGTCTCAATAAGCTTACTTTCTTTGGTAACAGATTAGCCTGCCATATGAACAATTGGGGAAAGGTAATGTCACATTAGTATGCCAGAAGCTTTCATACAAAGCTACATACAGACATTGCATTCTGAGGGTCACATAACCCCAGTGAGACAAAAAATGGAAGATGGAAGATAAATTCTGCTCACTGAGTAAAGCACAGGTCACGTACATGACGCAATAGCATACACTCATAATGTAGCAGGAGGGAAGTTCCTGCTTCATTACCTAATGGCCTCACTAATCCTGCCGCTCTCTCTCCGCCGGTCATTGGAAAGCCGCCCAATGACATAAGCGCGGTCCAGCCCACTGCAGAAGACCCCGCCCACCGCACTGAGGAGAAGCAGTTTGCTGCCATCTGTGGAGGCGTGTCCCAAGGCTCGACACACCTCCAGCATTATCTGAGGGCCAATGAGGAGGGGGAGGAACAAAGCACAGAAAAAAAACCAAAGCAGCATCACAAATCATCACTGCTTTCCAGCATTTTCAACGTCTTACTCCTCAACTCAATTTTATTTCTATAGCGCTTTTCACTGAAAGACTGCCATAAAAGGCACTTTATACAAGTGGTAATCAACCCTGTTCCTGGAGATAGAGTCCTGTCATTTTTCCTTACATTTCATAACATTTTTCTGAAGACTCATAACCCTTCTAAATGCTTGTACTTGGGTCAATCAATTATGAAGTATGTTTCAAGTTATAAATAGCGAAGACATATTATCAATAATCTACTGTGTGATGAACTTGATATGAAATTTAAAAAAAGATGCCTGCATGGTCCGTGTAACATGTTGATCAAAAGGTTTTATTTTGTTCCTCTGCTATTAAGAAAAAAATAATTCTCTGCATACTGTTGTAACATTTATTTGTGTTTCTTTAGGGTAAACTAAAAGCAGTCTGTCATTAATTCTGTCAAAGTTGCCTATAATAATGCACTTAGAATACTAAATGGCCTCAATAGGTGGTGCGGTGCCAGTAGTATGTTTGTTTTAAATAGTATTAACTGCTTTGGTGCTACTTGTAGAAAACAGGTGTTCAGTTTAAAACAAAGGACAGAATCCTCTCACAATTGTATCTTATCTCATATTGTTTCATCTGATATATACAGAGTATCTAATTTATTCAAACTGTGGAAAAAGGAGCTTAATGTGAACACCAGTTCCTCTATTTGACCCTCTGGCCGTGACAGAGTTTTTCTTTGTGCTTTTTAATGCTTACCTATGTATTCTGCTGTTTTATACATATGTGCAATTTTTATTTAATTTTATTTCTTAATGATTATTTTTATTATTTTTTTCTCTCTTTTTTAAAACTATGAACTTGTAAAGAATTGATTGATTGATTACAACCACAATCTGGCTCACCCGACTATTATTTAGAAGGTAAATTTAATTGCAATCAAAAACTGCATTGAAGAAGATCCCCACCCAGATAACAAAAGACATTAATTCAATGTTGGATTTTGATCAGATTGGTTATTTTTGGTTGGGGTTCTAAAAATCTATATTGATTCAAGGTTTAATTACAGTTACCATTTCAACGTTGGAAAAACTGTTATTGTAGTATAGTTGATGATTTTTCAATGTTGAAGTGTGTTTCAATGGTGCTGATGGGGGGGCAGGGGGGTGCGGGGATCACAGGGGGGGTGGGGTGTTGAACTGGGGTGCTATAGTTCTGAGGGACCTGTTCGTGTCCCCTGGATTTTCAGGGCAAATAGAAGGCCAGATAATTCTCTAAGGTGCTTCCTCCACCTAAACCAGGCAGGAGCCCTTAAAAGATCAAAAGAAAAGGTGTGTGCTAAAATGTACAAAAGAAGTACAAAAGTGTAATTTCTTTTGAATCTTTAGTAAATAAATAAATAAATAAATAATGGCCTGTTTTATTGTTATTAGAGCATGCAGTAAAGCAGCTGTTCTCAACCTTGGTTTCTTAAAAAAATGGAAACAGCGAATCTACAAGCTCACAACACATTTTCGAATATTCACCTCTGAAATAATTGTAATGAAGTACGGGGTCCCCCAGAACAAGTCCCTGTGAAGTGGAGACTTTGTATAAAAAGGTTGAGAACCACTGCAGTACGGCATACTTACTGGACCATTTCAACACTTAAACCTTCGTCTGTATGTTTTTAATATGCCTCATTTAAAAAATAATCATTTTACTCCATTAAAGGTGTTTTAAAGTTCTGCGGGGGTTGCTCCAAACTTATCTATTAGTGACAACACTGCCATTCAGGCATATGGCAGTGATATCACTGACTAGTAGATTACTTTGGCATGCTCCTTGTTGAACTATACCATATAATAGAGTAATAAAGTGATTTTTAGTAATTTAATACTAAAAACATACAGAGGGTTGAAAAGTGTTGAACTGGCCCTCTAATAATAACATTGTTTCAATGTATAACGCAATGCATATATATAGTTGAATCAATGTTGATGCAATTCTACATTCTTTCAATGTTGATCATATCAAAGTTGAATCAAGGTTGATTCATTGTCAGAATTGATTGGAAATTCAACATTATTTCCATGTTGATCACAGCGAGCACTTTCAATGTTTTTTTCAATAACTGACATCAATCTTGATTGCAATCTTCAGCCTGACAATATCACAATGTTGATTCAATCCCTTTTCGCTATCTGGGCAGGAACAGGGTTTGTTTGTGACGACTATTTTACGGTGTACAATTGCAGCACTCGTCCCAAACCCCAATGAGGTCAAAAAAATTAACAGAGAGAAAACCACAAAACGGAGGTGAGAATCCATTTCATTGGTCCTCACCGGTCCAGGGCCGGTGTGTTCCAATTGCCTTTCTTGCTTAAGAAAGATCCTAAATCCAAGAAAATTACCCAGAAATAGTTACGTGGCAGCCATGGTAAGTGTGTTCGAATTCTCATAAGCATAAGCCTCATTAGAATTCACCTTTAGCATAGGGAACACCATAACATCCTTTTCGAGAGGAAAGCAGATAACGCCATCCTACAATTCTGTTTAGCAACAATATTTAAAGCGATGACCATCCACACGGCCAATCATGAAAACAAACAAACATGACGGGCAAGAGACGCGTGATCATGTCCCCTGATAAGTCGAAGTGCATTTTGATTCCCCTAGTAGCGCAATTTTCTTTTCCTAAGTCATCATGGATTCCCCTTCACATCTTTCAATTATCTCTTGACATTTTCCACAAAGGTTAAAGAAAATTGGTGAGGAATTAGGTGATAGGACATAAATTTTGACTAGTCAAACGCAGCCCAAGTCTTGTGTGAATGCAGACAACCATAACACAGCACATGGGACCAAACCTTCAGTGCCTTCACTGTAAAATGGATACTTACCCTCAAATTATTTCAAATGACAATTTCTTAGACTCAGCCAGGTAATTCAGCCAAGTAAACAGAACAGTTATGTCGTCAAACATTCCAGCGCCCCAGAAAGTCAGGGGGTCTCCAACAAAATGGCGATCTGCTCCAGTATTACACTGAGGTAACTTTAGCACCTTGCCATTGCTCCAGCCTCCTGTAATTAATTTTTGCTCGATAGGGCCATCTTACAGCAATTTTCTTGTTTGAGGATGGTATTAATATCAGTGAAGAGCAAATAGAATGAAGTGCCTTTCAAGTACTAACACTGAGTCATCGCCGGAATAAGGGTGCTTGAGTGTTTCCACGACTGATTTATCAAGTCTCAGCTGCGCATATTAATGCCTTTTTGCACACCAGCCGAATGGGATTACATGAGAAGTCTGAATTTACCTTAGACTGTACTAATCAAAGTCTAACCAATCCTAACATATACATTTCATTCGGAGAATCACAGTATGCTGCAATATTGCAGTTGTCAATAAGCAGGCATTGAATTCAACTCAGGATTACCACAGGGTAACACAAAATGTCCATCAATTACAGTCAGTTAATTAAAAATGATAACAAAAGATTATACACCAAAAGATTATACGGTGCCAGGCACAACAAACCCCGCCCCTCGCACATACTTTGACCAACTTGACCTAAATTCAATGGGGATCAATTCTGGGTCAGTGGCAATCCCTACACCCAATTTCAGGTGAATCTGGCCATTAGTTTTGCTGCTAAAGTGTGAACAAACAAACACACACACAAACAAACTGAACCAAAACCCAACCTTTGGGCGGGGCAGGGTAATAAAAGAACATCTGTGCCTAAATTGTCTCATCTGACTACACATATTTGAAAGATATATCCAATCTCCGCCTTTCCAAATAAAAAAAATTATCTTTTGGCTGAACTGCATAAAGGCAAAAGAAACTGCATGTGAAAGTGCTGAAATATGAATGACATTCATGCCATTTTCTCTTTTTAGGTCTGTTGCAATTATAATCCCACTGTCAGCTATGACTCCATGCATCACAGAAACTAGATATAGCGCCACACAGGTTGTGTTATAATGACCTTGTGTTATAATGACCTGGGAGAGCGGTTTAGTGACAATTTCCAGAATCCCTGTAAAAAGGTCTTTGTGCAAATGTTCTTGCAAAAGGTGCTATACAAGTAAAATGGAATGGAACTGAATTGAATTACCAACACAATACTGTGTTCATTACATAGACCTGTTAGAACAACGCAATCAGTGCTTGAAACAGGCAGCAGTCTTACCTCAGGGGTGAGGGCATTGCTGCGGGACGTTTGACTCGATAGCAGTACATGTGTGAAGCCATCCTCCTTCCTGACCACAATGTCCCGATATCGACAGCTGCCTTCGGTCTGCCGCACATTGTAGCGCAGTCTCTTGTCAAAAACGTAGCCATTCTCCTGCGCCAGTTTCCGTTTCACTGAAGAGGGCAAAGTAATTCCACCATTTGAATGGGCAGACCCTGTCTTAAAACATCATATAAAAAGGAAGCAGGCTAACTGATATTCTGGTTCCATTGCAGCTTGGGTTGAGTTACAGAATAGTAACAGATGGTTATCAGACAGCTTACGGAAACAGAACAGATAAATCGCCAGAGTTTTATGGAATAAAGTCAGAGGCCAGAGAAACAGTGGCTCATGATGAGGAATTAAACATAACTTAAGGACATAATGAAATGTTCCAGTGAGATGTGTTCCCTCAATTCTTGAGTGCTCTCCAGATTCGAGTCAAAATTAATAACGTTGCATCTAAAAAAACAAATTAAATCAATGCAAAATAAGAAAAAAGAAACATTACCAAATTCATGCTTGATGGGAACCCCTCTCACATCAACATCCCCAAAACTTTCATGCGCTCTTGCAGTGGGGATTTTGTGGATTTTGGCGATGCTCCTGTATCTGAGAGGGTCTAGGACTCCGTTCTGTAATCCATCTCGAGACCTCGAGATGGGCATGAAGTGCAGTCCGTCTTGAGTGCTCCTGCGTGATTCAGACCTGGCCGCCTTGCTCGTGGGCTGTTTGCCAATGGCAGTCTTTCTCTGCTTCGGTGGCCCTGCAGCGGTGGCCCTCTTCTTACTGTGCTCCTCCCCAGGGCCCCTGAGCGCCTGGCTGTCGGCAGCTCGACTGTGGAGACGCGAACCACCGTCACCGCCATATTTCCTGTGCTTGGAGCGACGGCGCCGTTGTGTGCAGAGGGCGTTGAACTGGTCGATGAACTCCTCGCAGTGCAGCAGGTGGTGCTCGGGCTCCCATGTGTCCTCGCTCCGGCCGTAGCCCTTCCATCGGATCAGATACTCCCACTTCCCCTTCTTGCTCTTCCGCTTGTCGATGATTTTCTCCACCTGTGGGCAGCAAGTCGCAAAAAAAAAGGAGTGAAAACAGTGTCACCAGCGTAGAGTGTAGGGCCAGTCTTCATCGTTAAAAATCAGCAATATTCCTAAAATGTGTCTCATTTGCTAATTTAAAAAAAAGATGTGATAGGAGATGATAGATACAAATCTAAAGAAAAGAAAGCAAAGGTCTTCTTGATAATCAAGCAGATTATAAGTTATTTAATTTTTCACCTTCTAAAATGTATTGTTTTTGTAAATATAAAAAACTTTGAAATATGATATCTGAGACAGGGGTGTGTTTACCACTGTTTTACATCACCCTATCAGGAGAACCGAATGAACCAACTGATCTAGTTCCCATGATGGAATTTTCCTGACATTCTTTCTTGATACAAGTCTATAGCCATTCAAGAGACTGGGGTCTTCATTGCCTATTTTATACTTCCTATTTGTGCCTCATGTTTTTAATAGAAGACAGGTCCATAGGAAGGCCAGTCTAGCAACTGCACACTCTGATTGTGGAGTTGCACTGTCGTAATATGAGTGCAATTCGGCTTTGCGTTATCTGAAATAAGCAGAGGTTCCAAAAAGGATGTTGAAAAGTCCACGCACATACTTCAGCATTAACCCACTATGACACCCTAAATCCTCACGATTTTATGAAACCAACCATATTTGACATGTTTGTCATACGTTTGGCATATGCGCAATGTGCAAAACCATGTACAAAGTCATCCAACAGAAGAATATGGCTCAGCAATTAATGTGATCACAGGAAATCCCAAAAACACATACTCCTCAAATACGTAGTTCTTATCCACTGATCCCTGTTGGGAAGCTTATCATTAACTTTGCCAAAATCTTTGTCAACATTGTCAACACGACTCCTTTCGACAGCCACCATATCAGTCCGTCACAAGGCTCGTCTGACATTTGCGCTCATCAGTGCTTGGGGAATTTACAAAATTATATAAAATATTTATAATTAAAAAATGTAACTCAGTTTTCAACAATGCAGTTCAGGTTGTTTCATTTGTTTTAAATGCATTTAAAAAAATCAGACTGTATCAAAAAGTGCACCTGCTTTAAAAGACAGTCAAAGGAACAAATGCAACGTGTACGTTGCATATATCTATAATGTGTTAATTAGACCTCCCCAGATGTACACGTTACACAAGCCAGGGGCACTAACACATCCACATACATTAACAGCCGCCTGAGCGGGAACGCATATAGCAGGCCCGCTGGCCACGCTGGATGGGCTAATGCATCCGCCCCCAGGGGAGGACTGTCGGTAGGCCTCAGGGAGAACCACAGCGGGCACAGAGTGTTCTCCCTGTTCGCAAACAGATTCACCTTCGGTCGTGCGAACAGCTTCCAGATTTGCTCAGCTGTCGCCAGTGGGAGGCTCCAATCCTCCTCGGGCAGCGCCCCCCCTGGACAGCCCATCTCCCCGAGTGTTGAGGATGCCAGGAACATGTTGGGCCTTCAGGGAGCGCAAGTGGCAATCTGCCCATATTAGGATGGAAGCCGCAATCTTGTGTAGGGCCACTGATCTGACCCCCCCTTGTCTGTTGAGATAGGCTACTGCCGTCATATTGTCTGATCTCACCAGGACGTGCCTCCCATCCAACTGTGGGGAAAAATGGTGCAGCCATTAACTGCCATGAGTTCTAGTAGGTTAATGTGCCGCCGAGGCCCCTGCCATGTACCAGCGACAGAAGCAGGGCCACAAGTTCCGCCCCACCCTGTGAGGGAGGCATCCACAAATACATGGGCATAGTGAGCCACGCACCCCAACCAAACTCCCTCACAGAGCTGGCAGCGTGAGGCCCAGAATACTAAGGTCCGCCGTGCTTGCAATGGCATGCGGAATATGCACTGCTGGTCTTGCCTCGGGTCCAGCCGAAGGCGTATGAACCAGCGCTGCAGATCTCTCATGTACAGCAGCCCTAAGCGGACTATTAGATGGGCAGCAGCCATCATTCCCAGTAGCTACATGACTGCTATTGCCCGCACTGAGACTGCGTCCCATAACCGTTGGGCACAAGACAGGATCGCTTCTGCTCTCTGCACCAACAGCGGTGCAGTCATAGTCAGACAGTCCAACTGCATTCCTAAATATCGCGCTGTCTGGCTGGGCTGCAGGGTGCTTTGTCATAGTTGATAGCCCAGCTGCGCAATATGCCGCATCACCAACTTCAAATGGGCGGTCGCCATCTGTTCAGAAGGGGCCAGGATCAGCCAATCATCCAGATAGCTTAGAAGCCACACCCATCTCCGCAGAAGCGGCGCTAGGGCTGTCTCCACACATTTGGACTATGTCCGTGGTGGGAGGCGGCAAAACTGAAAGGTCCAATTGGGACATGAAAAAAGGCATCTGTCAGATCTAGTGACGTCATCCAGCCTCCCGGCCTGACACATTCCAGCAACACCTTCACCGTCAGCATCCGGAATGGTCTGCGCGCAATGTTATTGTTCGGCTCCCAAAGATCCAAAATGGGCCTCAGGCCTCCCGATTTTTTGGGGATCAAGAAATACGGAGGTATAAAATCCTGCTTGAGCTTCTGACAGAGGAACCGGTCTTACGGCCTTTTTCCGTAGAAGCGAGTTTACCTCTTCCTTCAAAACCGCCCTTTGGGCGGAATCGGGGAACTTCGTCTGTACAATGCCTTTGAATGGGGGAGGACGGCAGCGAAACTGCAATGCGTATCCCTTCCGCAACATTCTGTCCAACCACCTCGGAAGGGGGGCGCACAAACTCAACCACGACTGATAGTGGTTCGTCAGTGGTGAAGCAGTTGATTCTATGGTCTCCGATAGCCGATAGCCCAGGCCCTCCTGCGACGCCCCGCCCCTTGTGGGAGGGTTCGAACGGGGGGCCCTGCTCGAAAGGGGTGATAGGCCAATGGCAGCAGCGCATCCACTGCAACCCCAAGCACGTCACCTGTTAACTCATTCACCGTGGGTGGTGGGTGCGCAGCTGTCTCTGAGTCAAGCGAAAGCCCTTCCTGACGCTTACCCTCAGAAACATTAGCCATTTAACACATCTCGAGCTGTGGGGCAGAGCGAGCGACAATTTTCTCCACGGGTTCGGAAGCCCCAGTACCAGATTTACATTTGCAAACACAATCCCGTCCCTTGCCACTGGGATGCATAGAAAGAATTTTGCGAGACCTCAGGAGCTATGGAGCCAAAATGGCGAGCAACTCCCATTCCGTGCAACTCGGAAGCAGAAGTGCGCTGACCTGTGCTAACCACGCTGCAGGAGCCAGCCCAGCTAGAATGTTAGCAAACTGCAGGTTATTAGTTTGAGAACATTTCTTCACTGGTGACACACCCGGATGAAATGAGTTTGCTGAATTTCAAGACTGAATTTGGACAAAACCAGCACTGAAAGATGGGAGTGCGTCAATTTTGTTTTTAGCCGATGAGTTGATCGTGTGCGACCGCTATGGTTAGAACCATCGGCCTGTAGCAGAACAAGTGGAAGTCCCCTCCACAGATTCATAAGCCCCAGTACCAGAATTACACTTGTGTAAACATCCCGCCCCTTGTCCCCAGGATGCACAGTGAACCGAATCGAAAGATTTGAGTGAGCACCCCTGCTACTGTAAGATAGGAGGGTATCATCGTCAGATTTCCGGTTAGCCACATTGCTTGACCGTGTACTACCTCCGCTGGTAGAACACGCCAACTTCACCGGCGCTTAGCTATCCACTGTTCCATAAACAGTTTATACCTGGTGAAGCGCCGATGTGTTGCGGACTTGTACTAACCACGCCACTGGGGCCAGTCCAGCTAGCAGCGTTGGGAAGCTGATGGCAATCTGCATCAAGTCGTGAACATCCCCTCGCTGAAGCTGCCCCATGACGAAAGATTAGCCACATTGTTTGACAGTGCACTACCCCGCGGGTAGAACAACGCAAACCTCATCGGTTAGCTAGCCAGCATTTCATAAATAAGCTTTTAGCTGGTGAAGCACCGATTTGCGGTTCTGTGTTGAATAGAAATGCTGAGAAAACACGAGCCTCACTCACCGTGTCCCTCTTACTGAGTTGGTGAAAAGGGAGAGCCACTCTGCTCCCCCCGGTAGGGTATCCCAATGACCATGAATGCGAACATCTGAAACAACTAGTGTGTCAGCGTGTGCAGCATGAGATATAACAATCTTGAAACCATATACAAATAACGCCTTTTATTTGCAAATTTACCAGACATAGGGCGATCAGATGCTGCGAGGCTGCAGTGGCAGTAGACGGGGGCTGGAGCCCGCAGACGGCGGCTGCTGAGCGAAGGCGAGATGACAGCTGCTCGCGGACAGACTCCAGGCGGTCGACCATCGTTTGGACACGGTGGAGTAGGGCCCATAGGAGATCGCCGGGGATTTGGCTGCTATCGAGTTCATGGCGACATCTTCGGACATAGTACCCAGGGCCACGGTCTCCACTTCGGCTGGGCCAGCAGACCGATGGTGAAGTCGTCACTCAGGCACGAAAGGAGCTTGTCGTCCTGGAAGAGGGCCGCTGCCAAGGCTTCAAACGGACCGCCACCAGCTCTCAGGATGGCCTCGAGCCAGCCTGGAGGGTGCACAAACTGTAGCCGTCACTCATGCTCCTCCCGTGGAGAACGTTTGCATAAGCGGCACGGAGCAGCCTGTGCCTGGCTGAGTGAAAAAGGGAGAGGAGCATTAGCAGCAGCGGGGCTTTATAGGGGGTGAGTATGCCACCCATTCCTATGGAGCAGGTGAGTTCAATTTTCTTTCTCAGGCTCCGAGGCGGGGCCTCGCAGGGGTAAACTAATAGCGAAGCCCGTTAGAGGGCGGAGCACTTACGAAATAGAACGGGGCAGAGGAGGGGTTGGAATGGGATCCTCAATTTGACTGGCAACAGCCAGAGGACGATTACCTTTTGGAAGGGTTTCGGAATCAGTCACGGAGTCATTAGATTCTGAGCAGGGTAAGGAATTTGGGGCCACCCTGAACTTTGACTTGCCTCCGAATGTTCCCAGGGATTACGTTGATCTTGCTGAGATTTTTGGTAAACAACGAGCATCTACATTACCTCCCCACCGTCCTTACGATTGTGAAATCAATCTCTAACCTGGGACAACTCCGCCTAGGGGATCGCTATATTCGCGATCAGGACCTGAGCGTAGGGCCTTGCGAGAATATATTCAGGAGGCTCTCGCTACTGGTTTTATTCGGCTGTCCACCTCACCTGCCGGAGCGGGATTTTTTTTGTGGGGAAAAAGGATGGCAGTCTAAGACCCTGTATTGATTATAGGGGTCTGAATAAAATCACCATTAAAAATCAATACCCCCTTCTGTTAATGTACTCCACGTTTGAACGTCTGCAGGAGACGTTATTTTTTACGAAGCTAGATCTTCGTAATGCGTATAATTTCATTCGCATTCGGGTGGGGGACGAATGGAAAACGGCTTTTAAAACGTGACGGGGACTACGAATATTTGGTCTTACCATTCGGGCTTGTAAACGCCCCCTCGGTGTTTCAGGCATTCGTCAATGACGTGCTCCGAGAGATGTTGAAGAAATTCGTATTTGCTTATCTTGACGACATTTTAATTTTTTTTTCCAACACTCTCGGAGTACAAACAACACATCAGACGCGTACTTGAAGTCCTGCTCAAAGCCAAACTTTTTGTTAAAGCCGAAAAGTGTGTTTTTCACGCCCAAACTGTCTCGTTCTTAGTTTTTATTGTTTCTAAGGGGTCGTGATGATGGAGCCGGACAAGTTGGCAGTGGTCAGGAATTAGCCTGCGCCGCAGAGTGTTAAAAACGCTTTCTGGGCTTTGCGAATTTTTATAGGCGGTTTATCCATAATTTTAGTGCGGTTGCTGCACCCATTATTGCGCTCTCTAAAAAGAATACCTCCTCAGCGTTTTTTTTTTTTGGTCTCCTGGAGCTGATGCTGCCTTTCAGGAATTGAAAAGACGTTTTAGCTCAGAGCCTATTTTGGTTTTGCTGGATTTGTCCCTCCCATTTGTTGTGGAGATAGATGCTTCGGAGGTGGGCATAGGTGCTATTTTGTCCCAGCGCCCTCGTTGGGATAATAAGCTTCAGCCATGCGCGTACTTCTCCCAGTCTTTGTCCGCCGCGGAACGCAATTGTAGTATTGGTAACCGGGAGTTATTAGCAGTCAAGCTGGCCCTCGAGGAGTGGCGCCACTGGTTGGAGGGAGCTGAGCACGCTTTTGTGGTTTGGACCGACCATAAAAACCTCCAATATATTCAGCAAACCAAGCGGCGTAATTCCCGGCAGGCGCAATGGTCATTTTTCTTTAACTGCTTTGATTTCACGCTCACATATCGCCCGGGCTCTAAAAATATTAAGCCTGACGCACTGTCACGAATGTATAACCGCATTGATCGTGATCCTACCCCGGAGCCTGTTATTCCTTCTGCGCAAATCGTGGCACCCATTCAGTGGGAGATTGAGGCGGTAGTTCAGGAGGCGTTGATATCCGATCCCGGTCCAGAGGGGTACCTCCTGGCTGTTTATTTGTTCTGCTTGGGGTAAGGTCACAGGTCCTTCAGTGGGGACACTCTTCCCGCTTGGCTGGGCACCCAGGGGCCCATCGGACCAAGCAGTCCTTGCCCAACGTTTTTGGTGGCCAGATATGATGAAGGACATTCGGGAGTTTGTTGCTGCCTGTGGCCTATGTTCCAGGAATAAGACTTCCCACCTCCCTCCCTCTGGTCTGCTGCGACCTTTGCCCGTTCCCAGGCGCCCTTGGTTGCATATTGCGCTCAATTTTATTACGGGGCTGCCTGTATCTGACGGCAACACTGTCATTTTGGTAGTAGTTAACCGTTTTTCTAAAGTGGCTCATTTTGTCGTGCTACCCAAGCTGCCTTCGGCGCGAGAGACAGCTCATCTTGTAGTTAACAATGTGTTCCGATTACATGGGCCTCCACAGAATGTCGTCTCTGCCCGAGGCCCTCAATTTTTGGCCAGATTCTGGCAGGCTTTTTGTAAGTAGTTGGGGGCCACAGTGAAACTCTCTTCAGGGTTTCACTCAGAGACTAACGGGCAGACGGAACGGACTAATCAGTGTCTAGAAAACACTCTTTGATGTTTGGCGGCGGATAATCCCTCGTCATGGAGTCGATTTTTAGCTTGGGCCGAATATTCCCATAACTCTCTGTGTAATTCCTCCACGAGGCTTTCCCCGTTTCAGGCCCAAGTGGGTTACCATCCGCCATTATTTCTGGAGACTGAGAACGATTCCGAGATTCCCTCAGTCAACCAGTTTATTCGTCGGTGTCGGTCGGGTTGGACTAGGGTCCCTTCTTCGCTGTTGCGTTTGGGGCACAAACAAAAATCCTTCACTGATAGAAGGCGTTGTTTGGCCCCGTCTTATCGGGTTGGGCAGAGAGTTTGGCTGTCTACACGGGACCTCCCCTTGAAGGTAGAATCCCAAAAACTGGCACCCCGCTATACCAGCCTGTTCAAAATTATGTGGAAGATCAATCCGGTCACGGTCCAGTGGAAGCTCCCGAGATCTTTACGCATACTTCCGTCATTCCACGTCTCTCGGATTAAGCTTGTTAACACTAGCATCCTGGCACCTGCCGACATACTGCTGCCGCCACCGCAAATGGTGGAGGGGGGGCCAGGTTACACCGTGCGCCGCATTCTCGCTGAGAGGCGTGTAGGTCGGGGGGGTCCAGTTCTCCGTGGACTGGGAAGGATATGGTCCCGAGGAGCACAGCTGGGTCCCTTCGCGAGATATTCTGGACCCCTCGCTGATTTCTGAGTTCCATGCACAGGGTTCCTTGGGGACTTCTGGAGCTACCCTGAGAGGGGGGGGTGCTGTCATGGTTTGGAGGTATTGAGAGCTTTGTTACTCTCGTCCGGGACGATATCGTTTTGGCATTAATTGGGGGCGTTACATGGACTCTATTTAAGCTCCTGTTCTGCCTCGCTCTCGTTGCTAGAGTGTCAGTGTCTCTATTGCGCTTTAGCCGGTAAGGTCTCTAGAGAGAGTATTGTGAGGGACTTTAGCTGAATAACAGGTTTAAGTGATAGTGAGCAAGGGAAATCTTCGTTTTATTTTCCCTTTTCTTTTGGTTTCTTCGAGCTTGCCTGTTTTTCTACCACGGACGGTGTTAGGTCCATTGGTAGCGTGAGTTTCGCTATTTCAATCTGTTTTTAGTCTCTCAGCACGCTGCTGTTTTACCTTTTATTTCTGGCCGCAGCTCTTGGCATCCAATTTCCAGCAACCATCACACATAAACTGAAGGCAAGACATTCACCTTCAGGATTTTCTGGTACAGAGCAGACTTCATGGTTACACTAATTATGGCAAGTTGCCTAGGTCCTGAAGCACCCCCACACCATCTCACTTCCAAGACCACGTTTTACTGCTTGTATGTAGTTCATATTGCGGAATGCCGTGTTAGCTTTACAACAGATATATATCGGGACCCATCACCTCCAAAAAGTTCCTATTTTGACTCATCAGAATATTATCCCATGAGTCTTCAAGGTCATCACAATGTTTTTTTTTTTTTTTTGGCAAATGTGAGATAAGCCTTTGTGTTCTTTTTGGTCCACAATGGTTTTTGCCTCGCGGCTCTCTTATAGATGCCAAATTTGCACAATCTCTGTCTAATTGTGGAATTATGAACACTGACCTTAACTCTGGCAAGTGAAGCCTGCAATTTTTTTAGATCATTTTCTGGGCTCTTTTGTGACTTCCTGGATAAGCTGTTGATCTGTTCTTATAGGAAATTTGGAGGGCCAGCCACTCCTGGGAGGGTTCACTACTGTTAAAAGTTTCTCCATTCGTAAATAATGTTTCACCTTAGTTTGCTGATGTCCCAAAGCCTTTGAAATGGTGTTGTGACCCTTCCCAGACAGATGTATGCCAATGACTTTGTTTTACATCTGTTCTTGTATTTCCCCAAATTGCATCATCATGCACTGCTTTTTGCCTACTTCAAATTTCTAGACAGGTTCTATTAAGGTGATGTTTACACTAAACAGGGCCGCAGTAACCATACCTAGGAGTGACGAGGGAAATTGAACCCAATTATCAATCAAATTTGTTGATTCAGCACCTAAGGGGGACATTACTTTTCCAAATAGGGGCATTTTATCAAGAAATAAAATAATTGCTGAAGAACTGCATTTTGGGTTTTCTTGGGTTATATTCGTCTGATATTAAAATTAGTTTGATGATCTGAATCATTGAATTGTGACAAAAATATGAGACAATATGCTAGTGCAGAACAAAGTGTCACATTCAGGAAATAAAGTAAGTTCTCTATAAAATCAACAAGTTTGTTCCTTCTGAAAGCTTTATTATATAACTACCCTGAACTGAAACAAGAACAGTGGAATTTGCGAACTATCAGTTTGCGTAATGTCCATTTAAAGTTGTCACTACCTCAAGTAATGACTCTCTCAATTTTTATCTTTTCAAGTGTCTCTTACAATGAACAGAGGAAACCATAAGCAGATATCATAAAAATATCTGAGTAAATATGCACTTTGATTGGTTTTAAATCTGGACACTTTGCATTACGTTACTCTATCAGTATGAACTTCTTCAACTGAAACACAAATTTATCCAAAGTACAACTATTATCCAGCAAACTTGCTAATGTTCTGAAGTAGCAACACATGAATGGTTTCATCATAACATACACATGTCCTGAAATTCCAGTGATTTAGAAAACTGCTATTGAAACATACATCACGTGGACACTATTCTGTCTCCATTGAGCACTAGTATATTATTTCATATATTCATAACAGAAGAAATATAGAAGGGGCAAATACTTCACAGCACAGCATGGGTCTACGTGCGAAATTATGGGAAGTGAGCAACGGCTATGTCTTTATGCCTTCAATTCTACAAGAAATAAATTAAGTCATACTTAAACTACTTAATGTTTGACATCAGTCAAATTAAAACCATAAGAGGGCTATTTTGAAAGCATGTGGACATGCAGTCAGATTTAAGTGAAGGTCGTTGCATAAAGATGGAAACAGCACGAGCCAAATTCAGAGCCAATCAACGAACCAACTTTTTACCAAGACGATTTTCCAGAAATGCCCCTTCAGGCATAGCTATACCGTATGATGTTCGCCAATTCCAAATGAAATTAACGTTCTGGGGGGAGAACGAAGAGAATGGTAGATAAGAAATTGTGCTTAATGATACCAAATAAACATATTCTAGCTTGTCCAACAGTGATATTATCATCTCGGCTTGAAAACAAAATGCAAGATCCCAGATAATCCATCTGGCATCTCTACTCTTTACAACGACTTTTAAGACTGACTATTCGAGAGAGAGTGTATGTGCTCATAGCTTGTCGGAGCCGTTCAATATATGCCAAATTCAAAGTACCTGAAGCTATTAAGGGAAAACCTCAAAAGGGTCATCATCCGATTGCATAAGTTCGGTCAGTTTTTGAGGAGAAAAAAGCGCACGCAATTACATTTTCGGTACACACCTTTATGTCGTAATTCCATTATTTTCCGTTCAAAAAAGTCCAACACTTGACAAGGTCTTACAATACCTCATATAGGTCTCCCGAAGCCATGCTGCGTGGTGGAACTTGCGCGGAATGCCCGTCTGCCTCGCTGGCGTGTGGCAGTCTCACTCCGTGGTGAATCTGCGAGAATATCTTTCCAATTGACGATATTAGCAAACTGCCGTGCTATTCCGAGCGAGCCGCAGTAGCTGATCAGCAGACAGCGTCAATCGAGCCCGGCTGCGATAGATCGTGCTTCATTTATTTATAACAAGTAAGGGGAATTGGGCGGTGCGTTGCCATATATTTTACATGTTGTCTCGTTATTTTCATTATCAAGGCTAGGCGCGACACCTCAAGGTGTAGTCTGTGATATGCTCTATCTGCTGAGTCTTAGCTGGAAATGTTCACCGTTTGGATCATCCATTTTACTCTGCAGCTTAATGTTATTTGCATGTCTTGGCAAAAATCAAAGTTGCTTGTTTATTGTCCAAACCGTCGCAAACACAGGCACCATAAACATTACGCAGGTCAACCAATGATAGTACCAGAAAACGAGGCACATGAATTTATTTTCTTTTTCGTTAATCATTTAAAGAATTGCGGAAAGATCTACGATCTCTTACATGCATAACCCCTAGGGTTTTTCACAACAGCCTCTGTTTGGATTTAACTTCGAGTTGTCGTCTTAATTGAGAGCTATATATGATTATAATATTTCATTTGAATGACCTCCTCCATACGTGTAAGTATGAAAAACTATCATTGCAACTGTTGCGTGCGAAAATCGCATAATCATTTTTAAATAGCCTTCTTCCATGAATGAATATATCTCAGACGAGTGATGCTCCAAAATGCTGGTCACTTCTCAAATAAATTTCCTATATTTGCCTGTATTCCCGTGTGCTGTGCGGTCACATCAGTGGACTTCATCAAGACATTTGCACATTAGAGATCCTTGCTATTATATTGTTATTGCTATAGAGTAGCATGGATGTCAATTTGAATGACAGCAGGAACGGAAAATTACAATGTCGCTTCCTGTGATTTTTATGGCATATTTATTTTAAAAAATATTATATATGATTAACCGGAATCGGTTTCAGAGGTTTGTGAAAAGTTTGCTCTGTAGCTCAGCAATAATTAAACAATTGTAGTATATGCATATTTGCTGTTCATCTTGACAGAGCACGTGTCACTTTTTGCACCGACTTGTTCTTTGGAATAGACATCTTAAGCATGTGCACAGAGCTGATGGAGAGATTTGGAATTTCTCTCTAACAGAACGTGGCTTACTATACAAACAGTCTTGAGTATCTGAAGCAAGGTCTTATTAGTTGATAAAATTTACCCCAACACCTTTTGTGGAGTAATTTCTCTTGTGCTTGGTTTGGGAGTGCACAAGATTCTACGACAGAATCTTTCCTCAACTATGTTTGGAACGTTGCTAAGTAATCATTCTTCTCATAATGTGTACCTGTCAGTGAAATCGTGAATTTGTGTTAACTTTCTCACTGCCAATAGAATTAACCCCTTCAGACCTGAATTATGTTCCAAGGTTGTGAAAAATATAGCAATCCCTTTTTTCCCAACTATATGCAACCAGAAATGAGAATCAATCATTATTTTGTTTTATCAACAATCTTTAATTGTCATTTTTTTTTGTCCATTTGAATGGACATCAGGTCTTCACAGCTGTGAAAATATGAAAACATCATATATATTCATTTCTTGACATTATGCTTATGCTTTAATTCAAACATTCCATCTGTCAATATTGTTTTAAAAGTATGATATCTTTGCCCAAATATCTATTAATGTGAATAAAACTGTTGAAAATAGTCCTTACTTCGTCGTGTGGAGTGAAGTCCTGCCATGCCTCTTTTCAGTGTGTTGTATTTTTTAAAAATGGCCACAAGGATACCTATACTGCTGTTTGATTGGTTGCTAAACGTCCACTCAAATGGTCTTGAGGACTTAGGTGGTGTTAAATGTTGCAAAAAAAAAAAAAAAAACAGTTGTCATGTGACGTCCATTGTAATGGACACAGGGTCTGAAGGGGTTAAAATAGTAAAGAATTAGTGGCAGCAACTACTGCATCAGAATGTATTTGGACCCTTTCAACTTCTTCAAAGGTTTATTTTAGTGTGGATAAAATATAATCTGGCCATTAATCTGTGCACAAGCCATTATTGAAAAAAAAAAAAAAAACAAGCTTCCTAATCATGAAAAATTTGTTAAAAAAATCAAGTATTTAGCATCTTCAGTCATGCTCTATAATTCTTACACATCTGAATTTAGGCAGTTTCTCCTAGTCTTTCCTGCCGACCCCATCAAGCTGAATCAGATTAAGTGGATAGTGTTTGAACTACCATTTTCTTGTCTCCACAGATCCTCTATGGCAGGGGTCGGTAATCACGGTCCTGGAGGGCCGGTGTGTATGCAGGTTTTTATTCCTATCAATTACCCTGACTAATTGAGTTAATTGATTGCATGCACAAATATAGATTTTCGCAATGATTCGATGATTTTATGAAGGGAGACTAGACTAGTCTTTGTAGTTTCATGATAATTTAAAGAAATGCGCATGAAACGTCAGATTTCATAAATGGTTTGGCTAATTGAGACAATCAACTAATTAAAGACCAGACGTTGGTGTGAAAACCAGGGACAGATACGGCCCTCGCTGCCCACCTCTGCTCTATGGGGTTCAAGTGTCAGCTTTGGATGACCCAGTCAGCAGACAACATGTCCCAAAGCCGCTCTAGCGTTGTCATTGGTTAGATGCTTTGGGCCTTTGTTGAGCTGAATTGTAAAGCTTCATCCCAGAGTGAGGTCATGTGCTTTTTCCAGCAGACTGTTTTCAAGGATCTCTGCATTTTGGTCCATTCAGCTTCTCCTCAGTGCTGATCTGTCTCTGCATTTGGGTGCATTCAGCTTCTCCTCAGTGCTGATCTATCTCTGCATTTGGGTGCATTCAGCTTCTCCTCGTGCTGATCTGTCTCTGCATTTGGGTGCATTCAGCTTCTCCTCAGTGCTGATCTATCTCTGCATTTGGGTGCATTCAGCTTCTCCTCAGTGCTGATCTATCTCTGCATTTGGGTCCATTCAGCTTTTCCACAATGCTGAGCTGTCTCTACATTTAAGTGCATTCAGCTTCTCCTTAGCTCTGATCTGTCTCTCCATCTCAGTGCTGAAAGGCACCCTATGATGCTGCACCACTGCACTTCCCTGTGAGGATTGTACCACCACCGCACTTCCCACTAAGGATTATGCTTCCACCATTCTGCTTCCCAGTAAGGATTGTATTACTTAGTTGATATGCAGTATTTTCACCCAAAATAGAACTTGGAGTTCAGCCAGAGGAGACTTCGACCTCAGCAAATGTTTGGCTGCCATATGCCTTTTAATTAAGAGACGTGCATGTCTGGCCTCTCTACCATTTAGCCTAGATTGACAGAGAACTTCTGAAGCATTGCTAGTAGGACCATTGGCTTCTCGGTCACTTTGTCGACTAAGGCCCTTCTAATAATGTCCCCCATGAAAGTGGAAGACATACTGTTTTGCCCTCCATCCATACTTGCGTGACTCCGTAAGCACAAAACACTACCTTTTCAACTCTGTTGACTATCTGGGGGCAGGGTACGTCACAGAGCATCACATGCACATCATTCTAGTTCAGCAATTGAGCTGAGCTGGACAGCCAGCGAGAGGAAGAGTGATAGTGGTTTCAAACATCCTCCATATTACAGAATTGAAAATATTATCAGGAAGATCTCAAGAATACTTTAAATGTCTTTGGTTGGTTTCTGATATGCCAGGCAAACAGTGGGACATTAAGCATGATGGTGTGGGTGACAGAATGATCACTCAGGACTCATTCCCAGTTTACAGGTTTCATCAAGCTATGCTCATGGTCAGACAATCTAGTTCAAAAACAGTCTGGCAACTTACAACACAAAAGGGGTAAATGTACACTGAACAGAAATATAAACGCCACAAAGTGATTTTTTTCAAATTACTTTTTATCAATCAGGAAATATTTCAACAGAACAATTATTATAGAAACATGACTAACAATTTACTGTACACAATTCATGAGTTATCACAGCCTGAACCCAACAGGGGTCAGCGGGCAGAGTTCACAGCACTCAGTAACAAGTGTGTCCACCTCCGGCGCATGGAGTTTATGAGGTTATCAGTAGAGGCCTGTGGAATGTTGTCCCAATCCTCCTGCAGCCCAACTTGAAGTTGGCGCACGTTTTCCGGAACCGGAACATGTCTGACCCGCCGATCTAGAACATTCCAAATTGGCGAGATATTGGGTGAATATGCTGGCCAATTAAGAAGAGGGACATCCTCCTCATCAAGAAGATCTGGGCAGTGTGTGGCTGGGCATTATCGTGCTGGAATATCACGTGATTGAGTCGCATAAACGGTATGACTATGGGTCTCAGAATCTCGTCACGGTACCACTGCCCGTTCAAATTTCCCTCAACGAAAAAGCAGACGGGTAAGCTGTCTATGGCATATGCCTGCCCATACCATTGCACTTACAGAACCATGTGCCACCCGACGCATAACATTGGCATCAGCGTAACGCTCGCCCACAAGTTGCCATAAGCGTTGTTTGCCATCAGTGCGGTACAGTTGAAATCACGATTCATCACTGAATAACACTATCCTCCACCGTGCAAGCGTCCAGCGAAGGTTACGATTGGCCCAGTCGAGTCTGTCCCGATGACGGACGGCGGTCAGGTCGAGACCTCGGTGCCGTCGGCGGGCTGGGAGGTCTGCTTCCCTCAGGCGGTTTTGGACTGTCTGAGCTGATATCTGCCTATTGTGCAGTCCGATGGTCTTGTCAGCTGTCCTGGTGGCTGGTCGGAGCCGATTGTGGAGGTGCTGTAGCCGCATGTGCCGATCCTGTGCGGGCGTGGTCACACGAGGTCCAGGGGCATGTAGATGATTCACAGTGCTGCCAGTCTCTCTGAATCGACTTCTCAACTGGCTGATGGTGGAATGAAGCACAGTCAAGTGTGTTGACACCGTTGTCACAGATATCCCAGCATTCAGCATGTCAATGGCACGCTCCCTCATGACTTGTGACATCTGTGGCATTGTGACTTGTGACAAAAGTGCACATTTTGTGGTGGCCTTTTATCAGCCCTGTTGCAAGGAGTGCCTGTGTATTGCTCACGCTGACTGACCATCTCAATGTTATGCTCTATGCAGCTCAGAGGTGGAATAACTCAGTGAGTAATCTCACAGGGAGTGGTCAATGAAAAGTGGGTCACCAGAATTGAGCAAAAGAAATAATTCAGTACAACAATAACCACTATTTGTGGGCGTATTTCATTATAGGTCAATTTAACTCGCAATTTTCGGTTCGTGCCTTTATATTTTTGTTCAGTGTAGTTAACAATATACCACATGGTGAGCATGCCAAAACAAGAGGAGGAGAGAATCATGAGCGGAAGGCGGCAGCCAAAGTCAAAACCAGGAAATCTCAATATATAAAGGGATAAGCAAACTTGGAAACCAAGGACAAAATATAAATCAGAACCACAGAGGAACACTGGGAATTACACGGCCTGGAAGTCACTAAGGAAGGCAAAAAGTTCACAGAGACGATGGTTAAAAGCAGGGCTCTGTGGAGAAAGTAACATGCCAATGAACTCAAATCAGGTGTGATGGAACTGGGAAGTGTGACTGGGGGTGTGGTTACAAACAAGTGGAGTGTCTCTTTTGGAGAAAGACACCATCTGCTACCATCACGAAAAGCCCCTTATTTCAAAATAAGGGTTACCAAGCTAAATCATGATCATTTTGATGAAATTCCACCCTGATGTGATGATTGAGTAATTCTGTTTATCAGAAGTATTAGAGTATGATTTCAACCACCAAAACCATCAATGCTGAACTCAGAGTTGACCTACTTTCTGAACTTAGTTATTTTTTTAAGAAATGCGGGCCAAAGGCTCCATTTTTCAAAAAATCTGTTCACACAGAAGGAGCTGGATAAGCAAACTTTTTATTGGCCCTAAAGTTGGACAAGGTGTGAAAGATGGTCATATTAAAAGCAAATTGTCTATCTCTAATCTGAGGGCTCTGAGGGGTCCGTTTGTCCTGTGACCATTTTTGCGACCCTCCATAACCCCACTAATGATCTGGTGTCCCAGAAAATCATCTGAGTTACAGTAATCTTATCATTTTTGATTAAGAAGTCATCAAAAAGCCTTCAAACGCACAAATCTCAATTACCTGGACCCTCCAATATCCCAAAAATCATTATCGCATGACACAAAATCCAGCTTTAAAAGGGTTAATATTGTATCCAATAGAGCTAATATCCCATTTGTAAGCATTGGTTTCTAGAATGGAGGCAATCAATGACCTCTCTATTTTTAGCCCTGTAGCTCATATAAAAGTTATGGGTCTCTAGATACAATTACAAATTAAGTGCAGGTAAAATGTGGGCGTGGCCCCCAAATTTCCCAGGGCCATAATGCCACAATGACTAAAGGTATGAAGCAAAAATTTGGGATTCCTTCATTTGGGGTCAAAACACCAATTTTGAATTTCAGTCAAATTTGAGTGATGTCACGGGAAGTTTCAGGTGTGAATTGACATGGAATGACCAAATAGGCAATGCTTGAGCCACTGTCGCCGGCTAGACTTCCTGGATTCTGTGTTACACAGGCTCCGGCAACACTGAACTGCTTCAGAGAATGGAGAGGTTTCTTGAGGGGAACACGGTCCCAGTCCTGGCTCCAGTTCAGGATTGGAAGCTTGTTCCTAACAAACTGGACAAGGAGATCAAATTGGATGGGTCAGGAGGAACGCGGTCCCAGTCTTGGACCCTGATTAAGACTGGAAGCTTGTTCTTGATCACTTGAGTCAAAGAACAAGAACAGACTTTAACTGAGTTAACTTGAACTTTGTCCCAATCCAGGACCTGGTTAGGATTGGAAGCTTGTTCTAAGCAAATGAATGAATAATGACTTCGAGGAAAAGGCTGCCACTTAAGTACTAGTCACATTAGATGAAATCGAAAGAGTTTTGCAACTAAACATTGACTAGGATCACGCACAAAAGTGAGTTTACAATCCAGCAGCTTGCACACAATCTAAAAGGCTTAAATACTCGTTATGCCGCTGTTAAGCGCACAACTCATTGTTGCCGTCTCTCATATGTTGTACTGTCCATGACTTGTCTTCTATTTTTTTTTTTCTGTCTTAATAAAAAAAAAAGTTAAGCATAAAACCACATAATGTGATTCAGCGGTGGGGGAGAGACGCACAGGACGTAAACCAGTCGCAGCACACACTCAAACACGCAAATGCCTTAATTGCGAGAAGACACACAAGTTATTCACATCAGGGTTGTGATAAAAATAATATTTTCATTTTTCCAAATAAATATTACCTTTCAATAAATTTTGTCAAAGTTTTCACGGCATTACACTATGCGAGTCAAGTCAGACATGGACGAAAACTGCAACTTGCTGGTTGGCAGAAGCACACAACTGTGTGGCAGTAATTCTAGTTTTTTTTTTTTTAAATGAGGGGGAAATGCTCGTTTAGAAAAATACCTGTTTCAGTGTGGACAAAGTCTTAATAACATGATGCGTTCTTATGTGGTATAGTGAGTTGATCAAAGAACAAAAAACAAAATACATCCATGACACAATAAACTCTTCATTGTTAAAAGGTCTGAATACATTCTGAGGCCACAGCATGTCAAACATATGATATTAAGTTTTTTTTTTAAGTAATAGAATACATATTTTTGCTGTCATGTGCTCATAGACCTTTTAAAATAATACAACTTGTTTTAAAACTTGTTGTAATGGTCATATGGTTGGACATTTACTGAAATTAAATTTAAGTACATTCAGCAAGTGCACCATAGCAATGTCACACCTGTGATCAAATCAGTTCTCAAAATTGCAGTCCAGTGTTGTGCAGTTCTGTTTGTTGGTTGTTGGCAGATGAACCTGGATGCTTTGGAGATGATCAGGCAATGATTTCTCCCCAAATCTCTATTTAGGTATGAAATCCACACAAATATGTATAAATAAAGCCACAGAACACAGGAAGCAATGAGGATACTGAGCAGCTGACTTTCTGTACCATGTGTTCCTGTGTTTATTTGTTTATTTGTTTATTTAAAAGGATCCCCATTAGCTGACGCCAAGACGACAGCTAGTCTTCCTGGGGTCCAGACAATACATACAAAACACAATAATTACAATGTCAATTGCTCACAATCTTGGTTAAAAGAGAAAAAACAACAACACTGAAAATACTTATTAAAATATAAACACTAAAACAAGGAAAAGCAACACACCCTTCTTGTATCACATGACAAACCTCACTCAATCAAACAATCAAGATGCTTTTATGAGAACATATACATTCTTAATCTCTTTTTAAAACCAATTTTTCCCTTAATTTCACAAACCACCACTGGAAGATTCAAAAGACAGTTGACCTGTAGAATACAGTCCTCTTCATAGAGTCAGACTTAGGTAGGGGTAGAGTAGATCTGTAGGGTAGATCTGTCCACTATTTGCCCCTCTAGTGTAACGTGAATGCGTATTTGAACAGTAAATTATATTATCGTGAAGAAATTTAGGAGTCTGAGTGTTAATAATTCTATGAAAGTATATTAATAAATTAGCAGATAGTCTATCCACGACCATCCGCCAAGCAAGACGTTCATGCATTTCTGCAACACTAGTTCTTGAAGAACAACCAAGAACCAGTCTTGCAGCCTTGTTTTGAGCCACTTGTAATTTCCTTAGCAGACAGTTTGATGCAGCAGACCATATAACTTAACAGTAATCTAAATGACATAAAACCAATGTACAAACAACACGACTGAACAACTGAGAATTGAGAAATGGTGCACATTCACGCGTTATGGCAACAGCTCTACCCATTTTGGCAACAACTTTGTCGATGTGATCAGACCATGACAGTGTGCAATCAAGCCAAAGTCCCAGAAGCTTTACCTTTTTTACTTGCTGTATAGTTTGACCATTTATTTCTATATTCATTTTAGGATTATCTGATAATCTATACTTAGAACCAAATATTAAACTCATTGTTTTTGATATATTTAGAATAAGTTTATTTGTTTTGATCCAGTTATATAATTTGCTGATCTCACAAGACAGAACCTGATTAAGCTCTGAGCATGTAGGGGCTGCATAATAAATAGTAGAATCATCAGCAAACATAGTCAATGTAGCCTTACTGAGTACATATGGCATATCATTAGTAAAAATTGAAAATAAAAGAGGTCCGAGGCAGCTTCCTTGGGGGACTCCGCAGTCCAGGGATTTGCTACAAGATAATGCACCATTAAAATAAACTCTTTGCGACCTCTCAGACAGGTAGCTCGTAAACCACTTAATTGCAGAGGAAGTAAAACCATAACTAATAAGTTTGGAAATCAAAATGTCATGGTCGATCACACCGAAGGCAGCACTGAAGTCAAGTAAAATTGTGCCCACAAGCATTGAGTCATCAATAGATGTTAACCAGCTATCCGACATTTGTGTCATTGCAGTGCAGGTGGAATGACCAGACCTGTAAGCATGTTGGAACATTGTAGTTAAATCATTGTGGGAAAAGTAATCTTGCACTTGCTAAAATACAATCTTTTCCAATAATTTACTCAGAATCGGCAAAATGCTAATAGGCCTACTATTCAGACCACAGAAAGTTGTTTTTGTATCTTTGGGTAAAGGAATGATCTTGCCCTCCTTCCAAAGTTTTGGACACACACCACTAATCAGACATCTGTTGAATATGTGACAGATTGGTTTAGAAATATGTACAGCTGATAATTTCAACAGCCTACTATCCAAGTTGTCTGTACCAGCAGACCCACCAACAGTCAAAGATCTCAGCATCATATCCACCTGCACAACATTAACTTGATGAAATTCAAAATTACACAGTTTATCCTTCATTATAAATTTTTTTATCAGCTCATCAGAGCTGGAATCAACGGTACAATCCATTTTCTCTCTAAGTTTAGAAACCTTAACAAAATAATCATTGAAATAATTTGCGATCTGTGTTGGCTTAGTCAAATAGACTCCATTCAATTCAACAAAAGAAGCACAGGTAGATTTTTTCCCCATGATTTCGTTGAGTACATTCCACATTCTTTTACTATCCGTACCACTCTCGGAGATTCTCTTTTGAAAATATTTTTTCTTTTCCACTCTGTTCAACTTGGTCACATGATTCCTTAAAGTACAATAAAGTTTTCTGTCTTCGAGAGAGCCAGAAAGAACAGCAACCTTTTTAGCCTCATCCCTTTGAGCCATCAAGCTCTTTAAATCAGTATCAACCCAAGGAGCACTTTTGGCTTTAACTGTAAATTTCCGTAATGGGGCATGACTGTTGACAACTCTCATAAAAAGATCCATAAATAAATTAAGGGAATCATCCACATCGTCAATGGCACATACCAAATCCCATTCAATATTATTCAGTTCATTTAGAAAAGTCTCCTCATTAAATGCCCTTTAAGTTCTTTTCATAATAATTTTAGGACAGGCTCTAGGTAGCTTTGTTCTCCTGGAGACAGCAACGCAGTTGTGGTCACTGAAGCCAACTGCTACAGAAACAGGTGTTGAGCACATATCAGGATTATTAGTGTAAATATGATCTATACATTTTGATGTTAAAGATCCTGTACTATTACTGGAAATTCTTGTGGGTTGATACATTAATTGAGATAAACCACAGGTGTCTGTCATAGATTTAAGCTTATTCTTCAGAGGGCAATTATCAGATAACCAATCAATATTTAGGTCACCCAGCCAGTATAGCTCTTTGTTTTCTTCAGTCACTTTGTCCAGCATATTACATAAACCATTTAAATACTCAATCCTGGCACTAGGTGGCCTATAACAACAGCCAAGAACCGTTGGTTTTAAATATGGAAGTTGTACCTGTAACCATAACACCTCAACATCATCAACCATTAAATCGTGTCTCAGTTTCACAGGAAAATGATCACGTATGTAAATGGCCACACCACCTCCAAACCGGTTTCTATCATGTCTATAAATTGAAAACCCCCCTATATCAACATCTGAATTATCAATGAAGCTGTCCAGATGGATTTCAGAAATCATGAGTATGTCTATTTTGTTTAATTGCAAAAATAGAGAAAGGTCATGAATTTTATTCCTCAGACTGCATATATTAATATGTGCAAGGATTAAACCTTTAGGTAGTTTATTTATACTGGTCATCTTAGTTGATGGTAAATAAGTCAGATATTATAAAAATATATATAATCTGAACATCTTGTACCATAAATTGTTTGGTCCAGTACACAGAGACACATGCATGTACGCAAATACTACAGTCACAAAAAGATAGAATTGAACTTTAAAGCTCATTAGGCCAGTGACTGACTTTGTCCAGCTCTGGGGATGATGATCAGTTTATCATACTTCAAGCTCGCTTTATCTCCTCTCTCTCTGGCAGCTTTAAACTTTGGCCACAGCTCTTTCCTCCTCAGTTGCACAGCTTCAGAGAAATCTTCATTAATATAGATCTTAGTGCCCTTTAATTTCTTAGCAGAAGAAAGAATCAGCTCTCTGTCTTTAATGCGAAGAAGTTTGACAACAATTTTCCTTGGCCTTCCCCCCTCCTGGTACCGACCAAGCCTATGTGCACGCTCAATGTCCATATTTGTTCCATCCAAGCCCAAGTCTTTAGAAAGGATTTGTCTCACCTTTTTCTCTGAGTCACTCCAACTCTCCATTTTCTCATCAGCAATGCCGTCGATTAAAATGTGTGATGCTGTGAAGGTGGGGACAAAGGTCTTGTTTCTCATCAACAAGCAAACAGACAAAATTTTAAGCCGATGCCAATTTGCAACAACTGCATGCGGACTACTGAAAAGTTGAAACTTTGATTTTGATCATGACAGTCATCGCCCTGTTTCTTTTAGGTCCCTGAAAACTACTAAAACAGGAAAATAAACAGTGGGTATGAGGTGTCCCCAAGGAGAGAAAAACGGTGTACAGGAAGGGATGATGCGTAACGGGAAGGGATGATGCGCCGGTAGAACTGAGAGGCTAAGTGCTGCGGCAAGAGGGAAATGGAGCAGCATGGACACAATACAAATACAGAGAATAATACAGACCATACGACAGGGACAATCCTCGCGCTTCCAGAAGGACAACCAAACATCCGACAACGGAACCAAAGCGAGAGAGAAAAAAGGAGAAGTATCTCGGGGAGCCGAGAAAAACAAGGCACCAAAAATAGTGCATCACAAAGGATAGAGAAGATACAAAGGCACATAAACCCTTACTACAGATATCTTCGGCTAAAGCGCTTAACTACAAACAGACACTCTAGCGATGGAGGCTTGGCGGACTTCCGGCTTATATAGAGTCTGGGGAGGCACCGCCCAAGTTCAATCAGCCAGCTGGGTAAGGAATTTGATTGAAAGGGAATTCAATGTTGTCCGTGGACGAGAGCCTCAAAAAAAAAAAAAAAGTCCCACACACACACACACACACACACACACCATAACATGATGATGGAATTCATTGGAAGCCATGCAGTGCCACATATGGATCACATCAGAGAACATAGGTGGCATTGTTCTTCGGACATTACTGTAGATAAACAATGTACATTGGGACAAAGGTCCTCTGCCCTGCAACTTGTGAATGTGATGGCATTATAATTCTGGGCATCATTTACGGTTACAGGAGATGAGAAAATCTGTCTCAATTTCTCTTTCCTTCTTCAGATATCCAAGCAAATGTCCTCCTTCTGCTACAATCATACCGCTGGCATATGTTTATTCTGATTATATCTCCGCAGTGTCAGGATTTAATTTTGATGACAAACAGAAAGATGCAGGAGTTCCAGGTGGAGGTGATGATGCTGGTGTTCATTCACATAAGAAAATAAAAAGGTAGATTATTCATAAAAAAACAGCAGTAAAGCATTGTCTGTTTGCAAAACTTCAAGTTCCAGTAATTGCACAAACTCATTTTTGAAAGAACATTGTGCTTGAAGTTGAGCAAACTCAGCTGGTTGCCTCACTCATTTTTTTTTTAAAGTTCAGTCAGCTTATTAAATTTTTTCAAATTTTTTGCTGTGTTTTCAAGCCATGATCCCCGTCAAAAAGAACCCTTTGGAAGCAGGGTTTTGAACGCTCTTAGTCATGTGAGCAGCCCATAAGCAGAGACGTGCAGTGAGGTGAGGCAGTGACCCAAACTTTTATCACAGGATTTTGTGAACCTGTTCCCACGTACTATTCCTGATTGAGAATCAAAATAACTAAGACCAAGCCTATTGGAAGCCCGTATAGGGAAGACTGGGGTTACCTCATCACGATTTTGTATTTGGCTTCATAACTCATTGTCGCCAAAACTTAGAGAAATACCTTTATGGTCTATGTGTAATGCAGAATGTCGCCTACAAACGTTGTATTGACACAATCTCAATATAACATAAATTTGTCACAATATTCAATTTTCGATATGTCACAAACATGCCAAAGTAACCCCATACCCGGGGTAACTTTGTCAGATGGGTGGGGAAAAATTGTCATAGTTGGCAATCAGCTGAAGCTGAAAAGACAGTCCAATATTCTCATAACAGAAATGGTGAGAACTGTTTTATTTTTACAACGAACCAACACAAGCTATGATTTATGCATAATCACCATCAGAGTAGCAGTTATGACATTTGTAGGCGAGCACACTGACATTTGCACAGTCCTCATGTGCCCACCTTTTGCATGAGAAGCAGTGGACCCACCTTTGGATGATGAGTCAGGACCACGGCACTAAAGAGGAGCAGAAAACATTCCCACTGAAAAAGGAAGAGAATGAAATGCAGAAGCTCCAGGGCTGGCACCTGCTAAACCTAAATACTCTGCCAACACCTCCACTTTAATGGGCCCCACCTGTGGTCCATTAAGGTGGAGGTGAAAGAGTGATAAAGGGGAGGGGTTGCAAGGAGCAAACACTTACAAACCCATACTTGTGTCCTCCAAACAAAGGCCCTAATAGGTCCTCTATCATAAACATAAAATAAATGCAAATATTAGAATTATTAAGACACTATAGGTGTCTGAAAAACAATAAATCGGCTCCTATATTTCACTTTGGAATATTTTAATATAGGCCTAACACAGGACCAACAAATGGTGCAACCTCAGCACCCTGACAAACTAACCCCATGCTGCTTCGCCAGTGTAGCCCTGTGCTCCCATTTTGGAAATCAGGCCGCATATCTCATCTCATCATTGCAGCAGGCCTTTATCTTATGTGTTGTTAATAACTCTAGTTACATAAGTTTATGAAAGAGAAAAAACACTGTAGTAATCTTTGTCTTTCAGAAACTTAAAGTTTGGAATTTGGGCCAAAATTCTGTTATTTAGGCAGAAAACATTGACATGACACTACAAGTCCTTCAACTTTCTAAGAGATGACGTCGCTGGGATGTCACATAATTTGTACATTTTTGTTTCCCCTTCAGCACGTTTGCAATGAAAAAAACTGGGGTGACAAACCTAACCCCGTGACTGAAGTAAACCCGGACTCCCCCATTATCCAGAATACTCCTTGAATATTCCACCAAATAACTGAGTAGCAAACCAAACTTTAATTGTACGTGATGATGGTCACGTATGTGATTTTGTTGATGGAAAACCTACCTCTGTGTATGACAGCGGGAAGATGCTATTGATCTAAACAACAAAATTGGCGATGCCTTCATTTCAGGGAATATCATCCATAGCTAATGAATTTGGTCACTTTCTGGCGGGCGTTTGGAATAGAGGAGCATCTAAAATGCTGGTCACGTAATGTGATGATTGACGCAATTCCGGGCGGCTGAAATAAGACAAGTTTTTCTTTGTAACTACGCAAGAAACAAACCATCACGCCACTTATGTTGCCAGGAGATAAATAGTTTTGAAGCTCCAAACAGAAAAATTACTTTCAAGGTGTTTATTTCATTGTATTTGGTAAGAATATAAATGGGGTTGCTGATGGACGGAACAGCATCACATATGGGACCCTCCAGAAAAACAGCTTACACCTAAATTAGAATCTTTGTGAGTAAAATCATCAAACACTTATTTTCAAGTAGAAAATAAAGTTAATATGAAAGGAATGCCCTTAGAGTGTTAATAAGGCTTGTCTTTCAACGTACTCAAGAATGTCAAAAAAATAAACTGAAAAATTTCCCCTAAATAGACATATTAAATGAGATAACTTTTCAGCGGTTTGCGTGAGGGGCATAAAATAATCTCTGTTATCTCTCTTGGTTGTGTACTAAATATCTATCAGCTTAAATTAAGCATCTGACCCACCCATTCAGAAAAAAAGAGGGGGGATGTCGGGGGTATGCAAACCTACCCTTTTGCTTGGACAGACCCATATGACAAAGCAACAGCCGAAAATAAGGGCCAAAAAAATCCAAATAATTAAAATTGAACAAGTTATAAAATGAAATAATTTACTCAAGTGCGCAAAGCAAGTAGCTACCGAATTGAACCCTGACTTTAGTAAAATCGGATTCCGCAGGAGTTTCCCCGAAGGGAGAAATCAGCTGCGCGCGGGTCCAAACCCCGCGAATTTCCCCTTAGCGTCACCGAACTGCACAGGGAGGGAAAACTCGTACAAACTATCAGCAACCTATCGTAAGAACGGAGAAGGAAAAATGATAGTCACATAAAAAGATGGCCAAGGCCCTCGTCTTGCTGGATATTCGTTAACTTTTTCATTTATCGGCATACAATGAAAGACGGGAAGAAGAAAATCCGCCCAGGTGAGATGTTTGGAAAGAATGAACGATGACAAAGACTGTTAAGTTCGCTGACAACGTCGCTAGTTAGCTAGCAAATATTGCTCGTTACCAGCCGTTTCATCAGTGTGTGTGAAAATGGCTGCAATTCTGGGTATTGATACCTTTTCTGCTGAAAAAAAAAAGCCTATTTGGGCTGTGTTTGAGCCAGCCAGTCGCTCAGAAACTCGTCAGCAAATAGCCCACAAGGTGACCTACTCTCCCCACTCAATCAGTCTTGTTAGGCGTTCTTCCGCTAAAGACCTGCCACAACCGCTTTCACATTGGACGCGAAACTAATTTTTCGCACAACAGATTACATTCAAAATTAATTAAAAGACACGCGCCACCGCGTTTATTCGCGTCTTTGCATTGACTTTGCATGTAATCTGTTGTGTGAAAAATTCGTTTTGCTTCTGGTGTGAAAGCAGCTTGAGAGTTTCTAAAAGAAGTTTTGTCTGTCTTAAGCCAGTTTAGAATTCCTGCTGGTCTTGGCTATATTAAATGGAGTTGTATTCCACTCATCTGTTTGCCAATAGCCTAATGCTTCCGAACAGTGTACCTAACCCTGCACTGATGACGCCGGGCTCTTTCCTACCTTATTTCTCTGCTGACGTAATAATTGCGCATTCCTTTCAATCCTGTCTAGGGATGGACCGGAACGAAAATATCTGGCCGAAACCGGAAACCGAATATGAGAAACGCTTGGCCGAAAACCGATGCACCGAAAGAAATAATTACGCCAATTTTTAGTACCATTGCATTTATGGCTATGACTGTGTACTTACTTAAGTAAAGTCAAGGCATTGTAACTGCATAAATTAATATTCATGCTTCAAAGAATAAATCAATTACAAAATTATGAATATATTTATTTAGCACCACATTCCAACAAAGCACAATATAAAATTAAATAAAATTATAAAATGTTATACTTGGCCCCACTCATGAATAACCTACAGGCCTATAACTGACTGGCCTATTACTGGTTGGTGAAAAATTGTAAAATTAATATGTTACATGACAACACAGCAGCCCACTGATTGGTCGGAGAGAATCCTCTCTGCGAAACACAACTCGCTTCCTCATTATAGATAGGAAACTGGCTTCATTTGCCATCATTGAAACAGGGCCCTGTTCCAAAAAGCAGTTTTAGAGACATAACTGGTTTTCTGTTCCAAAATCGTCTGGCTAAATAAGTCTCTATGATAACAAATGATGTGAACATGGGGTAGGTTTTATTCAGGTTCAGTACATTTAATGTGGATAACCTAGGTTTTGCTCCGGTTAAGTACAGGTTATGTTCGGGGATTTAAGAGCATGTTCAGCAAAGCTGCTCCTTTGACTTCTGTCACACAATGGCGTTTCCTTTTGAAGAAGGTCCATAGTCATCAAAGCTCAAATTGTCCATGCAATTCACTGTGAGAGGGTGATACGACCGCGGCATGATATATTGTCAAATCCTGATGACTATTTGCGGGAGCTTTTCTGCTTCACAGAGGAGTCGATCATATATTTGAACAGCCTGCTGCATCCATGCATTTCAAACACCACACATTGGGGGTTCGCTTTGACATCCATTTGAACATTATGCATTGCCCTTACTTAGCTACAGGGAGTTTTAGATACAGTCGGAGACACAGAGCACATCGGAAAGGCCACCATGTGTTGCTCAGTGCGTAAAGTGTGCCTTGCGCTTAAAAGATTCTTAGGCAACTTCGTTCAAAGAGACGAGCAAAAAGATGTATAAGGGAACTATAGTAATATGCCTATAATATAGTATAGAGAAGTGATGCAAGGAGGAAACTTACCTGTTTGGACTATATTTTCATATTTAGTTTTCACTTGCAGCCACGTCCTTTTTGGGGTGGTCGAGTTACATCTAATTGAGAATAATATTTATCCCATTGCAGAGGGGAAAAAAAAAAACATAGTCTTACAAAAGATAGTAGGTAATAATAGTCACAGAATTAGATCTTGCCGAGGGCAGGCTATTATATTGTGCTTTTAATAAGCCTTATTAATAGCCTAGACTAAACTTACGCATTTACGCAGTCCGCAACCCTCTACCAACCATGCTCGCATGCTGTGGCAAACACGCTGGTATTGCTTTTCTTTGCGATTATTATTTGTTCCTCCTCGGCCTCAAGGAGCATGTGTAATTCTGGCTCAGAATAATACGGGGCTCTGCGTTTCATCATTTCTTCAAAGGATTTTGGCACTCAATTGATGATGTCTTTATATGTTCACAGTGAACACGCACCAGTCTTGGTTAACCTGTGAGGTATCATTCAGGAACCAGTCGCGAGAACACAGGATTGTAGGTCAGGTGATTTTATTGAGCGAGGGGATAACCCTCGCAGGGCAGAAGGCAAAAGTACAGGGTCCACAATCCAAAAGTCTTAATCCAGAAGGGCAGTATCAAAGTCGAAAAAACACAGGACTCGTAGTCAGGCAAAAACAGGTTCGGTACACTGGCACGAGTTTGTCAGAGAAGCAAAAATCAAAAACCAGTGGGCGTAATCCAAATCATTTCCAGGGCAGCAATCTCAAAAATCGTAGTTGGGCAAAAAGGGTTTGTAAACACAGATGCAACAGTAATCCAAAAATGCAGAGCCAAAATCGAAAGTCGGACGGTCCAGTCAGAGGAGTAACACAATGAGTACAAGGCGGATACATTAGCAGCACAGGTAAACAGGAGAAACGTTCTGACAAGGAAGTTCTGTTAAGAGACACCTAATATACACTCCTGGGAGATCACATGATACATAGAACACAGGTGCAGGAAATGAGACTAATTACAAAGGAGGGAACAAGAGGGAGTACCTAATCACATGTAATAGGCAAAAGCCAAAACGTGGACTGGGATCACGAGACAATCCTATAGACAGACATACGGTTCTGGTCAAGGAGTTCTAACGTGCATAGATAATGAGAGAAAGGACAGCGTGAACAGGCGTGGAGAATCCACAGAAAAGCAGCAGAGAAGATTAGGGAGAGACAAACGGTGGAGACTAGAACAGGGCGAGTGCTGAGAGCTTGTTAATCAGTTAGTAAGTGCAGCTATACAATCCCTAGTGCTTGTTAGTAAGTTAGTATTATATTAGGTCTGTCGCGATAATTAATCGCGATTAATTTAAGCGTAATAAAAGTAACTGCCACTATGAGGCAGACAGACGTGATTGTTTATTACCTTTTCTATGACACATACCTAATGCGGTCATTTGAAATGCTTCCGGGAAGAAAATTGTAATTTCAAGTCCACTAATTACCAGCGAGGTTGGACAGCCTCCATTGCCTTGGCATAATTAGCTCACCTTAAATAATTTCCCGCGTGCTTTCCCTAACTTGCAATCGAGCCATTAATTCAGCCAACTGACTAATCACAATCAAAATGTGGCTTATAATGATTAAGAAGTGATAATGAGAAGCTGATGGACCTAACCAGGTTGCCGTGTTAGATTGAAAAAATTTCAATAATCTGAATAAATAGCAGACCTCTGAATTCCATCTTTCATCAAGGAATTTTGTATGTATTATTAAAGATATTTCTAAAAAAGAATGAAGTTATTCAAAGATGGCCCTGGTTGTAAGAGCTTAAAAATATAGGCTACGTGAAGTGGAAAACATTTTGTGAAGCATACCGAACCTAAATGTGAGAGAGAATACGTTTGCATTGCAGGCAATAGTCAAATGCACCGAAGATTTGGCAATTAACGTTCAGGCGAATCTTTGCCGCAAATTTGAGGCACTTTTTATTAGATAATTGAACGAGAGTAATTTAAAATAATTTAACTCATAGCTCTTGATTTTATTTACTTTTGAGCATCTAAATAACCAGTGAAGGTGGAAAACATTTTGTTTAAGGGTATAGAACGTGACATGTAAATTGTTAACGAGACTGAAAATCTTTTAATATAACGCGGCAGCCTGATTAGGTCTGTCTGGTTCTCATTCTCTCTTCTTAATCATTATAGGCCACATTTTGGTTTTGATTTGTCAGTTGGCTGAATAAATGGCTTGATTGCAAGTCAGGCAAAGTACACGGGAATTGATTTAAGGTGAGCTAATTATGCCAAGGCGATGGAGGCTGTCCAACCTCGCTGGTAATTAGCGGACTTCAAATCACAGTTTTCTTCCCGGAAGCATTTCAAATGACTGCATTACGTGAGTGTCATAGAAAAGGTAATAAGCAAGCTCGTCTGTCAGCCTCATAATGGCAGTTACTTTCATTGAGCTTAAATTAATCGCGATTAATTATAGCGACAGCCCTATATTATATACAATGATAGTTTGTGTTAGTAACTCTAGCAAAGACAATAAACTGTTAGTATTGGTAGTAAAATTTGTAGAAAAGTAAGGCGAAAGAAGTAAACGAGACTGGAAGGAATGGTTGAAATCCAGAAACCATTGAATAACCTGAAGAGTGGCACGCAATACCGGGGCTGTGAGCAATGACAAGACAAGAGACCAGACAGGGGGAGACAAAGTGGAATGCATTGTAGAAAGCAAAACATGGACCAGAATTAAACTATGGTAAAATGTAAAACATGGAAAGACTAAACTAAGACAATACATGAACAAATCTAGGTTACCAAATCACAATACACATATCAAAGAATAGTCAGACATAGCAGAAATCCAAAAGCAAAACAGACAGAGCATCAAAACAAAGCAAGGCAGATCAGAATCATAACATAACCAATTCTGAGTTGATTGAACTATTTCATAATTGGTGTTTTGGAACCGACAGCTCGGGTTTACAAGTCGTGGGTTCAACCAAACACGAGTTCAGACTTTACAGCGCCCTCCCTAATTATTGGCACCCCTGGTTAAAATGTGTTCTTTAGCTTCTAATAAATTCAGTTTTTGTGTCGCCTGCGAAGCATAGCGGCACATAGGGATCACTTTGTCCGGCGTCTGTCTGTCCGTCCGTATGTCTGTCTGTCCGGTTGTCACACTTTCAGTTCGTAGTCACACTTTCACACAAGCTTCGCAGGCGACACGTGTCCACCTGAACACTCTAGTTTTCTAAATAATATAGGACCACAATGAAAAAAAGAGGAAAATCCACCTTTTAATTCAAATGCATTTTTCAGTGGGAAAAAAATCACACATTAAGAAATAATTATTTTACACCAAATCATGTAATGCAGCTGTTCAGGGTGGGTCCCTGCCTTTGCCCGTAGTCAGCTGGGATAGGCTCCAGCTCGCCCCGTGACCCTAGTGAGGAATAAGCGGGTATAGAAAATGGATGGATTGATGTAATGCCACAATTATTAGCACCCCTGATGTTAATACTTTGTACAACCCCCTTTTGCCAACAAAACAGCACCTAATCTTCTATGTTTCACAAGATGGGAGAATACAGAAAGAGGTATCTTCGACCATTCCTCTTTGCGCAATCTCGCTAAATCATCCAGCAGCCTGGGTCCTCTCCTCTGCACTCTCTTCTTCAGCTCACTCTACAGGTTTCCAATGGGGTTGAGGTCTGGGGACTGAGATGGCCATTGGAGGAGCTTGATTCTGTGTCTGGTGAACAAATTCTGTGTAGATTTGGCCACATGTTTAGGGTCATTATCTTGCTGAAAGACCCAGTGACGACCCATCTTCAGCTTTCGGGCAGAGGCCACCAGATTTTGATTTAAAATGTACTGGTATTTCAAAGTGTTCATGATGCCATGCACCCTAACAAGGTTCCCAGGGCCTCTGGAAGAGAAACAGGCCTACAGCATCACCGATCCTCCCCCATACTTCACAGTCGGCATGAGGTGCTTTTCTGCATACTCAGCTTTTGTGTTCCGCCAGACCCACTTAGAGTGTTTGTTGCCAAAAAGCTCTATCTTGGTCTCATCTGAACAAAGCACACGGTCCCAGTTGAAGTCCCAGTACCGAAATGGCCTCTGTGTCACGTCATATTTTTACCCCAGGGAAACAGGGTAAAAACTACTGTAGAAATGATAGAAATACTTCAATTACATTTATTTCTTAGGAATTGTTAGGGGTGTCAATAATTGTGGAACAGGTGATTTTATGAAAAATTATTATTTCTTAGTCAGGGATTTTTTTTCCCCCTTTAAAATTCACTTGAGTTGAAGGTTACATTTTTCTACAATTTTCAGTGTGAGAGTATGCTGTGGCAATAAAAATTGAATTTATTTTAAGGCTTTTAACACATCTTAAGCAGGGGTGCCAATAACTATGGAAAGCGCTGTATCTCCGTGTTTGTTTAACCTGCTTTCTGGAACATTCGGTGGCATCTCAATAATAAATTCACTATTATTGATGTGGTGGATGTTGTTTTATAATGAGTTTGTTATGTGAAAAATATTTTTAGTCACTTCACTGGTGAACCCATGAAGTGGTTCTTGCATGCTGTGTACATGGTGGTCTCACGACTCCTATGTTCAGGGCCAGAATATTAGAGACAGAAGAGAGATTATCTGGTAAACCCTGAACAGCTGAATAAACATGGGACGAAAGAGATCATTTGATAAATATCAAAATGCAAGTTGAACATAGCAGTCATGAAACTAATCACTAGTGATCCTTGACAGAAACATTGCTCATGAGCTTGACTGCAATGACTAATGATTTTGGTGGTGTCAATTCATCCGGGAATAGCGCATAAAAATGGTGTCCACGAACAAATCCTTGACATACATGTTCGTAAAATTCATTTTTATTCTCAAGATTTCTCAGGAAATAAGTTTTTTCCACACACAAAATCATTCTCTTTTCTTTACTCAGAATTACTTTTACTGCCAAAACTGTTTGTATCCCTGCACATGTTTAGTCAGACTGTTTATTGTCTTTCCGTTTAGGTTTGTGCTGGTATACAAGGTCCCATTTGACTGTAAGATCAACCAGAAATCTTAAGTCCATCAACACCAGCGACCTGCTTGCTATTTGTTCTAAATTTGATTGAATCTGAAATGAGGGTTGCGTTGAAACATTTGGATTTGTTTGTTTGAACAGACAGCTGAATCTTTGCCAGATATTCGGCAGTTCTGGCCTAAATCAGTGAGAGCTAGGGCAGACTCGAATTAGAGTGGCTTTCTGTCTGGGCAATATATTAGTTTTGTACTATTTTTTAATAAGTTCTGTATTCATTAATTATTAGAAGAGTTTTACTGTTGAGACACTTGATTATTTATACCCTGTTAGGCTGGGTATGATGAAATTGTCAATGTCGAGGAAGACTAACTTGTCTTTCAGTGGAAAGGCTTGTTTTGATTCTAATCTTGCTGCTAAGATGATGTCAAGAGATTTCTCTTACCTGAGGTTTATAACTTAATTCACTATGAGGGGTAACACAAAAAGCCAACTGTAAAGGCTTCATATGGTATCCCGAAAATCACTCCTCTTTGTGAGAATTATTTTTAATCTTGTGAATCATTAAACCTTAACTTTGCTGGGAAAAAATATTTACCCCCTTCCTAATTTCGTCCATTTTTATCCCACCGGTATGGAATACCGTGGGATATAGTCATCGCCCTGTCCGTCTGTCCGTCCGTCCGTAATCATTCTCATTTCCGGAGCAGAACTCAAAAACTATACCATTTACAAACTTCAAATTTGCTATGGAACTTACTCTTATGGTGTAGTTGTGCCTTGTGGGGGTTTCAGTTCCATGCTGCCCATAACTTTGGAAATTTTCACCAAAAACAGCCCTAAAATTGCACTTTTTCTCGTTTCCGGGACAGAACTCAAAAACTATGCCAGTTACAAACTTCATATTTGCTATGGAACTTACTCTTATGGTGTAGTTGTGCCTTTTGGGGGTTTCAGTTCCATGCTGCCCATAATTTTGGAAATTTTCACCAAAAACAGCCCTAAAATTGGACTTTGTCCCTTTTCTAGAGCAGAATTCAAAAACACTGCCACTTACAAACTTCATATTTTGTACGCATATTATTCGAGTGATCTCATTGTGCCTTTTGGGCATTTTGAAATCATGGTGCCCAAAATTTATCCGTCATCATTTTCATTTCCGGAGCAGAACTCAAAAAATATACCACTTACAAACTTTAAATTTGCTATGGAACTTACTCTTATGGCTTAGTTGTGCCTTTTGGGGGTTTCAGTACCATGCTGCCCATAATTTCGGAAATTTTCACCAAAAACAGCCCTAAAATTGGACTTAGTCTCGTTTCCGGGACAGAACTCAAAAACTATGCCACTTAGAAACTTCAAATTCGGTATGGAATTTACCCTTATGCTGTAGTTGTGCCTTTTGGGGGTTTCAGTTCCATTCTGCCCAAAATTTTTCATTTCTGTACCAAAAACAGCCCAAAAATTGGACTTTGTCCCGTTTCTACAGCAGAATTCAAAAACTCTGCCACAAATCACGAATTCTGTGGAACCGGTGGGATATGTCATCTTCTAATGACTCTTGTTGTATATTTTTCATGCTTAAGTGTTTCAGATCATCAAACTAATTTTAACATTAGACAAAGATAACCTGAGTTAGCACAAAATGCAGTATTTAAATGATGATTTTATTTATAGAAGGAAAAAAGCTATCCAGCCCTTTCGGGCCCTGTGTTAAAAAGTAATAGCCCATTTAGTTACTAAATCAACTAATTAAATGAATTTAATTGATAAGTGGGTCCAATGTCACCAGACACCAAGATAGGATGGCCAGCCCTGTTGAATTTAAACATCCTTTCAATAGAACCTGTCTGGCAATGTGAAGTAAGCAAAAGGCAGCAAATGATGCCGCAATCAAAACAAATTGTAAAACAGCTGAGAAAAAGTCATTGGCATCTATCAGTCTGCAAAGGGTTACAAAGCCATTTCTAAGGCTCTGGAATTCTAGCAAACTAAGGTGAGAGCCATTGTCTACAAATAGAGAGAATTTGGAACGGGTGAGCCATCCCAGGAGTGGTCGGCAAGCCAACATTTCTCGAAGAGCGCATTGATGACTCCTCCAGGAGGTCTCAGAAGAATCCTGACTAACATGAAAAGAACTTCAGGCCTCATGCCTCAATTAAGGTAAGTCTTCACTATTACACCAAAAGAAAGAGACTGGGCACAAGTGCCATCTGAGGGAGAGCTGCAGGGCAAAAACCACTGTGGACTAATAGAACACAAAGGCTCAACTCTCATTTGTTTAAAAAACATCTTCCTGACCCCCAAGAATGTTTGAATGATATTTGGTGGACTGGTGAGTCAAAAAGTAACAGTTTTTTGAAGACGGGTCCTTTTACTGATGATTAAAGTTGGCACAGCATTCCACAATAAGAACATCATTCCAACTGCTAACCATGGTGGTGGTAGTGAGATGTTCTGGGGCTGCATCAAGACCTTGGCGACTCTCCATAATTGATGGAACCATGAATACTGCCCTCTACCAGAAAATCCTGTAGTAGAATGTCCAGCAGTTTGTGACTTGAAGCTCAGGCGTAGCTGGGTTAAGCAGCTGGACAATGATCTGAAGCACACCAGTAAATTCATATCTGAATGGCTTAAAAGAATCCAGATTAACCTTTTGGGGCAGCCAAGTCATGATCGTGACTTGAATCTGATTGAGATGGAATAGCTTGACCTTAAACAGACAGTTCCTGCTCGAAAACCATCCAATATGGCTGAATCAAAACAGTTCTGCAAAGAGTGGGCCAAAATTCCACCACAGTGATGTAAAAGATTAATTTCCAGCTATCGCAAGTGTTAGATTGGCGTAATTTTTGCCAGGGCTGGCAGAACCAGTCATTAGGTTTGTGGGGGGCAATTATTTTTCACATGGGTGATAAGTTTTGAATAACTCTTTTCCTTCAATAAAGGGAGTTCTCATTTAAAATCAGCTTTTTTCATTTACTCTTGTTGGTCTTCTGTTAAGTTTATTGGATGATTGAAACGTGAATATGACAAATAAGCAGAAGTATAAAAAATTGGGAAGTGGCAAATACATTGTCACAGCACTGTGCAAACATAAGAATTCACCCATTTTAAATAATGAAATCAACCTGAAATTTTGATGTGCTGTACAAAGAAACGCATGATGTATGCAGTCTTAATGAAATGCTTCTTGATTCAGGGGAGAAGTGAAGAGGTGGCCACTGTATTCCACTTGATCACACTGGCCTATCAGCCTCCACAGGACAGTGTTGCAAATTAAGCTATTGCCTTCAAGTTCTAGGTAACAAGAGTACCCAAGTCCACAAAACAAGAAAGACGTATTGCAAAATATTGATTAGAGGCAGTAATTTTCATCTATTGCACGATCATTATTTTGCCTCATGATGTCACTCCAGGAATGATATTACTGTCATGAAGGTTGCTAATGTGTCAAGCTTCAATTTACTCGTGGTTTTATCCTCGAGTACTCAATTTCCCAGAAAGCACTGCGCGTTTACCGGCGTAACGTCAGATTTGGATCCAGGAACTGCTGGACGAAAACATTAGTGCAACGTGAATCTCGAGTTTAGCCTTGTACGGGTTTATAATCAGAAGTATTTTCAATCCTACATTTTTACCGACCTGTATTAGATCGGACAGAAACGCTCAATGGCGGCCCTAAAATACGCTGGTTTGGATGATACTGACAGCGAAGACGAATTACCTCCCGGCTGGGAAGAGAGAACTACAAAGGATGGATGGGTTTACTATGCAAAGTAAGCGACCTCTTCGCTGGTCAGTCCGACTCATGGTGTAGCTATGAGGTGATTTATTTGCCCGTCGCCGAAGTAAAATAGTCTGCAGTATTATTGTGTAAAATTTAAATCGAGCCCGAGAGTCAACTGTGACTTCCTCGCTTCAGGCTGAGTGCTGGATCTTACTTTAGCATCAAGAATGTTTTACTGGAATAATGTGTGTTAATACAGATATTAATCAGTTATCATGTTCTGCCTTTAGCCATGAGGAGATGAAGACACAGTGGGAGCATCCCAAGACTGGGAAAAAGCGGCGCTGCGCCGGAGGTTGGTCTTACTGATGTCTTTTTAAAACTTCGTTTTAGTGATAATGCCCGTTGCAGGAACTGCACACCTGCATCAGAAATTTAGTCAGTACCGAAGAATAGAGTTGCATTTGTTTCTGTTCTTCACTGACTGATACCTTTGAAAATGTGAATTAACGTATTTTACGTGCCTATCTATTCACTTTAAAATATTAGCGTTATATTAGCGACGTTGATTCACAGCGCGAAATGACACTTGGAGGGTATACCCGACATGTTGAATATTTGCTACTCCATCTGACGAACTTCGCGTGTGGAATGTTAATGTTGCGTTTAAAAACAAGGCAGCTTTTGAATTTGGTGATAATTGTAACATTATCTCCGATTGAAAGTAGTTAAAAAAATCATCAATCAACTGGGCAAGTCTTTAAATTGTTGTTCATTGATATCTGTCCATGTATTGACAAACGGTATGATGTTCAAATGCTAGGATAATGGTGTCAGAGGTTTGCCACAATGTGAGGGATATTTGATGATGGCCACTATTGCTGGTTTATTTTCAGAGAGGACAAATTAAATCCAATAGACCATATAATCACTCAGTTGCTGTATTTAAATAATTTGACATCAAAGTGTATCTTACTATGATCAGGATACAGCGTATTTTCTCATGGTGTGTCACATTCCCAAACTTGGTAGGTTCTACAACAGGGTCATTCCATATGAACTCAACCAGAGGTCATACATTTCATAAAATTATTTTCATATGAAAGAGGTGAGAAAACAATCTGATTTTTTTGACCAGATGATTGACATATATGTACAATTATATAGAAAAAAAAATGTTGTCCTGGGTAAATGACTACGCTATGATTTTGACTGTTAAAAATTGGTCTTAAATTGCATTTTTCAGTCGGAGCCATTTTTGGAGCTCCCTTACTCCTAAAGCATGACTTCAGTACTGTCCAAAAACTTTCTACAGATAGTCATGTGCTGAAATAGAAGGAATGTAGCCCCAATAAACGGTTGTGATTTATTGTAGCATGACAGTGGCCCCCTGAAAATTGAAATTTTCATTTTCGCACTTAACAAAACCAATACCTCAAAAACTAGAGGAGACAGGACTTTTCTGACGACAGATCCTGAAAGCCTTGGTGCTAATTACACGCTATACCACTTTTCAAGCTCACAACTCATTTCATTCCCAAGATATTGGCATTCAAATATGGCTGTTCTTAAACATGCAAGATTGGCAAGGGTCAAATATGGGGTATACCACCCTATTTTGAAGAGCCACAGCACAAAAACCCTTAAGAATTTTGACAAATTATTTTGCACATGTTCATCATATATGTTAAGGTACCAGTACAAATTTTTTTAGCCAAATCCGAGTCGGTCACTATGGGAGATTTCCAGACTTTGGTTGAGTTCATATGGAATGACCCAACAGTCTCAGTAGGGTTCACAAAAAAATATGAAAGTTTGATGAACAGGTGCTGGTCTTTGTGGCCAGTGAAATCTGTTGGCTAACTGTTCATTGTGCCTTTTGATGCTGTACTTTTGAGGGCCCTACTAACTGCAGATATTGCTTGGTGTCTGATAATGTGACCAGTTGTTGCACTCTGTACTCATAAGAGGTAGCGCTCGTATTTTTATTAAGTTACATTTTTATTTGGTGGACATTTTGCACTTGTATCTAGCGCTTTTGCTGGACGAATGTCTTTTCATTTCAAACACACTAATAAGTTAATTTTTTTTAATACAGTGAGTGGTAACTTGTGAGTTTGAGGCAATCTGTTCATGGAGACTTTTGTCGATTAATGAAACAATTGTAATAGACTTTGATTTGTGCCCTGGATCAAGTTTGACTCCTGATGTACAGTATTATAACGTGCACCGATGAGTCCAACACTTAAATAGATGAAGCAAATGATGATCTCGTAACAATGGCGTATGTCAAGGTCTGCAGACAGACCTTAGACGGAAAGCAACAGTTGGTTTTTGCAGCTGACATTTTTGATATGGGAGAAATGAGACCAGAGGGCCAAATAGTTTTAGCTTGTTGAGTGGGTCTGAGCATCTTTGAAGTGCCGGGATTCTGGGGTACTTCAAATGAGCTGAGGTGAGTACCTAGCGACGGAGGTCCCAGGAAGGACAAACCATGAACCAGCGATGGGATGTTGGGCACCCAAGGCTCTCGATGCACACGGGCAACGAGGGCTATCTAGTCTGGTCTGAGTTGACAAAAGGGCAAGAGTAGCACAAATTCCAGAGAATTTTAATGATACTTATGTGTTGAATGTATCCAAACACACAGTACATCACACCCTGTTGTGTATAACACTCTTAGCCGTCGACAAGTGTGGGTGTCCGTTCTAACCCAGGTCCTCGGTGGAGATGCCTGCAATAAGCATGTGAGTGTTGGACCCGGACCTTGGTTTAAATTAAGAATGTCGCTAGGTCCAGTTAGTCCCATTTTACTTTATATTATGTGCAATGGCTGGGTAATTGTGCACAATATACCTGAGGAAGAGAGGATGACAAGCTGGAAGAGGGAGTCTGACGCTCTGGGAAATGTTATCTTGGGAAACCCTGAGCCTGGGAATTCAAGTGGATGTCCCTTTCATGGAGCCGTTTTTACGGCCTGAGGCAGACCTACACAGTATCAGACAGGTGGTTTTAATGTTTTAGGTAATTGGTCTATCAGTAGTTTTATGTTTATAATTTTTCTATTTACTGCAATTGAGGTTTCTTATTGCTCAAATACTGCTCATAGAAAGCACTTTGAGCAGCACTGTATGCATCAAAAGTATGAAACATAATTTTGCATGTAATTATTGAACAGATTATTTTTGTTATTATTATTAGTCCATTTTTTTCTTTTCCAAGGGAAAAAAATTCTGCAGAATACAATACGTGTTGAGTTGATCCCCTGAAGACTGTTTTTTGTGTGTAATAAACACGATCTTTATGATTTAACTCATAACGATCAGAGAGTTTAGTGGATGCCATTTCATGGGTGGATTTGCAGCAATGTGATATGAGTGGCTCCAGTTAACGTTTCATAGTTTTGTTTCAAAATGTCAGAATGTTGCCGATTTGCATTGGATTGCAAAGATGGACGTCTTGCTGCCTAATCATTTTAGCCAAAGTAATGGCAGATCATTACGTGCAGCTGTTGAATTATATTGTTTACGTTGGCTTGTTTTTTTAATCAAGCTTATTGTAGATTATTAATGTTGCTAATAACTTACTGGATGGGGCTTAATTGTTTTGTTGCAGATTTACCATATGGATGGGAACAAGAAACCGATGACAAAGGCCAAGTTTTCTACGTCGAGTGAGTCTCCATTTCCTTTTTAAACCCGAGGGAGTTGACTGTAGAGTGCTGCAGGGGTGTTAAATCATGTAGCTATTCAGAAGCGGCGGAGATTTTTACTGTGTGTTCTCAATAAAGCTGAAATCGCCTGCTGATCTGCGCATGTTTTAAATGAAAGTGTTTTGTATGTAAATGCATATGGATGTGCTTTGAATGTTGCAGGTCAGCAAATGTTGTGTCGCTACGAGTGTCATTAATTTAACAGAAATTATGCCCCTGGTATATATAGAGTCCGAACACTCTGTGTGATTACAGACCCCACTTGACTGGTCCAGGTTGCTGGTGAGGAGTGTAAGAACCATAAACTGCAGCTAGGACCTTAGGGAGCTGACTCTGTCAGAGCAACAGTATCCCGCAGTTAATCAGAGGACTTTATAAGCAAGGCTGTCCTTGTAGATGAGAATTTGTTCCTGAAGTCATTATTTCTTGACCCTGCTGCTGGAGCTTCCCTGCCCTACACACTTCGTATGTATCGAGGTCAACTCATCCGCTGCCGGAGTCATGAGCTGATCAGCTGAATCAGGTGTGTTAAATCAGGGATACGTCTGAAATGTACGGGGCTAGGATACTCCAGGAGCACTGCTCTAAGTGACCTGCTCGGTTTCAGTAAATTTGAAATAAATTAATCGCATTTTTCCAGGCCAAATTTAATTGACAGTGCTTACTGTGCATTGGGGGTGTACTGAATGGTCACTCTTGCTCTACAGAGAGAATTTTAGGCATGTTTTTTGTTTCGTTTGTTAACCTTTCGATTAATTACTGGGTTTGGGGGGAAAAATATCAGGACGAGAGTTTCTCTCTCCTGCTCTGTTTGTGTTCATTGCATCTTGGGGAAGAAGAACTGAACCTAATTTATAAGTGAAATGGGCCTTCAGCTGGGCAAGGCAGGTTAAACGGCACAAAAAAATCCATACAGCAGTGCAATAAATAAACAACACAGTTAGCAATATCATGTGCTCTGGAGCAAAGAGAGAGAATGGGATTTGGAATTCAATAATGTGTCACTTGGCCTGAAAGACCTTCTGTTAAAGTTCTTAGAGTCACAAGCATCATACGGCCACTAACGGTTCCCTGTGATGGGTGTATATTATTCATTAAAAAAGCAGTTTTATGGCATCAGGCACTGTACTAAGAGCCTTATTTGTTTTTCACCTGTGCTGTATCAAACTATCGAGCCATGGTTTCTGCAGCGAAGACCTACCATACACGTATGAAAAAGAGTCAAGACATACAGTAGGGTGTGTCTGAATACCCAAACTACGTATGTACGTACTGATTTTACTTTTCCACCTACTACTCATCAGTTGATGATGTACAACCCCAATTCCAAAATAGTTGTGACAAAGTATTAATTGTGAATAAAATTTAAACGCAATGACTTTCAAATCACACCAGCCAGTATTTTATTCACAATAGAACAGAGATAGCATTGCAAAAGTTGAAACTGAGAAATTTTGCAATTTTATCCACAAAATGAGCTCATTTCAAATTTTATGGCTGCTACAGGTCTCAAAAAAGTTGGGACAGGGTTTATCATGGTGTAGCATCCCCTCTTCTTTTTAACACAGAGTGGAGGCGTCTGGGCATTGAGGAGACAAGTTTCTTGAGTTTAGCCATTGGAATTTTTTCCCACTTGTTTAACCCCTTTGTGCAGAAGCCAAATTAGGCTATTTATGGGTTACCCACTTTAATGCTGTATAATTCAAGATTTAAGCTTCATAAAGAGGAAAAATGTGGCTCAATTCAGAAAAGACACTTACAGCATTTAGAATTACATTGTATTTCAGTTTATGAGCTGCAAACATAAAAAATCTTCATGAGAATTCACCATTGAAATTGCAAAAAAAATAATTCTGAGGATTGAAAAACTGCTGGGGCTTAAAACTTTGCATTTCTGGTATCATAAACTCCTTGAGCACAAGTAGAAATCATCTTCAACATTACATTCTAGATTACTTACATGCTATTAGCCAAATTATACAGCTGCCCAAGTGTCTCCCCAAAGTCTCAAAATTATGTACTGTAAAATCATTAAAAAATCATGTATTTAACAAAAATAAAGTTTTAAAGCATGAAATTTAGTATGAACAAATGATTTTCTGGTTGAGTTTAGTATGAATTTATCAACATCAGTGCAGTAGAATATCAGTGGTCACCAGTAACCTCTCCAAACACAGAACATGCCTTTTCTCCATAATAAGGTTTAGAGTTTTGTCAGTTTTCTTTTAATTCCCTCAAGCCAGCACAAACACGCATTGCATTTTATAAACTGCTGATTAAACAGTCAGAACATTCACCCTGTAATGGAAGTTACCAGTTCCCAAACTCACGACCTCATTTCAACCCTTATAAGGAACAAGTACAACTCACTAACTCAGTAATATCTGAATTCTGAAATATACCTTATTTTAACAGAACAGACATTCCACTTTCAGGGAACATCATGAAATATAAATTCCTCCCTAGATTCAACAGAACGGTGCAATGACCGTACCAGGGGGTCCACCTAAATGGATGGGCAGTTTACTTTTAAACAGGAAAAAACGTCAACATTCGACTTTGGACATTCGACTTTGTTGAGTACGGTATACATTCCAAAACAGAAAGCAAAACTAGCAGCCTACCTTTTTTCCACGAATCCCTCCTCCAGAGACGATGTATCCAGTAGAGCAGTGATTCCCAAAGTGTGGGCCGCGGCCCCCTGGTGGGCCGTGGTGGTACTGCAGGTGAGCCGTGAGAGGTCATTAAAAATATGATTCATTTTGCAAATATGATTTTTTATTATTTTTACTGTTAAATATTTATTGCACGATTTTAAAAAATATTTAGAAGTAATAACCTATTATTGTTGTTGACCTCACAATATTTTAGGAACCTTATATAGTTTATGATCGGAACGGAGCTTTCTGGTCATCATGACCGGGGGTCATAATCGGAGGAGCACGTACTGTGTTCGATAATTAATTCTGTCTTATGTGTACACCACAGATTAAAAGTCTGGGCTTCCTTTATCCCCCTGCTTTAATTTCAATCCTGAATCTTAATAATAATAATAATAATAATAATAATAACAACAACAATAATAATTATTATAATAAATAAAAAACAATAACAATTATTGTTGTTTTTAATTTATTTTATTTTATTTATCTTATTTTCTTAACAACAACAACAACAATTATTGTTGCTGTTAAGTGTTCTGAGAATGCATAATTTCGTCTATGTACTGTTTATAGGACAAAGGTGGGCCGCGGACATTTTTTAGATTTTCAAGTGGGCCCTGATTTGGAAAAGTTTGGGAACCCCTGCAGTAGAGGAACCCTTCGGTCCTGTTTCATTCGAAATAATTCCCATTGACCATGTCCTTATCTTATTTTAATCCTCTAAATATAACTGAACACTTCAAGGCCAGTTTTGCGCGTCTTTTTTCTATATATATATATATATATATATATATATATATATATATACCGCGTCTGTTTCAGCCGCGTAATGCGCGCAACGTAAACAGGATACAACCGGGCATGCTGATACGCATAGGCTTGTATGCTCTGTGTTTGTCCAATCAATATGTTTCACTTGCTGTAGAACGTTTAAACACTAGGGAATTGGATAAGAAACGAGCCAATCAATACATTGTTACTGCGGAAGTATCAAGAGGCCGTCAAGTCTAACTGTGCAGTCAGGCAGCAGAGCTTGAATGCATGATTGAGTGATTGGCTATCAACGCCAGTACTCGGGTGGATATAAGGAAGCGCTGGATTTGTTAATGAATGAATGTACACGAAAATCCACGGTAGGGAACTTCGCATTTTTTGCATTTGATGACTATAATTGACAGTAGAATGTGAGAGAATCAATACGAATCATGTCGAATTTTTTGCTTCAGAAAACAGATTTTTCTGAACCACTAATTGGAATGCCGTTGGCTCACTGTTGCTAAAGTGGTTGCTACATAGGAAACGATTTTTTATGTCACAAAAGATCATTTTTTTAAAACTGCTGGATCGATTCTATGGGCAAGGATATAGACCAGTTTGCACATCAGGCTTAGCTGAGGAGTTTAATTCATGCAACTCACGAAAAACAGGGAGTGGAGTGAACTTCCCCATATTCAAAACCGCGTTCGAGGTCTGCTTGCTTGTGAATATTCAATAACTGATCCGGGGCTGCCATCTAGTGATCGAGTACAGTAACAGCGTGCTTAAATTTGCAGGTCTATCGACGCAGGCGTCTACATCTGCAGAAAGGCTTCCAGCTGATGGAGAGTTTTGGGTCTCCTTTGATAATTTTCTCCTTTTTCATATAATTATGTGTCAAATGTTCTGAATCGGTGAAAGATCAGGACTGCAGGCAGACCAGTTCAGCACAGACTCTACTATGAAGCCACGCTGTTATAATAGCTGCAGTATGCGGTTTTGCATTGTCCTGCTGAAATACACAAGGCCTTCCCTGGAATAGATTTCGAGTGGAGGGGAGCATATGTTGCTCTAAAACAGAGATGGGCAACGAGGGCCGTATCTGTCCCTGGTTTTCACACCAACCTCTGGCCTTTAATTAGTTAATTATCTAAATTAGCCAAACTATTCATGAAATCTGACATTTCATTGAATTATCATGAATTACCACCAAAGACTGTTCTTATCTCCCTACATAAAACATTTTTCTTTGATCAAACCTTTGCAAAAATCAATATTTGTGTATGCAGCTAATTAACTCAATTAGTCAGGGTAATTGATAGAAATAAAAACCTGCATACACACCGGCCCTCCAGGACTGGAGTTGCCCATCCCTGCTCTAAAACCTTAATATACCTTTCAGCATTCATGGTGCTTTTTAAAACATGTAAGTGTCCCACACCATATGCACTAATGCATCCCCATACCATCAGAGATGCTGGCTTTTGAACTGAACGCTGATAACAGGAGGGGTGATCTTTCTCCTCTTTAGCCCGGAGGACAAGACGTCCATGATTTCCAACAAGAATGTCAAATTTTGATTCGACTGACCACAGGACACTTTGCCACTTTGCTACAGTCCATTTTAAATGAGCTTTTGCCCACAGAACACGGTGGCGCTTCTGGATCATGCTCAACAATGGCTTCCTTTTTGCGTGATAGACTTTTAGGTGGCATCTGTGGATGATACGGCGGACTGTGTTCACAGACAGTGATTTCTTGAAGTATTCCTGGGCCCATTTAGTAATGTCAATGACAGAATTATGACGGTGATGCAGTGGGGTCTGAGGGCCCGAAGATCACGGGCATCCAGTAAAAGTAAATCTCTGTCCCTTACGCACAGAGATTTTTCCAGTTTCTCTGAATCTTTTGGTGATGTTATGCACGGTTGATGATGAGACCTTCAAAGCCTTTGCAATTTGACGTTGAAGAACATTGTTTTTAAAGTATTCCACAATTTTTTACGCAAGCCTTGACAGGTTGGAGAGCCTCTGGCCATCTTTTCTACTGAGAGATTCAGGCTCTCGAAGACATCCCTTTTATAGCCAATGTTACACACCTGATGCCAGTTAACTTAATTACTTGCTAAATGTTCTTTCAAGCTAATTCTCTTATATATTAATTGCTTTTTCAGCCCTTTTTATTTTTATTTTTTTTGCCTGTGTCCCAACTTTTTTGAGACCTGTTGCAGCCAGAAAATTTGAAATAAGTTCATTTTGTGGGTAAAAATGTAAAATCTCTCAGTTTCAGCATTTGAAATGTTATCTATGTTCTATTGTAAATAACATATTGGCCCATGTGATCTGAAAATCATTGCATTTTGATTTTATTCACAATTTACACTTTGTACTGACTATTTCAGAATTGGGGTTGTAGGTACAATGTGTATTTATGAGCAGTGTATGCAAAAAATCAGACGTGCTGTACGGCAGCCATTACAATCATCTCCTGCCTTGGTTTACCCATGACGTAGCATAACCTTCCCCCTGCAAGAATTCAGAGACACAACTTTACCTCAGCATTGGCGACATTCATATTTCTTTTTTAATAATACAGGCTAACACAGCATGTCTATTGATTTTATATATCATGCATTGTTTTCTACGAAGAGCTTCCTCTGTCCTAATGGAAACAGCTTGTCACCAGTGGCCTTATGGACAGTGTCCATCGGTTGCATTCAGCAGAATTTAGCCAAATGCAGTGGCAGTGGGCAATCAGGGTATCATTTGCATACAGTTTGATCCATACAGAGATTTTTAACATACTGCACAGTTCGCATACATGCACTGCCTGGCCAAAAAAAGTCTCACACGATAATATTTCGTTGGACTGCCTTTAGATTTCATTACAGCACGCATTCACTATGGTATCGTTTCAATAAACATATGCAGTGTCTCAACTTTTATTTCTGCCCAGAGTTGCATTAATATTTTGCCAAGATCTTGTATGGATGATCATGGGAGAATCCAGCCACTGTGTAAAGTCTTCTCCCGCTCATCCCAACGATTCTTTGGAGGGTTAAGGTCTGGACTCTGTGGTGGCCAATCCATATGTGCAAATGAGGTCTCATGCTCTCTGAACCACTCTCACAGTTTGAGCCTGATGAATCCTGGCATTGTCATCCTGGAATAATTCTGTGCCATCAGGAAAGAAAAAATCCATTGATGGAAAAACCTGGTCATTCAGTACATTCAGGTAGTCAGCTGACTGAATGTTTGGGCTCATATCATTGCTGAAACTGGACCAGCTGAAGCAACCGCAGCCCCACTGGCTTGTACAGTCGGCACAAGGCATGATAAGTGCATCACCAAATTTACCTCTCTTCTTACCCTGATGGGCCCATCACTCTGGAACAGGGTAAATCTGGACTCCTCAGACCACATGACCTTTTCCCATAGCTTCATAGTCCATTCTTTATCCCAATCCCATTATTTCTTTTTACATCGTGCATGTGGAAATGCTCTTTCACTCTTTTTTTGACCTTGAAGATGGAGACCTCCATTGAGGCCTTTTCACCACTATCCCTTCAGGTCTTAATAATGAGTTGGACAGTTGTTAAACTGATTTTAGTAGTTTCAGCAATCTCCTTAGTTGTTTTATTTGCTTGATGCTAGCTAATAATTTAAAATTATTAAAATTAATAATTTTAAGATCTTTTCCACAACTACAGGATATGTCTTCCAGCAAGCTTTTTTAAGGAATGAAAAGCTACTCACTGCATCTGTTAGGGTTAAATCACTTGTTCCCACCTGAAGCATATTAATCACTGCCGTAATTATCCAATGCATGGCTCTTACCTATTTGCATTGTTAAATCCAGATTGAGGCTTTTTTTGCCGGGTGGTGTATTTTTGTCTACTGTACAGTAAACATGCATGAGATCATTTTCATCCAGCGCTAAGGGTCTCCCAGAACTTAGCGGCCCCTGCTGTGGTCTGGGCTCAGGCCTCCAGTATGAAGGCCTCAGGGCTCAGGCTCTTCCTGCGGTCCCTTTACCTGGGGCTCAGGTGTGGAGACAGTGTGGCTCATCAGTAACACTGCTCAGTTGGATGTGAGAAAAGGAAATCAGAACTGGATCGCATTTGGTGAACTGGATTTTGGGGGATCCCTGCTCTGGCCTGTATGGCAGGCCTGTGCTCATACTCTCTTCCTGTCCCACACGAGCTGCTCTGGTGGACATTACAGATCCAATATCTAATCAGTAATCTGTAATGGCCTGTCACTCACTCTCTCCTGCAGTCACATTAACAAGCGGACCACGTACTTTGACCCGCGGCAAGCGTTCACCGTGGAGGACGTCCAGCAGAAGTCCAAACGCTATGACTCCAACACCACGGCCCTGGAGATCCTACAGGGTCGCGACCTCTCCGACAGAGTGGTGCTCGTCACTGGAGCTAACTCTGGGATTGGTGAGTACAAAGATCTCCATGCTTTCAGTTGAAATTCCCCCTAAATATCTACGCTTCGGTATCCTTTTACTTTGTTATGGTGCTACTTGAACACTGGACGACTGTGGGGGAAACACTGCTCATGAAGGCTACATCATTTGCAGTTTGCTACCTATATTTAAGACCACAGAAGAAAATTCATTCAGACCCTCCTCAGACAAAAAGTGAGATGACGGTATGGTGTAGTTCAGATTTTTTCCACTGGGTGGTGGTGTTGCATCATGTATTGCCCTCACCACTGTGCTCGGCCACCCAGTCTTAGGTCCCACCATTGTGTGAAGCTTGACAGTGGCATTTGAGAGTGAAGCATTTGTCAACATAACCTTTTCAGTGATGCACTTAAACTCTGCCAATTACACCTGTTTACTGTACATGGAATTAATAGAAGTTTCATTAGGCTCTCTAAATTTGATGTCATTGTTTAGTTGCTGTAAATAACTGGTGATTGAATGTCGTGACTGCATTGCTAATGATATAATGAGAATGACGCCTCAGTGTTTTATCTGCGTAAATTATTGCAGTTGTCGGGCGTAAATCTCCACCGCATTATAGTTTATTAGGACACCGGAAAGCGGTAATGACTCTGAAGGAAATGAAATTGGCATTGGTGTCAATTATTTATGTTTGTATTTTTGTCTTGAAATATCACCCATTTGATGTTTATTTCATGTCAAACATCATAATGATTGCGCTATTCATGGAGAATCATTTTACTTTCGTTAACATCAGTCATGCCTTCAGCTATGGTAATATACATTTAGAGCAGTTGTCCGGTCAGAACCCTGTTTCATGTGCATTTATGCTTGAAGCAATAGTGTGCGGTACATCTACACTTTTCCGAAAAAGCTGTTCGAGTGCAAATGCAATTATTGTATGGTTTTGTTCTGGAAGATGTGAATCTTCCTGATGTTTTCAATTTGAATGGCATATTGTCTGACTAGAATATGAAATATACTTTTTTGAATTATCTGGAGCGTTTTGCATTTAGTCAATTCTTTGCGTATCCAGCAGAGGGCAGCCAAGCTCTTTCGCACTCATGTACGACATGAAAGTACAAGACGTGAGAGAAAGTGTCCGAATGCACTTGCTTGCGCATGTTGCCTTGTTGTGGCCTCTACATTTTATAGAGCTGGAAGTGATGTGTTTTTACATGTTTGTGTAGAATTGTGGTGCCTATCTAATGACTTGTCATGTATATTCATTACCTGATTTCAATTTTCCAGGCCTCTGTTGGCCACAAATGTCACATAATCTAGAAGCATGATAAAGATGTGATGGAATGAGAGAAATAAAACACCTGTATTGAAATGCACAGTTTGAGCTGCAGTAGTGTTTATCCTGACAGTAATGAGGCAGAAGAGCCCGGGGCTCAGGTACTTGACTCACCTTTACACCTTTTCCTTGTTGAGGACACTAAATATTAATTATTCAGCTACAATTAACAAGATGTCAATAGTAATTGCCACCGGTACTGTGCTCTTTTGACATCAGAATGGCCTGTTTGTAAGATGTTCAGCTGCCGATTCTGTTGACGCTCGGAGCATATTAATTTAGTGAATCCCGTTCGAGACCACTAATTTATGTTGTTTTATTTTTGTACTATTGAGACCATCTCCCTGTGAAAAGCATATTTATTTCAGATATAATTTTGCATACGCAGTAGGTGTGTATGTCTCTGTGTGTGTGTGTGCGCGTGCTTGTGGTTTCATGTGGCTTTCTTGTGATTATAATGCTTGATGCTGGCTCTGAGTGAAGTATGCGTTTAGTTTTAAGAACACTGTGGAAGGAGTTAGGTCTGCAGGTCCGCTGCATTAGTCTCCTGCCCTGTATAATGTGAAAAGCAGTCGGGCTGCTCCTTGGTCCTTTAATTGTGGTAATGGAAATAAATGGCGGCTCTTGGGCTCTCTGTCGCCTCCTTTTCTTCCCTGGTAATTGCGCGCACTCTCCCACACTGCTGTGGTACACCTGTACTTCAACATTGATCCCCAACTGCTTTTGACCAGCAGTGATGCCTCCCATTCATCCCCATTAGGCGGCCTTCTCCTGCGATTTCCTTAATTCTCTCCTATTGAGCTGGGGGAGAAGGTATTTACCTTAGCGGGGTCAGTACTGCGGCGTGCCCCGAGATCTCTGCTGCCAGAGCAGGGCCCGCGGCTCCGGCGGCAGCTGCAGCCTTTGTTTATTTGAGCAAGAGAGAGACCGAGGGGTTTAATGATTTCTGTTATTTCTACGCTGTGCACTACCTGCTCAGGTCCGTCTCCGTTAGGCACGCTCATGTCCACCTTTACATTTCTGTTATTATTGCAGGTGGAACACCACTCTGGGTGGCCAGGTGCATTGTGTGGTCGATAACTGATGTAAGATCTGTGTGGGATGGTCATTGTGTAAAGACCAGGACCGAACAGCATTAGCATGGCTGTATCTGTGTGCTGTTCAGTATGCAGTGCTGCCTGAAAGAATTTGGACAGTCACACTGGTGAAAGAGGGATATAAATAGGACAGGGTACTCATTTGTGTGAAAGTGCATACCTAGAAAATAATACTATCCATCTCTCATTTAACCCCATAAAACCTATGAACCCGTATGTCCGCCAGATGCAGCTGCAGTGTTCGAATCAGTGGAGCTTCAGGACTATTTTAAATTCTCGTGGAGATCCTATGATTTCCAATGATCCCAAATATGTCCTGTTGAATTACTGGTAAATGTGAATAAAATGATGCACAAGATCTAGATATTTTCCATTTGATCTAATGCAGCCTGTGGGCATAAAAACATGGCATCCGGGGTTTGAATATTTCTCTCTATATAAGCGTGATTAAGCTTCAGAGAAGAGCTGCAACCAGCAGCAGAAGATGTATGTGACATATGAAAAAAAATTATTTTTTTGCCTGTGTATCTTCTTAACACAAAGTTAGATTTGAAGGGGTTAACATGATCAAACCCACTGAGTTGGAGTGAGTTGTTCTTGTTCATGTGCTTACGCACTGTATACATTTGTGTATGATTTGATTCATCCATTATCTTTAAATGCGGAGAACAAAAGCTGCTCTATTGGTATCTGATTTGGATAAGGAAACCAAATGTCATAATCCTAATCAGACGTATTATTATGCATTTAATGTTGTGTATTTTGAGTGCATTTTTCGTTTCGTACAGTGACATAATCTATGACCTTGTCCTTTCTTCACAGGGATAGTATTGCAGTCCTCAGAAAAAAATCAAAGCAAACAGAATAAAATAATTGAATTATATTTGAAAACGTGGTGGATAATGATTCTCCGTCGCTTTTCCTTCAGTGGGGAGGGCACTGGTTTCATTTCGAGGGGGGGCGGCGGGGGGGGGGAGGGGGGGGTTGTTATTGGAATGCAGGTGCGGCTGCCTGATTTATTCCATTTTTAATTGGAATTTAACTGTAAACGACCCCCGCTCTGAGCAGACGAGACCTGGAGTCTTTACATTCTCCAGCTGCATGATCAGAATCCTGAATCCCTTCCTGTTGGAGTTTTGGTGGAGTGTCCACAGAGGAGTCGAGCTAAATGTGCAGTTAGATACACCGCCCTGACACAAAGAAGATAAAAACATCACACACTTCAGTCATTGTAACAGTATTTAACATGTCTTTACTACATTTTGGCACTGTGGCAGGATCCTTCTGAAACAGTCATGTCGTATTTTAGTTCCTCTGTCTCAAGTTGCTTATAATATTTTGTTGGAATAAAAATGATGAAGGAAGAATTGGCGTGATCGTCCATTGAAGTCACCACTGCTTGTTTTTTTTCACTGTCGATGGCGAAGTTGCATCACTTGATGAGGCATTGCTGGTTTTAAATGGATAGCGATCCCTCCCGTTTACTGCTGTTTATGAATAAGGACTCCTGATTGCTAATCCGAGAGCAGTGAGTCATCGACCCACTGTGAGAGTGTGGAAATGCATAATGAATTCAATAAAAAGATGTTTAAATAAAAAATCTGTAGGTAAGGGTAGCTGCTGTGTGTTTTTTTTTTTTGCGTGTCTTTAAGCGGCAGGGCAAGTTTCACCAAAGGGTTGTCAGCGCTAGCAGTTGTTATAATGGTGAGGGAGCGGCTGAGGAAACGGAATGGGGTTTTTATAATGCGCATTTCATGTCCTTTTTGATGAATCTGTTTATCGGCTCTGTAATGAATACCACACACGGTTGGTTAGTCAAATTATTGAACTTTATCAACCTTGGATGAAAATTCACAATGCGAGGCCAAACCTGTTGTAACATGCAAGAAAATTACATCTGGGCCCAAAGGCTCAATAATGATTACGGCCTCCATATAACTGAAGGGGGGGCGAACACGAGGGACATTGAGAACACACATTTATGCACATATAAATAAAGTTTATGGCTTTGTCAAACGATTACGCTGTTATTATATGAAGTCAAGTGTTGTATAGATCTGCACGGCTTGGGGTTTTTGTTTTTTTTTTGCGTATGGTAGGGCAGTACGGGATCGTTGAATGGATGTCTGGGTTTCGATGACGATGATAAAAATAGCCCTCCTGTTTGGGGGGGCAGTAGTGGTGGGGACGTGGCGACCGGCAATCAGAGGGCAGGATGAAAAATTGTGCTGGGAGTTGGAAGTGCTCACAAAGGGTCAAAGATGGAGACCGTAAGGGCAGGGGGGGGGGGGCAGGGGGGGTCCGGGGCGGTGTAATCGAATCGGCCCGACTCACTCAGGTGGAACACTGCGCTTCCACATGCCCAGTAATTACAAACAATACATTTTACTTTTCGGGTGACAACTCTGTCCCAATACAAGTGGAACCTGCGTGTTATTAATGGGTCAAATTAGAACTCCTCCTGGGCACGGCGGTAATATTTACCTGTCCGGCCGGCTCTGCGTCGGACGTACAGCGCAACCGAAAATCAGATACTCCTTGCCTCCTGCAGCTCACTGAGAGGCCCTGGTCTTTCTCTATTATGGCTGCTACATTACAGACCGCCATCCTCAGAACTCGCCAGTTTGGACGCCTTTAACTACGGTCCTTCGTTATTTTTTTTTATTACGCTTTTCCATTTCCTGCGGCCGCAGACGAGGGAACTTCATATTTCTTGTATCAGAGATGTTTCCAATTAAATGTCTCCTGCGCTCGATCCGCAGGCTCACTGCTCGGCAGATGTCCTGGGCGTTTGGACTTTAATTAGGTATAAGTGTGGTGCCAGGCCACAGTAATGCATACAGTATATCGCTGCTATTAAGGGAGAATAAATATGTATCTTTTGGAATAGGTAGATCTTAATGGGCACACAAGCTTTTCTGTTAGCTCACCGCTAGCAGAAGCAAGGCAGCGTTTATTACTGTCAGATGTCACTCTGCTGTCCCTGTATATATGGGAAGAGGATTCAATGTGAAGTGGCCTGGAGAGAGATTTCACCGTATTTAATGATTATATGCAGGTGACAACACCCTTGCACTCAGCTGATTCCTTAAAAACATTTTATATGTTCTTATTTGTCATACTGGTCAGAACTGGATTTCGGGTAATAACTTAATAATCATCCAAGACGATCAAAAATGAGCCCTCAAGATAGCAGATGTATTGCAATGACTTCAATTTTTCAAAAACTTTGCTTTTCAACTATGCTGAAACCAAGATTTCTCTTTAAAGAGGAACATAGTGTTTTATTAGTAAAGGGCTTTGCTTGTGTCTTCTGCCACTGAGCTGTTCAGTCCGTCATGTGTTACAGGCCTCATATTTCTGGGCCCAGGCTGCAGGATCTGCATGCTGATTTTTTTTTTTTTCTTCCTGTGAGAAATTGACCCCTTCACTCTCTCTCTTCCTGAATGCTTGTCACCCTGTCAGTCATGATGCTGCACTGTGAGTTGAAATGCTTGTGCAGTGTGAGCGTCTTATTTATCAGGTTGTCTGGAGGGCTCCACAGCGGGAGTAAACACTGCATTGTTCTCTTCATTGATAGTATTTCAGGGATCAAAATATATCACACTGGAGAACTGGATTGTGCTCCGGTTTCCAAACACTTCTGTTGTCCAACTGAGAAATAAGATCCTTTTTTGCTTGATCAGTTTGGCTTGGACTTGTGTCCTGTGAATGATTCAGCAGCGAGGAGTGTCGGTGCTGCACTGCAGGTATGTCTGTACTGCACTCAGGGAATGTGTGTGCCTCAGTCAGTGCAGGTGTGTCTGTACTGTACTGCAGGTGTGTCCGTGCCTTACTGCAGGTGTTTCTGTTCTACACTGCAGGTGTGTCTGTGCTGCCCTGCAACTGTCTGTACCGCACTGCTGGTGTGCCTGTACTGCAATGCTGGTGTATCTATACCGCACTGCTGGTGTATCTGTACTGCACTGCAGGTGTGTGTGTGTGTGTGTGTGTGTGTGTGTGTGTGTGTGTGTGTACGTACTGTACTGCACTGCACTGCTGGTGTATCTGTACCGCATTGCAGGTGTGTGTGTACTGCACTGCAGGTGTGTGTACTGCACTGCTTGCGTATCTGTACTGCATTGCAGGTGTGTGTGTACTGCACTGCTTGTGTATCTGTACCGCATTGCAGGTGTGTCTGTACTCCACTGCAGGTGTGTGTGTACTGCACTGCTTGTGTATTTGTACCGCATTGCAGGTGTGTCTGTACTGCACTGCAGGTGTGTGTGTACTGCACTTCTTGTGTATTTGTACCGCATTGCAGGTGCGTCTGTATGGCACAGCAGGTGTATCTGTACTGCACTGTACGTGCATGTACACGTGCGAATGTGTTTGTGTGTGTTTGCACACACTTGCATGTGCGAGTGTGTTTCTGTGTGTTTCTGTCTGAGCACGTAGTCTGCCTGCGAGTGCATGTCTGCGTATGTGACACATGAGATAAATGACAGTATGTGGAACAATGTTTGATTTGTAATTTAAGTACAACAAATTTCTCAGAACTCTGAAGATATAAAGGGCCGACTTGCTTGGAAGTTGCCGGAACCATTTGCAGTGGTGGGTTGTTGCCTTAAATGAAAGTGCAATGTAGGATGGAGTGTTCTTGTGTTCTCTTTGATGACAAATGATCCAAGTGCTGCCTGGGTATTTGTTTTGGGAATGCATCATAAAATAATTAGAAGTGCAAATTGTGCTGGATATAATTTGCAAAGTACAGTTGTCATCAAAAGGAGGGAGTAATTGAATAAGCGCTGGTATATTATACGGCCGGAGCAGATCTGCTCTGTGTACATTCTGACCTGCTGCCTGCTTCCCAAGAAAAATCGCCTGATAAAATTTGTCCGTGCTGAGTAATTACATGGAAAATACAATCACTCCAGTGCAATCGAGCATTAAGGTTAAATTCCCAGAGTTCATCGACACTCCTGCAAATACACCGTTACTTACCTTTGTATTTAACAGAAGAGTTGAGTGGTCCTACATCTCAGGCAATTTCTGAACAATTTTAAGGTCATTGGCCTCAAGTAGGTTCAGAGCTATAAAAATATCCACGTGAAATGGAGCCTACAGGGTCCAATTGTGGGGTCCATTATCACTCTGTTCAGGGCTGTGAGATGTGCATTTTTTTCAGGACAGAGGCCAACTTCACCTCATGCTTTCAGGGCTGTTTTAGCAGACAAACTTGAAGTTGATGACTACGACCAGAGACTGCTACTTTTGTCTGCATCGCGGGATGTTTATCTAAACACTGGGCCTCATGCATCAACATTTGCTTAAAATTCTCATTTGTTTTCTCCAATTTTTTGTAAGGAGAAAAAATAAGGGATGATTACAACAGAGGCAACCAACGTTCTTCACATCTAAATCTGCTCTTAGCCATGTGTGCTGAATAATTTTGGATCCCATTTGATCGTTAATCGGAGGCGCGTAGATGATTGCTTGTTATTAGCATAGGTGATGCCCACCGAACACCGTTTATGGGCAGGTTTTGCGCCATGTGCAAATAGCTAACTTTAGCACAACAATTGGAGAGTTGCCACTGTAAAAAAGTTGTAATAAGAACAAATACAGCGGCAGCGAAATTGAAGCACTGTTTTATCAACTAAAACAAAGTAAATGTAATCTTCCAGAGTTTTCTTGTCTTAATTGGGATCAATTAACCAATTGTATTTTCCACAAGTTAAATAATCCAACAATGAAAATTTCTTTAAAACATATAATAATCTAAATTTCATTCCACTGCGTCCCAGTGAACTTGTACAGATTTCCTAAGACTGATTTTCCTCCAATTACATCAGCTTATGGCCATACAATTAAAGTTATGCAGATTTTTAATTCCAGCCGTGAAGCTTAGCTGGTTAAACCAGCCGCGAAGGGCAGCTGGTAGTGGAATCATAAGGTCGGTCTGCCTGCCTGCCTGCCTGTCAGCCTGTTTACCTGCCTGTCTGTCTGTCTGCCTGCCTGCCTGTCTGTCTGTCTGCCTGCCTGCCTGCCTGTCTGTCTGCCTGTCTGCCTGCCTGCCTTCTTTCCTTCACGCAATAACATCGTAAATATTTTCGATCAAACCCTAAGACATTGCATGTCACTAGCTGGGAAAAAAAGGAACTGAGTTCGGAGATGGGGTCTGATGTAGATTATGTTTGTCATTATACATGTTCGAATCGAGCCCTGCTATCATTGCTGCGGGTCCGATTCCAGATGGTCTCCAGTTAAAAAAAAAATCTCTGGTCAAAATATTAATTATTGGAAGCTATTCGTTTCAACAACGATGAAAGAGCGGATGAACATACGCCACAGGAAACAAACAATCGGATGCTTCTTTTCATGACACGTCACAATTTGCCTTTGGCCATAGCAGACCAGTTTTTGGGGCCTCTGCTCATTATGGATACGGACTATATGGACTGCGTTAAACAAGGTGCGGTCTGCAGAATCTTCAAAAGTATCAGCTGCAGGCATACAAACACAAAATAAATTATCAAGACGAGCTCGGTTACTGAACGTCTCCCATCTCCCTCATGATATACAAGTGGAATGATAAGAATATGGATAAGAGATGGGAGATTTTGATCTAGATTTTCAGAGTCGAGCGCAATCATGGATTCCGGACACGTCTGCGTGTAACATGGGCGCTAACGTGCCGATTTTCACTGTCCTGGATGAGGCTTTGAGGTTTTCTATTTTCATGGGAATGGGATGGGAAGTTTTTTAAGATTTTAAAATTAGTCAAATGAAATTTTCTCACATTGTTTATAATTTAATTGAAGGGAAAATAGTCATATTCTAAAAAATACTTTTTTAAATCATGCAGATTTTTTTAAAGGATTTTATGGATATTTCATGGAGATAATACAGATGGGAACCCATTGTCTTCAAAACTTGCTCATTACTATGGTGTAATTCAGACAGTTGAATGGAAAACACCCTCTCATAACAGAAAATAAAGTCAACATAGATACCCGGGCTGCATGTTAATGCTGTCTGACTGCGATGGTGGACAGGTGAATTAAATTATGACTGTATGCACTCTGAGCTGTGCCATATCTGACCCTGAATTGGTCTTGCAAAGGAACTGGTTACATTATCAAAACACTAACAGACTTGTATTGGACGCTGTGATCTGTGCTGCTGCTGCTTATGCACTCATGATAATTATCCAATATCATAGTCAGTTTGTCTTGATCATAATTTTATTTACGTTAGCAAACTACTGGTTTTTTGTGCATTTGGAATATTCTGTGATAAACATTCAGGTTAATTGACACAGTCCTAAAAACGTGAAATAACCGGCTACATTTCTCTCGAGGAATATTAATTTGATTCTGGATGAAGTTTTGATATGGGAATTAAAATTCTCCATATTATGCTACTGCCGTTTTTGGCATGTTACTCTCTTTGTTTCGAGAGTGAAAATCTTGGGCTGAATAGTGTGCAACTTATTAATAAAAAAGTGTTTAATGATCTCTTCGGTTGTGAGTATGATTAGCCATTGGTATTGAACAATTATACAGTTATATTATTTTGCGGGTAGTGTGACTAGTTTATAGGGCTGGGTTCAAAAAATCGATTTTCCGATTCAGATCAATTTTTTAAATTTAAATTTTCGATATCGATTCATTTTATTCAAAGATCGATCTTTTATTAGTGCATTTCCATCTTGCTTGTGAATATTCAATAACTGATCCGGGAGTGCCATCTAGTGATACAATATTGTTCTACATGCATAAATTTGCAGCTCCATGTCTGCTGGCGGATACATCTGCACAAGGCGCTTAAGATACCCTGCCGAGCACCGTTATTCTCCTCGAACACGCCAAATCCAGAGAATCCTTAAATGATGAATTACATTCATATCCTATTTTGTAACGAGTAGCGAAGTGAACGGTGTCAAAGTAACGAAGTAAAAGTATACTTTTTATCTTTTAAATGTAGTAGAATAAAATTCCCAGTTCAAAAAAAGAAAACTCAAGTACAAATCCTCAAAAAAGTACTTAAAGGGAAAATGTGTAACATTTACATTTTTACCCCTCAGCCCTCAAGGCTGACGGGGTATTGCTATCCTCCGTGTGGTTGGGCGGGGGGGCGGGCGTCTCCAAAAACTTCGGGCTGAGGGGTATTCTGTGCATTGCACGCCTATTTTTTTATTTGCCAAAATCTGAGTCTGCATTCATATATATGTCATCATTGGTGTATTATGACCTCCGCTAATAATCTGATATATTTTCGTAAACGAAGAATTTTAGACTTGTTTCTACCTTGGACGGGTAAGCTGGTAGGGGAGCGCCATGACAGTCAGCCATCTTTAAACTGTTGCCTCCGGCAAGGGACAAATAGCACCAAACGCGGAATAAATTTGTGTTTGCCCTGCCAGCCAATGCAGAGTGATTGAGACATCAGAGGAAATTAGGAAGAGAGGCTATCGCAGCGACTTTGAAAATCAGTACTACTGCAGCATAATGCAGGACCATACATATCCAGCAGCAGCACAGGAGACGGAAGCCTCATCCTCAAAAAAAACGAAAAAGTGAATTGAAAAGGCAACGCGACCGGCACGCTCAAAAAACAAGGGTGAACATCGGGCTTGCCTTCCCCAGGTGGAAGGAGCTAATGAAGGAGAAAGATTTTCTAAGGGACGCTGAAGTTGCCAGCTTTCTCCTCGACAAGTAAGTCAACTGTACTGCCTAAATTAAAAAATGAATTAAAATTAGCCTAAACGCAACTTTTCATTCAGTTTTGTTGCACAGTGTTGCTTGTTACCATAAGCAGCATTATAGTAGATCTTGCTAAAATTCTGCATCCTCATTGTTACAGGTGGAACTGTATGTTTACTTGGTTTCAGTAGCTTTCATCATCGCGGTAAACGCCGGTGTTCTGACAAATTTTGCTACCTCTCAAAATATGCTACCTCGCGGTTCTGTGCTTGCGCAAACCTAAAATCTCGGGCTGTTTCCTTGCTCATATCTTAAGAATCTTCAAAAATCATAAAAATAGATTTATTTTCAGTGTGTATTTTGACCTGTAAGCGTACATATATTTGCATGTACACGCTGGGATTTCCTGAAAATGCGGAGATTAGATGATAATGGCGTATATGGGCATATATCTTTGAACAAACTTATCCAACTCGTTATAACATCTCCATATGTTATAACAAGCTGACAAATGACAAAGTAACTACTGTAAACTGATTCATGCTGCAATATCAAGGCGAAAACAAAGACTTTACGATCGCTTTGCATTACGGTAGCATTTTTTGACTAGGGAGCAAAATTTGGCAGGACACCGGCTTTCAAAGCCAACCCACCGGCTTTTAGTGGCAGTGACGCTGGTGGGTAGACTTTAGAAGCTGGCATTTAACTTACTGTGACTAAAAGCCAGTGTTTATCGCGACTAAAACTACTGAAACCACGTAAACATACAGGCTCATAACTAGGAAAGGTGCTTATCTCCTATCCGTAAATGAAACGGCTAAACAGTTCCTATTACTTGCTTAATTTTTGTCATATAGGACTAAAGAATAAGCTACGCTTATGGTCATGTTTTAACAACGGGAAGGTGCCACCACCTGTATTCAGTGCATAAATTTTCCGGGCTCGATTGGCAGACTTAGTTTTATTTTTCATTCGCCGCCAGAGTTCTTAATGCTCTATGACGTTTCTTCTTGTGCTATCCAGAAAGAATGCTGTTTTTGGACTTTATGATGTTGGCAGTGGTGCAAATCAAATGGGGAATTGGGAGGGGGGGTCAGTTCTTTAGTTAGTTAGTTAGCTAGTTCACAAACTTTTCCCTTTCCTTAGCGCGTTTTCCAATTTTCATAATTGGCAACTGAAGACACTGTTTCTCTCCATATGCGATCTAACTGCAATGAAATCCTGGGATAAATTCGGTATACAGTGACGTAGCCGGAACGGAGAATTGGCTAGCACAAAACATCCGTTTTAAACAATTATTAGTCCTGACCTGTTCTCAGTCACTTTCATAATTAACAAAAGGTTCACTCCGAGAGCACTCCACGCTTAATCGGAGAGAACAAGCAGCACCTGTTAAGTAAGACGACAATCACTCATCTGGACGCGTGTTTGCTGCATTTAAATCAACGTTGTTAAAAATTGTATACCTGTCGACTGTCACGCAAGTAGCTTGAGCCGCACGCTTTTAATAGCCTATTTAACAGCAGAGTACCACATTTTTCATCAACCCATACAATACCTAGAGTGAAAGGCGATATTTCATTACAATGCGGATCAGTTCAATCGAGGCGAAGCATTAGCCTTTTAATAAGTACATTATTTCTCAGTACTGAATTAAGCCCATGATTGCATAGCTGTTAGATCGCATATTGAGATAAACCGTGTCTTCATTTGCCAGTGAAAATGATTGGAAAACACCTCAATGAAGGAAAATGATCGAGAACTAGCCAGGACTAATTGTTTTCATAAAGGACGTGTCCCTTCCAATTCCCAGTTCGATTTGTGCTTCTGGATGCTGGTCCATGCAGCAGACTTCTTTTCATTAGACTTCGCATCAGCCTTCCTGTCACAAATGACACCTGTCCGTGCTTTTACAGTCTCTATGAGGGTCTGCCTCATCCGACATTAAATTTTCACAAAGGTGTTCTTTTGTCCGTAATTTTGCATCTACAGATGGTGGAGACACACTGCTAAATGTACATATACTTCCCCTAATGCATTATGCAAGTAACAGGCCAAACAATAAAACGTTGTGAACTCCGCCTGACCGCTTGATTACGTGAGTACAGCTAAACATCTGCTTACCTAGGGTGAGTGCAGTAAAATACTAAAAGTTTTTTGTAATCAGCGCTTAAAACTCTAGTTTAGCAATGCGCAAACAAATGTGTTTTAACTTGGTTCTAGCTCTATACATGCAGAGATAAGCGCACGTTAGTCAGCTTTCGTAGTTATGGGCCACCGGAGGAGTATAACCGTTTTTCACTGTGTAGTGTCTGTGTCGGTATTGTTATATGTGTATTTATAGTTAGAGTCAATAATGCCGGAGTGACAGTGCATTTTTTCTCTTGTAAATTGTTGGTGTCTTTTTCCACGGCAGAGACAGTTTTTTAGTATTAATTCAGGCTACGCGAACACCAAGGGGACCTTGTCTCTAAGAGCGTTCTCGTTAGCTGCACTGCTGCGGTTCTCTACGTGTAGCACTGGTCAGGAGATTCCGGGCTGTCTGCTTATGTCATTACCAAGTCGGTAAAGTGAGCAGGTGTAACGACACCAGTGTTTTCAGTTATTGTATTTGATGAATGGCTTTGTTAGATAGCGACTTGACTGCTTCACCTGTCTTTTATGTAACGTTACAGAATAAACAGTGAGGTAGCAAAGGGTGTTGTTGGTTAACTTGGGTTGGATGACAGGTATGTATTCGGTAACTATTGAAGGTGACATCCAATTAACGTGTATGTAGCGAACACTTGCTTTGCTTTTTGGTTGTATAAAATGTTCAGGATGCACCAAAGCTGAGTTGTTTATTACCATTACTTTGAATATCTTACCCCGATTCACGGTACTGTGTTTTGCTGCATCATGTATTATATCGTGGGCTGACTGCAATAAACAGTTATGTCTGGATGTCATGCATTGGGCACAACTGTTTATTGCAGTCAGCCCTCGATTATGTTGGTTTTCGGTTCAGTAGTACCAGTTCTATTAACACATCCATGGTTTCATCAGCGTTGACAAGGCTTTTTGATACACAGTGGCTGCTGTAGTTGCAATACGTGTTTAAAAAAGTGAGGCGCTAGAGTGCATTATTCCTTTGAATGTAATACACGATTCCAAAGCTGGATGGGAGTAATTCCTACACAATTTCCCTTTTAAGTAATGAATCGAGCAGTGTTTCATTGTTAGAAAGCATGCTGCAAATGCGAAACTGCCTGTTGACTGTAAAAATGTAATGCGATCCGTTTGTAACTGCAGTGGACACGACTGGTTACGCACGGAACGGTAAATTGTGGCCTAATTATCAAACAATAATGATTACAGAACAAAATCAACGTTGGACATAAATTTCGGTATTAGATCTTTTATTTTAAGCTCAACTACATGTGTTGGGAGATATATTTTCAATAACAGCGTCGGGTGGAAGTTTAGTAACAAAAATTTTTCGTCCACCATTTCAACCAGTTTTCGAATAAAAAAATCTAATCTTATTTTCTTTGTTGAATGTATCACAATATTTATTTCTGTACAGTCGAACATGTCCATATGGGGTATTTTGGGCAAGGATAGGCCTATTGGTTTGAATTCAAAAACATTTACCAGGGCTCCAGACTGCCTGTAAATGGTCGCATTTTGCCCCTAAAATTTGAGACAGTGCGAGTAAATTTTTCATCTGCTTGCGCATGTGCGACCAGTAAATTTGCCGATTTTTTTTTTTTTTTTTATTGTTATTAAATATTTTTTGTTGCTGACAAATGTCTGCTCCTCATTTCAGCCCAGTTGTTGGCGATAATGCACAAATGAGTTGGTTAATAGCTGATGAACACCAAAGAAAAAGAATGTGGGCCAATGTTTGTGCGGGGGGTGTGAGTGGGGGGCAAATGACCACTGTTATTGGCTAATATGTGAAAAGAGGCGGGTCTTGGGGTTATCTACAGGTATATGTAATGTGAATATAGGCCACTAGATGGCAGTATTTACCTTTTTTTTGTTAAGCTCAGACTGGAGTCATGTTTAGACATGTCCTGGACATGTCTGGGGCAAGTCTCAGAAAATTAAAAAAAAGAGGTCTAAATGTGGGTGGGGTCTGCAAAAGAGTATGTAAGGAAAAGAATTGAGACAGTAAAGTAGTAGGAGAAATTGCAAGAAGATGACCAGACCTGCCATTCTGTTCAAGACCTGTGACATTTCTTTTGTGGATTTATTTGCCTGTGTTTGAGCATTTTCATTATCCAGGACATCACCAAGCCACCCCACAAAAAGGGACTGTAAATATTTCTTTTTTTTTCCTATTCAATCTTGGTCAGTTTAGTTAGTTGTTGTGTTTAATTAAATGTGTTTAAGTTTTTAAAACTGTGTCTGTCATCCCTTGCTGTTGCTGTTGCTGTTGTGTTGTAGATTGTAATAAGAAATTGGGGCCATAACATATAAAACACCCTTGGTTTCACTCAACTCCTATGAACAATGGCGAAGAAGACCATCAGTGCTTACTTTCTCCTCAGTTAACCTAGTGTGCCTTTTCGAAGACAGCCTTTTTCGCACATTACACACAGGGCTTAAAGCTCGAAAAATTGCCATGCCGGAAATATTAAATTATCGAATGAATGAAATCCAAATAAATAAATAAATAAATTAGTTGCGTCCTAACGCACTTTGTGATGGTCAGAGGTGTATAGTAACGAACAGTAGCCTACTTAGGTAGTTTTTTTTTTGAGGATTTGTACTATACTTAAGTTTTGACTTTTACTCTACTGCATTTAAAAGATAAAAAGTATTCTTTCACTTCGTTACGTTGACATTGGCCACTTCGTTACTCTTTACGAATTAAAATATGAGTGTAACTCATAAGGATTGTCTGGATTTAGCGCGTTCAAGAACAGGGTCGGCCTATCTTTGAACAGATGTTGATGCCAGCGGACATGAAGCTGCAAATTTATGCACGCAGTTACAAAATTCTATCACTAGATGGCACACCAGGATCAGTTATTGAACATTCACAAGCAAGCCAAGCTGAAACACGGTTTTAAGGATGAGTTCACTCCTAATTTAAATTCAGGATTTCTACTTTTAAAGCATTTACATTGTCGTATTGACACTTTTAGTTAAGTTAATCCTTAAAACATTATAGTTTCTGCATTTATTGCCAAAATAGTTATCAGTAATACTATGAAAATGAGAGAAAATATGAATATTTGTTTTTCAAGTCAATTTACACTGTGCGCCCCTAAATTTTCTGCTTGTGCCCCATAAAATTTAAAGTTTAGGGCCACTGTGCTCCTAGCAAAAAAATTCAGTCTGGAGCCCTGAGTTTACTAGAAAATGAACTTGCCATGTGAAGCATGTAATATTGACCCAATTTCAGAGAATAATAGTCTACTGATTGTTAAGTCTGTGTTGCACTTTATTACGTTGATTGATCAAATGTGTTGGTCAATAAAGAGCATTTTCAGGAAACAAGTTTGGGGTCACTTTTTAGTGTGAACTTTAATATTTTAAATATTGTGCCTAGTTAGAAGGTTTCTTATTAATAATTCAACTGAAAGTATGATTTCTGCCATTAGTTCTCTAAGACTCCCTTTCATATTCGAGCAACACAGGTACTGTAGCGGAAATATCCTTCAATGAATCGATATTGAATCAAATCGGAAATCGAATCGAATCGGGACCTTGTGAATCGAAATCGAATCGATTCAGGAAATCAGTGGCAATACCCAGCCCTACTAGTTTATGTGACTTCAGTTTTTAAGAGTTTTTTTTTTTTTTTTTTTTATAATTTGAGTTAAGAAATTCCATTCACTGTTGCATGCGTATTTGTGCCTATATTGAATAATGCAATATGTGTTTGAAGAATTGGCAAGATTTTGCCTTCCAGATAAAGCAGGTTGCTGATTGCTGTCAGATATGTCTCCATCAGAGCACGCAGAGACAGCGAGGGGGGAATGTGCACGTTGTGTGACAGCTGCTGGCTTATTCACGTTTGGTCAATCTGAAAACCGGCCCTGTGCAGTCTTCAGCTCTACTTATTTAGCTTGGCTACCTCTCTATCAATGCCTTCCAAGAACAACAGGCCTGTCATTTTTATACGCTGTCAGGCAGAGACCAGGATGTGGCCTAAAACAAAATGTAAAAAAAAAAAAGCATTCAGAGAAATTGGTACACTTTCTCAAGCTTGCGAAGTGTGAAGACTCCACTGAGAACCTTTACTGGAGAATTAGTACTATTTTTTTCATGCTTTTTTATCGTCTGTGTAAATGTTCATTTTTATATAATTGCCCCAATCAATCATGGTTGTAACTGTTGTTTGGGTCTCTTTGGAAACCGTAAACTGTAGTAGATATAAACATGTTTTTGGGTAAACCTTCAAGCACTTATAAATGCTCAGATTTTGAAAGGTCCATCTTTTATTCCTTGTTTAGTGAGGATAATGAATAATTACTTAAACTTGCTTGCCCCTGCTCAGTTATGGTTTAGTTCTACCACTTCAGAACTATAACACAGGTCAGGAGGCCCGAGTGCCTTTTCAGTTTGCATTCGACAGTGTCAGTGGCTTGGACTTGCTAGTGTCTCCAGACGGCCAGTGAAAACAGATGTCTGCCTTTCCTGAGTACAGTATTAGGTTGGCCTCCAAGATTAACGAAGCATTAACACTTCATCATTTTGCACTTATATACGATCCTTAAACTATGGGTGAGGAACATTTGGAGAAATTTGCTTTGTAGAAGTCTATGAAGGTGAGCTTGTTTTGGACCCCTGCTGCTGCACTGCTGCCCAATGCCCTAGCATTGAAGGAGCGGAGCTTTTCTCCTCAGCCTGTTCAGCCAATCGGCGTGCGGCGTTTGGTCCTTTAGCAGCTCGTGGGACATTGGCTGGCTGTTTACTCCTGTCAGCCATGATGAGCATTCTCTCTCTGTCCATGGCTGCCCATGTCTTCAAATGGTGTTGTCAGTCTGCATTCATTCAAACTGCAACGCAGCCAGTTATTCACAACTGTAGATGGACTAGTTTATGATAAAATCTCTATTTGTTAGTAGCTGGAATCTGGAGGGCATCAAAGCACTGCCAGTGTCTCCAACATGGGTTTGATACGGACTCAAGCCTTGTATCAGACTTAGTCAAACTTCAGTTTTTCAGGCTATTTTTCAACATTTTCACCTTATAGGAATATTTAATAATAATAATATAGGAAATTTAGCAAAAAGTGTTGAAATTTAGTGGCCCCCACATATAAATTAAGTATTAAGACGTTACAGTTGGCTTGCTGCCGTTCAGTGATGAGCAGGCATTTGTCCTGCATTGACAGCCTGGTATGACAATGGGAATGGTCTTGGCTAATATGGTCCCTGGCCTCCGTTTCTGCTCAGGAGGGGAGACTAACCCAGCGCTGACCTGCTTAAGCGTTGCACTACCTGAGCTCTCAAAACTCTCCGTCCTGCTGTTCACCTTTGCAGAGACGGATCAAGGCCCGGCCCTCATGGTTCACAGCTGGGGTGAAAGGTCATTGCCTGACCAGTGTTGGAACACACAGCCTGCTCCCTCTAAACTAACTCCACTCCCTGTGCATATATTAAACTGTGCACAGCTTACCGCTGCTGCTGTTATTGTTGTGTTTAATTTGTTTCTCCATTATGAAAATCAAGTGTGCCCCAAGAAGTTAAAGGGCACTTTAATGATGTGTGCGGAACTAAAGGGGAACAGAGAGCACACAGGTCCAGTGCCAGCGAGTGTGTTTGAGCGCTCTAATTATTTTCACTGTTATTAATGCAGGATGAATGTCCTCATAACTGTTTATGTATTTGCATCGCGGATGGGCTGCTCAGCTTGGCTTGTGTTTATAAGTTTGACTCTGGAGAAGTGCGGTAAATGAAACAGCAGACCTTAAAATATTGAGCCGCGTCGGTGTGAAATATTTCACAAGTATCATTTATCTCAGGAGAGGGATTACGGAACATGCTGAAGTCTTTGAAACGCCGAGCTTGAGTGTGTGTAATATTCATTATTACATATGCAGCAATGAGTATATCAGCTGTCGTTGACTGCACTGTATAGCTCATCGCTTTACCTCTTGTGTTAGCATTTTGTATAGGCGTGTTTCTGACTGGCTGTGTGGGTGCAACATAAATCTCAATTTTAATGGCACCTAAGTGTTTATATTTATGGCAAGCAGGCCAATTCTGTGTATCACTGTAAAGCTTTAATGTTTAGGCCAGGCATTGGTTGCATAAGCATGGCTTTAGATGCCAACTGAAGATCCCTCTGTCTGTGATCTTTGCCAAGCCTCAAATTACCCACCCCTTGCTGACCTCAATGTGGGTTGCAGAACAGTTGAGCCATTCCTGTTTTCCTAGCTAAATGCAAGGTATGTTTGGTTCTGTATAAAGATTCAATTGAATCCTCTGCAGAACTGCGATGGAATATGGCGATGAGTCGTGCCTGTTAGCTGAGTGAGCGGAGTTGTGATTGACTGGAATTGCAAGATTGCCAGACTTGCCCCCAGAGTGTAAGAGGAAACAGGCCACTGTGTGTGTTGTGGCAAATGGGCATGATTTGTGTGAAAATGCACTTTGAGGGGGAGCAGTGGAGATGGACCGGCCTGAACTGCACTGCTGCCTTCACATTGGGGCGCTGACAGCGGGGTGTAGTTTTGTGCGGTCATTGGTCTGCCGTGCGGTGGAGCGAGAGAGGAGAGGAAGACGACGAGAGGTCTCCAGTGAAACCTGTGATGGTGGAGTCCGCGATCAGTGGCAAGATTCACTTGACAGTGCAGTCGAGACTTACGCTTGTAACATGACCGTCAGAATCGGCCGTAACGCCTTGGTGAGTGTTGGATGGGGCTGGGTTCCTGTGTGCATCCCTTCAGCTGTAAAATCTACCCTGTGTCCCTACTGCTGCTATCCTGGCTGAGTGCTACGCAATTGGCAGTATCGGGCCTTCATCTAACTGCTCAATATTATAGTGCCCCTAATTTTGGCGAACTATGGTCAAGTGCCTTAAGAATGAGCTGCTGAGGGATTGAGGAAATCTTGGAGCTGTGGTGCCCAGCCCTGTTCTTGGAGAACTTCCATCCTGAAGGTTTTCACTCCAACCAAAGCAAAGCACTTCTCATTCCCCAGTCAGAGCACTTCATGAGCTGCAGGTTAGCCATGTTATGGTGGAGTGAAAACCTGCTGGATGGCCGCTGTCCAGGAACAGAGTTGGAAACCTCTGTCTTGGAGTATACCATTGTTATTTTCCTGTTGTATGAGATTATACATGACCTAACATTTGGACAAAATGGTGAAAAAAAATGTGCAGCACTACTGAATTTAATTATACGTTGTGATTGTTTGTATTACTGACCTCTAGATGCACTTTGTTTATGAGAATCAACTGGGCGGTTTTGCCACAGATATTTATTTTATTAGTTTTTTACTGGGATGATCTGTAAAATACATCTAATGAAATGTTTGATATTTTCAGGTCTGCTTCAAAGAAAATCTGTATAGACAGTTTCTTTCTCTGCGTATTTTCATGGCATTAGAAACTCCTGTCCCAGCACTGCATTGCCTGTTACAAAGCCAAAGAAATTCTGCCTGGGTCATGACCATTGCAGGAAATTTACAGCCCTTTCACCACCAGTGAGATTGTTTAATCATGAGGGTTTTTTTCAGTTATGAGATCATGCTTGGTTTTTATGCCATCAGCAAGGCTTTGACATGCCAGAGAGATGTCGTATGTTTGCATGGCTAGTGATTTATTTAGAGCAAATCAAGCTGGATTTATTTTCTTTTCATAAGCTGTATTTTTATTTTTACTTCCAGGTCCTCAAAAGAGAGATATCTATGCAAATGAGTAGTGTTCTCTGCATTACTCCTAATAAGGTGTCATATAATTTAATTCCACGGTTCACTTGTCAGAAAGTGCTTCAAATCCCACTCCAGTTTTGAGGTTTAATGGATCTTTAGCACTCGCTTCACAATTAGTGGTCCCAGTTTTCCTTTTAATGAAAATCAGATTAAAGCATAATCTAATTAAAATTCATTTTAATCCCGGCTATCAGACGCACTGGCTGCCATTTTGTGCCTTAGCTTTTTGGTGTCAGATTCTGTTAGCTTGCTTATGAGTGTTGGGCCAGACTATCAATGAGGGAATGTGTGTTTATGTGTATGTATGTATGTGTGTGTGTGTGTGTGTGTGTGTGTGTGTTTTGGAATTTGTGAATAGGCCTGCCAGTTTGCTGCTTCACTTAAAGGACATTAGCCCACGCCTGCTCATGCTAATTATATTCTTAAGTCATGGCTTCAATTTATATTACAGAAATCAGTGATATCATCACTAAGCAAACGTGGCTTCATAGCTCTTGACGAACACTATTTTTCCTTTGGAAATATATCTATTTTGTGTATATCAACCAAATCAGAATGGGCCAATGGTTACTGAGTCCTATGTGCCCTTGCTCTGTTCTCAATTTTCTTATCTACATTTATAAGCAGTGAAACATTGATGAATCTGATGAGCTTAAGGATGTACTTCAAGCGAACTGTGTGATTGGGCGTGTGATAAGATGCAGTGGAATACATGTCGTCTGCTCATATTATTTAATGATAGAAATGAGATCAGATTAGTCTGGCTCCTTGCTTCCATTTAACTTTAAAGCTACTTTCACACTGGACGCGAAACAAATTTTTCGCACGACAGATTACATTCAAAGTCAATGCAAAGACCCGAATACAAGCAAAACGCCAAGAACAGATCAGTTAACTGGCCCAAACCAATTATGGCATTGCAGCCCTGACAGTGGGCCCTCCCTAATTTCCAGAGCCTTTTCTGGTCTCTGACTCCCTATCGTACATTTTTCCTCTACTGACATGGACGTTCAGCTGTATTCATATTATGGCTCATATTTCTTGCGTTAGATTGTTAATCCGGCTATTTTGCCCATTTCGAGCGTAAAGCTGAATTTTGAAGCCAGTGTGAAGTGCTGTGATGCTCTTTGTGTTGGTTTTATCCACATGAAGGTTTACACTCATTGGGAAGGGGTGTAACCTGATTATGGGGATTCCAAAAAATGGCAGACGACTGATCGACTCAGCTTTTGAGCCCTTCTAAATCCCCATTGTTGTGTGTCAGGTGTTGGTCAAAATCTTCCCTATTGGTGGTGTGTTGTCTGTCATACTTGGACTTGTTATAGGTAGTTGGACATGCCCTTGCGGGTTTTTGGATTGGGAATAACATCAGGTTTGGGGAGACTGTTGCTGTCATCCCGTAAGTAGGCTGCCCTATTGGCTTGGAGTTCTGGACTCGGTTAGCGGATGGGGAAACGCACCTCAAATCCTTTATTCCCCACTAAAATCCATTTTGACAGTGGGGCAAGCTGTGTTTGTAATGGGGTGGAATGGTCAGATGTGGATATGCCTGTGTCACACTGGGACCTGTCATTTTCTGACCTGTTTAAAATCAGGACGTGCTTGAGCAAGAGCACTGCAGCTGTGCCAATTCCCCTCTCTGTAGCAGATTTCTGTAAACCCAAAAAATGTGGCTGCCCGCCTGTCCCCATACACACACACACACACACACACACACACACATATACACACACACACACACACACACACACACACACACACACACATATACACACACACACACACACACACACACAACTCTCAGCTGCAGTCTCCCATCTGCTTCAGTTTTGGGGTCCTTACATTCGTTTTGTGTGGTCCCTGTCAAACACGAGGCCCTGCACATACTGAGATTATTCCAAACACAACTTTCTCGATTTTATTGCCTGTTGTTGGCAAAATTTTGTGGTCACCCACCTCAGTTGTAAAAAAAATGACATGCATAAATTCTATATTGAGATTGAGAGGGTTTTTCCCAATTCCTGATCATTCAGTCTTGGAACATTGGGACGGTGAAATGGCAAAGGAAGGATTTTAAAAACTGCTTCAAAACCTTTTCTGTAATTTCTGATTTCTAAGTGATGGGTGTTTGGCTTTAGTACAGCCGTTGGCGTAGGTTTGATTTTACCTTTGTGACCTTTGCTGCTGTAGTGCTGTACTTGATGTTCTCAGCTCACCTCATTGTGCTCAGAAATGTTGGTGTGATGGCAGTCGTGATGTGGTTTATTTTGAGATGTGTCTAAAAAATGCAATATCTGCGTATTCTTACACCCTGTCCTATATCTGCAGCACGGCTAAAGGCTCACAGGCTGGCTCTAGAATCAGGGGAACGAGGGCATAAATTAGGGGCTTAAATAACCTCTGTCATTGTTCTGAATACAGCCTCCAAGGTTTTCCTCACTATTTATGCTTGTTTGCCTGGATTAGAGAATCTAGCATTTTTCACTGCATTTCACTCATTTCCCCATAACGATGATGACGCCTACGTATATCGATGGACCTTTTCCCTAGCCTCCCCTGGGGTCGTCATGGGGATAGGGAGGGGGGGGAGTCTATGTGGAAAAGATTTAAACTGGTGTGCAGTAAGACAGATACAATGATTTACTTAGAAGAGTTAAATTGGAGAAAAAAAAAATTTCAAATGGAAAAACTATCAATCATCTTCTTTCATGCATATTTTCAGGAATGGTGCAGTAATTTGCACAGATTATTTGGGTTCTCCCTAAAATTAAATGTGGAATCTTTTGCACTCAGTTTTAAAGTGCCTCACTGGGAAGATGAAGGTCTCCATCTTTGTTTTTGATCAGTGACTTAAGTGTTGAACTAATTGAAGCGATGAAATACTTGCACAAGGATAAAACCATGGGCTTTCCACGAAACTTTTTGATTGGTTAAATGTTCTTATCTTTGTCCCTTTGATGTTAGAGTGTGGAAAAGGTTTGATTTTGATAGACACTTTGCTACTCTACACTCCAAGCAAGGGTGTTGGTGGCATTTTAGTCCTTGTTACAATAATTACAACTATATGATCTCTTCCCAAACATGCCGGTGAAATTTTACCATATCCTCAGTCTGCTCTGATTGTTAGCAGTACCTTCTAAAATAGCCCTTGGTGCCTGTCTCTATTTTATCTTTAAAGTAGCGGATGAAGTTTCAAACTGAATTAATGAAATCAGTTTCATCACTTTGGTGAAAGAGGCATGTGATTAAGTTTTTTAAAGTAGAGCCGATGGGTTTCTCATTGATAAAACTGTTCTCATTTATATCAGAACTCTTGATATGAACTGAAGCTCACAGGCCTCTTATGACTTTAAGAGTCAGATGTGGGAGCGGAATTCACATCTTTAAGTCATCTCCTAATAACTCAACTTCAAATTATTATTTTACCTCTTTTGCTCTCTCTCTCTCTGTCTATTTGTCTCTTTCCCTCTAAAGATGGTGCTTCAGGATTGTATCGTGCACAGAGGTGGAGGTTTAGCTGAAATAATCAGCGAGGTGCCGGGTTTTATTCTGTTTTGTTTAGTGGGCTGGGATGAGGGAGGTTAAGATCTGAGTTTGTGGTGCAACGGTGAGAAATTGACTCCTTGAAGGTACTGTTCATATTCAGTTTCTCTCTCTCTCTCTCTCAGTCATTCAAATTCAAAGAAGCTTTATTGGCATGAATGGAATAAGCATCGTTGCCAAAGCATAACAATAAACAATCATATACAATATAAACAACATAAATTGGGTGCTGGAGATACAATGAAAAAGATATTTATATACAGTTCATATGAAATGAAATCAGCAGTATTAGATTGTAGAAATAATGGTCATGCATGTGAAATCTGGCTACATATGTTGTCTGGGAGTTCTGATTGAACATTTATGTTTTTCTCTAATGTCATGGCAGAGCGTTACATATTGTGCAGCTAAATTTGTAAATGGTGGATCTTTTCCTAAACAGTTTCAACAGTTTAGCAGGTGTTTTTCTCTGATATGTTGAGTCTGCTGCTGTAACCTGCTGTAGGAAAGCCTCTCTCTCAGTTTGGTACAGGGGACAGGAGAGGAGAAAATGGAGCTCAGTTTCTACTCCCCCTGAAGAACAGTTTTTACATACTCTCAGTTCTCTGGGCTTCCAATCTGTTCTATACCGACCTTTATCAACCAGTAGTTGATGGTCATTGAGTCTGTACATTGTTAATGTGCGTCTCTGTTTGGGTTTTTTTTTACGCTGGCCAGACACTGTACTGGAGAATATTCTCTATTCAGTAAGCAATAGCATTCTAATTTATTGATGGATTTAATTTCAGTTCCCCAATTGTCAATGTAAGCAGCTTTGTTCCCTTTGTCTATAGATGCCAGGTGAGTTTTGGAGAGATTATGAAGGCGTTGGATTTTGAGGTGGCAGGTTTCTCTGATGTTTCTCAGAGGGTCTGCCTCTGGACGGAGGCTGTTACTGAGAAAGGCTTTGTGGTGATGGGAATCAGGATCAGCTTGTGCGAAGTGAACCTGGAACTTAACCGACCTTTTGTACATGTGTAGGGAGAGAGGGAAGTGTCCCAGCTCTGCTCTACATGCAAGGTTTGGACAGTTTCTGAGGACCTTGAGGATTTCCTTGCAGAATTGAAGATTAAATGTTTCTGTTGGTGTTGTGTCCCATGAGGTGTGTCTCTGGGTAATTTGAGGGCCCCACACTTTTCTTCCATACATAAGGATGGGTTGAATAGTTTTAGCCAAATATTAATTGGAGGTTTGAATTTATGTATTCAACTTTTTATGCTATAGTAAGCCCTGCGTGCCTTATCTGTGAGGGAGTTTATCGCTCTGTTAAAGCTGCCAGATGCACTGATGATGACGCCTAGGTAGTTTTATTCCATTGTATGCTGAAGTGTGGTCCCTCTTACAGTGAAAACATGCTCGGATACTTGTGACCTGGCCTTTTTCTGGAATATAATGGCTTTAGTTTTGTCCAGGTTAATATCTAATGCTCAGTTTTGACAGAACTCGGTTCACATTCAGTTTCTCTCTCTCTCTGTCTGTCTCTGTCTCTGTCTCTCTCTCTCTCTCTCTCTCTCTCTCTCTCTCTCTCTCTCTAGGTTTTGAGACAGCAAGGTCTTTCGCCCTGCATGGAGCTCATGTTATCCTGGCGTGTCGGAATAAGACTCGCGCGAGCGAAGCCGTTGGTCTGATCCAGCAGGAGTGGGTAAGTCAGCCACGAGCATCTGCTCACACAGGCCGTAGTTTAGCCCCAGATCAGAGCTGATCCCCCCTTTAGGGCGAGGAGGGATGGGTCATCATTGCATCAGGTCACATGGTCAGCGTGCCATGTAGATGTGTGCGATTCCTGGGCGGTGAACTGTAAACCGCACACAGGGGCAGCTGGTAAAGGAAGTTGCTGCTCCTTATATTTCTTGCTGCGGGTATCGTCTTGTTCTGCAGTGACAGGCCCATGTTACACTTTTCGGGCCAAATGGAGATTTTTAATTCTAAAAAAAAATGTAATTTGCGTGTTTCGTGCCAGCGGGCTGGCAGTGGCGGATGACAGCTGCCAATGCTGATTTATCAGAAGGTTTGTGTCTGTGAGTGGGAGGGGCCGAGGCTCTGTTTGAGCTAATTTACCACAGCCTTCATTCCCTCTTATCCAATCACATCTGCCCACACATTTCAGTTACCAGCAGTTCGTCTGCAATCAGTCCTCACGAGTGACTCTGCCCTTCCCGTGATCGGCCAGACCTCGGCCAGTGAGAGTGAGCTCTATAATCGCCTTTACTGTGGGCGGAGGAGTCTGGAGTTGGGCGGGTGATAATTAACTTTGATTATTGCACTAATATTATGGCACTTCGACAGACACACAGATTTATTACTCTGGTAAAATAAACAAATGAAACGCAGGTGGTGAAGCAGAAAGAATAAGCTATTACAGAAGTTTAATTACAACCAACCTGGGGCTGTGAGAGAATTAGTTGATTAATTACAGGATGCTTATAGATTACAGCAAATCGTAAGCATTTTAACCAGGAAAAATATATATTCAAAGAAAGCCCTTGCCAGTTTGACTAATTTGCCGTCGCTGACGATACTACAATCCATCTCGACATGTTTAACAAATACTCAGGCTGCTCTGAGGCATTTTATAGGGACTTGAGCACTCTGGTTTAAATAATGAATTTCAGATAGCATGACAGCTGTTTATTTCGGGCATATAGCTCTGAAGGAGGTGTAATCCAGACTGCAGAATATTTCCCTGGTAATTACAGGCATTTAAACCCTTTTAAGTGAAATGGGAGCAGTCCATTATGATCCATCATTCAAACAACAAACAAATTAAAACATGAGAAATCTCTGCGTTGTGTAGGCCGTGGGCTGCCTGTGTTTGTAGCGGAACGCGCAGCCCCCTAATTAAAGCTCTGACACAGACATGCGCGGCTTACAGTGGTGTGTGTCCTAGACTTATAAAATACATTGCCTAATGCTTGCAAATCCATTTTAACCGCAAATTGTGATTAAAAAGATGTGATTGTTTATTCTTGTATTGGACTCAGGTCAAATTTTTTTTCCCCAAGTATTCACAAAATTAATTTTTGCACGAGGGACAGTGGTTTCATAGCCTTAATGATTAATCAATGGCATTTAGTGGTAAACCATCAGATGCATTAATGCTTGTATAGATACAAATAAAATCTTAAAGAAAAATATTTGTGAAGGAGAATTCCTGATTCTCTCTCCACCGGAGGTGATGAACACATCCCGAGCGGAAGGGAAAAGCTTAAAGTGTCAGTAGTGAGATGAGAGATGGGCGAGTTTGTGTCCTCCCACGCTCCTCTGTGAAGGTTAATCAGACAGCCCTTCTTATTCTGCAGTCTGTGGAACAATCAGGCCTTATATCCATTTCCAGGTCGGCCTGAGTTCCTCGTTTGATGCCGAGAGTTTAGTTTCTGTCATGTGAGCAGCGGTCCTCGACTCTCCTATAACTATTGGGGCCACGGGGTTAAGAACATCCTCCTGTGTGAAATAACTCTGTACCAGTGTTAGAAACACCAGAAGTTAAACTTGAAACCAAGAATTAAATTGGTCTTAACTGGTGTCCTAGCCCTGCATTCTCACTCAAAGGTGAAGATAAACACTTGGTACAGCAAATACTAGTTTCTACATACTGGCTGGCCTAAATTATAGTTCTCAGTATAACAACAATTACAAATTTTAAGCTGGCTTAATATTTGGAGTGCGTACCTGTTCTTTCTGTTCCTGATGCTGTCGTTTCTCCAGCCTGGCTTACGCTGACAGGTGTTTGGGTTTGGGGCCCTGCCAGTGACTAAATTCCATCGGCATGACATTATCTTTCAAAATCTTCAATATTTACTGAGAGATTCAATTGCATATTTTGCGTAAACATTCTCCTTGAAACAACTGGGTAAAAAGAGTGGAGAACAGCACCGGTGACTCTTTGTTGGTAGGTCCGAGTTCCTTTTTCCGTCAAAGCAATCACCTACCGCATGCAGCTGCATTATGGCAGATTTTGTCCCTCAGGGTCTAATAATGATGGGTAATATTGAACTCTGATCTGTGTAAAATTAAGCTGCAGCATGAGTGATAATCAAGACTAATTTATGTACAATTTATTTAGATCAGCTGGTTTCCTGATGTTCAAGGGTGTCATAATATCCAGGATATTGCAACAATAAGTTTCCCAATTCCAAAATAGTTGGGAAAAAGTGTATTTTGTGAATAAAATCAAAACACAATGGCCCTTATTTATCAAACTTGCGTACACCAAAAAAATGGGTGTACACCAAATCTCCCGCAAGAATCGGCATTTATCAATCTGAACATGAGCGAACGGTCCGCAAAAATCTCACGCCAGCTCTGACCAGGTGTACGCAAATCTGAAAACAGCGAACAACATGCAGGAACGAGTGCAGCTGTCAAAATGAGTAATAAACCATATGCAGCGATGCGGCCGTCATGCTGTTGTTGTTCTTATTATTAAAAATAAATAGACTAAATAAATGAATGAATAAATAAGTGAATAAAAGAAGGTTGTTTCCAAATATAAGTGTAATTAATTTCTCTACACAGATGTGACGAGTGGCTGCTCGTTTTGTGTGGCACCCAATAAAATGTCATGGAGTAACACGGATAAAAGTACAATGAAGAGTGATCTCTGCAGACTGTATTTTACCAATTACCCTCATGGTGCTCCGATCGAGGCGGGGGGGACTCATCCATGTCCCCACCGGCTTGTATTCCCAAGATGGAGGGGGAGCCTATCAGTGCTGTGACAGCCGGAGGTTCGAGTCTAGTTGGCCTCCACCAACTGTTGCGCTGTTGCAACCCATTTTTTGGAGGCGATCTTAAAATCGGACCGCTTTTTTAACCTACATGTAAAGCATTTCGATTGTCAATTATGTAGGTTATATAACATGAAATATTGTGGATCTATAAATTCAATTTATTAAGGCCGATGTTATTTGCACTTTTACGTGTGGCCAATGCAAAATTTTTTTCTTGACCACACTTGTAAGTGCGAGGGTTGATGACCATTCCAGTGCCGCTTAGAAAGTACCGTTTAAAATAAGTTTGGCCAAGAAAAAAATGTAGCTTTGGACACGCTTAAACTAAGTGTGGGCAATGGAGAAACGTGCATCATGGCCACAATAATAAGTGAGTCTAACAAGAATTTTGGTCATTTAAGTGCGTCCAAGCACAAAAATTAAGTGTGAATAGTCAGTTCGATTTTTTTTTTATGAATTAACTCAAATCTCTGCTGCACCCCGGTTTTCCACCCCAACGGGGTTTACTACTACTGCAGCTGCAATAGTTTTCCAAACTGCAGCCTACTGGGCTCCCTTTATGCCACTACTCAGACTTCCAAATAAAATAATTTTGTTTTTCTCCATCTATCGTCGGCCTGCTGATAAAACCTCGTATCTTCAAAATGATAAACTTTACAGGAGAGCAAAAAAAAAAAAGTTTAATTTTGCATGTAAGAATGCAGTTGAGCTGTGTTCGGGTAGGATGACTATTTTTCCTCCAAGAATGTATCCAATCAATGAAATTTTGTATTTTGCAATGTATATGCTATTATCGTGGACATAAGAGTTTTTGTTTCTCATCAAATTGTAGATACGAGGTTTATCAGCAGGCCGACGATATTTCCTCCTCAGTGTAGTTCTTCTTTGCAGTCTTTCGAGAGTCCATGTCGTAAAGTGGGCAGGACTATGCCTCTCGGAGCATGAATTTATAGGGGCGTGTCATGTAAATTACGATGGTTTCTGCCGTCGGATTTATCAATGCCACGGCAGTTCTACACCGAAATCTGCGACATACACACTTTTAGTAAATCAGACGTGACACCTGGTGAACGATGATATTTACACCAGAATCTACACCAGATCCTACGCAAGTTTGATAAATGAGGGCCATTGACTTTGATATCACACCAGCTAGTATTTTATTCACAATAGAACAGAGATAACTTAGCTAATGTTGAAACTGAGAAATTTTACACTTTTATCCACAAAATGAGCTCATTTCAAATTTTATGGCTGCTACTCTTCTCAAAAAAGTTGGGACAGGGGCCCAACCATGGTGTAGCATCCCCTCTTCTTTTTAACACAGAGTGAAGGTGTCTGGGCATTGAGGAGACAAGTTTCTTGAGTTTAGCCATTGGAATTTTATCCCACTTGTTTACTACTGGCTTCCAGCTGCTGGAGAGTTTTGGGTTTCCTTTGACAGACTTTTTGTTTAATTTTGCACCAAATTTCTCAATCGGTGAAAGATCAGGGCGTAGGATCAGGATCATGGGCCTATTGACATTTACTAAATGGGCCCAGGAATACTTCAAGAAAGCATTGTCTGTAAACACAGTCCACCGTGTCATCCACAGATGGCACCTAAAACTCTATCATGCAAAAAGGAAGCCATTGTTGAGCATGATCCAGAAGCCCCACCGTGTTCTGTGGGCCAAGGCTCATTTAAAATGGACTGTAGCAACGTGTCCTGTGGTCAGACGAGTCCAAATTTGACATTCTTGCTGGAAATCATGGGCATTGTGTCCTCCGGGCTAAAGAGGAGAAAGACCACCCCTCCTGTTATCAGCGTTCACTTCAAAAGCCAGCATCTCTGATGGTATGGGGATGCGTTAGTGCATATGGTGTGGGACACTTGCATGTTTTTAAAAGCACCAGGAATGCTGAAAAGTATATTAAGGTTTTAAAGCAACACATGCTCCCCTCCAGACGACATCTAATCCAGAGAAGGCCTTGTTTTATTTCAGCAGGACAATGCAAAACCACATACTGCAGCTATTACAACAGAATGGCTTTGTAGTAGAAGAGTCTGTGTGCTGAACTGGGCTGCCTGCAGTCCTGATCTTTCACCGATTGAGAAGATTTGGCACATAATTACACGAAAAGTCCCAAAGCGGAGCCAAAACTCTCCAGCAGCTGGAAGCCTGTATTAAACAAGAGAGGGATGCCCAATGCCCAGACGCCTCCATTCTGTATTAGAAAGAAGAGGGGATGCTACACCATGGTAAACGGGCCCCTTTCCCAATTTTTTTAAGACCTGTAGCTGCCATCAAATTTGAAATGAGTTAATTTTGTGAAAAAGATTTTTAAATTTCTCAGTTTCAACATTTGCCAAGTTATCTCTGTTCTATTGTGTATAAAATACTGGCTGGTGTGATTGGAAAATCATTGCATTTTGATTTTATTCACAATTTACATTTTGTCCCTACTATTTCGGAATTGGGGTTGTATTTTATGAGTAAACTCGTGTTTGCTTCAGTTTTCCAGTTGCTAATTTTGTCAGGATAACTGGTGGAAGGAAAAATTTGCTTACGCACTGGCTCTCCAGGACTGAAACTGCCCACTTCTGGGTTAGACTGAGTATCAATGCTTAACGGTGCAGTCAGAAAAAAGTCACTTGAGCAGATGACTGTTTAAACATGCTTTTGTGCTTGAGGAAAAGAAGATTTTTAGGCTACCAGATTAAAACACTGAAGTGTATGCATCAGTTTTATGCCATAGTGTCTCCCTGTGATCCTTGAATGAACTCTGATCTCAGCAGGGTGAACTGTGGGGTAAAACGAAAGGTTGCTTAGCAAGGTAAAGTGTGGGGTCGATCTGTGGCTCCCCGGCTCCACTCTCTGTCCCCATCTCCTGAGTGGCCCCTGTGGGGTCTCCTCGCCGTGGCGGCATGCTCAGAGTTCCAGCTCTGTGATTGGCTCTTCTCTCAAGAGGCTGCCGGTTACTATTATAGAGTCAAACTGAAGTGGGCCCTCCTTTCTGTTCGCTTCGTAAGAACTTCAATCTGGTGAGCTGAGCGGCTGCTCTCTTTGGGGGGGAGGGGGGAGGCAAAGGCAGTGTGTTCTTTCTGTTGGGGGGAGGGAGGTTTCAGGCCAGGGTCAGAGTCACAGAAGCCCTGGAGTATGCACCCAGCCTCAGTTATCACTGAGCATGTGTTCCGGCTCAATAAAACTGGAGCACCTCTTCACCCCTCCATTGTGTAAACAAGGAAATCAAAGTTTCCTGGAGAGTTAGGGAGGGGGGGAGAGAGTGTGAGAGATTTACTACTGAGCTTGTGTGGTGTAATGCTTGTGAAGGATGCAGTGTCTGTGCAGAGTCACCTCTCCACTTCTCGGGTAAACTGTCATGTCACAGTGTTTTACGCTACTTTGTCGTAGTTTGTTGGAGAAAAGCCAAAAACGACAGTGAGCGGAGCGTGTCTATCCTGCTCCAGCCCCAGCGCAGTCTTTCGTCAGGTGGAGATGTGCGCATAATGAGCTGTTAAATTGGTGTCAAATGTTGATGCATCTGAGAACTGGGATTGACTCTGGCAGCATTTAAGGTCCCTGACAGCCTGTTTTTTTTTTTTGCTGGGCTCTAGGCGGATGCGCTTGCCTTCCAAAAACTGCTTTGTGCTGCTGAGTCGATTGCTGTGGAAGTTTGGCAGGATATGGCAGCACGCAGTCCTGCTGAATATAAGTGTGTGTGCTACAGCGGTTACCAGTGTCTGAAATCTTTGGACAGATTAGCCTAATCCAATTTAAAGCAAATACTCTTTCTTTTTTGCTTAAGGGTTAGTTTTGATGCTTTGCTTTTCAACTTAAGCCACTGTGTGACCGAAGTGGAGATTGTGATGAAAGTAATTCATTTCTATATTGCCGTGACAAAATCTATGTGAGGGCGCATGACCTTTCCTGAAGGCACTTTGTGCTTGTTGTATGTTCCTTATTATGTCTGAAATAACATGCAGACCCGTACAAGATTCAAACGGCTCAAACAATTAAAAACAATCTTCTCTTCCTGCCCTCAGTAAAGGAAATGAGGAATTTGGGGTCCTGATTTATTTTAATCAGGAGGGAATAATCTAACATAAATCTCCTCTGGAGAAGAGAAATGGCCCTTAGGGCTGGAGAAAAACATTATCAATAGCCAGGGAAAGAGGAATGATTGTTCCAATTCACTGCTTAATTGACTTAAAAGCCTAATGAAAAAGCAGTGCCGTCTAGCCTGAGCTCACTACATCTGCCAGCAACTGTGCTCTGTTAGTGTTCACTTTCCACTGCCTCTTGTGCTGCATAATTACATTATTTTAAATGATTCACTCTTACAATTGACATTCTTCTGTAGTCAGTAATTAAAAGTTTGCATATAAAACAAATCATAGACACTAATTCTGTGAAATCAGTCTTTTCACTGAGTGAATGGTGGGGTGTACGAAAGCCGTGTATGTTTGCTAGGTTTAATAGATCTGACCCATTTAAGAGTACTAAATTATTCCAAAATAAAGGTTTGAATCACTTTTCTGAACATAAATCAGTCATCATTTAAAATGAATTATAGAAAATTTCATTAGCCCCCTTGCGCAGAATACAAATAATGCCAATTTACCTGTAGTGCATGAGCCTATTTCGGCTTTACAACAATATTTGTGTTACGGAGAAAATTTTTCCAGAGAAGCAAGACATTTGGAAAATTGAATTACGGAATTATTCAGGAATTAAATTTCAGAATTTACGGACGCTGGCGCCTATATTTGCACAAAGGGGTCAAGGTAAATTGAATTATATTCATTACAGAATGTGTATTTGCAGATTTCAAAAAAAAAAGATGCTATTGCAAATGGCAAAACCTGATTTTGGATGAATTTGGATGTAACAATTTGTCAGCATGGTGAGAGTAGTGGGTGACCAGACATTGTTTAATGCAGATATATGTTGCTCTGTCGTTTCAGTGAACGTTTTGTTTCTTTGGGGTTTAAATGTCTAATTGTTTGAATCCCTAGAAAAAGATGCGGAGCGACTAAACGACTTGGTGAATTTTGCTTCATGAACAAGCGGCAGCTTCATGTGTTCATGTTAGTGATCAACATTCTTGTTGGGACGTGTGGCGTAATTTAAAATGATCATCATTCTTTATTTTTATTTGGTTGTTTTTTCTGGTTTTAGTAGCACTGTACTTGCTGCGAGTGTGTTGTTGAAATTGTTCGGCTAAACTGAAAGCAAGAACCTTTATTTTTGACTGGGGAGGACTTAAGATATCTGTTTCTCTTTTTGTGTTGCTTTCTCTTAGATGATCACTTCCATATGAGCACCACTGGGGCAGAGATCTCTGCGTAGACATAAATGTTACTAATTTTTTGACCTATTGAAAACATCATAGAAGGTTTATTTTGACTGAATTTGTGTCTGAGTTTTGGTAACCTTGTGGAACTCTGACCGCAATGTGCGCTGAAAAATCTTCTGAGTAATGCGCTCGCCTTTACTCTGGGATCCCTGCACGCATGCAGAATGGCTCTTGGTGATTTTACTTCATTTCAATTGCCCGTGAAGCAGACGGTTTATTTATTGCATATTTTACAATGTGACACTTGCAACACACTCAAAGCGTACACACACTGATTAGAAAGGCAGAGATTTATTTGTGCTCTGCCGATGTGTTTGCATTCACTGTCGGCGAGAGATGTCACTGCATTAAAGCGGCCTTGATGGGGCCGGCGGTCATGTGATCCATGGTGAGGAGTTGTGAATCTGTTGGCTCGTGCGGAAAAGCCGCAGCGGACCTGAGTGAGCTTTGGCTTTGCTGTGGACTGAAGCCTGGCAGAAGACCGGAGTCTATTTATGGCTTTTAACAGAAATCTGATTAACGAAGGCATCTGAAGCAGAATGACCTGAAAGAAGGAGAAATGAGAACTGGACCCAATGCCAAGAGAAACAGAAGCTTTCATTGAATTAGCGATCAATGCAGAAGGCCTCATTCGGGGGAGAATAAAGGGAGGCTTTTCCATGTTTATTTAAAATACATTTATCTTTGGTCCATGGAACAGAACTTCAGATATTCTTGTCATTTTTGGGGCCAGTTATTACATTTGGATTGCATACTATGTGTATTTAAAAGGATATTTATTATTTTTGTATTTCTGACAGTTTATCATTCAATCAATTCTATTTCTTCAAAGCTTTTTCCATGGGTTCCTTAGTAGTGCATGTGCACGCGTGCATGTTTGTGTGAGTGCGTGTGCATATACGCGCTTGGGTGGGTGCATGTGAATGTATACGTGCCTGTGCTTGCGTGTGTGTGTGGTTGTATGTCCGTATGGGTGCGTGCGTGTGTGTGTGCTGAAATTGTTGTGACACTTCCCTGGCACCTGGCTATGGTTTTGATGTGTTATCTGGGTCTGTGTGAAGGGTTTCCGCTATCACTGAAAATCAATGTATTTTGCAGCCTGGGAACCAATACTCTTCCCTCCAAAAAAGGAGATTATGAAACACTTAATGATTTCCCTGCAGAAAGACACAAGCTATTGACACTAGAAATGGTAATGAGCTGGCTTCACCTCGCAGGTACAGCCATTCCGGACCTTATTATGAGCTTAATTAGACATGGCTGAGTTTGTAGCTGATAAGGCCCACCTATAAATTGTTTCTTATTAAGGCCACAGTAAAAGCTAGGCTGCTATGAAATGGCAATCTTGGGCTCTATAATATGATGCTGTGGAAAAACAAACTCTTTTATGCTGCTGTTGTTACAGGGTACATCTACTTTAAGTGTGCAGGTGATTTTATTCCCGCAGAGGATTTCAGGGAGAAGTCACTGAGCGAGGCGGCCATTTGCAGGCCTATCATTCCGTTGCACAACACAGATTTCCTGCTTCAGCGTTTTACTGTGGGAGCAAGGGATGCTGGGAGCTGGGGGGGTGGGACATCGAGGCCTCAGGTCATGGATTGGAATTTAACTGGAGACAAAAATCTGGAATATTCAATGAACAGTGCTGCCCAGGGTTCAAGCAGGAAATCCAGGAATCAGGTTTTTTGTGTTGTATCCCGCTCAAGATCTGGCTCCGTATGAACAGTGACCTTGGATATGATTGACTCTTTGCGCTGTTACGCGAGAGCTGGTGACCAACCCTGTTCTTCGAGATCGACTGTCTTGTAGGTTTTCTGTCCGAATAGAACAGAACGCATATCATTCCGCTAAAGTAGGGCCATTTAACATGTTCCTGTTGCTGTTTGGTCCTCATGACAAAGCACATGTCATTGAACTGCTTTTGAATTGATTGAGCTTCTAATAAGTAATGTGCCAGATGAAGACAGAAATGAAAACCTGAAGTATGGCAGAGCAGTAGGAGTTGTTTCTGTTTGTGTCTGTACCTCCTCCCCTATATGGAAGCTATGGAGAATATGAGGATCTCCCAGTGAGAGAATGGCTGCTGCTGAACTGAAGTGGGAGTGTAGTGGGTGTTTCAGTGAATGCCTGTGTTTGTCGTGAAAGTAGTGGGTGTGTCAGTGAATGCCTGTGTTTGTAGTGATGCTAGTGAGTGTTTCAGTGAATGTCTGTGTTTGTAGTGATACTAGTGAGTGTTTCAGTGAATGTCTGTGTTTGTAGTGATACTAGTCGGTGTTTCAGTGAATGTCTGTGTTTGTCATGAAAGTAGTGGGTATTTCAGTGAATGTTTGTGGTTATCGGGTTAGTAGTTGGTATTTCAGTGAATGCTTGTGTTTGTCGTGATAGTAGAGGGTGTTTTAGCGAATGCCTGTGTTTGTCATGAAAGTAGTGGGTATTTCAGTGAATGTTTGTGTTTGTTGTGATAGTAGTGGGTATTTCAGTAAATTTCTATGTTTGTCATGAAAGTAGTTGGTATTTGAGTGAATGTCTGTGTTTGTCGTGATAGTAGAGGATGTTTCAGTAAATATATGTGTTTGTCATGAAAGTAGTAGGTATTTCAGTGAATGTCTGTGTTTGTCGTGATAGTAGTGGGTATTTCAGTGAATGTCTGTGTTTATCGTTATAGTAGCGGGTACTTCAGTGAATGCCTATGTTTGTCATGAAAGTAGTTGGTATTAGGTGTGCAACGATTATGAATCGTGGTTATTTTAAAGCGTAGTAACACCACCTGCTGCCATGGGGCGAACGTCTCTGTGATCCGAGCTTTCCCTTTTCTATTAACCGCCGTGATGTCCTGAACGAAAGTGCCAAACATCATAGGGCATGGGAAATGCTTCCAGAAAAAACTTGACTGACATCAGTATTTTTCGGCTACGTCCTGAAAGGAGCCAAGCAAATGAAAACAGAATTGTCTCCTATTAACCAATTGGGCAACTCTAAGAAAAGTAACCTATTCTCGTTTACTTTGCTTGATAAGCATTCAAATGTGGATTTGTTTACTCTTTAAGTTGAATGAGTAGAGCTGTTTATTAAGACATGTTTGATTGCTGCATTTTGAAATTTAAATTTAAACAGGACAGATTTGCATTGCCACGCCATTTCGTGCGACTGTGATAATTAAATCTCACATTCACCTTACATCCGCTTTTCAGAATTTTTTCCAGCTTGTGTATTTTTTAGACTCTTAAAATCCAGGGCGATGTTATAAGAAATCTGTTTTAAATTAATCTTGAATAATGTCCTTAAATGCAACCATGAGAAATGTAATTCAGAGGAAGATTTTTTTCTAATTATTCAAATTATTAGTATTCTCTCAATGTAACACCATAGCCCAGTTAGGTTTCTCTGCTTTTCACCATCACATCTTAATCATTATAGGCTCCTGAAATTGTTTGATTGTTATTTAGGCCAAGTACACGGGAGCAGATTTAAGGAAGGGCGGAGCAGCTGCAATTAGTGAAATGTAAACTCAGGCTTCTTCTCGGTGGCATTTTAAATTATTTAAGCTGCTTCAGGTGTGTATGTTTCAAGAAATTACACGCGACTGCCTACACACCCCATGACTGCAAGTGGTCTTATCACACTTAAAAAAAATAAAAAATCCTCGTTCAACAACGCCTCATCCCAACTCAGCATTTCATCTCTCTTTGTAGGATTTTTAGGAGACCTATAATGATACATCTCCTAAATGATAATGATTATTTTCAGATCGCCCTGGATTTAAAAAATTTTAAAAAATACACAAGCTGGAAAAAATTCTGAAAAGCGGATGAAACGTGAATGTGAGATATGAATTATCAAAGTCATACAAAATGGCGTGGCAATGCAAATCTGTGCTGTTTAAATTTAGATTTCAAAATGCAGCAATAAAACGTCTTAACAAACAGCTGTAATTCAACTTAAAGAGTAAACAAATCCACTTTTGATTGCTAATCAAGCAAAGTAAACGGTAACAGGTTACTTTTCTTAGAGTTGCCCAATTGGTTAATAGGAGACAATCTTTTTCATTTGCTAGGATCCCCTCAGGACGTAGTCGAAAAATACTGATGTCAGTCAACTTTTTTCCGGAAGCATTTCCCATGCCTTATGATGTTTGGCGCTTTCGTTCAGGACATCACGACAGTTAATAGAAAAGCAAACGGATCACAGGGATGTTCGCCCAATGGCAGCAGGCGGTGTTACTACGCTTTAAAATAACCGCGATTCATAATTGTTGCACCCCTAGTTGGTATTTGAGTGAATGTCTGCGTTCGTCGTGATAGTAGTGGATGTTTCAGTGAATGCCTTTGTCATGAAAGTTGTGGGTATTTCAGTGAATACCTGTGTCTGTCATGATAGTAGTTGGTATTTTAGTGAATTTCTGTGTTTTTCGTGATGGTAGTGTGTGTTTCAGTGAATGCCTGAGTTTGTTGTGATACTAGTGGGTGTTTCAGCGAATGTCTGTGTTTGTCGTGATAGTAGTGGGTATTTCAGCAAATGTCTGTGTTTGTCGTGATAGTAGTGGGTATTTCAGCGAATGTCTGTGTTTGTCGTGATAGTAGTGGGTATTTCCGTGAATGCCTGTGTTTGTTGTGGTACCAGTGGGTATTTTAGTGAATGCCTTTTTTGTTGTGTTAGTAGTTGTGAATTTTTGTGTAAATTTGCAATAACATGCAACTAGACCACATCTTCAGGCTGTTTTTCTCGGATTTTTGATTGAATCATTTTTGTTTGTTTTATGGGTCCTTGAAATTTTGGCTCTAATGTTAAAGACTGGACTGTGAAATTTAAAAAAATAATTTCTCAAAAACTGCGCGATACATTTTTTTCTAAATCAGGCAATCAACTTACCTTGGTACCATCAATGTACAGTGCGAGTGCCATTTTGATTGAATCGACTGAAGTCGGTCATATTCGGATATATTTCACCAATATTTTGACAATATTAAGTTTGACCTCAGATGACTTTTAAAGGTATAACTCAAGGTCAGGGAATATATTAACAATGTTAAAAAGATATGAATTGAAATTTCAAAAATGTTTTTCTCAAAAACTGTCGGATAACTTTTTTTCTAAATCTGGCAATTAATTCACCTTGATACACTTTATGTACAGTGGGAGTGCCATTGTGATTGAATCAACGGAAGTGGGTCTAGTGGGAACGCTGTACTTTAACATTGGGCCTTATGGAGAATGGGCCAAATTGCCCGTGGAAGCTAAATGGTTGCAGATAGAGATTAAGTTTGTATTACTAACATATAGGAAGTAACATATGACCAATATTTTGGCTGTGTTAAAGTTGACCTCAGATGACCCTGAAGGGTCAAACCTGAAATCAAGCAAAATGTTAAAATTTTCAAAGGTTTCTAGGCTTGAAAATATTGAAGATTGGGAACATATGTACATTGAACACTTATGGGAAGTCATGTATGAATTTTAATTTGTTGGCCTTGAACTTTACCTTCGGTGACTTTTGAAGGTCAAACTTCTCATTGTGAAATTTCAATGACTTCTATTACCAAAACTATTACAGATAGAACTTAGGTTTGTATTGAAGATGTATGTGAAGTCACGTGTGACGTGTCATTGGGTGACCTTGAACTTGACCTTCAACGGTCAAACTATACAGTGAAATTTCAATGACTTTCATCAGCATCATCGTTACAGATTGAGTGTAGGTTTGTATTGGAGACCTCGAGGAAGCCATGTATGAACTTTCATTTGGTGACCTTCGTTGGGCTATCTTGGCCTAGCGAAAATTCAATGACCTCTGTCACTGAAAAGGTCACAGATGGAGCCTAGGTTTGTGTTACTGACATAGGTCTTCACATATCAATTTTCATTTAGCGACATTCAACTTGACTGTTGATGACATTTGAAGGTCAAACGTAACACAATAAAATTACAATGAATTGTATTGCCAAAATGGTCACCGATGGAGTCTAGGTTTGTATTACAGACACATTGGATGTCATATATGAACTTCCATTTGGTGACTTTCGTATTAACTTTCGATGGTCAAATGTGACCTAGTGAAAATTCAATGACTTGTATCGCTAAAACGGTCACTGATAGAGCCTAGGTTTGTGTTACTGACATCAAGGAAGTCACATACAAACTTTCATTTTGTGACATTCAACTTGACTGACAGTGACCTTTGAGGGTCAAACTCCACAGTGAAATTACAATGACTTGTATCACCAAAATGGTCACAGAATGAGGCAAGATGTGTTTAGAGATATTTAGAAAGTCGTATATGAAATCCATTTGCTGATCATAACTTGACATTCTGTGACCTTTTAAAGTTCACAGTTGACATATTGAATACATATTGACATATTATAATGACTTATATCTCCAAAACTGTTTCAGATCTTAGGATTACATTACAGAAGGTCTTGTAAATGTATGTGAACTTTTATTTAGTGACCTTGACATTGATTTTCATTGATTGAAATGTCAAACCTCACAATAAATTTTTCAGTGAATGCCTGTGTCTGTAGCAATATCGATAGCAGTTTCTCTCAATATCTGTGCTTGCCTGTAGTGAAAGCAGCTATCAGTGTCAACTGTGTGTGCATAGTGAACCAGCATGTAATAAGAGTTTTCAGTCTGAAGCCACGCCTGTTTCTCCTTCTTTCCCAGAATCCTGTGCGCTTGCATGCACATGCTGTGCGAGTGTAGAGAATGGTAAACCTCTGCATTCATTCCCACTGAAATACTGTCTTCCCTTCAGAATTTTAATAATACTAGTTTAATTTATCTCTGAGAAATGAAATAAAGATAAAAATGAATCATGATTTTTTTTGTCTACAGTGTGAAGATATTTCATTTAAGTTTTCCTGACCCTTTTAGTGGTTGGAGTGGGGGAGAATTTCAGGGGAATTTAGAATTTTTTTTTCTGCATGAGAGATTGTTTGCGAATAGTGAGAAGGGGCAACTGATGATGGAGGACCTGCAAGCCACCTGCGGCCTCGATTCGTCCCTGTGCTGATAAAGGGCATTTATAAGAAATACAGTGGTCATATCGGCAGCACTGCATGTGGCCTGGGATTTTCTTGTGATGAAGAGAACTGCGCTATAGTCCTCACTATAGTGTTAAAGAGGTCCCAGCATTGTGTATTACCTGCTCTGAGGTGACGCTGTTGAGGTTGCACTTCTGAACATTTATTTGTTTTTCTGTCTTGCATTTTCATTTGTGGCATACGAACATGGCGAGAGAGATGGTGTCTGTACTGTGTAAGCTGTTGAGGGCAGCGGGGTTGTGTCTGTTCGGGCGGTCGGCTGTTCTTTTGATTTCAGTCTGAGAGACCTTTTCACTAAGGTACTGAAGTATCAGCCTTTTGTGTCAGCCATGGTACAGCTTGGAAATAAATTTATTTTTTTGCATTTTGGTAACTTAGATACTCTGCTCAAATCAGTGGTAAGGGGCCTACTGCTTGCTGCAACGTCTGCAATGTGGGCGGAGCTGCTTGCGGGATACTGCTCTGTGTCAGCAATGAACGGTGGTGGCGCTGCTACTTATATTTTTGATTGACTTTAACCTGTTCATGTGAGTGTTTTGTACTTTGTGTCATAGCAGAGTGTGTGGGTATATGAGCATGTGTATTCAGCAACAAAACTCAGAAGGCCAGACTAAGATTGCTGTCAGACAGCCATGCTGGCAGCCGCAGTGATTAGTAACTCTGGATTATGTTGTTTAGTTTGGTTAAAAGGCAAGCTGAGTCCATTTTCCCAAAGAAACGTTCTGCCCTTAGCTTCTCGGCCCTGTATGAAAGTGCATTTTTAGCTCACCTGACGACGAAGTCAGATGAGCTTATGTCATGGCCTGTTTGTCCATTGTTCGTCGTCCGTAAACATCCTCTCTTCCGAAACCACTGGGCCTATGAAGCTGAAACTTGACAGGTACCTTCCTACCCATAAGGACTCCAAAATTTGTACAAAGCGTTCCGATCCGATTTCAAAAATGGCCGCCACGGAAAATCACATAATTGCTGATGTTTGGCAGCTGTGCAGATGCAGTTGAGCAGAGTCCAAACTGCCAAGAAGTCCTTGTTTGTGCATCAGGTCGGATCGCACTGATTAACTGAGGTTCTTTGGGTGATGCATTTGACACACTGCTTTTCTGGCTTTACCCCACACTCTACCCACATTAGTGTACCTGTCGCGTAACTGTGGTAGTCCTGTGGCAGAGGCGCTCGGACATGGGACCTCCAGGTTCAGTGTTGTTCTTACCTGTGCTGCCACAGTAACCAGTGCAGCTGTTGGGCTTCTGAGCGAGACCCTTTATCCCACATCACTCCTAAGCAGGGAGATAAACGCCCTCACATGGGCTGATCAGGTGTTGTTTTTGATACAGCAGTTCTTTAGCCAGTGCTTTTTGTGTAACAGAACCAGTGTTTGTAAAGAGGCAAAGCAGAGTTTCATTTTACCCCAGAGCGTCTCACCCCAGAAGGCTGCCGGCAGACTCCTGTCCACCATAGAACTTTACCTCCCCCTAGATACTCCTGCCCACCACGGAGCTTTACCTCTCCATATATACTCCTGTCTACCATAGAACTTTACATCTCCCCAAGTACTGCCCTCCATCTTAAAGTTTTACCTCTTGCTTAAAACTCTTGTCCCCCATTGAGATTTACCATTCTTTAAATATTCCTACTCAATATATGGCTTTAGCTCTGTTTAGATAATCCTGTCCATCATAGAGCTTTGCCTAGCTCTAAACACTCCTGCCCAGCATGGGCCTTCACCTCTCCCAAGATACTCCTATCCACCATAGGGCTTTATGGGGAAAAAAAGCTGGTAGAAACTTTGTGAGGCTCAAGAAACAAAAATCTATTTATTTGCTGTACTTGTAGTGTTACAAAATTAAATGGCACTTCAAAACAAAAAATGGAATGGCTTGGTAATGCAGCTGCACTATTGCAACATATCTCAAGCTTACCACTTTTGCACAGGCAGCATTCAGACTGCAGTGCTGACTTGTCACTAAAAATGGAGAAAAGAGGTTATTAAATCAAAAAAATAGAGAGCAAAAATGTGACAAGGAGTAGTGATTTTTCACCACCTTTTCCTACAAGTGGAGGCCAGATCTTCACTGTGTGCCCTGGTAGACTTAAGGAAGAACCGGACCTGTCTTGATCTATGAGACTCCAGCCAGTTAATGCCCTACATATTTATATATTCTAGTTTTTTCTTTTGAGTAGTTACTCTTTGCATATTCTTGCTTTAACTGGAGTGTTGACCTCCAATTATCATTTTGTTTTCCCTTGATTTGTTATAGTTTATATTTGTTCTGTTTTCTCATATTCTGTCCTGGTTTCTCCCTAATCTCTGGCGATACGTCAGCACCACACACTCGGTGCTCGGCGTAAATCGTCTTTAGTGTGGTCCACAAGCTTTCCTGATTTTTGACTCAAGGCTCCAATGCATTGGATTAAAAAATAACAAATACGAGGTTGGAGAGCAGACTGTAAGTTTAAATTTGCAAATATTTGCATCCAGATCCTGTTATACGTGTGGGAATCGCAGCCTGTTTTATCCAGTGTGACTGTCGAGATACTTGAAGACTCCACTGTATGTTTCTGTGGTGATGTGAGCACCATTCAGTGCATTCGGCATCTTTTCTTTCTTCTTCAACCATGGATGTCAGACGCTTGGCTTTAAGAGTAGGCCTGTCTAGCTCCTGTTTACCTACTGCCCCTGGTTTGTGCTGTAACCCGCACTATCAGTGCTGGGGTTTGGGGGCGTGACACCCCTATGGCAAGTTTTGCCCTGAGTCTCTTCCCTGCCTCCACCAGGAAGAGGTAAGTGAGGTACTCTGGGCGGCTCGTCCTGACATCTGTCATTTTGTTACTGCCATTTTCAGTTTACAGAGTACTCTGAAGCTTAATATATTACCATGATGCTGTTGTTCTCTGTGTGATATGTACAGTGCGATTGCACCATAAAAATGGGCAGTACCCACAAAATAAACCGATGAACATCAAAACCACTCACAGATGCAGCGAATAATGCTTTCTCATAACAACGGCACATGTCCAAGTCTGCAGACAGATGTTAGATGGTGAGCGAACAGTCGCATCTTATATTCAACGTGTTGGATGTGGGAGAAATGGGAACTGAATGACTTTGATGAGGGCCTAATCATTATGGCCTGAAGTGTGGGTTAGATCATCTCTTAAGTGGCAAGACTTCTGAGGTGCTCCCTCTCAGCAGAGGTGAGTACCTACTGACAGAGGTCCAAGCAGGGACAAACCATGACTGGGCTTTGAGCATCCAGACACTTCGGTGCACGAGGACTATGAGGCTATTCCACCTGGAGAATTTCAATAATATTCACATAAGGAATATGTCACAACACACAGTGCACCTGCTGTGTATTGCATTTTTTAGCTGGCAGTGTAAGTCAGGTGACCAGTGGAGAAGGCAAAGGAGACACTGCGTCCAAGATGAAGGTCAAATGAGGGGTTTTCCCTCTTTTATTTTTTACTCAGCTCAAAAAAAAAATTAAAGAAAAATAAAATAAAGGAAAAAAACTTTCAAATGAATTCTATTATCAAAATGTTAACTCATAATAGAATAAATCAACCAACAAAAGTAAATTGTCAAAAGCATAAACAATTACTAAATCAGAGTTCCAAATAAATCAGTTCCCATAATAATTAAAGGCTGAGTCTAGGTACTCTCAGTGGTACACCCCATGGTAGACTGAGGAGCCATGTCAAACCCAGGCCTTTTGACTTGACTAGCCTGACCCATTTAACCCCCAAAATCACAATCATGCAAACATTACATTTTATCCATAAATAATTACGTTTACAAAAAGTCAATAATTTACAAAATGCATTATTTCATGTTTTTACCATCATAGTCTTCTTTTTACACCAATATACAAGTTTTAAGAATACACGCGAAAAACCCCCCTTTCTCTAACCGCGAGATGGTGTGGGTGCACTTGCCTCTGCACTTAACCTTGTTGCCATTTTGTTCACTTGCCTTTGACCTTGCCTTTTTGTTAATAGTCTAGATCTGTAACAATGGAACGTGTTCTGTCACTTACTGTTAGCACTTTTACTTGTCTCCTAGGAGGTCTGCACTTTTGTACTGTTCTTATGCACTTTTGTACGTCGCTCTGGATAAGAGCGTCTGCTAAGTACCTGTAATGTATGTAATGGGTGACCCAGTGTGACGCAAGGGAAACCGGGAAGTAGCCGTCTCGCACACGACTCGGGTTCTCCATTCGCCCGGTGAACCGGCTGCAAGCCGGCGGCATGTCTGGTAAGTTTCGTTTGCCACAATCCTTTCAGCGTTTGGTGATTGTAATGAATGAGAATCAAAGATAAAGTGTCCATTTTAACTTGTACCCAGTTGGCCACCCCGAGCACACGAAATTAAGACAGTTTTTAATGTTTCCACAAACAACGCCGCCAAACAACGCAGGTTCCCGTGATTTCGGATAACACACACACACACACACGCACACTCTCTCCCCCTTGCATTTAAACAATAAACAATTAAACCACAGCGTTTGAGTCTTTGTGTTTAAGTGACGGACATTAGCTCCATCACAGGCAGACCAGTCAAAATTCCCACTTCAACCCTGGTCCACCTCTAAAACCACTTTCAATGGGCACCAGAGCTTCAGAACTAGACCTTGTGGCAGCTGAAGAAGGTTTCCTGGTCCAGTGAGTCCCATTCTCTTTTACATCATGTGTAGCGACTATGTACGTGTGCACCATTTACGTGGGAAGAGATGGCACCAGGATACACTGTGGGAAGAGGATGAGCAAGTGGAGGGAGTGTGATACTCTGGGAAATGTTCTGCAGAGAATCCCTGAGTTTGGGAATTGAAGCGATGCCAGTTTGAAGGAGCTGTTTTGGCAGCACAAGGGAGACCTTCTCTGTATTGGGCAAGTGGTTTTAATCTTGTGGTTGATTGATGTAGATGTGACTGTGGCCGATATTCAAAGCAGAGTCTCTTTGTGTTTTTGTTCCAACGTGCTGGTGTACGAATCGAAAAGGCAAAAAAATGTATCTGTCCTTCCAAATATGTATAGCTGCACCGCATTCGATTATCGAACACTATCAGAAAACCTAATATTTTCAGTTCTCTACAGCTGTGCGTGTTTTGATAAGAAACCCAGGTATTGGTATGATCCATATGGGACACACTTATCTTTTATTGTGTGCGATTAAATGGCGGCTCCTGTGTTGATTATCAGGATGGGCTTCTGCATATTGGTAAAGGCTGTGACCTCCTTTCTCAATGCCCTAAAGCCCTGTGTTTATACGAGTGTCCCTGGCTCAGTGCAGAAACCTAATTCTCGCCACCTGCGGGAGCTGTTTTATTCACTATAAGAGCAGGTTAAGCTGATGGTTAACAACTAAAGCGATAGCTGCATTTTCCCTCAATTTCCCTCAAAAATCTGCTCATCTTTTGATTCTCTCTCCCTTGGGGGCCGTGTAATGGAACCCCTAAAGAGTATAATTACTGACTGGGGCGCCTATCAAGGCTTCTCCTCGCTCAACAGAATATTTCAAACCGTTTTGATTTTTTTTTTCCACCAAAAAAGGCCTTTCTTTAAAAGATAAAAATGCAAATGAGCCACTTTGTAACCACATTAATTACCCACCATGCCTCCTATTACCATGCTTGCGTTGTTTGCAGAATGCTATTTACAATCCAGCAGAAATGAACTGGGCCAGTCCCCGCCGAAGATTGTTGCGTTAGGGTGTGCTTTGGAACCAATTAGGGTAAACCTCGGGTCCTGCGGGGCCAATGGAAAAAAACAGCACATCCTTGCAATGTCAAATAATAGCATTAACTCAGGCTGGATAGGCGGCGCACTGTAATTGTGTTACTGCTTGTGTTTTGCCTTCTCAATGAGTTTTGCTGTCTGGATCTCAGAAACAAATGGGCACGGAAACGGGTTCCTCCTGTCATTTTATGGGTTCTATCGTCCCCTGGTCCCTGGATTCTAACAGTGGCAAACACCAGGGAACTTCATTATAGTGGCTCTGGTTTTGATCTGTGTGAAAAATGGGAACTGATCATGGTAAAATCACTAAACTTCCTTTAACAGGTTTGCTGTTTCATTCCTCCTGAACTTCTTTGTCTCAAACGTTCCATTATGAAGGAAATGCCTGTCACAGTGTGGAGGGTAAAGACAGCGTGAGGTTTTAAATGCTACAATTAAGGACACTTTATAGCCCCAGTGTCCACATTATACAGCACCGCTGCCAGGACATCTTTTGATGGACTTGTTTTCATATTGTAATGAGATTTGGTTGTAACCCAGCCACTGGCAAACCGGGCTTTACAGGGAGTAGCCTGCTGTGCACGTGTGATAGGCGTATTCTATCTAAATTCAATATTGACCTTATTTGCTTGGCATTGAAATAATACATATTGTACATATTAATCATGACATATAAAATCAGTTAAAGTGCATTGCTACTGATGCTGTCTCTCGGAGAACTGTCAAATTAGTTTGATCGCGTGTAGCGGTGCTAAATCAACCTTACGGTTCTGAAGGTTTGCTTTGCTATAATCCTGGCAATGTGTTCCGCATTCAACAGCTTTATATCTCACGTAGATGCCAATTCATCAACGTTTCTCGCATGTGCAAGATTTGGCTTTAGACAGTTACCTACTGGATGGGAGGCTTATTGTAATAATGCCGACCGTTACTTGGTATTTTCTGTAACTCTTACTTGGTGATTATATTTTATGTTAGTCTCTATTCATGTTTCCCTAATAATGACGCTCCTCTGTGGCTTTCTTTGAAACAGTGCTGTGCCGCTACAGCAGCTTTGCTGTTGTGAAAGGAAACGGTCCTGCTGTCTTCTAGCACAGGAAAAAAAATGTTTATTACTCTTAGTGCCTGTTGTGCTCATCTCTGCCTACCCTGCCAGCCACTATAATATGAAACTATTTTTTTAACCTGAGTGAAAACAGTTAATTTGGTTTTAGTAAACTTGTCAGGTGAGAACAGCACGTTTAGGCCATATTTGAGCTTGTGTAATACACACGGCAGGGACGAGTCTGCCAACAATTGCATCTCTGCAACTGTCTGACATCGGGCTGCATCCCAGCCCTTCGGGTACATTAAAGTAAATGACTGGATAAAAAATCCTGCGATTGTTGAACATTTTGTAGCCCTCCTATGCTCCCACGGCTGGTCCTGTAATGAAGCATTTTTGTCTTGTGTGTAAAGTGCAGTGGCTGTTTACATGTGGTTAATGTAGCCTACTCTGTTCAGTGTTTTTCACTGGCTTTGTGGAAGCGTGGTTTCTGTAGCGTGGCTCACCTTTTGAGAGCGAGGATTTGAGCTCCCATGTCTGTATCATTATACTACAGTATAGATTCATTTTTACAATATCATTATTACCATTGATTGTATCATAATTTAGAAGCTGCTAACATGGCTAATGGTGTAATTTATATTTTTCAGTCATGTTGCTGAACGTGATTCACAGTATTTTAAGCGGAATGGCATTGTGTGCCAGCTGGATTTCTGCCACAGGAAGGCGAATCAAGAAAATTCCCCCCGTAGATCAACCTGAGGAAACGGAGCTACACTTTCTCCAGGCAGCTTTTCAAACGGGGGCTGGAGCCTCTGACCCCTCCCCATGGCTCTGAGTCAGCGTGCTGGGGCCGCGCATGTGTTAGGGGAAGCGTGTGCCCTCCATTGTTTCCGCTAAAAGCTCTGGCGCTGTCCGGAGACACGCGGCACCGGCATGTTTGTGCAGGTCCTGAAGCGGAACAGCCGCGATCGTCACATTAACTGTCCGTTATGAGAGAAACGTTTACTTTCCGTGCTCCGCGGATCTGCTTGCCTCCCGTCACCGTTTACTGCATTGTCACACAGGCGCTTATCAGAGAAATCAAATTAGAAAATATTATCCAAATGTGGTTACTTTTGCATTAAATTCCTATTAATTTAGACCAAATAGAAATTTTAGTTGGCGCATCAATTTCGCGGGGAGCGGCTTTATTACCCGATGCATTACTTTTAAAGGCGGTAAATGTAACCAGCACTGAGCGCGTATATACTGCCGCTTTAGTTCATATAATTTCTGCTACAAAACTCAGGAACTGAGACTCTTGGCTTTGGAGTAAAAGGTGGTTTTGGAAGTGCTTTTTACTTCTCGTCAAGTGATCTTTTCAATTTAATTTTGCAATTTATGTCAAAAATGTTAATAAAGATTTTTTTATGATACTATAGACAGCAAGATCCCTATTTATCTTGAGGGCTGTTTACTTTTGTGAAAGTGAAATGAGTAGTGTAAGCCCCTGTTGGTCGCAGAATTAAGAAGGAGTATTTCTGTAGATTTTCATTTTGGATTTCCTCAAAATTAGGAAAGAAAAGGCTGAAGTGAAATTATTGTTTCAAACACATTTTGTTTTTGCTACATTCTGAAAGTACTCAATTTGCTGTTGTCAGCATGAAAGAAAGTAAATTCCTCAAATTTAGTCGAAAAACACTTTTATGAATCTTGTTTTAAACTCATTTTGTTTATGCCTCAAATCGAAAATATTCCATCTGTAGCTGTCTGCTTGAAAGAAGGTGAATCATTTTGAATCGGCCTGCTCACACACTTACTTCAAGTGGTATGCCTGCAACAAAAGTTCCACCTGCCCTTCAAAGTTTTTTCTGTTTTTAATTTGAAAGGATGAAGTGATTGAAATCTGCATAAATGCCTAAACACTTGTGGTGGCACTCGTGTGGAAGGGCCCTGTTTGTGACGGGCGAGTGTAAATACAGACCCTGCTGAGAGACGGAGGCGCGCTGAGCTCTTCACACTGAAAGCGCAGCTTCAGACGAGGATGAAAGAGAAATTAAACTGCGCTGAAGAGTGGCTAATTGAGCGCTGCTACATGCGTCTGCGGCCGCGGGAGCCTCGGCGGGGCCAATGTGGAGTTGCACCCGCTCCGAGCATACTCATTTCGCTCTGAAGTGTGTTCTGATCAGCGATGGCGAGGGGCGGGAGGACTGTGCATCTCCCAATCACACCGTCTGAGCGGATCTTCCTCCTCACCATACACTGAACACTGGGGAAAGAAGAGTGTAAACTATGAAAACCACATTCATCTGCCGTCATAGAGTGGAAGGGAGTATTTGTGCGAGTGTTCTTTTGCGCGTCCGTCCGTCCTTTCGTCATGCTCTTTTCCAGGACAAAACTCCTAAACCACTCAATATTTCGGAAGGAAATTTAGTATATGCACAGTTTCCACTATATTCATTTTGTAGTGGTGCCCCACTGCTGCTAAATTATTCCCGCCGCTTCTTCAGAATGGGATATTTTTCTTTACACCGAGTTAGTGGACCACAGCGGTTGACTCAGAACAAATGGTCTCCTGCTCAGTCTATGAGCGCGAGCGAATGGAATACTGCCAGAATGTCAAACACTCCTGATGTCATGACAACCACAACAGCGCGAGCACTGTCTTAAGATTTTATCAAATTTTCGAATGATATTAGACCACCTTATGTTAACGTTCTGAGCTGAAGAACAAGAAAAAAGGTATACGTCATAATGGATAGATAACGTTAAGATACATTAAACTTCATCTCATAGTTGTATTACTAGAAAAAAAAACCGCTCTGCGTTTCGTCACGCTTTTAATATGTAGCTAAACTGAAAACCAAGTGTAATGGAGTTGGTGCAATGCTACGATGCCTGCGAATTAACTAATGTTTCCATTAAGGCGCTGATGGAAATTACTTGTCTTCTATTAAACTAGGCTTATGCCGTTGGAGGCGACGGCTGGGGGTATATCCCCGAACGCCCCCAATCCTCTAATTCCCCAATCCTTGAATAGGCCTTGAATAGACTTTCATTTGAACTTAATTTCCGGTCAATCGGTCAAATGGTTCTGAAGATATGGCCAAAATGGTAATTTTCCATCACAAAGCGCCACGTGGTGGCATAATATTGTACTGATTCGATTTTGGACAATTTACGATCTCTAGATTGGCCACCAGGGGCCAAAAACTGATTTACATGTTAACGCCATAACTGCAGTAATATTTCAATTAGAAATTCCACCAGGGGCCAAAGACTGAAAAAATCACAGTTTTTATCATATCTCTGGAAATATTTGTCCGATTGACCTCAAATCAAGTGCAAATGAAAGGTCATGACCTGAGGATGTGTCCCACGTTGACATTATACCTGTTTGGTTCTAAATTTTGACACAAGGTGGATATTCGTCTCATAAAATGTATCATTTTTGCTGTATCTTTGGAACTATTTCTCCAATTGACATGAAACTATGTGCAACTGCAAGGTCATGACCTCGCAACGTATCACATGATGACATCATACCTGTATGGTTCAATATTTTGCCACCAAGTGGCGCTTTGTGATGGAAAATGACCATTTTGGCCATTTCTTCAGAACCATTTGTCCGATTGACCTGAAATTAAGTTCAAATGCAAGTCTATTCAAGGTCTATCCAAGAGTTCGGGAATTGGAGGATTGGGGGTGTTCGGGGATATACCCCCAGCCGTCGCCTCTGACTGCATAAGCCTAGTTCAATCAATGCGTATGTAAGAGATTCTCACGCGGAATTGAAGTCCTTGTGCACTGGAGGGGTTGGAAGCAATGGAACTGCATAAAGACGTTTCAAATGATCTTATTTCATTTAAACAATCATGAAACGCACGCATTGCTTCCAATCCCTGAATAAAGAAAAGCATGTGAAGTCTGGAGTCATAATTGATATGTGTTATAAATTAAAACTGGCCACATCTGATAATGTTGAGAGTTATCGGAGTTTCTGTACTGGTAATTTAAATGAATGATTGAAAACAGGCGAGGAAACCCTCAAACCTTACGGACCTGGAGAACTTTTCTAAAGAGGAGTTGGCCAAAATCCCCGTGGAGACGTGTAGAAACCTTGTGATCAACTTCAGGAAGCATTTGGAGACTGTAATCATGAATAAAGTCTTTGCCATCGATTACTGAGAAAAGGGTATGAATAATTCTGGACATGGCATTTTTTTGTAAATCTGTCAAAATGCCAAAAAGTATTTTATTTCTTGAAAAATCATGTTACTGTACTAATTACAGCCTTATGTCAACTTACTGTGTCATTTGTGAAAGAATTAATTTGATTTGTCAAAAAATATCTTGGAAAAAACCCAAAATGTGATAAGGGTATGAAAAATTTTGGGCACAACTGTGTATATATTGGTCAATGACGTGACATTGTCCAAGTGCACTACTTTGGTTCAAAATAATTTTAAATGCTTCATAATAAGCATCATTTTATTCTATAAAACCTGTTTAATTTGAACATATTTCTGTTTTATAATTATATTATATATATAATATATATATTATATATTATATGTTATTTATCCATACCATTCATTTTATATATCTTCTAAAGCTTGATTTGCTGTCAAGTGTCTTTTGAAAATACTTTCAAAATTGGTGATTGATATTCACACGTTCACACAATCCAGGGTACATAAAAACCTTTGCCCCCTCTTCCGGGAAAAAGAAAAAAAAAAAAAAAAACCTAGAGGAAACGCTGATATGGGTATGTCTATATTGCGGAGATTTGCCTTTTCGTAGTTTCCTCCATCCTCTTGTTCGCTTGTCTGTCTGTCCCTCCACCGTGTTCTGTTTCCAGGCCAGATGTCAGCCATGCCATAGATGGGGTCTGAATGTTTCATGCTTTCAGAGATGTTTGCATTTTATTCTAAACCCACCCAATTGTCAATAGTTATTATTGTTTTCTTCTCTGTTTGTCTCTTGAAAATAAAAGATACTTTATTGGCAGATGGGAAAGTGGCCACAACAGGTCTTGCCCAAAAACACACTGTTTGATCTGTTTTGTTTTTTTCTTTAAATTCCATAGTGATCGGCCTTATCTGCAGAGGTGTGGGAATGATGAGATTCCAGTTGAAGTGTTATAGGGTGGTTGGTGTTATGCTCAGACACATTCTCCCGGTTGGGTCGGCACTGTGGGCAGCGTGTGCAGAACATGGAAGTGGTTCTTTCCTCCCTGATGTCCCCACAGTGTTGCTGCCATGGAGTTGCAGTGTCATTACATTATAACATTTGCAAAACACTCAGGTAACATCAAGAGAACATTTTGTGTTCTCTCTGCAGCTTCAGTGAATGTACAGCTCCGTAACTGGCTTATTCATAGGAAATTCGAGCTGTGTAATCCACTTCTGGAGAATTTCTCGCAATTTGCTGAAATACAAATATGAAAATTATTCATTCTTAAAGAGTTCCCACCTGCCTCTATCCGCTTCGAATCATGAGTGACAGAATTGTGCCTGAAAACTTCTACCTGCCTCCTCTGAGTTCATTTGCACGTGCTGTACGAGGCAAACTATGGCCATCACTTTGCTGGTTTCCGCCATTCCCCCCCCCCAGTTGATGGCGTCCTCTGTCTGTCAGACTCAGCAGATGTAGTTGGGCATTATTGTGGGAATAAAGTCATACTGAGCAACAAGGTAGCCTTTGGAGCTTGTAGTACAAACCGTCGCAGTGCGGTGGAGTATTGAAACATGATGCTAATAACACGTTTAATATAATGTGGAAAAAAAAGAGCTGACATTTTGCACTCTAATACGAAGCCACTGTAAATTGGTGTGGCCCCCTGAGTGATTGAGAAACTAGAGCAGTCCTGGCCCCTGCGCTTAATGCAGTAGCCCTGTCCCACCCCCTCATGTAAGTGGGCCGTTAATTTGAGAGGAAGCAGAAATTAAGTCTCATGAAGAGAACTCTTGTGTCAGCGTGCAGGAAGTAGTGCACAAATTCCTTTTGAAAGGCACAACTCCCGCTCCAGCATTTCCAAAAGACTTCTCTAAACATACATAAGACTTGTGCTTTATTAATGTTTGCTTGCTGCGAGAGATGGAGCATCGCTTGCAACTTCTGCAAAAGGGTATTTGGCTTTGAATTAATTAGAAACAGTAAATTAAATTCTCAAGAGAGCTAATGTGAATGGTGTCTTATAAGCCGCAAATTTTTGACTGTTTATGTTTTTGTTATACTGTCCAATGGGGGCATGGTGCCTTAATGTAGCCATTTGCCATTTTGTCAATATTTTATCATCAGGAATTATTCTGTGCCAAATTTTTGAGTCCGTTCTGAGGGTGCTCTACATTTCCCTGTTATTTTTCGATGGAATATGAATGTTGTATCGTCCATCCATACATTATCTAACCTACTTATTCCTGGTCATGTGTCACAGTGGGGCTGGAGCCCATCCCAGCATGCATTGGGCGAGAATCAGGAACGCTTCCTTTGCTGTTTGCCCGATCACGTAAGAGATTTGACTCAATTCACTCTCCAATTTCGAGTGTCCAGTCCACCCATTAAACTAACTTTTCAGTTAATGGGGACCTATTATTAAAAAAAAAAATCCCCCAAGTTAAAATATTCTCGGATGTCCAAAAGTAAGTTTATCAAATTTTTGGCAAAAAAAAAAAAAAAATCAAAATCTATTATTCCTTGGCAATTTGATTCCTGTCATTCCTTTTACTCTGAAAAATGGGCTGTTTTAAGTGGGCATCCCTTTCATAGCATGAGCTTTGTTTTTTAATTGGCTAGTGAAAAGGGCAACCCTGTCAAAGGAAAGCAACAATTTCATAATCCCCCCTTACTGGCAAGTCTCTTGATATAGATGACTGAATAATTACCTTGCGAGCTGTCCATTAATCAACATGGTGAGTATGGAAAGGTAGCTAACATCTGCAGGCTAAGCTTGGATTGATGATACATTCACAGAGGTGCAGAGTGCACTCATCATAAGTGTTATCACACTTGTAAATCAGTCTCCAACGTTAAGAATGATCCATAGCAAGGGTTTTTATAGTAGCAACAGTTGACTAACATTCCATTTACTGCACTAGCTGCACCATTAAGAAAGAGCTAAATTCAATTGGAAACAGTCATCTATTCCATCTGATCTTATCAGTGTGTCTCTTGCATTGTTTCTGACTGAACTAGTAATCGTGCCTAAATTCACATACAATTTTGTAGCCATACACTTTTAACTAGGCTGACCTTTAGAATTCATTTTGGATATTAACAGAAATTGGAAGCACTTGCCTTTCTAGCTAGCTACAGATTCTCCTTGAAAATTAATTGAAACTATTACTTCTTCGAAGCTGTTGACATAATGTTCACCTCAAAAAATAAGCCGTGGGTAGAGATATTCAGAAGAGGGGGCGGAATAATTCTCATGAGCATGCATGTGGCGTAGGATGAGCTAAATCTGAATGGCATGCCACCTGCCGTGCTTTATGAAAAAGGCAGCCCTCAAAAATTTATTTGGTTGGTCTCATTAACTGTTAGTGGGATGGTAAACATTCCAGATACTGAGATGTTTGGGCGCAATAATTGATTTTCTCATAATATGTCCGCTTTAACTTTTGCCGTAAGTAGGTTTAAAGTCAGAAAAAAAGAATCTTTTATCATATTGTAGGACAGTGTCATACATATTCTGTATCTGCTGGTTGCATTGCTTCACTAAACCTACATCACTCTTTAAATGAGAGAAAAATTCAAACCCAGGACACCATGTTTCTATGGCCTCAGCATTACATCAGATGGAAAATATCAAGATCTTGTTCATCAGTTTATAAACATTTTCCTGCAATTCAGCAGGACGCATTTAGCATCTCCATGAGAATTAAAAAAAGGTCTGAAGTTCCACAGGTTTGAATGCTGCAGCTAGATTTGAACCCACAACCCTCTTATCGCTGGATAACCGCGCTACCCATTGTGCCACTCTGCCACCCCTGAAAGTATGTAAACTATTTCAATGGCTGAGATCCTTCATTGGCAGTGTAAAAGGTACATTTTAAGCGTGTGAGAGATGAGGTGCCTGAGACAGGTCGTCTGCATGGGCCGCTGCAGGAGGTGCACTGTTTCAGCCCCCGAAACACAAACTAGCGCCCCGAACGCCTGGGTACCTCAGCACAGGGCTCAGAGCCTATTTCCGCTTTATTTTTAGCGGCAGGTAATCAACCCCCTTCCATTCAGCGGCTTGCGCCGATTCTCAGCGCAGTAACTTGAGATCACGGCGTGCCCTGCCTCCATTCACCCAGCTGTTTGGGCGGATGAGGCAAAGCTTTTTATAACCCTGGATGACATGCGGGACGGGAGGTTTGGATGCAAGTTGAGACAGAGGGAGAGGAAATGATTGAGGTAAAGCAATCCCTCGTTACTTCTCTTCCTCCCTCTGTACTGTACGCATGCTCCTTACATGCTCTGCTCATTATTTATAGTTTTTTTTTTTCCCAACATCTGAAAGTAAAATATTCTTGGTAAATTATACCTTCCTCTGGGTAAAAATAGCAGCCGCAAATTGAACCCAAGCAAAAGGGCTATTAGATGCGTCCTCGGTCGAAATACGTAGCATGTCCTCGGTTTCTTTGTTGAGGCCAGACTTATTTGGAAGTTAATCTTTTGGCGAGACGAGACGAGCCCCTGGGGGTGTTGCCTGTTCCCCTCCAGTGTCACCTGTTGGGCTGTATAGGTTTGGAGGTGAACAATGGTCTCTGGCAGGCATGCGGAGGGACGATGTCTCTTAAACACTGACTCAGAGCTTCATGGCACTCCCCATTACCCCCCTCCCGTCTGAAAGCTGAAGTCTGTCTCTCACACACCCCGTGTTCGCCTACCGGCCGGCTGTGCACTTTCCCAGGCTGTAGCGGAAGCCTCTCGCAGTTTCCCAGGTCACCCGCGGGGTCCTGCCTCTTTCCCTTACAGTTTAAATAATGGTGCATTGTTATGGCCTCCTGTTTACTCAGGCGCGTGTGACCCGTGTGTGTGATTTGCGGGGAGAAAAGTCCCGGCCTGACTTGCCAGTGGTGACGTGCATCTTATCAGCTTAACATTGAACGGAGTGTAAATAGTCATATCGCCCATGTAATCAGCATCACTGCCACACTCCAGCGTGGCGTGAATCTTATCATGAATATTAAAATAAGTGCAGGCATGTTGAAACGCTTGTGATATGACCAGATTAGGAATAATTTAACATGGCAGATAATGGAAATACGTCCTGTGAGAGCAGCGGCTTAAACTGCCTCTGGTAGCATTTTAAATCATATAAAGAATTCTCAAAAATGTAACGCATGTGCTGGCCTGATTGCGGAACAGTGTAGTGCAATTTTTCTTTCATTGTTCTTTAACTGTGAAATTTATATCACATACCTGCAGTGTGTGTGTGTGTGTGTGTGTGTGTGTGTGTGTGCGTGCGTGCGTGTGTGTGAATGTGTGTGCATGCAGCTGTGTGTGTGTGTGTGCGCGCGCGCTTGTGTGTGTTATGTGCAAGTGTAAATGCGTAAATTCCTATACTGAGTGATAATGTGTGGAGGAATTTTTCAGTTCAGCTTGAATGTAAAACTTCTCATTGTGTGAGAGCTTTGTACCATAAATAAAATGATGAATTTCTCAAAGCTTTTGATATGTATCTTAATGATAAACACTCCTCCCTCAGTACTCAGGTGGAAATCATGCAGTTCTCATCATTCTGTGTGCTTTTTCACTCAGCCTATATCCCCATTTGCAAATATTAGTATTTTTAAGGCAGGCAATAACTTGGGTATTCAGCTGTATAAGAGGAGTTGGCTTTGCACAGAGCTCTTGAAATAAGCATGCAGAGGACATGCTGTTGGATTCTCATATTCACATATTGCTTCTTATTCCCTGTATTGAGTATAGTTTAAAATAGCGCTGTTAAAATAAAGCTGACCTCCCGAGAGGGGGGTGGGGGGAATAGAAAAGAAAAAAAGAAAGAAAAACAGCCCTGTTTCCCTGCATTAGTAACATGTCCCTCTCGGGGAGGGCTAATGCTTGATTTCTTTATTTACGCTCCCTCCTCCTTTTAGCCATAAATATTTCCTGGGTTTGAAAGCCTCCTCTCCATTATTCCTCTGAAGACAGATGTTCTGCTATCTTGATTTAAATTGACTGAGAGAGATCTCTGTTAGTCCCTCCAGCATCCGCCCATTGATGTCTGCAAGACGTCGACACACAAACCCATTATCTCTAAATCCTATGGCCGGATTTACAGTAATATCACACAGAGGTGTGCGCGCGTCTGACGGATTAAGGGCTCTCTGTATCATCCTCCTGATACATTTCACAACAATATTTGTGTTCTGAAGGAGAGACACTGCTCTCACCGCATCATCTCACCTTGTGTTTGAGTGTCCTAATGTTTAAATGCTTGATTATGCTTTCCCTATAGCCTGCAACGTAAATCACTCTTTTTTTGAATTTAAATAAACTGACAGAGGGGAAAAAAGAAAAGTAAATACATTTTTAAATTGCCCCCTCACCCCTGCCAAAGGTTGCCAGAAACCGACAAACAAACAATTTTCCTTGTTCTGTTTGCGGTGCTTCTGCCCATCTTTGTTTTGCTCTTGTTTAACGAAAGCCTTTTCCAAGCAGGGGGACGAATGTGAGCGTTTTCATACTGTACACGGTGCCGGCCTGCATTTCACACTCACATTTAACACCAAAGGAAGACTTGCCAGAGCCTGCGGCAGCCTGGCGTTTTTAAACACGTATAAATGATTAATTGCTTTGAAGCTGTGGGGGAAATTCTTGATTTTGAAGAACAAATAAATCTACTGTAAAAGCTTTTCTTTCTGCTGTAGGAATAATTTAAATTTGATTAAAAGGAAACCAAAACCTCATTTCGCATAATATGCTGCATTTCGGGGAGTGAGCTCCAAATTCTTTCTTGCCAAGAGACTAGCGGTTCGTCTATAAATTACTGAACTCTGTCACGTGCTCCTGGACGTGAATTTAAAAAAAAAAAAAGCCTGAATTTTGTATTAAAGAAACCATAATCAATTTATGAATTATTTGGCCATTGCTTGAGCGATCAAGAGAAAAGAAATTGATGCATTTTTTTTAAAGGGCAATTTTTAAATGAGTTCCCTTCTCTCTTTGTCATTTGAACTCTTTGATCACTTTGTCCTGGCGCGAGCTGAAGGTGAACAGCCCTCAGTCAGAAGCTCTTAATGATGTGTCTGGGGCCAAAGCCTGGCAGATATCAGCTTTCATGTTCTTTCACTCTCCTCCTTCAGGTGGACCTTGGACTTCTTGAATAGAGAGCTGGGACCCTGGTACTGCTGACCAGGTGATAAAATAAAATTTTGCCTCGGCGATGGAAAATAATTGGAGGCATATGCTCGCACCTGCTCATTGGGCATTGTTCATGTGGCGTTTTCGTGATGGAGGAGGTTTTCGCGTGCGATGCATACCTGCCTCAGCATTTGCATGATTCAGCGAAATCTGGCGACTGACCGTCGCAAAACCCCTATTCGGCAAAGCTGGGGGCTTGTGTTTTCGAGCTTGCATCTGTAAAAATAGTCCGGTTAGTCCTGCTTCGAGTCATGAATTAGGCCTGTAATTATAAATAAATCATTTATTTTCAAGTTCTTTGTGCTTCTTTATCAGAAGATTAAGTTTGAAATGTTTGGCGGTCTTACTCTGTGGGGGTATGTGGGTGCTGAGATGCTTCAAAGTGTTGCCATGAGCTGCCAAGTTTTCACTCCAACGGTAGAGGAAATTAACAATGAACAATATAAATATTCATATCCATCTTGCATTTATAATGATGGAAAAAGACACATTATCTTACAACGATTGAGGCTTTTTTGGAATTACAATTCCTATTTTAAAAGTGGAAATAATCTAGGGTTGAATCTTGATGCCTTTGACAGGGGTACTTTCAGATCAAAATACCCAGCCCCCCCACGTATGCACTCAAATTGAGCAGCTGGGTGCCTCTGTAGATGCATATCAAGAACTAATATGCTGCTGAATCCAGGGTGTGCCTTTAAAATGCCCCCAAAATATAATTCCCCACAAATTACCCCAGCCTTGGGGTGGAATGTGATTTCAGGGGTAAATAAACACGAGGTGGTGGTGTGGAGTTGGATAGCTGGGATCCATTTGCAGCTAGAACGTGTTCAATCCAGAGTTTTTCGTGATGGGGTCTGTTGCAGAAGAATCCTGGAGCGATGACTTCAGTCAGAGCTGCTCTCATAATAGCCTGATAATGGCAGCATGCTAACCTGTTCAGGAGAGTATTTGTGACATAAACCAGGGCTGCTTGACCCTGTTCCTGAAGATCTACCCTCTTCTGGGCTTTTACTCCAACCCTTACAAAGTGCAGCTCATCCAGTAGTCATAGATATCATTCAGCAGCTTGAGAGAAGCTCTCCCATCTTACACAGAAGAGCTGGGAGCGACCAATATTACTGGTACCCTGCTGATGTCTGGGTGTTCATGAGATGCTCCGAAAGGATAAGCGGTGAAATTTTGTTGGCGTGTATGGTGGCTCTGTCTTAGCGGGCGCTTTGAGGTGAGCAAATTTATTGATAATCGCGCATAATTTCAGACAACAGCCATTTTCAGAGGATTCCAATAGGTTTATCAGGCCCAAAGAGAAGATGTCTGAGGACCTACTGTTATGCATGGACAGTCAGATCATGCACACAGGGGCACAGAACTGCTCCAACTCTCTCTACACAAACCCTGGGGTTCCCATGATGCCTTGCTCTGTCCTGTCTATGTGTGCCCTCCTGCTGAAGGTGTTTTTGAGGTCACAGGCTCCTTTTTGCAGCCTACAGCATATTACTGTTTATTAACTATGGTTGCCTTCTGTGTTAAAGTAATGAATCACTCATTGCTACTTGAGCAGAATTAGAGTCACAGAGAAGTTTTTAGACATAAAGTGAAGGAAGGATATTCTTGAGCATCTCTCTACTTTGGAGAGGAAGAGAATTGATTCATTGAGCACAATCGCAGCATTCTAATTGTTCTCTGGGTCTTATAAGTTGGATTTTTCACCTTTTTTCTGGTATGTATTTGTGACCTGTGGCCTGTCTAGATCTTTTCCGTTTGCACTGCCTCGCTGGCTTAATTACAGTCGCTGAGTTTCAAATGTGAATGAGATCTTGCCAGGCCGACTAACTGACACGTGCTTGGTTACCCCATGATCGTAACTTGGGATCACCGTGCCTGCTGGTGATGTTCATGTTGATTTAATTTTCACAAACCTGATGAGCTTCATTTGCCCTCAGTTCATATTTAGCACTTGTGGTTTGTATGAAGGATGCCCCTTGTAAATGCGAGCATATCAGTAATCTGCATATTTAGTCTTATTCCTATTGAATGGTGTATTTTTGTAAGTTTTTCATTTTAGGATTTTTGTCATTTTTTCTGAATACTTCTGGGTTTGTAAACGTTTCAGTTTGATGAATCTCTGTGCGCACAGTGTAGCAGCTCCTCTGTTTTTGTGTATTAATGGAGGCAAGGAATGTTAAATTAGGTAAAATAAGGCGCTGTGTATTCAAATGGCTCTTCTGTGGTCATGTGGGCATCATCTGCTTCGGGCAAGGCAATCTTCAAATGGGGAGAACACTTATGTTTCTAATGTAATTCAGGGAAAGGTTTTTATGACTTTATTTGCTGGCAGACTTGCATACATATTTAGCAGACTGTAAATGCTGTGCCCAGGAATCAGTAAAAGTCTATATATCACGAAGCTTACAAGATAATCCACATTTCATTATAATAGCCAGGGCTCGCGAGTAGTAGATTAAAAACAACTCGTATTTGTACAGCTTCATGAATCAAGCATATTATGAGAGAGATTAATTTTACAAACGGTGGGTTTGTAGCTGTGTGTTATTTGGGGAGGATGTCGCTGTCATGGAAACAGTGCGCCGAGGTTCACCCCCACCTCTGCCTGCACCCTAAATCTGCTCTGATCCTGATCTACGAACTCTACACTTACCTATCCACTCTTGCCTACTGCAGTTTGTGCCTGATTCCTTAAATCAATGTTAACATGCGCTCCTGATTGTGCACAAACTGTAAGTGTGCATTCAAGATGGACTTACTGATTATTTTTGGCATGGATCTCATTTTTAGTGTGTTTATCCTTTCTAACTACTTGTAAGTAACTAGCTAATAGTCGTCCTCTGCTCATTGTGGCTTGGTTTCTGTGGGGAGAGTAACATTGAGGCTGCAGTTCATGAATCCTGTGACTCATGTCGACTTTTTGTAAGGGTGGACCACAGGCCTGGTGTGTCCTGCTGAGTGACATGCTGTGGACCGCAGGCCTGGTGTGTCCTGCAGAATGAAATGCTGTTTATTCATGTCCTGTCTGAAATCAGGAGACTGGAATCTGAAATTTATGTGACTGACAGGAGCTCGATCTTCGCACTCGCCCGGGACTGGGAATTTGTTGGGGCGACCGGATAAGCTCAGACTCGTTGCCCAACTGGCAAGTGAAAATTCTTCGCAATCTTCATTGTATATTTGTACAATCCCTCTGTACACTCTAAACCCTGACAAGTGTGGTGAACTCAAATGTCATATGGAAACCAATTTCCTCAAAAAAAACTGAGTATGTCAACTTAATGATTTGTGTTCACATCACTTAAAAATGTAAAAAATAACTTTGCCTTATTTTCTTTTTAGTTCCCTCCACAGAATGCAGTTAAGTTGGCCTACACAATTTTTTTTGAGGTGATCAATTACCATAAAACTTTCGAGTTCACCAAGCTATCAGGGTTTACAGTGTATAATTTGTCTTATTGCATTCATCAGAAGTTCAAATGAATTCTGCCTTCTTTTTTTCATATGCTGTGTTGTCAGATTGGTCGCGTGTTTTTCAGCCCAAAAGGATCAAAAATCTACCCACCTGTATAAAAAAACTGCCCAAAAAACATTTACCATAACTATGAATCAATTGATTTACCATTACTATAAGTCAATTTATTTATTTAAGCACATCATATTAACCTTAAACAGTTAATCATGAGCTCGCTAGCTCATATAGCAAATGTATGCAAGAATTTCTTGTGTTTCTTCGGGTTAGTGAACAATAACGTCACACCTGAAGCCCACAGAAGGACTGAGCAAAAACTTATAGCCTTGCTAGCTACATGTATTCACACAAGCACTAACACATACAGATTGGGGAAGTAGCTCAATTGTAACCAACCTTATCCGGTCAAAAGTAAACAATTAGATGGAGCTTTTCCGATATCAGCTTCATATGACCTAATGACTCAGAATACCTCGAGTCACTAAATGATGACACACCTTCGAGGAGACAAAAAAGCAATTGAAAGTGAACTAGCTTTTAACTACTCGCCCCCTAATTTAACTTGCTAACAAAGAAATATTGTGTTTTTGGAGCAGTACCTCTCGCATATATAAATTAATTTGTTCATAAAAATGTGCAGTTGAGAGTACAGGGACTCCCTGATATCCAGTTTGCTTTCTGCTGAAATACGGTTCCAGAACAGTTTTACTCATAGTATGCTCTCAGTCCTGTCGCGGCCAGTGTCATTGCTTGCTTGCTAGCTAGTTTGCTATGGCTGATAAATCATCTACAGCATTTACTGACACATGAAATGTAACGCAATTTAGGTGGCTCTTCGGAGTTCACTACTTTGTGGAGGCCATCTGCAGTGTAACTTGTTCGGTCTCTGTTACAGTGTCTTTGCAGTGGAAGGTCTGCATTTTTTACTTGCAGCGTATTCCTTCGGGGTTTTGTGAAGGGAGCTAGCTAATATATGTACTCCAGATTTTGCAATCGATTTTCACACGTCTGCTTGGTCAGTGTGTGCCCATTCCTTTCGACCAACGTAACTTTCCCACTCTTTTTACAGTAATGTTATGTTTCTCGTTTTTGCCCACTTGTATAATTGTGCAAATACAATGCGCTAATGGCTTTTATCTTGGCATGGTAGTGTTTAAATAAAGTTTGTACCTGTGCCATTAAATTTTACTTGATATTCTGTTTTTTTCAGTCAGGCTTGTAGGATCTTCTGCGGGCTCATGACTTTTTTATGTCACAAGCTCGACTGGCTTGTGGAAAAAAATGGGAATATCGAGCCCTGTTAACTCACATTCCAGCTCCTGACGAGAGTCTGCTTGATATTGAAGAACTTCTATTGTAGGGTGACCAGATTTCCTGAAACTAAAACTGAGACACTTTGCGCGTGACCGTAGTGAGCGTGCATGTGAGGTCATAGATGCAGATAGTAGGCTCAATTTCAGCACATAGGACTACTGCTCAGTGCTCACACAGTAGCCTAATGGGAAAAAAATGTGTATGTTTTTGGTAGGCCTATTTACACATTTAAAGTAACATATGAAAATACATTGAATGAGTTTCCTGTTGGACTATCTTTATTTTTATGAATTTGCCTGAAGCTGAAGAATGTTTTGGAAAATACACCAACTGAATGGTTTTTTTTGTTTTTTTTTAAACAAAGCATTGTAACACATTATGTCTCTTAGATCTCTAGCAGGTTATGTCTGTGTGCGTGTGTGTGTGTGTGTGTGTCAACCTCATGGAGCTCTGAAAACATGACCTCAACACAGAGACAAACGCTTGTCAAATTAGCCTACATATGTTTGTTTGCTCCAAAATCGATTTGTTGGCTGACAGCCTGCTGTTGAATTGTGGACAGCTGTCATCAAAATTGGCCCGTGTAACAATCATAAATTTTGAGAGATTCTCATGTGGAATTGAAGTCTCTATGCATAGAAGTTTTTCAGTTTTTAAAACGATGAATTTGAACGATCATGAATCGTTAAATTGCCTGATGTGTGGAAAAGGTAGAATGAAAGTTTCAAAGCAGTTTGTCTTTTGGAAAGCATTGGTCTATTAACCCCTTTCTGCAGATGTAGACACTTGTGTCTATGAAACAGCAAATTTAAGCACGCTGTTTCTGTACTCGACCACTAGATGGAAGCCATGGATCAGTTATTGAATATTCACAAGCAAGTAGACCTTAAACGCGGTTTTGAGTATGGGTAAGCTCACTCCACTCCCTGTTTTTCAAGAGTTGCATGAATTAAACTCCTCAGCTAAGCCTGATGTGCAAACTGGTCTATATCTTTGCCCATAGTATCAATCCTGCGACAGAAAAAATAATTGTCCGATGTAGCAACCACTTCAGCTACAGTGAGCCAACGGTATTCCAATTAGTGGTTCAGAAAAAGCTGTTTTCTGAAGCAAAAAATTCGACATGGAATTGATTCTCTCACATTCTACTGTCAATTACAGTCGTCACATGCAAAAATTGCCTAATTCCCTACCATGGATTTTCGTGTAGATTCAAATTCAGCGCTTCCTTATATCCACCCAAGTACTGGTGTTGATAGCCAATCACTCAATCATACATTCAGGCTCTTCTGTGTAACTGCACAGTTAGACTTCACGCCCTTGTGAAACTTCCGCGGTAACAGTGTATTGATTGGCTTGTATGGAGTTAAATTACTGCCAAAACCTTGTATACAAACCGAACATGTTTTACAAATGCACCACGATTCACAAACAAATACAATGTGATTTGCAAATATAAAAATGATTCACGTGCAAATAAAGTGTGGTTTGCAAATATAAAAACGATTTGCAAACAAATACAGTGTGATTTGCAAATATAAAAACGATTCACGTACAAACAAGGTGTGATTTGCAAATATAAAAACGATTTGCAAACAAATACAGAGTGGTTTGCAAATACAAAACACCATTAACAAACGAATGTTTTCAGTTTTACAAATACAAAACGTACCGATTACAAGTATACGACGAGAACCATTTCCTACAAGTACAAATCACTTTTGGCAGTTTTCTACCGCTGACATGGCTTAAAGGATTTTCTCACAAATGTCCTCACTGTTATTGTCCCTGTTAAACTGCAGGTGGGGCTATGACTCAATATCCTAGATCTCTACACCGTGAAGTTGAACAGAATAGAGAACGGCCGCCAGCGACAACCGTGGACATGAGGATGATGGCTGAGGCTAAATAAAAACGCAGTGTCTTCGTGTTCGAAATAATTCTGTGTCCGACAGTGGGATGGTGTCAATATAACTACGTGTCCGACAGTGGATTATTGTTTTTAATCTCATGAAGTCTACTGAATCTTTTAGATAGCCTATTAAACGTGAATGTTTGATCAGATGGCTCAGTTCTTCAAGATGGGTACCCAATCAATGTTTCTGTTTAAGCTCTGCACAATAAAGTGTTCTGATTGATAGTGATATATTTTTATTTTCCATTTCGTTATAAATCTGGGCCCGTATTCACAGAGCATCTTATCTTAGCCCTAGGAGTACTCCTAATTCGCGCTAAAACATTTTATGTAGGAGTAAAATCTGAAAAGTAATTCACAAAACCGCTGAGAGCAACTTTTAACCATCCGAGACACCGAGGGTAACGCTGCAACGATCTGTTGGCTGATATTATCCCACGCATACCGCTTGGATTTGCTGTTCACCCCCGAGCCAATTTTCCCTCTGATTAGGTTACATGCTTTCGCTCCAGCACCAACTGGCCCAGCAGCAGTAACTGGTCTTGGCTCCAGCTGGGCTTTCGCGTCATTTTTGAACTTACATCCATGACAGTTTAGGGCAAACAAACTTGAACGGCTCGACATTTAAATGATCGCAACATATTCTCATTCTCATCGGGTAACAAGTAGCTATTGGGGCAAGTGACGCGTTTCATTAATAACTTGTTTAATGCTATTAATGTTTTTACAATTATCTCTTTCCTATGTACGTTTATTTGCCTAGAGCGTGATATGCGGGGACCGTGCATTGCAATTTTCAAAAGTGCTCAATATGCTATTATTTTAAACCGAATCTAGAAAAACCAATGCTTTGTATGTTAACAATAACTTGCTTAAAAGTAACCCTGTTTTAAATTATTATAGCTGTAGGGAAGAAAATTATTTTAATGTCAATGTTAAAGTTAAGGTTAGGCTTAGGGTTAGGGCAGTGTTTAAAAAGGGGATTGTCGTACCTCTCTACTTTGAAATGCATTTGAAAACTGCCGAACCCGTAACAACTGCCATTATTTTATTGGACAAACCAGTCCCTTGGACTATTTTCTCATTTTTTCCTCCATGGGTTGTATGTGGGATATTTTTTTCAATGGGTTGCCCTGCCACCAAACAACCAATCACCGTGCTCATTGTTCCAAGACTCGTGCATGAGAATTGACATCAGCCATAGCAACGGAGATTACTCCCGCCTATCTCAGAGCTACCCCTATTGAGTTACCAATTTTCTTCACTAAAAGTTGCTCTCAGCGGTTTTGTGAATTTTAAGATTGTTTTATCATAAATGTTTTAGCGCGACTTAGGAGTACTCCTTGCGCTAAGATAAGATGCTTTGTGAATACGGGCCCAGATTTATAACGAAATGGAAAATAAAAATATATCACTATCAATCAGAACACTTTATTGAGCAGAGCTTAAACAGAAACATTGATTGGGTACCCATCTTGAAGAACTGAGCCATCTGATCAAACATTCACGTTTAATAGGCTATCTAAAAGATTCAGTAGACTTCATGAGATTAAAAACAATAATCCACTGTCGGACACGTAGTTATATTGACACCATCCCACTGTCGGACACAGAATTATTTCGAACACGAAGACACTGCGTTTTTATTTAGCCTCAGCCATCATCCTCATGTCCACGGTTGTCGCTGGCGGCCGTTCTCTATTCTGTTCAACTTCACGATGTAGAGATCTAGGATATTGAGTCATAGCCCCACCTGCAGTTTAACAGGGACAATAACAGTGAGGACATTTGTGAGAAAATCCTTTACGCCATGTCAGCGGTAGAAAACTGCCAAAAGTGATTTGTACTTGTAGGAAATGGTTCTCGTCGTATACTTGTAATCGGTACGTTTTGTATTTGCAAAACTGAAAACATTCGTTTGTTAATGGTGTTTTGTATTTGCAAACCACTCTGTATTTGTTTGCAAATCGTTTTTATATTTGCAAATCACACCTTGTTTGTACGTGAATCGTTTTTATATTTGCAAATCACACTGTATTTGTTTGCAAATCGTTTTTATATTTGCAAACCACACTTTATTTGCACGTGAATCATTTTTATATTTGCAAATCACATTGTATTTGTTTGTGAATCGTGGTGCATTTGTAAAACATTTTCGGTTTGTATACAAGGTTTTGGCAGTAATTTAACTCCATAGGCTTGTTTCTTATCCAATTCCCGATTGTGTAAACATTCTACAGTAAGCGAAACACATTGATTGGACAAACACATAGCATACAAGCCTATGCGTATCGGCAGGCTCAGTATCCTGTTTACGTTGCGTGCATTACGTGGCTGAAATAGACGCGATTTATAGAAAAAAAGACTTGCAAAACTGCCCTTGAGGGGCATATTCAGAGGATTTAAATGAGATAAGAACATGGTCAATGGGAATTATTTCGAATGAAACAGGACCGGAGGGTTCCTTCTTTCTATTGGATACATCGGTCTCTGGAGGAGGGATTCATGAAAAAAATTAGGCTGCTACTTTTGCTTTTTGTTTTAGAATGTATACCGTACTCAACAAAGTCGAATGCCGATGTTTTTTTCCTGTTTAAAACGTGAACTGCCCAAGCATTTGGGTGGTACTTTCACCCCCTGGTACGTTCATTGCGCTGTTCTGTTGAATCTAGGATCTAGGGATATATATGTAAATATATTCTGTGATCTTCCCTGAAAGTGGAATGTCTGATCTGTTAAAATAAGGTATATTTCAGAATTCAGATATTACTGAGTTAGTGAGTTGTACTTGCTCCTTATAAGGGTTGAAATGAGGTCATGAGTTCGGAAGAGAGAACTGGTAGCTTCAATTACAGGGTGAATGTTCTGACTGTTTAATCAGCAGTTTATTTAATGAGTGTTTGTGCTGGCTTGGGGGACTTGGAAGAAAAATGGACAAAACCCTAAACCTTAAATTATGGTGAAAAGGCATGTTTTGTGTTTGGAGAGGTTACTGGGGACCACTGATTTTCAACTGCACTGATATCAATAAATTCATGCTAAACCCAACCAGAAAATCATTCGTTTATATTAAATTTCATGCCTCAAAACTTTATTTGTGTGAAATACATGATTATTTTATGATTTGACAGTGCAACATGTTGAGGGATCTCAGACTTTGGGGAGACACTTGGATAGCTGTATAATTTGGCTAATAGCATGAAGGTAATCCAGAATGCAATGTTGAAGATTAATTCTACTTGAGGTCAATGAGTTTATGATCCCAGAAATGTACAGATTTAAGCCCCAGCAGTTGTTCAATTCTCAGTATTTATTTTTTTTTGTTGCAATTTCACTGATGAATTCTAATGAAGTTTTTTTTATGTTTGCAGCCCATTTTCTCTACCAAAATCATGAAAATAAACTGAAATACAATGTAATTCTAAATGCTGGAAGTGTCTTTTCTGAGTTGAGTTTTCCTCTTTATAAAGCTTGAATTATAAAGCATTAAATTGGGTAACTCATAAATAGCCAAATTTGGCTTCTGCGCAAAGGGGTTAATAAACACATTTTTCTGTCCTGAATGTAGCCCATTTCATCGCTGTTAGATCATATATGAAGAGAAGCCATGTCTTCAATTGCTTTTGGATTATTACGATAATTGGAAAACGCGCCAATAAAGGAAAATTTTTGAGAATTACCCAGGACTAATTGTTGTCATAAACTACAGACACCACTCCAAACCACCTGTGGAAGCAGGACACCGACAGCAGACTCTGTTCAAGTCATGTCAATCGGAAACGCGAACCCTGGAAGTTGGTTTTAATTTCGACCATCCAAGGAAATGGTGAGTGAAACTCACGTTTAGTCCATGTGAACAAGCCACGATGCTCATTAAAATGCAGTGTGTAACTGTACGTCTCACTACTCAACAGTCGATTTCTGGTTTGGCTGAAATGAGACCGATTTGCTGCTAATGGACGGTGAGCAAAATGATCGCAAATTACCGAAGACATGATCGTATGACGTAGGATTAAAATGTTTGGTTTGTAGTTAATAATTTACTCCTGTCTGTTCGTCTAAACAGGCTAGGCTTTTTAAGCTGGAAAATTCAACTTGATGGCGAACCAAAGAAAGAGGACTGTGTACTGTGCCAATTAAAGATTTTTTTTCCCCTGTTCGGTGCCCAATGAGTCACTTACCTATAGCATCTTTGTTTAAAACTTCAAATGCGTGAGGTTTAATGAGGCATGAATGCCACTCTAAAAGTTAGATGGTGTACGACAACACTGTTGACTTAAAGGCCTTATTATGTGTTTAGTATTATTACTTTGCGTTATTTGTACAATGTAACGTTGCTGGCGTAGCCTACATTTGAAGCCTAGCCTACGCTACACACACACATTGTTGAAATCATATGCTGGATGCTTTATTCTTTCTATGTGATTTTTTAGTGCAGTGCCCTTAGGAAGTATGTATTCTTACAGAAAAGTTGGAGCTTAAGTAGCTTTTTAATGGATTGCCAAATGAGGCTGTGTTAGCTTCTGAGACCAGCGTTTATTTGTCAGGGGAAGATGGGGACAAAATGAACTGCTAACGCAGCATTATGAGCAGTATCTAGCAATAGTTTAGAAACGCTAGCAAGTGAAATCACAGGGAAGAGAATGAACAGTGGTCTCAAAATTAATGTGATAAAGCAGAGAATATCCTATCCACAAGTGCATGCTATAGAAAACTCCAGGAGTATCATGCACATACGCAGCACTTTGAATCGTAAAGAAGATGTGGACATGAAAATGGAATATTGAAAACATGCATTGGTATGGGAACTTTAGGCAATGTTTTAGTCAATCAGACCATATTCTAGCCATGTCAGCAAGCAGGATGAGCGGATGAGAACAGCGTGGTGAAACTTAAGAAATAGCCTACTTACAGATGAGAATCCCATAAGCCTATGCAAATTTTCTGGTGACCAAGAGCGGCATAGCAGTAGCATATGGGATTCTTTTAACTTTTTTTCCTGAGGCGTGGCTTATGCTGTGAGCGAGAGCGCAAACTTTCTTTCTTGAGGCGTGGCTATAGCTGAGAGCGAGAGTGCAACAGGCTAGATAGGTTACACAGGTGTATGGGATTGTAACTTTTTGAAAATTAATCGAAAACACTTCAAAATAAAGGATGCACACCATCGTGCCATGCGCAAGCCATATCCGAAAGCTTAGGCCGATCTGACAAACGGTCACAGGGATATGCGGGCCACAGACACACACACACACACACACACAGACGCTTCTTGCATTACAAAAAACCCAAAACCAGTGAAGTTGGCACGTTATGTAAATTGTAGATAAAAACAGAATACAATGATTTGCAAATCTTTTTCAACTTATATTCAATTGAATACACTGCAAAGACAAGATGTTTAATGTCCAAACTGAGAAACTTTATTTTTTTTTTGCAAGTAATCATTAACTTAGAATTTAAAGGCAGCAACACATTGCAAAAAAGTTGGCACGGGGGCCTTTTTACCACTGTGTTACATCGCCTTTCCTTTTATCGACACCCAGTAAACGTTTGGGAACTGAGGAGACCAATTTTTGAAGCTTTTCAGGTGGAACTCTTTCCCATTCTTGCTTGATGTACAGCTTAAGTTGTTCAACAGTCTGGGGTCTCCGTTGTCGTATTTTATGCTTCATAATGCGCCACACATTTTCAATGAGAGACAGGTCTGGACTACAGGCAGGCCAGTCTAGTACCCGCACTCTTTTACTACGGAGCCATGCTGTTGTAACACGTGCAGAATGTGGCTTGGCATTGTCTTGCTGATATAAGCAGGGGCGTCCATGAAAAAGACGTTGCTTGGATGGCAACATATGTTGCTCCAAAACCTGTAGGTACCTTTCAGCATTAATGGTGCCTTCACATATGTGTAAGTTGCCCATGCCTTGGGCACTAATACACCCCCATACCATCACAGATGCTGGCTTTTGAACTTTGCGCCTATAACAGTCCGAATGGTTCTTTTCCTCTTTGGTCCGGAGGACACGACGTCTACAGTTTCCAAAAACAATTTGAAATGTGGACTCGTCAGACCACAGAACACTTTTCCACTTTGCATCAGTCCATCTTAGATGAGCTTGGGCCCAGCGAAGCCGGCGGCGTTTCTGGGTGCTGTTAATAAATGGCTTTCGCTTTGCATTGTAGAGTTTTAACTTGCACTTGCAGATGTAGCGACGAACTGTAGTTACTGACAGTGGTTTCCTGAGCCCATGTGGTGATATCCTTTACACACTGATGTCGGTTTTTGATGCAGTACCGCCTGAGGGATCGAAGGTCACGGGCATTCAATGTTGGTTTTCGGCCTTTTCGCTTACGTGCAGTGATTTCTCCAGATTCTCTGAACCTTTTGACGATATTACGAACCGTAGATGATGAAATCCCTAAATTTCTTGCAATAGCTCGTTGAGGAATGTTGTTTTTAAACTGTTCGACAATCAGCTCACGCATTTGTTCACCAAGTGGTGACCCTCGCCCCATCCTTGTTTGTGAATGACTGAGCATTTCAGGGAAGCTGCTTTTATAGCCTATCATGGCACCCACCTGTTCCCAATTAGCCCGTTCACCTGTGGGATGTTCCAAATAAGTGTTTGATGAGCATTCCTCAACTCTCTGTCTTTTTTGTCACTTGTGCCAGCTTTTTTGAAACATGTTGCAGGCATCAAATTCCAAATGAGCTAATATTTGCAAAAAATTACAAAGTTTACCTGTTCGAACATTAAGTAACTTGTCTTTGCAGTGTATTCAATTGAATATTGGTTGAAAAGGATTTGCAAATCATTATATTATGTTTTTATTTACGATTTACAAAACGTGCCAACTTCACTGGTTTTGGGTTTTGTAGATAGATGATCGGGCTATAATAAGACTACGTTGGCTATGTAATCGCTGACAACAGGGGACATTTCATAGTGGTTTGTGGAAACCGGACTTTTTAGCGTCCTGACAGGCTTTTGTCGGGACTCAGGTCACGCGACTCAAAACCGGGATTGTCCGGGCAAAACCGGGACATCTGGCCACCTTATTCTATCGGCACATGTGCAGTGTATATGATTCTGTGTTTTACTGGATCATTGGATCAGAACAGGGCCCATCCAGTCAGCCGTGGGGATAGATGCGTAAAATGTGTGTCGGTACACTTCCTGAACATGGCTCCCTCTGCCACACATCATACATGTCTGCTGAAAGTGGCTCCTGTTTTTTTTTTCCTGGGAGAGAATTATTTTTTTAATTTGTCCCCTCCCCTTGTATCTGCAGGGGGTGGGGGGGAGTTATATGTGTAAACATGCTCTTAATTCATCATTGCGGTGAGAAGGGTAAAATTTGTGGGCCAAATGACACTTTGCATGTTGTGTAGAACACCCTTCTTTGCCACATCATTAATCAGTGATGCCGCAACCCCCCCCCCGTTCCTACATCCATGCACAACACCTCTGGAAATGGAATCCTTGTGCCTTGGAAAAAAAAAAAAACCCTAAAATTTAATATTCATAAAAACATAACCTTGAAGAATAAAATGCTGGACTCATTTAAATGCTAATTTGTTTGTTAACATAATATCTGGATTCCTGGCGGACCCGGTGTCAGAACTTTCCAGCTTGCTTGATATGGATATTTTATTCTGCTTTTCTTATTATTATTATTGGTGTTTTGATTATGATAATGCAAAATATCAAATAAAGCATTAATATAAACAAAAGCCACGGAGGAGTTGAGGTGTCGCTCTTACGCATTCTGAAATGTATTCTCCGGGGGGGAGGGTGGGCAGAAGATGTGGAGAATTTGGCTTCCGTTTTGGAGTGATATTGACCACAGTGTGGGTTTAGCTTGTACTTGTGCACATGTATACATGTACACTTTAACCTTCCTAACATCTGGAATCCTCGCCTCATCGCGCAGTTGTCTGTCCATAGTAGCACCTGATGCAAAATGAAATGTATGTTTGAGATCATTGGAGTTTAGGGAACAGTAACGCACTAAACATGGCTGTTAGAGTCTGGGTAATTAGAGCTGTGAGTTGTGTATAGCTGTATAAATGAGACGCAGACATGTTTGTCTGCTCACCGAGGGGCTATTGAATCCACCGCTTCTCTACATGAAACTGCTATATAGCGGCGAAACTTGCCTCCGACGTGCTGTTGCTTCAGGTGTTAGCGGACTGAAAAAAAAGACCTTTGCAACCAGGGTGTTCCAAAGATGTATATAGATATTTATAGACTGCAGCTTAGAAAGTCTAGACCTGACTGGTGAAGTGTATATCTCTGGAGTGAACAGGCCTCATTCAACAGAAACTTCATAAAAAGAAAACCTCCCCCAGAAATACTGTGGTTATTTGAATAAGGGATGTTGGTGGAATGTATGTTTTAGGCAGGGCTCCAGGAAAAGAGTATTTTAATACACCCAAGATGCCGTTATGTCTCCTTAAGTAACGTGATCTGTTTATTTGGTTGGAGTTTCCTCGAGGGTGCAGTGTTGACATTGATGTATTCAACACAAATACACATTGTGATTATTATGCCACCTAACACCGCTCATCAAAGGGGCTTTTCTTCGCAAAGATAAGGAGGCTTAGCTGGGATGGAGAAACATCACTGCTGCTTTTGGCCTCTGAAAGTGGATCTGACATCATATGTGTCAGAGTGTGTTTCTGGCATGAGCCAGTGATAGTGGGTGTTGGTCTGTGTGCGTGTGTGTGTGTGTGTGCGCATGCAGACTTGCGCAATGTTTAAAAGAGAAAAAACCAGTTAACTTTTTCGATACATCAGCCCAGAGACTTTTTAATACATGTAAGATATCATTATGCTCCTCCTTCATTTTTGTTTGTTTAAGGTGGCTGTTTTGATGGCTTTTTATTCCCGGCCATGAAGTGGAAAGGGGATATAGGAATGGGTGTTATCCTTCTGCATGTCGGTCCGTCCGTCTGTCCGTCACGGTTCTTTTCCGAGCCAGAACTTCTAAATCCTTCAACATTTCTCCACGAGATCTAATAAATGCATAAATCTTGTGTTACTTAATCTCGAAATCTTTTGGGCTGCTTTGCTTGGAAAGCCTTGTATATTGGTGTACTTGTTTTTGGAATGAAGGAGATCAGACATCTCCTTCATATTTGGAATATTTTAATAACTAGTTTGAAATTGTGAAATGTTTAATGTAATTTTTTTTTGCATTCAGCAAGAATTGTGTTGTCTTCCTGCAGTTTCATGCAGTCCACTCTGGCCTTGTAGAAGATAGCTGCTCTCTGACATCTGCTGATGCCATTTACAGTTATGAATATCATGTCTGTTCAGTTGGAATGTGTTTGATAATCTTTTCACTGTAGCATGGCCCACAGCTCATGAACAGCTGCAGTGATTCCAGTGCAGAGTATTGCACACCGAGTGTTAGAACAGTGTAAGTGAAGCGTTTGTCATCAGGTTTGTTAAAATGTAGAAGCTGGTATAAACAAGCCCGTTCAGAGCAGGTGGGCGATGAAAGGGGAACATGGGCTCTCCTGCCTAAACACTTGGACAGCAGCGGGAGCCTTATGTGTGTGATCACACAGAGTAACGGGGGAAAGTTTGCTGTGCCAGACCCTGTTTTCATGATAAACAGAACTTTGAAAAAGACTTGAGCCACACACATCACACTTGGGCTCTTCCAGCTGTTTTCAGTGCTGCAGAATATGAGCTGGAATAGGATGCTGTAATCTGGCTCCTCCCACATTCCTGTCACATGGCAGGTAACTGGTGCTCTCTGACTGGGACAAGCAGGTACCCTGGACATTGACTTGCATGGAATAACATTGTCATTGTGATCGAATGCTTGTGGGCGTGCACCAAAGCCAGCGCTCTGTCCTTTTCCAAAGCATAGTCACCGTGCTCGTGGGAGAGTGTCCCGGGACACGTAACCATGGAGAGATGATCGGTCCCTGCAGCATACTTAAGGCTAAAATTGCTTTTATTTACTAAATAAAACTGTGTGCGCTGCCCTTTAATTGCCCTCTGACTTGGAGGACATTGTTTTTATAAACGTCTTCTTTCTAACTGTCTCTCCGCACTCTGGAATCTTATATTGACTGGCCTCTTTTGATTATATTAAAAATCTTATATCCCACTTTCGCAGTTATTACAGAAATATTGTGCGTAATTAGGGTAATGTGCGTGTTGTGCCCTGTTGTTTGAGAGGAACAGTGGGGTGCCAGGCGTGTTAGGAACCCCCCTGTATTGATGGATTGGTCTTTGTTAGCTTCTCAGCGGTGCGGCGAGGGTTTTCAGCACACAGAATCGGCCCGCGCTGTGCTTTCGGCTCAAAGGCCAAGCGCAACTCTAATTTCCAGGCACTAAAGCAGAAGTGCTGCCCAGGGACCTGTAGAGTATATTATAGGTTAAGCCCTCATTTTGTCTCTCGAGCCGCAAAGAAAACCAACAAACTTTTCCTTTTGACCTGTGATCAGACCCGTTCCCCGCGAGCCGGGAAAAAACACCCGGAGGTGTCAGGACTGCTTCAGCGCGTTTTCTTCATAGTTAAAACCTTTATTGCATTCGGGGCCTGCTGGGGACGGCAGGCAATATTGTTTTATGTTTGTGAACAGAGAGGGGAATTGATAGATTAGCGCAGGCCAGAGAGCTGATTGGCTGGCACACAGGTGGAGTGAAGCGGAGCGAAGCTGTGCGATACAGATGCCGATGGCTGGCCTGGCTAACGCTGGCTGCGGGCTGCAGGAGGGGCATCCTGTGTGAAACCGTGTAGCTCTTTCTGAGAACTTAAACAAACTGTTTAGCTGTTGCACCACTTTGTTTCTTTCTCTCTTTTATTGAAGATGCTTTAGCTGAGCAATTTAATTATACATGTTGAGTGTTTGCTCCATAAATTGTGGTTGTGGATTTTTATGTCAGTCACTGTTCAAAATATTTTTTCTTTTATACATGTTGCCTTTTACTATTGTGATGAAATTGGCACAAAGTATTTGAAATGCATGTTGGTAGGAATTTTGAATAGTGCAGAATGTTATCATTACCAGCATGTTGTAATTTCTATGAAAAAATGCATACACACATCAGACATTAAGGTGAGATATCCCCACAACTTTGACTCGTGCAGTTTTTATTTGTGCGATAGCAAACTTGTTTTTAATTAGTGTATTCTAGATCATTTTCATCATGAAGGATAAAGTTTGATTCTTTCTTCATTAGTTTTTTGCAGTCTCTTTCTGATTGTTAGTTGAGTTACAATGTTTTGTGCCATCTCGTTTGCGCTCTTGGGCGTAATCGATGCTGGGATTTGGCGTATGGGTTGTCATGTTGAAAATGATACCCTCAAAATGTTTTATCTTCTTTGTTTTATTACGTTATTTATATGTTCCACTTGTGAACTATATCACTACTCTTTAAAAGTCAGGTCTATGAACTATCTAATGCACAGTTGATACATGGCTGTTTGCCAATATGGTCCATTTGTGGATTAATGTGGTGTTGTTTGATAAAAGGTACTTGGATGCCCTGCAACTCTGGATTTATGAGGTTTACCCTAAAAAAATATTTTTCTCTATTTATCTGTATTGTAACATTTTTCTTCTCAGAATGTCGACTATTTGGCAAATCGGAGTCACTGAGTCTTGGGAAAAGATGATTGAATGGTGTTACTGCACTCCCGAGCTGTATCACATCAAATCTCAGGAGGTGAGATGGCAGTGTGTCTGTTGACGCACAGCGTGCCAGTGGGTTTACAGCTGTAGTGTCCTCTGGGGAGGGATCGTTCTCTGAGAGGAACACACTGTACACACTCGCTCACAGGGAAGTGTGCTGTGTATTCTGGGTCTAGGCCGGGAAGGCCCAGTTAGATAAGAACCACCCATCCTGCCCAAGCCGTGGCTGCCAGTCCAGTCCAGCCGAGCACAGAGTCCCTGATTCGGTCCAGTCTGGAGTCTACAGCAAGTGCTCTTGTGTGCACACACTTGTATGCACACCGGGCCATGCATATTCTGATAACGAGGGGTTCACTTAGAAATATGCGGTTTGTGGTCTGAAGATTACGAAGATTTAACTACTTGACGACGTCAGAAGCACAACGCTTGCATTTTTAAGCCTAAATATGAACAGAAACAACTGGAAAATTATTTTTGTTTCTTACTCGTGTCTTTATGAAATGTTTACAGAATCATTATTTATCAATAGGCATTTAATACGAGAATATAAATGCGTTGGTTGGCAGGTTATCTGAAAAATTCTTTCTCTCAGTATTCCATCAATTACTGCAGTTCAAAATGTTTTAGTTTTTTAATGGTTTTTTCAGGATTTTCTGATATCTCTGGTTTTTTGGATCATTGAACTTTTGAGTATTTGTCAGTCATGGCAGTATTTTGTGCGGCCAACGCTTAATATTCAAGCAAGTGATTTGAATACTGAAATGTGAGAATCACTTTTTCTTTCAGGTGTATTTTTGGATATTTCTTTCTTTTTGTGATGAGATGGGGTTTCTTGCAACCACCTCAGAATTTATGTTCATTTAACTGCAAACAACTATTTTGGAAAAAAAAATAGCCATGGAAGTGTAATTTCAAGCAAACAAATTTTGATGTCCTGAAATAAAGATTAATTTTTGTCAAGAAATTTAATTATTTGCAATCCAGGGGATGAAAGTGGAAGCTAGCGATTTGAAACTTTTAATCTGAGTAATATGTGCAGGTTCATTATTGCATTCAGCACAGATGACTTCTCCTAAGCCCAGGTAACTGCAGACTGGAGCTCCTGTGTTACACAGCCTCTCTGAAAGGCTCCAAGTGGCTCTTTTGCATTAGCAGCCCTAACAATGCATCAGAGCCTTGGCACAGACATTTTCAATAAATCTGAGTGTTCAGGGAAATTTGGCTCATAAAACAGGGGTGTGGGGGCGTGGGGGTGTGGGATGGGAGGGTGTTCAGTAATAAAGACGCCTCTAAATCACAGAGCAGGGCTTGTGGGCCGACCCGTCCGATCCCGGCTTTGTCTCTGGATGCTCCGTGACATCTGTGATTAGTTGCTTATTACTAAGGTGGGCCAAACGCGCGGCTCTGGAGTGGACACCTTCTGCACGTTTTAATGGGGCTTTGTGTTCCTTGCTGGCCGACTCCGTCTAATCAAAAACACACCCACACGCAGGACGGAGCGCGTTCCGTTTCCCTGCTGTCCGCGGACTGGGGCGCGTGCTGTCGCTCGATAATTGAGAGGCGCGCTCAGGACGAGCGCTTGGGCAGTTGCTCCTAATGTTCGGCTTAATGCTGGAAGATCTGACACACGCCTGCAGTATTCCGCGCTGATGAAAATATGCAGATTAAAGCTCGAGTTGATTATTTTTTTTTATTATTTCACTGCTAGACTTTCCTTGAGTTCAGATTTAGTGTTGTTGTCAGTACAGGTTGTAAGTAATCCACTGCCTGTTATTTTTTAATATCTCATGGAAGCTGCATTTTATAATATTCAAATCGTGATGTGAATTTATTGGATATTTGCTTCGTGGAGTGAGCCTCAGACACGACCATTTACAATTTGTAACGTTATCGTTATAATTTTCTCTGAGTACGCAAATCGATGGTGACTCCCTCATGATTCGCTATACCAAGTGCCATAGTCATAAAAACAATTTCCCTGATTGTGTGCTTATGGCTGTGTGTTCTTTATTTAATCTAGAGCTGCTCTGCCCACTTAGCCTCCCAGCTGACGATGAAATGGAGGTGATATTTTGGAATTATTTGTAAATGAGGTTGAGATTGATACAACATTAACCGCGCCGGGTTCAAAGTTAAATTGCAGAATGCTAGTGACAGGCAGACATTACATTGCAATTCCCCTTGTTTCCTCGCCTTCATAAATATCCCTGTTCCTTCGGAGTGTAATTAATGTGTACCGCTGTAGCTGTCTCAAGTTCTGGCCCTCAAATAATGGGACCTGTTTTTAATAACATGCCGTCATAAAATGTCACGCTGACTTAATAGGCATGTGGAGCAAAAGAAATAATAATAAGAGGGGAAAAATAATAACAGCTAAGGGCTATTTCAGAGCAGCGTTTTGAATACAGGCCAGAGTGAGTGTCTGACGCCCTCGCATTTTTCATGGAATGACTCTGAGGGTGAGCATTAGCTAGACGGAGCTGCCCAGCGCTCCTGGCTCAGTCCAGGCAGCCTCTATTAATTACGCTCTCTGGATCCGATCAGTTACTGAAGAAATTAGCTTAGTATACTACGGGCAGAGAAGGTTTTCATTTAATCAATGTGGTTAATGGAAAAGCATCTCACTCTTTGTCTCTGGCTTTAAATGCCGTTTAAAACGTTAAAAGATTTCTCCAATGTCATCAATACGATGGCGTCCACCGAACTTGCTCGTGTGGGCTTGCGCGTTTTAAATGAGTTGTTTCCGTTCGTTTAATCACCTCTGATCAGAGACGGGCAGCTTGGAGCTCAGAGCGATGAAACCATCACGTTCTGTGCCTTTTCCGTTCCAGGTGCGCAGGGTTCCAGCAGGTGCCGTTTAAAAAGCCAAATTACACATTTACCATCTCTGTTTTACTGCCGGGCCACCCTGGTTGTTTATATGAAAGTTTTACTGGGCAGACGTGAGCGATCATTACTTTGACGACTCGCGTCTTTGCCTCGCACAGCCGCATTGGTCAGGTGTTCCCTCGACTGTGCTCACACAGACTGTGCTAATTTTTGCTAATTTTTTAGCCCTTGAATAAGGCCTGTCACCTGCCTGTCTGTATTAACTCTTAATAGAGAGCACCTTGCCTGTCCTAGCTTGGTACACATTTCCAGCAAACGGATGAACTTTGTGACCCGTGTCTTAAAATAAAGCATGATAATTTCCCCTCACCCCTTGGCTACTAAAGGCTCTCTGGTGTCTGTAAGCTCTCATTAATTTTTCACAGGCCTGTGATGGATAGTTTGTATTTATTCACTGCTGGTGTTCTGTTATGTGAATATGACTCATTTTAAAGCATTACATATTCATGGTCTGGGCTTGGCTGTGTACCCGACTCATAATTAATGTGTCACAGAGGGAAAGCTGGCTCCAGGTTGGTCTGCAGACCTTGTTAAACGCAGCACGATCCGCAAACCGCTTCAGAGGTGTTTGTCCTCATTCCAAAAATCTTTGCTCCTCCAGGTTTTTCCCTTTCTTGTGTTGCGTCCAGTCGAACGAGGAAAAGGCGCTCGTTCATAAAATGGCTGCCGTGCGTGGATCGTGGGACTGGTTTTGGAGCTGGACCAGAGCATTGTTTCACATCTGCAAATGGCATGGAATAAATGCTTCTTCTCGCACAGATCTTTTTGTGCCCGTCTATGTTTACTTGCTGCATGTGTCAGCTACAAGCTTTATTCTTTATGCATTATTCAGTCCAGTTCTATAAAACAATACCTGTCGTAAAACGCATTGACATTAACTGTCGATGTATTGTATATTTGGTGGTCTTGCGATCCTTCAGGCACATTGTGCAATTTGGATGCTGTGTCATGTCTCTGGGCTCTGCCCTGTTCCTGTGATCAGTCCCACACGCAGACTGGGAATTATTCAATTACCCAGAAGGGAGGAAACGCATAATTGAGCAGAGTAAATTTAGCACGGCGTGAAAAAAATGTACTTTTCATGGCTTGATTGTAAGAGAGATTCTCAGAGCAGGTTTTATGTTGGGGATGTCAGATGACTCTCTTCTGTATATTTGAAGATCTGACTACTGTGATTATTGGGGATGATAAGTTAAACAAATGCAATATTGTCACTGGCAGATAAAAAAATAGTGATTTTTTTTTCTAATCAACATTTTTTTTAAACATGGACAAAGAACTTTTTCCCCCCTAGTGCTGTAGAATGCCACTGTGGGCTATGCATTACTACAGGTGTAATTGTGGTCACTCACTCACTCACTCACTCACTCACTCACTCACTCTTCGACTCAGTCACTCTCACACACACTTGTACACTTACTCACTTACTCCCTCTCACACACTCTCGCTCGCTCACTCACTCACTTGTGTACTCGCTGTCTCGCTCACTCACTCACTCACTCACTTATAGATGTTTAGTTGGGATGTTTTGTGGGACACATGCGCATTAAGCACCATGGGTCTGCTCGGATTCATTCTTAATTACAATTTGAGTCAAGAAGTTGCAGTTGCCTCTCAGCTGTGGTGGGCATTGAGCATTGAGCATGTGGGAACACTGCCCTGGTGTGAATTTAAAACTCTGTTTTGTTTGCAACGATCTGCATTGCGTTTTCTGTCTTTGTTGCCTTCCTTTCAATGATCAAGAACACACAAACTTATTGCACGTGTTTCAGAAGTTGCATAGAACACGCAACACTTCCCTAAGTTCAGCTCTTAAAAGTGTAATAGATGATCAGCGCCAGGGTTAAATTGTAAGATGACATTCTTGAGGAAGGCCACTGTGCTTTCGCTGTGTGTATGTGTTCATCTTTACGAGTTGAAGGTGGTCTGTCTCAGTTCAAGGCTCTGGCCTGATAATGGACTCTCCTAATCACCTTTCATTTGTTTACATTGCTGCTCTGAACACTTCCAAACACGCTTCTGAGCAGCGTCGGTGGTCCGGTATTAGCATGTGCCCATTTATCATGTCAGCGCTGGAGCAGGCAGAGGTCTGTAGTCCATTAAGAAAGTGTTGTGTTTACATTGAAATAATATCTGGTGTAATGTGAAGTGACAGTCAAAGTTATGGCGGCTCTCTTTGCAGCCGGGGTACTTGTGTGCCGAGCTGGGTAATATCGCCTGAGCCTCGATCGCGGCTGTCAGCAGTTCTGTGTGGCTCTGTCGAGACCCATAATCGCGCGCGGAGGAGGATCCGTCCTGCCCAGGGAAATACAGCAGCGCTGATATATATTTGTTAATGGTAAACGGCAATTAAATGGGTGATTGAGGGCTCCGACGGTGGTCGTATATTAACCCTTTGAGTTTAAGCCGGATAAATCGTTAACTGACAGCTTGAAGTGGGGAGGGGTGGAGCGGATTGTGAGATGGGACCGGAGGTTGAGGACTGTTCCGGTGGGCGATTTATTTCTCAGGCGGTGCTGGTGGCCGAGCTGTGCTCCTCTCTGGGTGGTGATTAGATTGCAGGTGCTCTCTCTGTATTGCACTGTGTCGCCGATCAGCTCCATCAGCATAAATGCAGAAATGACTTCTCACCCAACCTCCTCTTTCATGCTAAACAGAATTCCACCCAGCCAGTCTCAAATGCCATTTTTAAAAGATCTAAACACTGAAAGTGTCATGTTGACCCTGGCTCTCTAGGGGAAAATTTTTCCTACTGTGAACCTCATGGGTTAAATGGTCTTCCGCGGATCCACTAGCACATTTGGCTTTCAGGTGCACTATTGCTGTGTGAAGCTGTGTTGGGTTGGTTTGGGCTTGCTGTTTGAAACAGAATTGGGTTGGTTTGAGTGTGCTGTACAAGGCATGATTGGGTTGTTTTGGGTGTGCTTTGTGCGAAAGGGTTGGGTTGTTTTTGGTGTGCTGTTTTGAGGCTGGGTAAAGTTGAGTTAGTCAGGTAACACAATGCTGAATGGGGCTGTTTGGAACCCACGGGGGAAAGAATTTGCATAGTTGTAAATTGAGTGTTTATGAAGTTTTTAAAGAATGTTTCATGTGTTTGAGTGTCTTTAAGTGGAGTTATCTCCTCGTGCAGATGTGCTTCTGAAGTGATGAAAGTATTTGACACATTTATCTGGTTTATTGTTTCAGCAGATCAGGCAGGAGTGTGGGCCAATGAGACAGTGTTATAGGTGTGAATAGGCTCTTTGTTCCGGTGGCCTGGTTAATATCACACTTAATGTTCGACTGTGACTGTGTGCTGCTTTAATGAACACCTGGGTCTGAGGAAATTGAGCTCTTAGACAGCTGTTAATTATTTCACACAGGGTTTTAGAACTTAAACAAAATTTTATTCAGTTTGTTTTATGACTTTCTTAGGACCAGATTTGTTTAGCTTCTCTCTCAAGATCTCTGCTGTTGATTTAATGGGAGTATTTGTGGATTATGAGAATTACTTTCAGTCTGTCTCTGCTCTTTTGCGGTACATAGTCTTTATGTGCGTTACACATATTTGTTTGTTATTTGGGTGTTGCTGATGTTTGAATTTTTGCTCAGTATTTTACAGGGCAAAACATGAATGGACAGAAGATCTTGTGAACTTAATTTGACAGAAAAAAATACACACGCAACTTTTAGAAACATTTTTCACTGTGCAATTGTTGGTATGACTGACAGTAAGTTTCTTCTTGTCACTTTTGAATTACAAAAATTGAAACTGTTCTCTCACATCTTCATTCTGCTAATTAGTGGCAAGTACAATCTTGCTAAGAATCTATATGATGCATTTGCTTAAAATGATTTATTCTTAAAGTTAATAAATTATTCTAAATGTGTTAGGGATACCGCATACTGCGATTTCTTTGAAATGCCCAAGAGGATTTGTAAAGTTCCTCTCCTCAGGTGAATGTTGCTCATATGTCCGTTAATTTCTAATTCTTTACTGTTTGTTGGATATGTCTGGATGGTACCAGGGATTTAGTCTAACAGAAAAGATTTTCATTTAAATTCAGCACAGTGCAAGAGTTTCTGAATCCAGAGTGAAAACCAGATGTGGCCCTGAACTTGAGTTGTGTTTGTTTGAGGTCCAGAGAGATGTAGATGCACAGAGGTCCACACACTTGGGTATTACCCCTGTCAAACACCATCAATGTGCAGGGACTTGTGTGCAGTTCCATAATGAGGCGCAGAATGCAGGTGTTCTATATCTCGTCTTTATCAGCCACTGATATTTGCTTCTGACGTTTGTTCAGTGCAATTTGTGCAAGTCCCCTTTTTTCTCAACTCTTTTTCTTTCCTGTTGTGTGCCTGAAATGGCTATAACTTTTTTAAAGGCGTTATTAGTGTTTGAAACTGAAGGGAAAAAAAAACACAGGTATGAGGATAGATAAAGCACACAGATGGTTTTGATTTAAAGGCGAGCTGAAACATCTCCATTCTGGGGCTGTTTTATTCCAATTATTCTAAATCATTATTTCTATATATAGCACTCTAAATGCAAAAGCCATTAGTTTTGAGATATTGTGGTCTCGAAGGGAAGAAGACCAGTTGAAAAATATAATAATTTGGTTTTCTTTTTTAAACACCTTTTGTGATGTGAAGTAAAGTCTGTGTTTGCCATTTATGGGATGTTGAGAGGATGCCTCATTTTACTATAATTAAAGGAAATTTAAAGTTTAAAATCAATAATGGCAGATTAATAAGAGATTTATTGATTTATGTGACTTTTTAAATTTTATATAAAAGAAACCTTGTTTTATTGATTATTTTTTGCTAAAATATACAAAATGTCCTGTGGTTTTACTGTTATACACATAAAGCAGGAAATATAAACATTAAAGGAATAATCATTAATTCCTCAAAATATATTCAATGTACTCAGGCCTTTCTTCTATGGATTTCATCATCTATTTTATAATTGTACTGAATTATCAGAGATTAATCGAAGTTTCTTCTCTTTTGTCATGAAAGTTAAGTCCTGTGGTGGGATGAGAACAAAATTTTATGGACCATTACCAGGAAGTCAGTCACTCATTTACATGATGGTGAGGTTGCAAGGACAGACTTTCTTTAGCATTAACTTGAACATTTTCATAGTTTTTGTTAAACTGGTAATGTTTATTTTCTTTTGTCTTGTTGTGTCACAGCTCTAATTTAAGTGATTAAAAAAGTTTAATTGCATTACGAATGGCATGGCATATGTGTCAAAAAGATATATCAAGCAAAAATTTGATTTGAAAAGTAACAGTTATGTCGTCATGTAGGATATCATTGTTGCTATGCTAAAAATGGTTTTTGAATTTGCATAAAGTGTACTTGAAATGTGATGAAGATCCTTTGGAATGTTCAGTCTAATGTGATGCTTCTTCACAGGACAGTTTATATCAATAGATAATTAGAAAGTGGGGGAAAAATGATTGAATATCCATTGTAACCACTTTTAAGTTTTTGAAAATTCGCAGTTTGGAATGTAGTATTTTAGAGAGCGCTCATTAACATGAGCAAAATTGTAATGATAATTTATAATTGAGTACTTCAGTCATTTTTAAATGTGTGATTTCACTGCCATTTATCTGCTACCCTTTCATATGGATTTGTATGTGGCTTGGGCAACACCCGCCAAGAACTGGCTGCAGTTTTGTCCAGCCAATGCACTGTGAATCTTGGATACTTGTAAGTACTTAGGCAACAATAAATTTGATAAATAGTCAATTTAAGTGTTTGGCTGGGTGGTATGTTTTGCACAGGAATAACATATTCTGTTTTTATTGCTCTCGCTGTTTATCATATTACTGGGCCACCGACCAGTGTGCTCTGCATAAGGAGTATATTAGCTCATTGAGTGAGTGCTCATGATCATTTATCTCCAGGAGCAGTACAGGAAATATGTAGTAATTGCAAAGAAAATGCAAATTGATTGGCCCTCATTAATACTTTCATCTGTTTTAATTCAATAAATGAATGGTTGTTTTTGCACAATTACAGTTCAGTCACCTGAACCTTTTAAAAATCGTTTAATGGCCAGTAATGCTTTTTGGCCATGGGATGTGCATGACATTAAATTAGTTCCTGTTTTGATAAAGGGGATTCTTATTGGCCCGTGTATTAACAGTTGTTGTCCATTAAAAGTGTTGTTATAAAATCCTTTGATTGTGTGGGCATCTGTGGTGCTCACAGTGCGGTGCATTAGGGGCAAAATTTTTAACATTCATGGGAATAACATTCAGTGGCTTCCTCTTCCTGGCATCTTGGCAGGCATAGCATATATTTTACATTTTTTAGATTGTTATTTACAGTGCTAAGTATTATATTTAACCAATTTTTGTTTCTGTCAGCACAGTTGTGAGTTACCACCTGTCCCTTTTGAATTGATTCTTCCTAATCTGCAGTATTAGCTGACAGTGGGTCTCTGAGTGCATGTTGCCTAATTTTTGTTTCCTCATGAAACAGAAAGTGATGATGTGACAAAGTGTAGTTACTTTAGACTGACGTGAAGTTAATGAGCTGAAATCATGGTCAGTATTACGGTATTTGACTTTATTTTCAACAGTTCCTAGGGTTTGCCAGTAAGATGATGTAATAAAAACATTGAAAAATGGGAATAAATATTTTAAATAAAGGTTCAATGATATGTTTTCGGTCAAGCTAAAGTATGTAATTCATATTCTTAACATATTGGTTAATTTTGTATTATTTGTTATATGGTCCCTTTCAATGTTCATTTCATTTCAATGTAGTTTCATCAAAGGTGCGTGTAATTCCTAGCTTGACCAGTTTGACTATTTTGTGAGACAATACGTGAGTGGAGCTTGGTTATGGACTATATAACCAGAACAAACTGCGATTAAATAAAGATGTGGTTGACTTGAAAATGGCCATGAAATAATATGATTGCATGGTTAACTTTAAATGCAGAATAACATGCAAGCTTCACTCAAAAATGATCTCCTTTGGTGGATGATAGTATTTTATGTGGTGACATCACTAGATTGACAAGAGCCCAGTTAAGTCAGGAAAGCGCTATAAAAGTGGATGGATTGCACTCCAGGCCAGTCTTTATTGGATCCTGTAATTGACATGTACTTGTCATTTATAATCATCTGTCCATCTCTGTGAAGGGGGAGCAGTAAAGCTAATTGCAGCCTTTCATTTGCATTAATCTCACCTCTGAAGGGTGAGGCAACCCATTAATATTGTGTCATAATGAATTATTGCAAATAAAATTCAACATATTGATTGATGTTCTCCTGCGTCTCCCTCGTGTTTGAAAACATTTTATTAGCCGTTTGAGCCCGATAAAATGGAAACCTGGTAAAGCTTAATCTGTGGCAGGACTGAAGCCGGCATCTGTACCAACCTCCAGCTAAACGTTTAGCATTGAAAGGCTAATTAGAGGCTGAGCAGCATTAGCTGCCGTTCTGCTGAAGGAGCCAAATGGCTAAGAATAGAAGTTCATCAATTAAAATCCACAGGCAGCCGGGCGAAGGCTGGATCTAATACACACTCTGCATATGGATGCTCGGGAAAACTCAAATAATCATAAATTCAGATGACAGAGATGTATTAAAAACTATAACAACTCTTCCTCTGATCCGTAAAGTGTAGCACAATGCAAATGTTACATCCGAAAGGGGCGATAGGTTAAGGCGTATAAATGACTTAATTGCAATGGGCGATTCATTATGTGGGACTGAAAAATGTTCTATTGACCAGCCTGGCCGTATACATAAAATATTGAAAGCAGTCGTATGCATTTTGTTCTGACAGAGGAACTGGGATATTCTCAAAGGGGGAGAGGGAGATGGGCAGTTCGGCACTTGAGGTTCCTGCTGAATGTTTTTCCTTGGCTCTGGTTCTGGACATAGGACTGTAATTTCATGTAAAACTTCAATTACATGGTGCACAAATACACAAGCATACACTCAAACATGCCTTTGTTAAAAAGGAAGTGGAATACTCCACATGCACTGTTGTCCACAGGAAATGAGTACAGCAAAATGGTGTTATTATCATTTCGTTTAACATTGCACATAAAACATTTCAGGCATTCTGGAGTGAAACAAAATCTTTGGCTCTGTACTGGTAGCTAATCAATCTTGTGTATGATTTATATAGTAATGAAAAAGCGTTGATAAATAATTTTGCTTTGAAGTTGGAGCTAACAAGCATTCATTATGATACATTTAATATATCCCTTCTCCCATTAATATAGCCCTTCTACCATTAATATATCCCTTCTACCATTATTATAGCCCTTCTTGCAATCTATTGGCCTGGATCCTCTGTTTAAGTGCAGTTACGCTGCTTCTGTGTTTTTATTTCCCAGTGCTAATCACTTCCATGCATATAGGTATGTGCTCTGACAAACACTTGCAAACATAGTGTTTATTGGCGAAAAAATATGAAGGAAAGCAGAACTGCAGTTATATCCCTCCTCATTACACACGCAGATTTAAACTAATCGTTAGCAAAAAGAATGCAAAGTGTCCAGGCAGGAGCATTTTAAAAGTTCATAGATAGGTGTTCCACCACACACAGCTCATTAATTTATTGTAGATCCACCCGAATAATGCAAAACCCAAGGTGCACCAGGAAGAGAAGAGGGGTGGGTGTGTGTGTGTGTGTGTGTGTGTGTTTGGGGAGATGTGGGTGCACTCTTTCTAATGAAGCAGATATCCCCAAAGTAGCTGCAGAAATTGGTACGAGTGTAATGAGGGGGGAGGAAGCCCGGCTCGCTAATAGAGGCTAATTTACGGAACTAAAATATTCCAGGTCAATATGGACTCTGCCTCATTAAAAGTGTAAAAGGGCCTCTAATTTTGCATGGAGAGCAAGTGGACGGCTATTGATGTGAATTGATAAGCTGGCTGTTGTCTGTGCACAGCTGCCTCAAATGCGGGTGGTGGAGTGGGGCGTCACGGCACAGACGTTCTGGGTGCCTGTAGACTGTGCCCGTCGGCATGGCGATGCCCCCATGCTTGGCCTTACCCGGGTCCCACGCTCTCCTCACCTGAATCCGCTAACGCTGAGCCCCCACCGTCCACCTCATTTATCACTTGCATTCTGATTCCCTCGTTTTGACTGAAAGGGTGCAGCCATAAATACACCCCCCCCCCCCTTTAACAGGAGGGCGAGATGGATGCAGCCGGCAGAATTAATTGCACCCAGTTACTGAAGATCAGCAAGTTTTGCACAATTCACATGCTGCTCCACCATCTGGCTGCTCACTAGGTGAAGAGTTTGATTAATGCTTCCTGGGCTATATTTCTCAGCTAATATTCGATCACAATACCACCCTACCTTTCCCCTCACAATATTTCAATGAATTAATTCATTCAACAGAGTATAGTTTTATGTGGAAATTTAATTGCTTTTATGTAATTTTAGAATAATATTCTTTTCTATCACGGAAATTTGACTTTAAAAATTTAATTGGCACCATACTTTTTCAAATGTTCAAGTGGCATATTTTGTCTATCAACTTCCTGTTTGTGCTGTGAATCCTGTTGGTGGCATTTGAATGATGTGCTCAGGGTAAAGGGGAATTTTCTCATTCATTGCATGAAATACTGTTGTCATGAGACCCAGCACTTATCCTGCTTGTCTAGGATCTGTCCCTGCTCCAGCACAGGTGATTCAAATCATCCGCTCATTAACAAGCAGCTACTAGGCTTAATGGCAACCTGATCATTTGAATCACCTGATCTGTAGCAGGGAGATCTCTAAACTTTCAGGACAAGCGATACTCCAGGACAGGTCTGGGAAATTCCTTTTATTGTATATGTTCACCATTATTATGTTTTCTACTGTCAGTGTTCACCGTTATTTCAGTTCATTGTGCCTTTTCTCCTGTCAGTATTCAACATTATTGTAGTTCTTTGTGTCTTTTCTACTGTCAGTATCCACTATTATTTCATCTCTCCGTTCCCTCCCCTTCTCACAGTTGGAGGGCCTCAGAGGTCTGCAGCGCTGCCCTGATCCGATCGCTCACGAGGGCCGCTTAGCAGTTAACGTTAACAAGTAGGGGAACAAAAGCAATTGTCACAACATCGATACAGTGGAGACGGAGAATGATTTCCTGCGGGGAGCTGCAGTGAGGCGGGATAATGGGAGGATGTTCTGAGATGAATTATTTACGGCCCTCAAATAACAGACCTGGAACTGTGCAAGAGGGGACAATAGACATCCGTCTGAAATAACAGAGATTGATTTTAGCGAATAATAGCAGTCCTGCCAGTGAGTTGCACCACTGCCTTTTACACTGGGGCTGCATTGTCACTGTTTAATTGTGAGAGCAGTCGGCACCGCAAAGAGCTGACGGATTGTCACTCACTATTAAAGCTGCAATCCAGGAGTGGAATTTCTGCTTGCTGCCGACCGGCGGCGATTAATCGATGATGAGATGATATTCTCCAAGGTTTGCTGGTGTATTGTGTTTGCTCCTCGGTAAACTCAGTGAGTAGGGCTCTTTCGTATACCATGAGCTGACCATGTGATCAGTTCTCGGGAGAAATACTAATAACACAACCGTTTATTTTGTTGTCACAGAACCATTTCTGTTTGGATGGTGAGGCATGTTTTAGGTAACTGCCTTGTTGGAAAGTCCACCTTCAGGTGGAGGCAACCAGATTCTCAGCCAAAATATCCTGATACTTGGTGGAATTCATTATGTCATTAATCCTAACCAGTACCCCTGGACCTCTTGAATTAAAACGGCCCTAAAACATGACTGACCCACCGTCATATTTCACTGTTGTAATGAGGAGCTTCCCCTTATACGCATTTGTTTTGACACCAAACCTGCCGATGACTGAAAAGTCCAATTTTAGTGTCATCTGACCAAAGCACCTTGTTCCAGTCAATACTTAATATCGGGCAAACTCCAAGCACTTGCTTCTGTGTCTTCTGCTCAGAAAAGGCTTTATTCTGGCAACCCTTTAAAAGAGTCTGTGGTTTTGGAAGCGGCGCCTGATGGGGTTTTTTGAAAGATGCCACTAAGGCCTGCCATTCCTTCACAGTAATTCTTGGGGATTTGTTGCTTCTCTTACCATCCTCCTCAGTATCCTATGGGGCAGAATGCAGTTGCGTCCTCTGCACTTGAGGTTTTCAACAGCTCCATATCTCTGGAGTTTTTAAATTATTGTCAGTTCTCAGTGGCATATTCAATGGTTTGTAAAACGTCTTGTAGCCATTACCAGATCTATGAAGGTGCATGACCATCTGCCTCTTTTGAGCCGGCAGTTGTTTTGTTTTTTTATGGTGTTGGATGACAAAGGGATATTGCATGTGTCTGACCTCATTTTAACACCCTACTGAAACAGGAAGTGACGGAATGGCTCAATATATTTCAACACTTGGATAAATTTAAATAAGGGGAATGTAACAACTGTTGTTTACAATAATCTTTGTGTGCCGTAATTGCAAAACCTTGATTTGGAGGTATTGATTTTTAATTGAAATGATTTTGATAGGTTCTGTTGGAACATTAATATTGTTCAGTATTTCTCTCTTGTTGTTATTTAGAATTTCTCTATAAATATATTTTTTAGAGTTTTTTTTTAAGTATTGGTTGTGCATTGCCAGTCAGGGGTGCAAGTAATTTTGAAGCCCTCTGTACCAGGGTGTCTAACGTTTGGTTTCTGATTGTTTAATTCCTCATCAGGTATGATTACTGAACTGTTTTTAGTATGATTCGTGAAAAGGAAAAAACACGAGCTCCCCTATTCACCCCGTGGCAGCAGTTATTCTTTTTTTATGCTTTAAGAATCGCAGTTCAATTAATCTTGCCACTGTTATTTGTGAGTGTGTGCAGGTGTGCATGTACTGTGTATGGGTGGGCGTGCGTGCGAAAGTATTCAGTATTGAGGGAGGGGATCCTTGTGTCCACTGTGAACAGTTTCAGGTAAGGCTGCTACTTTCCTGTGGAACACCTTGTATCAGTCTGCTCATTTAGTGCCAAAGGGTTTCAGTGTAGTATGCACACATATGAGCCATATGCACTTTTTGGTTTTCTGAAGTGTTTTGTTTGGAAAACAAAGTAATGATGTAATGAAAATATGACCCAGGCCAGTGCTGTGGACAGCTCTTCAGAGTGAACTCTCGGGTATGTGTGAATCGCGGTCTTTTAAAGCGCTCCTCCTGTGTGTTTTTATCCGGGACTTATTTCCTCTAGTTAAGGGCTGTCACTCTTTCCGCCGCCTAGATGTGACCCAGAAGTGCATTTTTCTGCAAACGGGGGCGGAAATGGGCCCTTCCCTGTTTGCTTGAAAGTGCCGGAAGATGCACTACCTCTCCGTAAATCTGTCTGATTGCCCCTGTGCGGGGTGGCGGATCGCGGGGGCGTCACTGAGGTGGTCAGCCCAGAGAAAGCAGCACTTTGAATTGCAAATTCGGCCCATAACTCTGGAGAAACGCGAGCCCTTAGCGTCCGCTCGCGCTCATTTTTCTCCATTTAGGCAGGACGGGGCAGGCGTGTGGAGAAGGCCGGTTATTGTTTTTGTCCGAAGTTTGATATTTTTCTTTATTGCGGGGAGAGGTGGGTGGAGAGAGGAGAGCCTAATGCATAGAGAAGCTCCTCTGTGATAAAAATGCTCAGCCTACAGTCGTCTTGAGCCTCAGTAAAGGTGAATGATATGGCCACGCGATGCATATTATTTTCTGATTTCCCTTGTTTGAGACTTGTGCTGTTCTGGCCCAAGATCAGGAGTGCTGTAATTGACTGTTTATGAAGTCGGTTTTGTGGATGGTGTGAATAATATAATCCTAAAATTTTCAATTTCGACCCAATTGTGAGTTTGGAACTGGAGCCTGTAGTGAGGAGGATCCCAGCGTTCCTGAAGGTGGTATTGCTTTTTGTTCCGGACCATTCTAGCTCTTAATTTTTTTTTTATTATAACAATGAACAAATGTCTTGCTTGAAAACAAGTATCACTTCTTTAATCATAGTTAAGTAATGGGAGTTTCCAGTTGCTGCTGCAATTTAAATGCTAGATATCATTTCAATTTAAATTTTAGCATCTCAAATTAACCAAAGTTGGTGTACCAAAACATTGGAAAAAACAAATTTTCAAAACAATCATCAGTGATTTCTGTGGTAATCCTCCCCAAATATGGAAACTTACTGAACTACAGGCAGGTTTTAAGGAGACGGTGTGTAGATAGTCCTCAACTAAATTGAGTTTACTGAACTTTACTTTACTGTACGTTACTGAAGCTACATAACACTTTCTTTGAGAGGAATATTCGAACCTAGGATACCGTGTTTTTATGGCCACAGCATTATATCAGTCGGAAAATGTCTAGAGCTTGTGCATCATTTTTAAGCCCGTTTCCCTGTCATTCAGCAGGACGTTATTTTGGATCGTTGGAAACCTTGAACTCTTCACAGAAATTTAAAATAGGCCTGAAGTTTCAAAGGTTTGAGTACAGCTGCTGCATGTGAGGGACACACACAGGGGTCCGTTGATTTTATGGAGGTAATCTATTCTGTGTGGATTGTTCACAGGCCTTGTGAAACTTTATGCTAAGATGTGCTCAGGTTGGAGCGTTTGCTCCTTATGCGTTGACCGTTAGCCGAAGGTTATAGTGAGCATTAGCAGGGGTGGGGGGGTTTAAGGTGAGCATTAGCGGGAGTTTATGGGGAGTATTAGTGGGAGGTTATGGGGAGCGTTAACGAGAGGTTATGGCGAGCATTAGGGGGAGGTTACCGTGAGCGTTAACGGTAGGTTATGGCGAGCGTTAGTGGGAGGTTACCGTGAGCGTTAATGGGAGGTTATGGCAAGCTTTAGCGGGAGGTTATGGCAAGGCGTCTGTGTCAGACTGCAACTCCCTGCTCTGCTCTCAGATCAGCAGCGGAGCTGGAGGAGGAGGTATCGCACTCTATGCTGAGCAGTTTTGGAAATGCAAATTTAAATCCCTCCTATTATTTCAATAATCTGCATGTGACTGCTCTGCACGGATCATTCGTTTGCGAAAGCAGGTTGTTTGGAGATGCAGGCTCAGAGGTAATTTCATGGTTTAAAGCATTTATACCTATAACTTAATGAGGAAAATGTGTGTTGTTTCTGTTATGTGCTATTAGGAATCTCGCTTTTTCCATTTTAAGCTGCTTATTCTCTTGATTGCTACCCACCACCCCCCCCCACACACACACACTCCACCAATGTTGTTTTTTTCACTCTGAAATGCGATTGGTAACTTTATTCTTTCCATTGAAGAGTTCTGCCCATTATTCTGTAGGTGCAATCAACTTGTTAATCTCTCTTTAATGGGGGGAAATCCTGTATGAAAGACGGGGTGTGTTCAGATGCAGACGGTATTATTCCTAAAATCATGATGTTTGTTGACGCTCTATGGTGCAATATTAGATACGGAGCCGTGAATCTCCTCTCTTTAGTGCCGTTCTAACCTTACAGGAGTGTGTGACGCGTGGTAGCTGGATGACTTCAGGCTCACTTAATGGACTGTAATTACGAAGTGTAATTCTTGTATTTGGACATGCTTGTCGTTTTCTTTATTTCTTAACTGCAGTTATTTGGGATTTTGGTGCATTTGTGTAAGTACAGGATACAAAAGAAGGAAACCAAACAAATATTCACGACGGATCACCCTCAAACTGAATTATTATCCCAAGGGCCTGATATCTGCTGACATGCCCCATAAAACATGAATCTGTATTTCACTGAGGGCGTCCAGTTTTACTCAAAATGTAAAAATGGGGCACATAATCTGACGTCTTCAGGGAGGATTTTTTCAGGTTTTCTAGCCATACCAAAGTGTACCTGTTATAATACAGAACAACATGGTTTTACTCAAATTTTTTGCACTGTAAATATATGGGCAACAACATAATGTGCGTAGAAAAGATTACTAAAAGGAATATGAAATTGGAGAAGACTTGTGATGGCTGACCAAGTTTTGTGGAACTCACTCACTCTTTTAGCTCCTCTTCAGCTTTTTTGGTTGAGAAGTGACTTTGAAAACGCCGGCCTTTTTAAAATGCAGTATTTTTAATGCAACTTACTGACACTCATTTCTCTTTGTGTTGTGTGTGTTTTTTAAACCAGTAAATTATTATCCTGCACCTCTAGTTTCTTTATTATTAAAAGCATGGACAATACTCTCAGAATTAACATGTTGCATTATGTAAATGTAGGGCAACTTGGGCAAGGCCTTTATTAAATACTTATAGTGACCATTTTTTTCCACGGCATAACAGAGAGAAAACGCAATTTGTTCATCATAATTTGATGTACTTCATCCGGAGCAGTGGATCATCTACCCCTTGTGGTGTAACATGTAAATGTGGAGTTAGAATGTTCTTGAAATTGAATGCCATATTACTGACGTAACTGCCACTACTTGGATTTTGAATCATTGATGTTCTCCACTGCTTGACTCAGAAATTTGTGGAAAAAGGGTTGTGGAAAACATGGTCTGTGTTGGATTAAGGGATGGCAGACGGTCTGTGATAGGAGCCTCTCTCTCCCCTCCCATGTGTCAGTCCTGCCTGTCATCAGTACTCGGTCTAATGGGTCCTGACTCTCCCGGGTTTAAATACAGGACAGTCGGGTTCGCTCCCTGAATATTCTCCATCTCAACAGGCACACGAGAGGGCAGGGCGAGTCAAACAAACATCCAGTCAAACCTAATTTAAAATGGTTATTCAATTTATTTCCACAATGAAACAAAAATGTTGATGAACTTCGGAGCAAAACTTATTATCTCCAGCGATAATGCGGACTTTTAATCTGGTTACAGGTGGAGTGTAGATGGAGAGATCAGGTGTCCACGTCTAAATGCATTTACCCACCCGGTCTCCGAGTCAGGCCTCCCTCTCTCATCGCCATTCGCCATTCCGTCAGTCCCGCCAACGGTCTCTCTCTTCCTGACAAATTGGATTAAGCTGCATGAATTAAAGCAATAATACAATTTGTTTACAACGCATCATTTATTTCCTGTCAAGCGCAGTTCCATTGACAGCTCGCCATTTCCTGAACCTCGACCCTGCCGCGGTTCAGCACCTCGCAGATTTATTACGTTATTTCATTAACTCCTTCATTACCACCATGGGTGATATTATTATTATTATTATTATTGTTATTATTATTATTACCCCATTACATTCGGACGCCTGGTGTAAGACTTCAGGAGACATTTGGAATATTGCTTTGCTTTCGAATCCCAGCCATCCAGTGGCATGGCATACATTATATACTCGCTCAGTTGCCTTTAAAATGTCTGTATGCTTTTAATATTGAAAAAAATTCAACATCAGTACAACCTCAATTCTGAAATAGTTGGGACGAAGTGTCATTTGTGAATAAAATCAAAATGCGATGACTTTCACATCACGTGAGCCAATATATTATTTACAATAGAACATAGATAACATTTCAAATGTTGAAACTGAGACATTTTACACTTTTATCCTTAAATTGAACTTATTTCAAATTTTCTGGCTGCAACAGGTCTAAAAAAAGTTGGGACACAGGCCAAAAAAAAAAAAAAAAGGGGCTGAAAAAGCAATTAATATATTAGAGAATCAGCTGAAAGAACATTTAGCAAGCTATTAACTGGCATCAGGTGTGTAACATGATTGGCTATAAAAGGGATGTCTTAGAGAGGCTGAGTCTCTCAGAAGAAAAGATGGCGAGAGACTCTCCAACCTGTCAAGGCTTGCGTAAAAAAATTGTGGAATACTTTAAAAACAATGTTCCTCAACGTCAAATTGCAAAGGCTTTGAAGGTCTCATCGACAGTGCATAACATCATCAGAAGATTCAGAGAAACTGGAAAAATCTCTGTGCATACGGGACAAGGCAGAAGACCTTCACTGGATGCCCGTGATCTTCGGGCCCTCAGACGCCACTGCATCAATCACCGGCATGATTCTGTCATTGACATTACTGAATGGGCCGAGGAGAAACTTCAAGAAACCACTGTCTGTAAACACAGTCTGCCGTTCCATCCACAGATGCCACCTAAAACGCTATCAAGGAAAAAGGAAGCCATTGTTGAGCATGATCCAGAAGCGCTGCCGTGTTCTGTGGGCCAAAGCTCATTTAAAATGGACTGTAGCAAAGTGGCAAAGTGATCTGTGGTCAGATGAATCCAAATTTGACATTCTTGTTGGAAATCATGGGTGTTGTGTCCCCTGGGCTGAAGAGAAGAAAGACCACCTCACCTGGAAGCCTGTATTAAAAAAGAGTGAGATCAAATTCCAATGGCTGAACTCAAGAAACTTGTCTCCTAAATGCCCAGACGCCTCCACTCTGTGTTGAAATGAAGTGGGAATGCTACACCATGGTAAACAGGCCCGTCCCAACTTTTTTGAGACCTGTAGTAGCCATTAAATTTTAAATGAGCTCATTTTGTGGATAAAATTTCTCAGTCTCAACATTTGCTATGTTATCTCTGTTTTGTTGTGAATAAAATACTGGCTGGTGTGATTTGAAAATCATTGCGTTTTGATTTTATTCACAATTTACACTTTGTCCCAACTATTTTGGAATTGGGATTGTACACTGGAGCTGAAGTGAAGGTTGCTTTTGATGAAAGGTTGCATGGGAAGCGTCTCCTATAAACATTGTCTGATAATCTCATGAATTTGTAAGAAAATGCAAAAATAGAGAGAAGATAACTTGGTAGTTTCACATCAATACCAGAGGAGAGTAGAAATGGCTGAGCCACGTAATAAAAAGTGCTCTTTGGCTCCTCCGAGGGTGTTTTTTACAAACCGAACGGCAGGTACAGCCTCGGCTTACAAGGTCTGGCTTTGTGTTTTGTGCTCCAATGAGACAATGACACATTACTGCTGCTGGCTGGAGCAGCTCCCTCAGAGTGTAGTGGAGCGGACCTGAGAGTGACCTGCTCCACTCTGTTTTCAGTTTATTATTAAACTGCAGTGCTTAACACCATCACGGTGAAGCACGGCAACTTCTCTTGTGTAAACGGTCCTTAAACCGTTGCTCTTCGGATAAAGGCGGCAAAAAAATTACCTTTTTAAACCTCTGATCAGGTGTAGCACGTCCATTCAAAAATGAGGCTGCAGATATTAGTAATGAGAATGACGGATGAAGGTAAGTCGGAGAACTGATGGGAGTGAACAGTAACCCCCCCCCACACACACACACATACACACACACACAAACTCATGATGGTTAATTAGTGATCTTACAGAGAGGATGTTTTTCAGGAAGGGTAATGGAGAAGTAATGGGACCAGAAAGAGGTCATCCTGGGGCCCTCTGCATTTGGCAGCTTGATTAATTTATTTCTCCTTCTTTCAGATTGCTTTAAGGCCCTTTTGTCACTGGCTGTTTTTTCTCTCTCCCCCTCCTCTTCTACTCCCGTTCCCTTATCTAACTCGCTCGGCCGGCGTCTCTTTATTATTAGCGCAAAGCCATGCATTGCCGCACACTTAAGTTTGCGTCCAGAAACATGCTATTTTTGCTTTTGTCCTTCAAAGTAGGACGTTGGGAATGAAGAAAAGTTTGGCGTCATTTTGTTCAAGTTTCTTTTACTTTCCTTGTTTTTGCAATATCCTGCTGCTTTTACAGTGCGTCCCCGACAGTAGACCTACATTAATGTAGCTGTGTATACTAGCCTGTAGCGTATATTTTTAATTGAGGTGGAGCAAATTCGCTGTGTCATTCAACAGCAATGCGGGATATTGATTAAAACAGTCGCTGTAAAAATGGGCCTCTCTTTTAGTATGTAATTAGCGAGCCATCGGGGAGAAGTCTTCCAGGTTGGTCGCTTCGACCCGGGGCAAAGATCTTAACCTGAGGACGTCTCCTGTCCGCCGCTGACCGCGGTAAAGACTGCTTTATTCTGCTAAAGATTGTCGCCCCTGTGGTTTCTGGGTAGTTAAATGCATGAACACAATGAGACAGGCCGAGTGCTTAACCTGCACTTTAACTGTTTCCACTCTCAAATTAAAAATACTAAAATTTAAAATAGTATTTGCAATATGGGCCCGCTCTAGATTTCACATTTTAATGTTAATGGGTGAGTTGCACCATCTGCTCTTATAATAGTCTTGCTATTATAAAATTGAAATGTCATGAAAATGTGAGTTAAGATGCCTCCATTTTTGATGTCTTGTGTGTTTCGCCAGCATTGTTGGGCCTCCTCTGATTAAAAGCACATTTTCTCCTCAACAACTTTCTTATGTTGCGCTAATGACCTAGGGAAAGTAAGCTGTGTTAATTGGTGAATTACTGGGTGCTTAATATCATGGTTGAAATCTTTATCCCTGTAGAACAGTGATCTCTCACCTTGTTTCTGTGTGTTGATGGTAGTTATTGAGCTGAGGGCTGGTTGGATGGTTGAAGGACTTGTTGAGAAGCTTTGTTTGCCTGTTCATTTGAAACCACTGTCGTCTGATGAATTCCGGTTCCATTCTTCTAAATAAAAAGAGAAAACCATTAATTAAAAATATAATTCACTCTATATTTAGGACATTTTTCCTTTTTTTTTTTTTTTTGCTCCTGAAGGGAGAAGCCAACATCTGCTGTGTCTCCATAGAGATCCCCTATTAACTGCTAACGGCTACGGAGCAAAGGTTCCTGTAAGAGCGAATTTCTGGCTGCTGCTAATCAGCCTGGGAATGGTGTCTTGGATTCCTCTGTTATCTTACTACGTTTCCCATTTTCAGCTCCTCATTAGCTCTCATTTCTGGGTATATTTCACACATTTTTGGGTATATTTGCATACATGTCCAGGTGTTTTTCTGCACACTTTTTGGGTATATTTGGGAATATTTATGGGCACTTTTCACAGACTTTTTGATTTTGCTCTGTGGAAATTACTCTATTTTTAAAGTATAGCCTTTCCCAGTTCAGGGAACCATAATGTTTTGGGTGTATCAGTGTTATTGAATTTAGCAGTGCATACTACTTTATCACATATCATTAGCAATGCATCGGATGCTTAAAATGGTTCTGCTGAAATATGTAACATTTTTCGTGTTATATTTAAATCATCTATAGCAATGTTGTGAATGGTGACATCAAATATAAACTGCTGTTTTTTAGCATCAGTTTAGTTCACAATTTATATTGGTGGTATTTAAATAAAAGGAAAGCGCATGTGACACTTTACACTGAGCAGTAATCAGATGTCAAACGTTTGTGAGAGATGGATGAAGCCGAGCGCTTCTGGGGCCGTCTGCTCTTCTCCATGTGAATTATGTATTAATATAAACAGAAGAGTGTGAGCTACAGGATATTGTCCCAAATAATATTTTTGATTTAATATGCAGCTTAATCCTATTTTAATTACCATGTGCACGAGCGTACCTCTGTCCAATTCGGTTTGAATACATAAACATCTTTTTCTGCATAAACATGCAGGCTTTTTTCGGTCGGCCAGGAAAACTTGTGACTTGTGGCAATTATTGGAGGCTGAGGGTGGGAGCGAGTGTCATTTCGTTCTCTCCGCCGGGTTTGCTTGAGAATGTAAATAACGCCACGTTACACGTCAAAGGCGGGAGAGATCAGACGGTGTGACATTACCTTCAAAGATTGGCGTTAAATTGAGGAACTCATTCATGTAAGAAATGAGCTAATGTTTTTTACCCTAAAAGAGAAAAGATTGATATATAGATTTTTCTTCCTTTACTTCTATTCATTTTAACACCTGACTGCAGTCCTTCCTCAGCTTTGTAATGAAAAAACAAAAGTTTAAAAATAAAGCTAAGCAAATACCTGAGGTTAAAAGCTCATACTTTAGTAGTTAAAGATGTTTTTTTTTTTTTACATTAGAAAATGTAATTGTTTAATCATTGTTATGTTCAGTGGGTTGTTTCTCCCGTTGTACTTTGTGACATTGTGATTTGTGTCCTGTTGGCACGTACTCTGACAGAGTTGACGAAGCTTTGAATCTAATGAAATGGTACGTGTACAAATGCAAAAGCCTTCTGCTCAAACAGAAAGTACAAAAAGTCATGCTGTTACTTCTATTGTGTGCACAGTGTGTTTATTTTTTGGATTAATGATAGAAGGGGCAGCGAAGGCCCTGTTTTCATTAGTCAGATTCATCATTTCTGCCTCTGCGTTGTGCTTTTGTTCCCCAGATATAGTCCACATACTGAGGGGGCCTCAAATTCAAAATGTATTTTATAAAACTAACAAGAAATCAACTTTCTGAAGTACAAACAAATCAATTTTTTAAGTCACATAATAAGGTTTGAGAGCACAATGTAAATCCTTTGCATTTTTTTTTTTAAGAAAGTGCATTAAAAAAGCCTTTATGTATTTGGCTGATGGGTGGTGTAAAGCAAGTGATTTAAAAATTTTGTGTTCTCACAAATTTCTCTGGTACCGACAGTGAAAAGATTTGCTCATCAGTCAGACAATTGAGAAGATCAAAGGACTTCGCCGCAGTTAATTGCTCAAGCTGCTGTTCCTTTTCTCTGAGTTGTTGTCGGCTGCAGAAAAGTTTGGTTCTCTGTGGCCATATTTATAATGCAGATTTATTCAAGGACAATCATGGGATATCAAAGGAAGTAAATCCACATCATTGTGTCCCATCCACACGTCTCTCCTCCCCCGAGTTACGGAGCCTTTGTGCTGCTAGCTGCTCCCAGCACTGAGCGCAGACTAGAAAGAAACACTGAACTCATTTAAAAAGAAAAGTAATCATGAAGCAAAGCTCTTTGTTAGAAAGCTCCAGTTGTTTCAGAGAGTAAACATTTTTCCCTGACATTTGAAAAATGAAGTTATCTTTGAGTGTGACCTGGGTGTCTCTATTTTCCCTGAGTTCCACCCTCCTAAGTATAATAGGATCTTTGGGCCCCTGGAGGTCTTTACAGGGGATCCGTGGGCCCCTGGGAGTCTGTACAGGGGATTTGTGAGATGTTTGAGAGCCCTTGTATGTGGGAGCTATGAAAAGATTCGAAATTTTTTAAAAATTTCTATTTAAAGAAAATGCAAAAGGAATTTGAGAAGGTAGTGCTGAACAGCAGAATGAGCTGTATTAATGTGTAATTGTTGGAGAGATTACTTTCAGAGATTACTCTGAAATATGAGTAATTCTGGGAGACATTATTATCATGAAGTGAAATCTTTGTGAGTAGTTGGGAATGGTGGAATATTAGTATGTATTGTTAAATGTTGACGTATTAGTATGTTATGGAACTTAATGGAGTATTATTAGCCTATTGAGCGGGGAGAAATTAGGGTACGTTAGTGAGTATTGACAAATACTGGAATGCTGTTGTGTAATGGGAAATGGCGCAATAATTGTAAGGGGAAATTGTGAAATATTTTTAATAAGCAATTGTGAAATATTTTAATGTAATGGGAAATTGTAGAATATTTTTGTTTAATTGCAAATTTTAGAACGTAGTGTGTAATTGGAAATGGTACAATATTGGTGTGTAATGGAATTCGTTTGAATATTATTGAGTAATGGAAAATGGTACGGTATTAACGAGTAATTGGAAATTGTGGAATATTGGTTTTTAATTGGATATATTGGAATATTTGTGTGTATTGGGGAATATTGGAATATTATCGTGTATTTGAAAATGTTGGAATATTAGCACGTTATGGGAAATTGTTGAATATTAGTGTGTATTGGAAAATATTGGAATATGAGTGTGTAATGGGAAATATTGGAATATTAGTGCGTAATGGGAAATATTTGAATATTAATGTGTAATGGGAAAAAATCAGAATATTAGTGCATAATGGGAAATATTGGAATATTGGTGTGTAATGGGAAAAAAATGAATATTGGTGTGTAATGGGACATATTGGAATATTTGTGTGTATTGGAAAACATCGGAGTATTAGCATGGTCTGGAAAATAGTTCAGTATTAGTGTGTATTGGAAAATATTGTAATTTAGTGTGTAACGGAAATTATTGGAATATTAGCGTGCATTAGGAAATATTTGAACATGATGGTTATGGTAAAAGGTGTTTGAATATTGTCATTGTGACAGTGGGAACGTGGGGCTTATCTGTAGACACTGCTGGGTGTGCAGCCCGCTGCCTGTGCTTTGGGAATTAAGTTGAGAATTGCTGGGTTGATAGAGATTCATTCCTTCCATCTGCATCACTGTTTGATGTAAATCTAATTTCCCCTCCTTGCTGTGGTCAGATAAAGGAGACAGGAACACAGAGGGGAATAGAGAGACTTACCCATGAAGTTGCGTACGACTGCAAACGTGTGCACTAATGGTGGAGGAGACTGCGACGTCCCACGGCGGTGACTGGGTGACGCTGCTCTTATACAACCTCCGTCTTGCCTGCTATGTAATATCTGTATTGCCTCAGAACTGAACAGCACCTTACAGATCTGTTTTTGAAACATGGGGTCTTGGTAAAATTGTACTGAAGTGCGTGTAAATGGGGGTCTTTATCACTAAAGACGCATTCTGCACAGACCTCACATCGTGGTGAACTCCTGATGAACCAGCGACGAGACCCTGCCACGTGTGGAGGAGAGAGAGGGAGAGGGAGGGATGGAGAGGTCAAAAGCAAGAGGGAGAGACTTAAGAGAAATGGAGAGTAGAGTGGAGTGTGTGTCTCTGCGTTTGATCTCACACTGTGATTAAAGTGGATGAAGCTGTTGTTAGTGAGATCCTCTCCTCTCATACATTTTCCTGTTTCATGTAATTAATTGTTGATGACTGTTTCTTCTTAAAAATATTTCATAGAAAGATTGGAAGTCGCGCCATCAGCAGAAATGTTTTGTCAACCGTTGTAAAAACACTTGGATTGGTGCAGTCTTAGGTTACCACTTTGATAAATGTTAACAGGAGAGTTAATCGTGTTATTTATTTGTTAATTTTTTCAAAGTTGAAGACGGTACGGATTGTTTTTCGAGAAAAATCGGGCCCCATGGGTTTTTTTTTTTTGTATCTCCTTGAAATATGTCTGTGTAATTAGTTTTCGTTTTCATACCCAGGCCTCGGTGTTGATTAAATCTTGTTTGATTTAGGCCCTATGCTCTGGATCTTATTTGAAAAGCAAACTGTCTGCAATTATTTTGAGGTCGTGCGTCGTGTACGTTTCTCTTTTAAATATTGAAACGTCCAAACAGCGGTTTGTTTCTGTGCGCAAGTGGCGGGGGCTGGAGGTGAGAGGAGCCTTCTACCTCTCTGCTCGGCAAGTTACCTGCCGGGAGTGCATTGTGTGGTGTGAAACGCGGGCTGTGTGTGACGCCGCTCTGGCACCACAGCCGCTCCTAGCAGCGCAGCAGTGCAGAAACTGGCTCAGAAATTGCAGCGCTGTTAGACCTGCTGTGGAAGCTGAAGCGTGTGAAAGTCGGACTGTGCTGTTATCAGGGTCAAACTGGGAATCCTGTGCAATTAGCTCATGGTTTACAAAAATGGTCTTCTATGTTTGTTGAACGTATGTGCATCATTCTATCTGGTTTTTAGTTGCTGCTGCCATCCTGGTGTGGGGCGCATAAGCACTGTGTCCAGAAATGTCAGCAGTGCTTTTCTTGTGCGCACTGTATACGGAAGTGGTGTGAGAGACCTTGGTTTATTATATTCTCATTTAAAGAGCACACTTTCTGCTTTTTCCTCATCATTTCACACAATTTTTAAAGCTGATATTTCATTTAAAGCAATTTAAACTCTTCTTGCTGGTTAAAGGACTGATTTCATGTGCACTGATGTCAGCATGAGTTCCTGTAACTCCAGGAGACGTACTGGATTTTTCCCTGTAATCACTTCTTTCTGAAGCACCTGTGTTTTCTCTGACGGTGTTTACGGCTCACTTACTTTTGTAATTTTTGCGGTAATTATCTTGTGTAGACCGAGAGAGCCCGCAACGTACGTAATTTACTCCCTTTGATTTGGAAATGTGAAGCAAGTGTAGACAAACATGTTCCTCAAGACGGCGTAATTTCCTGAATCCATTTCTTCACACTTAATTATAAGCTTTTTTTTGGTTGGTGTTTTATTCAGTCCTGAAAAGTGAGTTTTTCTCCGAGAAAATGTGAGCGTCTTAGTTCTCTGCCCCGGCGCTAATGCTCTCTCCGCACTGGATCGTTTGGAACGCTGCTGCGGACTCCACTGGCTTTGTTCAGCTGGAGGATCACCCTGCGTATTTTCAGGGTCTCCCCCCATATCTCCCAATACCTGTGAGCTGATTTGTAACTTGATTTGATGAAACTGATTTGAGAAGGGGGGTTAGGAAAACCTGTAGATTATCCTGCTTTCATTACGGAGGAAGTGTGTCACAGAAAGCAGAAATCAATTTATTATGGACTTAACCTGAGAAAATTGCATATTCTCCCCTCATCTGCTGAACAGGCACTTTTGCCTTTCCTCAGGAGAGGCCGGACCCTATATTAATTGCTGTGCGTGTGTGTGTGTGTGTGTGTGTGTGTGTGTGTGTGTGTGTGTGCGCGTGTGTGTGTGTGAAAGTTTAGGAGTCCCTGCCCGAGCCCTGGCTCTCCATCATCACTAGTTTTGAAGAGATGTGGCGGGAGAGATAAGAGGATGGAGGGAGTGTGTGAGGTGGAGAGGAGTGTGTTGGGGCTGTAATTAGGGAGGTACACGGGGCCGGTGTGGGGAGCCCAGCCAGGTGGAGAGGAGATTGGGTGGTATTTATGAAGGAATGTCATAATTGTGACAGGATGATGAATGAGCCTCAGCGCCCGACATTTATTCACCCCTTTTTTCCTCTTCCCTCTTTTCAAAAAATATATGATAAAATACTGCCTTAAAAGTTGATGACCAATTTTTGTGTGGTCTGGTCAAGGCAAGGTCACCGGGATTTTCTCTCCTTCTCCTTGTTCTTCTTCTTCCTTTTTGTGTAATAATTCCCAGTCCTCCGGGGCAAACACTAATCTATGGGGCCGGATGAGTTGGTTGGAGTCATGTGATCTGCTCTCCTTGATAAGGTGCCCTTTTCTGCCGGAGTCCTAACCAGCTCCTGACGTTCAGGTGTATTTTAACACTGCCTATTCAGAGTCTCCTTTACCTGCTGAACCAGTGAATGTAAAGGTCAGTGTCGCTGGGAGCTGCGAAACACGCCGTCCGCGTCGCTCCCAGAGCTGTAAAACACGCCGTCCGCGTCGCTCCCAGAGCTTCTCTTGTGACTGAGATTCTTCTGTTTACCTTCCTAACCCCCCTAACAACTCTCTGCACCACAATGAATTATCCTAAAAAGTAGTCATTAGACCAGAAGCTTAAATCACACCTCAAAAAATGTTAATAATTCAGCTATATATATTTTTTTTTTTTAATTTTTACTTTTGCTCGACTGCTCTGTGACATTAGAACAATGTTTTTTTTTTGAAGCAAAAACAGTCTGGCGTTTGCGTTAATTTACTGAGTAAACGTGTAAAATAAACTCAGAGCACATTTCTATTTTTGCCAAAATAGGGGTTATTTTAAATATCATGACAGTTTCTCTTCATTGGTTCACAATCCTCTGCTGTTTTACAAGAGAACACAGTCTCACTGCCCCACAGAAAGACCTGGTCTTTCCATTCTTTCATCCTCTTTCATTCATGTGTACTGTCCCCAGCAGCTTGGCCCCATGAATTGCCTCATCCTGATTGGTTCCTTTCAGGTTCTTGAAGTGACATTGTGACTGGGTGTGCATGTGGAAGTGTGCGTGCGTGCATGCGTGCGAGTGTGTGTGTGTGTGTGTGTGTGTGTCCATTCGTATTTCGTACATTCAAGACTGTGTGCATGCTTGACCATGTTTGTTTATAAGTGTGTTTGTGCAGGTTCGTGCGAGTGCATGCGTGTGTGGGCACGGCTACGTGTGTGTGCGCGCTTGTGCTTGTCTGTGCGCGTGTGTGTGTGTGTGTGTGTGTGTGTGAGCCCGAGTGTGTGTGCGCGCACATGTGTGTATGTGTGAGCCCTGCAGGTGCAGTCCCTCAGGCAGCAGTGAGTTTTGATCACTAAAGTGCGGTGGGGTGTCAGGGGTAAGGGGGCTGGTGCTCTAAAGGTCTGCATTATTTTGCTGTTCCGCACAGGCGCTTCCATTAAAGGCCATTCTGTACCTATTAAATGGGTCAGTAGAGTGTCCTGCAGTCTTATTGAGCAGGAAGGCTGCTCTAGCTCCATCTCATATCTCTTCATTTGATTGAATTGGAAGGCCGGATTTATAATTGCATTACTGGTGCTCCTCAATGCATGCGACGGGGCAGAGAGAAGCACTGCTCACTGAGGCCCCCCCCCTCGTGATTTGGGGGTGGAGGGGGGATTGATCATCCACAGCTCAGACTGATATTCACCCTTCTCCACACTTCTTATCTGTTGGGCTGCATGTGTCAGAATAACGTCCACATTTGAGGTCCTCAACATCAAGATGAACTGGTCTCCTCACGTGCAGCATGTGGAAAATGCTGCGCTGAGGCTGGATTATATGTTGTTGGAAGAACAGAATATTTCAATTCAGAATCTTCTGGCCAAGCTTTGTAAACAATTTATGCTTATTCTGTAATCCTTAGTCTTTTCACTGGATTAACTAGATCTTTGGAGGAAATATACCACTGCAAAAGTTGGCTGTTTTGCACAAACACTTGTGAGAAATTTTTGAGATCTGGACGTATCAACAAGTAAGAGCGTTGACTGTCCCTAGAAATCAGAGCAATTAAGTCAATGTTAAGTCACTGGCCTGTCACACAGCTCAGTGTGTAGACAACAGAAGAAAGACACCAGGAGTGCAGGGTGTGTGATTTTGAGGAGCAGTTCTAAAGAGACGGGACACAGGTTTTATGGGGGACAGATTTTGCGGAGGACAAAAGATTGGGATGCTGCTCCTGAACTTCCCCGGGACTGAAGGGCGAATGAAGCGCATTTCCTGTGAAGCTGTGCGCTTCGGGGGGGGGGCAGCAGGACCCAGAGATTTATCGCCTATCGACATGTGAGCCGCTCTGAGCAGAGCCGAGAGAACCCGAATCGCTGCTGAACATTGTTGACTCATGAGATGCTGCTATAGTCCATAAATCATTTAACGAAATAGAAATGTTGCTTCATCTTTCTATTATTCTCCTGGTCTCTCCGTCTTTCCCCCCGCCTGTTGTGGAATTCAGGAGCCGCGAAAGTCACGGCCAAATAATAACGAAACAAACGAACAAAAGGTGGCCGAGTGAGCGGGAGGATCTGAAATAATCATGATGAGCTGCTTTTACCGTACACCTGAGGGAGAGGATTTTGTGCATCGTCCAACATGGAGAGCATGATGTGTGTGTGTGTGTGTGTCTTTGCGTGCATGCGCTTGTGTGTGTTTGTGTGTTTATGCGTGTGACTTTGTACAGTGCGGCGAAAAAGTATTTGCCCCCTTCCTGTTTTCTTATTTTTTTGCATATTTGTCACACTTAAATGTTTCTGATCATCAAACAAATTTTAGTATATTTCACAAAGATAATCCGAGTAAATACAAAATGTAGTTTTTAAATGATGATTTCATTTAGTAAAGGAAAAAAAGCTATCCAAACCTACCTTGACCTATATGGGAAAAAGTAATTGCCCCCCTAAACCTCAGCGACAACAACTGCAGCCAAGCGATTGCGATAATTGGCAATGAGTCTTCCACATTGCTGTGGATGAATTTTGGCCCACTCTTCTTTGTAGAATTGTTTTAATTCAGCCACATTGGAGGGTTTTCGACCATGAACGGCCTGTTTAAGGTCATGCCGCAGCATCTCAAGCAGATTTAAGTCTGAACGTTGACTAGGCCACTCCCAAATCTTCATTTTGGTTTTTTTTTAAGCCATTTAAATGTGGAGTTGCTGGTGTGTTTTGGATCATTGTCATGCAACATAACCCAAGTGCGCTTGAGCTTGAGGTCATGAACTGATGGTCGGACATTCTCCTTCAGGATTTGCAGAATTCATGGTTCTATCGATTACCGCAAGTGCGTGTATAAGCACACGCATGAGTGTGTGTGTGTGTGTGGGTGGGGGTGTGTGCGTATGTGCACGTGCGCACACACACACACACACACACACACACACGCACGAGTTCGCGCGTGTGTGTTGTGGGGGTGGAATTAAAGCACAAAAAGCGAGTCCTCAGCCTTTCGGAGATGGACCTGCCCCAGAAGAGCAGCCGCATTCTCATTCGGGCCTGCAGTCTCCCGGGGCGGTGTGAGAGGGAAAGGTCACTGTGCTGTTATGGACAGCTGTTCTCTGGAGGAGATGAGCTGAGCCCAACATTTATTTCACAGGACTTTCCGGCACGTGCCGGACATTGAGTGAGCTGGCGACGTTGCTCAAACACTCTACAGAAGATAATTTTGCACTTCATGAAGGGCTGCCTCCTTTTAGTAAGTTTCCGAGTCAATTTTTGTGCATGGCACCTGCACTGAAGTGTTTTTTTTACAATACAGTATATCACTGCTTTTTCTAAATGCTTTCTCCATGCAGTTTTACACTGTTAGATATAGATATACCCTAGCTGAAGTCCCTGTTTAGATACTCTTTATTTTCACATAATATTTCCATTCCTCATCTCAAGTACTCCAAATTACATTGTTATAGTGTCTGGTGAAAAATATGTGGAAAAACATGATTTCTCAAGGCGAGCCTCACTACCTCCATCTCCTGCCACTTAGAGAGGCTGAGGAGTGGAGTAATTTTGAAATGAGTCGGAGCTCTGTTGAATTCACTGGGCCGTTTCATGCCTTTTTTTTTAAATCAAATTTCTTTCATCATGGGGAAAGATGGAAGAAAGAATCAAAGCCGAAGCCTAAAATATTATTCTGCTACGAGCGGTTAGCATCGTCACCTGTGCCACTGGTGTTGCGAACTCAGCAATTATTTTGAAGTTAAACCGAGGCTCCGGCGGTGTTAACTTTTCCAACGCCCTTGAAGAGCGGGCAGAGTCGTCAGCCCTCTCGTAAAATTCTTGAACGATTGCGTCTCTACGTTCTCGTCTCTCTCTCTCTCTCTCTTTCCTCCGAAACCTGGCCATCTGTCTGACTGTTCACCTCCATCGCTTTAGTGCTTTTTACATGCTTTTCCTCTCTTTCCAGGCGATAAACTTTATTTTCTTCGCAAGACTTCAATCTGTGGGGGAATCGCGGGCGACCAGGTTGCGCCTCTTCGTTTGGAGCTGCTCCAGTTATTTTTTTTCTTGGAGACGTTGTCGATCCGCTCGTCATTTCTGTCCTGGGGCTTGAGTCTTTATCCAGAAAATTCCATTAATGCCTTTACAGAAGCTGGCAGGCGCTGCGCAGTGAATGAGTGGGAACAGTTACGGGGTTTAACCACTGCCGAGCAGCCGCCTAAATTGATCTCAGATATGTGTGTATCGTGTGTGTATTCCCACACGAACGCATCCATTGTGAGCGCTCTATTTATAGCTGCGATACCACAGTGGATTGTAATAATTCCTGGAAGATGTTTCAGTTTATTCAATGCATTTTATTCAATGGCTTTGCACAGGGGACTGCTCTGTTTCTTGTGGTTCGATATACAATGCAAAATATAATCATTCATTCACCTTTATTTATTCATTTATTTGCTGATGTGATAAAATCATATAAGCATGTACTTTTTTTTGTTGCAAATCTGGCACTGTTTTATTCCTGTCTGTGTGTGATCAGCCTTTTCACAGGGTCACTGTGCTGGGAGGGGTGTTTGGTGCAAATTAGTGCTGTTGTTATTTTATTGAGTTTTGAAGAATATGGTGCCCTCACGGTTATTGTTTTCCAGAGTTTTTTCCGGGGTCAGCTGACCTGATATGGGGCAGCTGATTGGCTAACAGTAACACGCTGCCGTTTCCCTGTCAGGGTCCCTGGTCTGTCGCATGCAATCGTGCCTCCTCCTGATGTGTTTGGTAAATCCAGCCGGCCTCCGCTGGGACGGTGCAAACCGGGGACTAAAAGAGATTGAGGCTGTAGTTGTAATAAAAATAAACCAGTTTGTCAAGCCTCCATCTTACATTTATCAGCCTATTTGGGGCCACTGTTTCTCCTGCCGGCCGTCCCAGGAAACCCAATTTGTCACTTTGTAAATACAGAAATACAGCCATCAGCGGCCCCCCTCACCCCTCCCTCTTCCCCTACAGAAGGATGAGTGTTAAAGGTCAGCTCTTTCAGGAAACTAAATACGACAGAGCCTGTGGTAATGTGTGTTTGTTGTTAGAGAGAGAGAGGGAGAGCCGGAGTGGAATTAGGTTTGAAGTGCGAGGGGTAGAGAAACAAACGGTCTCAGGGCGGCCCGTGTTTGCCACCTTCATTTTTCCCCTCACGCTCAAATACTCCTGAAAGACGGGTTCTTTGCCTTCTTTTTCCACCCTGAAGTACTCAAATGGTGACTCAGTAACTTTACCTTAGTCTCCTGTTTAATGGCTGTAGAGCACCTCCTTAGGAGAGCATCAGCATTTTCATTTTCAAAAATCATCCCTTGAATCATTAGCAGTGCTGTGCTGGTGGCCTTTCTCTATCAACATTTAGCCTATGAGCAAACCAGACGCTCTCTCTTACTGGTTACGCCAGTGTGGATGAACTGTGCTGGGAGTGACTAGATTAGGGCCATTTAACTTCGATTTCGTTTTGTTTCTTGTACGTTGTGGTCTGTGCTGGTGTCGCGTCCGAGAAGCTCTTAGGAATGAACAGGGACAGAGAAAAGTGGCCCGAAATAGATATCAGATTTGCAAATGGCTGACAGGAGAGTCGCCACTGGAAAGTGCGTGGCGCGGTGCGCGGTAATGGGAACTGACAGGTTCCTCGGGGAGGCGAAGATAGTGGCAGCTGGAATCTTCCGCAGGAAGCAGGAGGTATTCCCACAACCGGGAGCGATCCCTTCCTCGGTGAGGGATGAGGTGAACGGTCCATTTGTCTCCGACGCGGTCCCCTGGTTCACGGCCTGCACTCGCCGCACGCGTGAATATGCGCCGAGCACCGATATATCACATGGAGATGGCCTCTTGCATTTTACAAATGATTTAGCCTTTATGGGAAAAGCTTACACTGACAGGGTCCCTATCACGCGTGTTGGTGGGATGAATGGCATTGGGGACTGCGGCGGTATCTGGTGCTCCTCTCTGCGCGGTCATACGTCTGTGACAGGCCGGGCCCCGTCAGGCTCCAGTCGTGTGTTGATTGCTTGTACCAGTCTGGTGTGAAGTGGCCCTAGACTCTGTGCTGTTAATCATGTCTCCTAATGGCCAGCGCTGGGTTATGAATGCCACTGGGGCTGGAAATGTGCCGCAGAAGATAAGTGCTTGTCATCCTGCTGGTTACGCGTTTAGGGATGGGGGCGTCTGTAAGGAGAAGAGGAAGGGGGGTGTTCCTTCTGCGCAACGCGACGCACCGCTGATACTCCATTGTCTTACGGAGCGATTTAATGCCTCTGTGGAATACAGCACTCGTCAGTCTCGCCGTGTGACTGTACATGGATAAAACTGAAAAGGCGTTTGCTGAAAGAAAGAGGAAAAAAGGCATGATGTGGTTTTTCGCGCTGTTTGCCGCTTGGTGCACAGTGTTATTAGGCAGCTCTCGCTGGTTTTTTGAACTGTTTTTTTTTTTTTTTTCCATTTGATGTGGAAATGTCATCTGCTCCGTGCCGTCTTGGTGCTGTTCTGATTCCACCTTTGACGCAGTGGGGTTTGACAGGCTGTTTATTTGAAGTTTGTTTGTGCCTCTGTTGCTCACCAGTGACAGATCCCCAGTTATTAATGGGAGCAATAATTGTGTATTAAGACAGCAGCAGCTGGGTGCAGTCCTCGTCCCTCTCTGAGCCGAGTCGAGCCACATGCCTGTCTCGCTCTCAGAGATGGGCTGAGTTATGGCTTGTGGTGAGCCCCTCCCCCCCTCCTGGAGTTGAGTGTTCTTATGTTTTGACTGCGTTCCTTTTCAAGAGCAGCAGAATCTTTCATCACTTCTGTCTCTGGTCAACATTTCTCCAGCAGCACAAGAAGCTCCAGTGAGCAACTTGTCAGAATGACTCCTGCGTGTCCAATCACAGGGCCTGGAGCCTGGCAAATTGACCCCGTTGTGTCCAATCACGGGGTCTGCAGCCTGGTAAATTGAACCTGTTGTGTCCAATCACAGGGCCTACAGATTGGAAAAGGGACCCTGTTCTGTCCAATCACAGTGCCTGCAGCCTGGCAAATGGACCCTTGTTCTGTCCCAATTACAGGGCCCTGAGCCTGGAAAATAGACCCTGATGCACCCGATCGCAGGCCTAGCCAGACAGCTCCAGCAGACAGCTCAGGACAGACGGGAGCTGCGCAAGGCAACTCAAACAGACATTTCCTCTCTGACATCAATTAACGCCATGTACATGCCCAGCCACGCTCAGATAACATGCTAGCGAAGTTTGAGCAGCGCCTGAGGCCGGCACTCCTCTGCATGTTATCAGATAATCATTTCTCTGAGTTGGAGGAGCCCTGGAGGGTAAAGTTAATTTTCTGAAATGAGACTTATTAGGTATAACCCTTTAGCCCAGCTGACAGGTACATGTGGGTGAAGTATTGTGCGATGTCACGGCAGCCGGAGAGGGCTGTGTTATAGAGGAAGGAGGGTGTAAATGCGACTGGAGCTAAGGCCATTAGAGCTGTACTGTTAGGTAAATCAGAGGTAATGGTATAGCAGAGGTAATGGTGTACAGGTAGGGCCCCGTGGCTCAGCGTTTCAAAGGTACACAGCAGATATACCCAGCCCATCTCCCTCTTTAATATTAGCACAATCCTCCCAACTATTTATCACCGAGGCCCTAAAGGCTAAGCGCTCGCTAAACTGTGATAACCATTAAAGCCCTGTTATTGCACATATATTTATGTGTACAGAACACACTGTACCCAGATGCGGCCTCTGCTCCCCAATAAACTTGCTTACTCTTTACTGAATGATTTTATTTAAAAGGTCTTAAATATTTTCCGGAACTTTCCTCTGTGTTCTGTGCCTGCGCTGGTTGTGGCGGTGAGGACTGGAGTGCGGATATCGAGCGGCGCGGCCGTGCAGGTTTCCTCCTCTCGCCATGCCCCGTTTCCCGCGCAGAGTCTGAGAGGAGCCCCAAGGGCACCCTTCTGCAGGATCGATACGCTGTTAAACGCCCAGTGTTAAATCAACTCCTAACAGAGTGCATATGGTCCTGCTCTGGTCCAGTGTGGGACCATATGTAGCCCGTTAGCGCTGATTTAGCGCTGGCCGTTTGACTGTGTACCCGTCTGTGCTCGCAGGCTGCTCCGCGAGACACAAGGGCACACTGATGTGCCATCTTCTGCACGCTGCCTGTGGAAGAACAAATAACGCCCTCGCGCTCATGCTCCTCCGACTGCATGATTCTCAGTGCCTGCTGCCCTTCAGATAGATCTGTCACAGCTGCTGCCTTGTCTCTCTCTGCTGAGAGAAATCGACTGGTCCAACAAATGATTTTTTTCCTTCTCTGTAGTGCCGTGGCACAAACACGCCCCAAAGACTTTGTTGAAGCAGGAGTGCAGCGGATGTTTTTGATGAAATGAATAACTGACACGAACGAGTGTTTGTTGAGACGTGCGCATGATCTTCGGCTGTGAAATGTTCCGCGTTTTGACAGGATTCATGACGATGTGTGAGCAGCGAATGCTGTTAAAACTAAAAGCAGGCGCTGAGAGGCTCTCCATCAGAGATTTTGTTTTTGCCGTCCAGGTTTGAGGGCCATTTTGTATGCCATTATGGACATCGTGCGAGAGCCAGCTTTTTATGTTTTTCTCGCTTCACTCACTGTCATTATCCCATAAGAAAGACATCTTTACCAATTTTGTATGTAAACCAGCAGGCTATAAAACACTGACACATATGTGCTCATTTATTCCCCTGTGCCATTGCTTTTAGCAAAATCTCTCCTAATGTGGTGCATATACTAAAAAAGAAATATACTGTCTGGATGTGGCTAACAAAGGGCCAAATGTCCTCAGCACTTTTCACTTATGGATGTTTTAGTGATGTTCAGGCCTAAGGTGTGTGTGTGTGTGTGTGTGTGTGTGTGTGTGTTGTGTGTTGTGTGTGCTTGCATGTGTGCACATGTGTTTGTATCCGCATATATGTGAATGCATGTGAGCCCGTTTGTATTTCTGTTTTTGTGTGTGTTTGCATGTAGTTGGGGCTGGGCAATTATTTTGATATTGTGATGTAATGTTAGTTATCACCTGGGATTTTGTGTGCTGTATTACCATGATATGACATAATTGTCTTTCCTGTTTTATTGTCTGCATCACAGCAAATGGATGCAGGTTTCTGCACCTATTAGACAGTTGCCTGTTACTGCTTGGACATCATATGCACATTACTAATGACCATTTATGAAAAATATAATTTTTAGTTTACTGGCCCTATGGGCCAACAAGCTATTGTCATTGATTTTCATCTGTCATCTGAAACATTTTTTATCTTTTTTTGGCCTGATGAATATTCTGGTAAATTTGCCCTAACATACCAGTTGACCATATTCCCGGGCGTTTTTTTCCGATTTTGAATTTAATCGTTTTTTTCCATTTTGTGGGCCTTGAAAATTTTGACCTAATGTTAAAAGATAGGACTTGAAATTTCAAAATAATATTTCTCAAAAGTTGTCTGATGACGTTTTTCTAAATCAGGCAATGAACTCACCTTGGTACCCTCAATGTACAGTGCAAGTGCCATTTTGATTGAATCACTGTACGTGTGTCTCGTGGGGGCACGCCCAGTCTGGACGGAGTCATTTTTTGGCACTTCTACATGAAGTGGCCTGTGGAAGACAAACACTTGCAAACAGAGCTTAAGTTTGTATTATTGACATATAGGAAGCCATAGTGTATATGACTTACATTTTTGCAGTGTTGAAGTCGGCCTCAGATGTCCTTGATTGGTGAAACCTGAGGTCAAGCAAAATGTTAAGATCTTCAAGGGCCTCTGGGCTTGAAAATTTTGAAAATAGGAGTATGTATGTAAAGTGAACACTCACAGAAAGTCAAATATGAACTTTGGTGACCTTGAACTTGACCTTCAAAGGTTGAACTTAACTTTCTAAAATTTCATTTGATTGTATCAGCAAAACTAGTACAAACAGAGCTTAGGTTTGTCTTCGAGCCCTTTTGAAAGTCATATATGTAGTTTCTTTTGATGACCTTGAACCTGGCCTTTGGTGACCTTCGGCCAGACTTGACAGAGTGAAATTTCAATGACTTGTATCATCAAAATGATACAAATAGAGTCTAAGTTTGTTTTGGAGGCGTATAGGAAGTCATAGTGCCATGGCTTGATGTTCGGTGATCTTCAAAATCCTATCTTGACATAGTAAAATTTTAATGAATTGTGTCACCAAAACTGCCACAGATGGATCCTAGGTATGTATTTGCATCTAGGAAGTCTTACATGAACTCTTATTTGCCAACCCTCATATGGACTTTTGAAGCTCAAGTATGACTGTTTGAAAATTGACTTGAATGACTTCAGATTGCTGGTAAAACTTAATACAGTTAAATTACAATGACTTGTATCACCAGAACGGTCACAGATAGAGCCTAGGTTTGCATGAGGGACTTATGATAAGTTGCGTATGAGGTCCATTTGGTGACCTCGGGTAGACTTTCAGTGACCTTTAAAGCAATGACTTGTATCACCAAAACTGCTTCAGAGCTTTGGATTGTATAAGAGACATTGAGGAGGTCATATACATTTATGTGAACTTTCATTTAGTGACCTTGAACATGACCTTTGAAAATTCAAAGGTCAAACTTCCCCTGAAATTTTTATAACTCGGATCATCATAGTATGATTGCTTGTCGGACCCTTGTTCCTATTTTCATAAATATATTGTCAAAGTACCAATAGTTATCCCTGCAATATCGATTTCAAGGTGTTCCGTCACAAATATAGTGAAATTTGGTTTCATTTATACACCTCAATGATAGACCTCAGTGATTCTGAGCTGCTGATATCCCTGCTGACCTACTCCTGTACTCCTGTGTGTGACTCTTGTTCTTCTATGCGTGACTCCTGTTCCTGTGTGCGTGACTCCTCTACGCCTGTGTGTGACTCCTGTTCCCCTGTGCTTCTCCTACAGAATAAAGCTCGTGTGGAGGCCATGATCCTGGACCTGGCCTCGCTCTCCAGTGTCAGGGAGTTCGCTGAGGCCTTCAAAGCTAAGAACCTGTGAGTGACCTCACTTCCTGTCGGTCCTCGCCCTATCCTGTCCTATCGCTCTCTCTCTCTCTCAGTTAGCACGGTCTTCACTCTAGACTGTTCACTTTCTCTGAATCTTAGTCCATCCCTGGATTTCTCTTCTGCTGGTCAAGGCTCTTGGTGATTCAGATTTCGGGAGCAGTGTACTAGTGTAATAGACTGGCCCAGAGATATGATTGCTGGACCATTTTCCAGATTTGCCTCTTACTTGGGCCGGTTAGACATTGTAGCTGATTTTGTCTTCAGAGTAACACTGTACAGCTGTTTTCTTGGAGCAGTGCATTGGCTCAGGAGGATGTCTGTTAAGGCGTTTTGAGAATCCAGTGTTATTAGCCAATTAGCCCACACAAATAATATTGAGTCCCCCCCCCGCTATAGTTGTTAATCACAGAATTACCTATTTTTCCCCATCCTTCCATTGAAATTACAATAACAAGCCAGTGCTCTCTGAGACGTGTCATAAACTCTGTCCTGGCTTTTTTAAATTACATTTGTGCGTAGGGCTCGGTCCGAGGCTGGACCTGACCTTCCCCACTCCAGCACTGGAGAGCTATTAAATCAGAGCAAGGGCAGTGGGCCAGCCCCTCCAATAATAACTGCGGCGTCCCCCCTACCTCTCGCTCGCTCAAGTCAATAAGCAACTGACCCAGTCTACAAAATAATTATATCAAACTGATTTCTGGAGAGTAATAAGTCCTTCACAGTCCCCTAGTTAAACCAATTACAGCCCCTCTGTGATGAAGTTATGTTTTCCTAGAGAGGGGGAAGATGACGATCGCACTCCCTGCTCCTGGAAGAGTGTTTTCAGCCAAAAGCCCGTCCCGAAAATGGAATTTTTCGTAGTTACGATGACGGTGCTACCCGAAATGGCAGTCTTTATTGTTCGAACATTTTTTCACTCCTGCAATAGAGCTGAACCCGAGTAAAATCTGAAAGCCCTTGTTTGATATGAAACACTGCTGTCGAGCTTGTTTCAGCTTGTTTTGTGTTTCCTGACCATAGGACCTCAGCGGTGACACAATAGTGGTACTCGATTTCCGCAATGTCACCTTGCCTGCACCTTCCTCTCATCTTTGACTTGCCGACTTTGAGATTTGTCAATTTAACAGAAGCTGCAGATGAGGACGGGCGCGGCGTGGGATTTGGCGGAATTGAAGTTGCAGAATTGGATCGGGCCAGTAATGTGCGGTGTGTTCCTGTCGGGCCACGTTCATTCAGCTGTCCGTCACGTGTGCCTGCAAGATGGCCGCCGTCACTGGTTCCTGAGGCGTGCATTTTACTGAGATGGTCCTGACAGAAATGCGTGCAAAATATTAACGGTGAATGAAAGACGAAATCTTGCGCAAACATTTTTACTCCGTAAGCAAAGTCCTTGAATCCAACCTCCTCCCATGCCTCCTGACTCCCTTTCATGAACACTCTCTTTCAACAAATGAGATGGACTCTGGCAAAGGAGTGAGAAATATTCCACTATAATGTGGAAAAAAAGGAAATGATTGAAAAATATAGCTGGTCTCAGCTCTAAGAAATGGTTTGCCCAAAACCTATCAACTTTCTGTTTTTGCTTATGTTAACGTCCTCTTTTTTCATGTCATTATTTGATTTGAGCTTTGCAATGGGAGATCCCATATTTGTGCAGCAGTTGTGTGAAATTGGTGAAAATCGGCTCACTTTCAGAGGATTTATTAGCTGTGTTAAGGCGGGCTGTTTCCTCGCAGTGGAGTGCAGTTTGAAAGGGATGGATAATGAACAGTCTCTGTGGCTGCAGTGTGAGTTTTCAGATGCACAGTTACACTGTGATTTTTGTTCTGAAGTGGGGGCCTGGTCTCTGCTGGGGAACTGGGGGGGCGGGATGGTTGCTATTTGTCATTATATGTGTAGAGCGTGCCTCAAAAATTACGCGAAGTGATCTTCAAATGAAGTTCTCGGGAGGTGGTGGCTGTGGACTGATCCGGGGCGGTCGGAACCGGCCACATCGTTATTATTGGCTAATCGATGGGCGCCCTCCCAAACCAAGCTGCGGGGCGAACAGGGCTGATGACAGGCCTTGGCAGTGCTGACGTCATCGGAAGCTCACGGCTGTGGGTCAGTGTTTCCGGCGGGTTTGTTGGAGGGAGAGGCTGTCCCCTGGCAGAGGTCCCTGTGTCCTCGTTTGGAGTGCTTCGCTGGCCTTGTGGGAGCCCCAGGGGCCGGGATAGCCGGGGGGCGGGCCCCGGCGCCAGGTGCTGTCTGCCAAAGCCCAGGGTCATTGGTCTGCAGCCAAACCCCTGCGCCTGATGGTGGGGAATCACTAATGAATCTGTGTTTCCTATCGGCCCGATCGCAGCCTCTCGCCGCCTGTCAGCTGAATGTGACCCTGCGGCCAGACGCAGGATTGTGGCCTCTGGAAACGCAGCGCGGTTTTACCATGTCGCTAGAAATCTGCCGAGGAGAGAGGCGTATCACAGGAAGTGTGTGTGTGAGAGTGTGCATGCATATCTGTGTGTGTATGTATGTGTGTGTGTGTGTGCCCGAGCGCGTATGTGAGTGAGTATGTGTGTGTGTTTGTGAGAGAGCGTGCGCGTCTGTGTCTGTGTGCGAGTGTGAGCATGTGTGTGTGTATGTGTCTGTGTGTGTGAGCGCCTGTCTGTGCGTGCGAGCGTGCGTGTGTTTGTATGTGAACTTATGCATGTCCTTGCATGTGTGTGTGTGCGCACGCACGCGTGTGTGCATTTGTGTCAGTGTGTGTGTGTGTGTGTGCGTGTGTGCGCGCGTGTGCGTGTGAGACGGGGTCAGACGTTTGCAAATCCTCCACGTTCATATAGCGCTGGGTCTGAAACGGATCCTCTCTCTCCAGCCTCATAATGGAGTCTGATGGCGTTTAATAGGAAAAAAAGATTAACCCATTAGCTGGAGTCCATCGGGGACCCGAATCATTTATTTGGCCCAGTGACCCAAACTGAACACTGAGATTTGAGGGGGGAGTGAGACTTTCTCCTGCCCGGTAGTGGCACCTTCATGAGTGTGGAGCTCGAGCATCACCCGGGGACACAACTGACCCCCATGGCGCCCCCTGTGCACCCCAACGCCCCTCACCTACATCCAATTTAATGGCCGTTCACGTCGCTATTTTTAAAGATTGATTCTGAAATGGTTTTTAATCTTCCTTCATGTGATCTCTGGCCCCCGTCAGCTGACAGCCTGGGCCGCGCTGTATTTTGAAATGTAAGCAGTATTGATCGCTGGAAGCAAGTCTATTAAGTGCGTACATTAAAAAAAGAAACAATGATTTAAATATGAGCTCTCAGGTAACGTTACAAAGCCTCCAGCTAACCCCCTCCCCCCCATCCCCCACCCCTCCTTATCCCTTGCGGATCCGCACGCGGGTTTGGGCACATTTGTTCTGCTGGTGGTGGGCACTGGGTCGCCCCATCGCTCGTCCTTTCGGGACGTGGGCGCGGTCGTACCTCGGGATAATTAATTGGCCCATCTCTCCGTCCTGACAGCCGGCTGGGCGGGATCTGTGAGGCGGGAGCTGTCAGGCGCTCAGGTACGTCCCCTTGGCGCAGATACCTGCTCATTCCCGAGCTCCATACCCCTCGTGCCAAGCAGTCAGAACCAGGCGGTGCTGCTGGGCTGTGCTGGCTCAGAACCTGGACTCGGTAATGACCCATTGGGCCCCGGCTGTGCAGTTAATAAGGTCAGAGGACCGTAGGTGCTGGGTTGTGGGTCTGTGGATGTGTATTTACCTCACACTGTAATGGCAGGCAAGCTGGGATCTGTCAAATATACGCAACTCAGTCATATAAATGATGGACTATCATATAAAATTTAATGGTAGGAGGTTGCATTGGTGTGAATGTGCTTGGTTGTGTGGTGTGTGTGGTAGTATGTTGTGTTTTTTTGTGCGTGCACAGGTTTTTGTTTTGTGTGTGTGGATGCAGGGGCAAGAGTCTGGAGAGTTGTGCAGTTTTCTCCTGTAAGATGAAATTGGTATCAGGAGCAGTTCATCGACCAGGAGTCTACATTGAGTATTCAAGCATAAACACACAAACACGCACATATCTTGCAGGAACCTCTCACACAGTGACACAGACCTGGCTCCGTGCCCCGATGGCCCTGCTCACACTCGGAAAGGAGATCATGAGTGTGTGACTGACCAGGCTCTCCACACTGTGCCACTCTCTCCCGATGCTCCCTGCGGTGGGCGGCCCTGTGTTCCGGCTCCCCTTTCTCACAAGGTTGTATTTCTTCATTAGTGATTCCCGGGGGCTGCTGGGCTCCCGGAGGACGTCAGAGTACATTAATTTTCATCAGAATGCGGAAGCTTTCAGGTGTGAATGGCAGCCAGCAGCTGTCGAGGGGCTTCTCTCCTCCGTATTACAGCTCTGTTTCTGCAGGCACAAACGCACACAATCAGTGTCATTGGCAGGTGAATGTAATCAGTCCAACCCCCCCCTCAACTCAGCCTCCTCTCCTCTCCCCTTCACAATCCTTTCTTTTGTTCCATCAACCCCTTTTAAACAGTGGACTTGCTCCTTGTTTTCGGTTATGTTTGCCACCAATTCATATTTTGGTGCTTCAGCGAACTTGGTGTGGAATGGCAGGTAGAAAACGCGTCGCGTGAGGAGAATCTTCATTTTTTTTTTTCAGGCTTTGATGCCGTTATGTATTTCATACTGATGTAATGAATGTACACCTGCCGCTCCAAACCTGTGCCGTTCTGTGGGGCTAAGTCTCGTCCTCAGTTCTCTGTTATAATTTTAAAATAATCTGCATCAATTCACACATCTAATTACACACACAATAACACCGGGACATTTTCAATGAAAATAATTCCAAATTAAAATTATTTGCATGGTAGTTTAGCGTCGTCTTCTGGGAGCTGAATCTAATGCTTATGCTCTGAATTGGGTGCGAGACCATGATGAAGGGAGGGGAAAGATGAATGTATATAAATTTGAAGGGAGTGTTTTGTTGTGTTGCTTTGCCCATAGACCTGGCTATAGCTCCTTAGGCAATTTTCAGACAGTGTTAATGACCAAAAGTCCAGTGCAGATCACAGAAAAGCAATCACTTTCTTTGTGGAGAGATGATTATGGGGTCAGAGGTGGGGCCTCCTGGGGTTTTTAAAGTAAATATACGGTGTAATTTCTCCCTGTTTGGTAGTTAGCGCTCCCCGCTGACGTGTGTACAAATTGCGCGCTCTCTCACGATGCTCCTCTCTCCGAGAAACCCCAACGTGTTAATGAGTTGGCGGGGAGATTAAAATAATGTGGGCCACACTATTAAAAACATTTGTTAGCCTTTGCTTATGAACGCAACGCTCGGTGGGACCAGCAATTAGAGGGAGCCCTCGCCGCTAAGCCACGCCGTTAAATTACATGCTCTCTTCCTGGGGACTTAACTTTAGTTTATGGGACAAGAACCAGAGCAGAGTCCTGGCGCGGGGCTGTTTTTTGTTTTACACTGCTGTTTAGAGGGTAATGCTCGCCCCCTTTGTCTCGTATTGGAAGTTGTCAGAAGACGTGCGCGATTTTAACAGTACTTTTGGTGCAACAGGCCTTAACAACAGTCTGAAAAGAGCACTGAATAAATCTTCCCTGATGAAGGTTAATGTGTGTTTCATTTGTTACTCTGTTCTGACTGAACTTCATCACTCCCGCGCTGAAGAGAGTGAAATTCCTGGCGATTAATTGTAATGTGGTCCGGTGGGTATTGCCCAGCGTCGCTCTGTCACTGTATTCACACTGTATTACCCTCATTACGGAGCTACAGATGAGCACTGCCTTCGCTCACCCTGGGGTTTTGTTTTAATTTGCTCACAGATGTATTTTGTTTCTGATTAAATCTCTCGATCTGGGCGCTTTGTTCGTTGAGTCAAAAACGGATAATCTCAGGGAGTAGCGCTTCCATCTCAGTCAGATCTTTATCGCGTCCTGCGATGCCACCAGAACGTGTTTTCCGTTGTCTTACCTTTAGAGCGTAATCAGAGCCTTGAGTGTGACGTTATGCCCTCCTGTCTGTCCAATCCCTATTAAAGTTAAAGTTACCCCACTACAGCAGGACACCGTCACCTCACTGTCAGCCTAGTGTCGCTGCACCTAAAGCAGTTTTGCTGCTTCTTCTCTGAGAACACATGGCATCACTGTAATATGCTTTGTGGATTATGTGCTCTTGCATATTTAGTGATACCTAGCGTGTGTTATGCAGAAGACCTGTTATCAGTTGACTAAATTATGTGGCCAAAGAATTTTCGGTAAGATTGATGGGTTTTGATGTTGCAGTACCCGGTAACATATTGAAAACCTGCCCCGGGGGTGGTGTTCCACCTTTCACCCATTGCATGCTGGGATAGGCTCTGGCCCCCCGCGATCTTGGCCAGGAATAAGCGGGTTCGATAATGCATAGATGGATCTGAGTTGCTAGCGCTAGATTGCATTGGGTAGGCAGTAGAGGATAGAGCCACATTTTTTACTAAAAAAAAAGGTAAAATTAGTATTACTTCGCACTACTTTGTCCTCTAGGAGCTGCCAGTGGTCACAGCATGGTTTGGTCTCTGCCATTTCTGTTGGAGCCCTTTTAACTGTCAGATCTGCTACCTGAGCATTTAAATTCTGCCATCAAGAGTGGAAAACTTAGATTGTAGTTTTGAGCCATAATGGCTTCTTTGCGACTGAAATGGGTAACTAACATGGGCTTCAGGTGTTTGCCTACAGGATGGTAGAAGATTGCTCTAGCCCTGGGGAAAAGTGCTGGTAGGGTGGCGGGCGGGGCTGTATCGATGCCTGGTGCGCTTCGGAGTCACATGGGTCCCGTGAGCTGAGGTCAAAGCAGGTGAAAGCGAACCCTGTTCACCCCTGTCAGTCCTGCAGGGGGCACTGGAGCAAACCTTCTGCTCAAACTGAAATAAACTGCACTCTAAAATTAGCGTGTACTCATCTCTGTTTTAATGCTCTAAAGTTGCAGAGGACGGTGGAAAAATTATGTGTCTTTGTGTTAGAGTGTGTGATGGTGCTTGTATTTCTGTGTCCGACAGTGTGCGATAGCGCATCTATGTCTGTGTGTGAGTGTGTGTGAGAGCGTGTGTATGTGTGTGTGAGTGTATGAAGGCGCGTGTATGTCTGTTTGTGAGAGTAAGTGGTAGCACGCGTATGTCTGCGTGTGAGGGTGTGTGTATGTCTGTGTGAGTGTGTGTGAAAGCGCAAGGGTGTCCGTGTGAGGGCGTCTTTGTGTGTGTACAACCCCAATGCCGAAATAGTTAGGACAAAGTGTAAATTGTGAATAAAATCAAGATGCAATGACTTTCAGATCACATGAGCCAATATGTTATTTACAGTTGAACAAAGATGAAGTTTCAAATGTTGAAACTGAGACATTTTACATTTGGCAGGCCGAGGGTAGACGTGATGGAGGCAGCACTGGGATTCTAGGTGCTCGTGTAAATCTGCAACTGATCTTTAGGTTTTCTTAGCTTCTGTCAAATACCCTGTTAATCTGAAGAAAGGGGCTTAGGACTAAAAACGGGCTATCACAATCCCCTTTTCTTCCCTCGATTAGATTTATCTTAAATCTGGGTTTGTTTTATGAGGCTGTTTGCATTTTTTGGCAGAACACTTAATCCCGTTTTGCTTGATTGCTGCCAGGTCTTGCAGACACTAAGGCGGTTGAGATTTCTCCATCTATTTTAACTGGCCAAGATGGTAATGCCTACGGCCTCTGGGTTTCTGTGACTTGAGTCTGTACACAACATTACTGAGCAACGACCGCCGTTTTGACCTGAAGGTGAATCTACAATTCCCTTTAATGGCGCGCGATGGTTCATTATAGCGCGGCATAACAGTCCTCAGATTCATTTTCCAGCATCCAGTTTTTAATTAATTGCGGAGGCAGCCTTAAACACAGAGTACACAGATCGCCCGTGGTGGTCATAATGAATTCTAATGGAAGAAATTAAAAATTGGTGGGGTGTAGGGCGATAGTTCTGCAGAGCTGGTGTAGTTTCGAGCCCAGTGGAGCGCTGCTATCACCGGGTGGAGCCCTCAGCACTTTCAGCCCGACGCGAGAGACCACGCCTTCCAATCGAGCGCACCTTCAGCGTCAGACGCTGGGCTCAGGCCTGCCTCGTCACAGAGTGCTCTCTATTTTACCCGAACACGAGCGAAATCTCACCGCCCTCAACCAGGCCTGTTCAGGTCCATTACAAACCCTCCTCTGGAGCTGCTGTGCCTATTTACATCCGCGAGGGGAATATGACTAATACGACTAATTTCTGTGTGAAGATGATTTCTTAGATTCCGTTTGTGCTCAGTAATGTTACTGATTGCTCATTCTTTACAGTCAAATAGGCGATGAACTGCTAAACTGTGTGTGTCAGAAACGTTTTTATGTTCTGAAAGAGACGCCATGCTCTGAAACACCAATTAATGCTGCCTTTCATTGGTGCAGGCATCTTAATATCTGCTAATTGAATTCACGCAATACCACATTCGTGGAAAATCTTTTAAAAGCAAATTACAGGTTTTAATGAGGTGGTGCTGTGATGTGAGGTCACCATGTCACGTGATGTTGTGCCTCAATGCTTGAGTTGTGTGAAATTCTCTGACGTGCAGCTCTGAATCCAGAGTACCTCAGTATGGTGCCATGGTCAGGGGTGTAACTCGCTGTGTGGAGGGATGTTTTTGTGAGGCTGAACTCTTCCTGAGCTGGTGTGATCCTACACCGGTTCTTCCATTTTACAGGGAGGTGCGAGTATAAGCTGAGTCCCGCCCACATCCCAGGAGATACCAGCGTCCATTTTAGCTCTTCTAATCCAGTCGGCTCCCTCGTTCTCCTCCCTCACTGCGGCCTGTATTCTTCCGTGGCGTATAATGACTATTCAAGACTGTTTGTGTTGGCGTGCTGCCAAGCCGTATTCAGTATCTACCTCTTGTTAACCAGGAGGGGATTCTCAAAGGAAACTAAACAGCATGTCTGCAATTACACTCCTACATATAAACTACTCTGGTCTTCACTTCTCCATTATTGCAGGATGAGCGACCCTAAACGGACGAGCTTCATTCCCGCCTGTAGCGTCTCGTATTGTGGCTGCTCTGGGGTCGTATTGCCTGAGAGCTCACTGGACTCTTATAAGCAGTAATTAAGCAGAACTATTCTCTCTAATTTTGGTTATGTAATGCTGAGATAAAGAAGGCTGTTTATTGCGTCTGATTCGCAGCCAGTCTCGGTGCCCTTTCATGGGAAGGCTACAGTAGACACTGGTGCCCCATATACTGATTTTGGTATTGCACAGCAACGGCATTATGTCGAGTCTACGCCTGAAATTTTAATGTGGAAAATTAAATTTGATGTTTTTTTGCACAAAAATATCAAACTTTAAACACTAGGATATCCGTAGAACTGCAAATAAGTGTGCTTAGGACATGCATGCTTTTTTGCATTTTCATCTCTCTATACTTTATTAAATCTAAATGAAAGCTTGAAATTAACAATTTTGATGATGAAGTTCCCTTAAATGACGTGGTAAGACAACTGACTTATAAAACAAGCAAGTATTTCCACCTCTTGAGGGAGCAAACTGATAAACTACATTTCCAACAAGCCAGTATGCCCTTCATTCCTTAAATTATATATCCTCTGTCTCGGTTTATGTAACAGTTTTGTGTGTATTTTGATGGTATGTCTGACCAACATGAATGTCGACTGTCCAGGTCATGCATCCTCAGATTGAATGTTCCTTCATGGAGACTAGGCTTAGTCTCCTGTTTTTGAGGCTTTCCACTACTGCAGCCATTTCTCTTAACAGTTTTTGTGATTAATGGAATAAACTATCAGAATAAATATGGCCCGGCCTGTCTCTGGGTGTGTGGAGTGTTGATGCAGTGCTCTCTGATTCCTTCAGATCCCTGCACATCCTGGTGTGTAATGCGGCAGTTTGCACACAGCCATGGCGACTGACAGAGGACGGCCTGGAGTCTACCTTCCAGATCTGCCACCTGGGCCACTTCTACCTGGTGCAGAGCTTGCAGGAGGTCTTGCGTCGCTCCGCTCCGTCTCGCGTGGTCGTGGTGTCGTCCGAGAACCACAGGTGAGAATACCGACCCGCCCCCCCAAACCACTGACCTACCCTCCCCCCCGTCCTTCGATTACCATTCTCCCCCCTCGTCCTCCATAGGCGAACATGCAACCCCCTCCCCTGAATTACAGGGACAGCCCACGGACGCAACGAGGTTCTGCTGGCTGGATAGGGTCTCTCACTGGCAGTCCACAGTGCTTTAGTCTTGTACAACCTTTAAAATATATCTGAGAAAACATGGTCAACATGACAAATGGCCTTATCAACTGAGTCATTTCACACACTCTCCCATCATCTCGTCTACTTGACCCCTTCTGTCTGCATTCTTTTATTTTATATTTTTATATATATTTGGTTTGGATGATCTGCTCTGCAGTGGTCAGAGCGAAACCCAGCCTGTTCTCTCCGTGTCTCTCCAAGCGTTCCACGCCCCGCACTTTGGAAGGCAGGAATTGATTTTGGCCGGAGATGGAATAGAGATTGATTAAATCAGAACGGAACGACCTCGATAGATTCGCCGTGCAGTAACCCCTCGACACGGTGCCAAAAACGTACTTGGAGTTATTCTAGCAGAAGAAGCAATGCAATTAAGGTCCTGCTCCATGAATTCCAGCTGCCTCTCGGTGCAGAAGCCAGGATACATTTTTCGCGGATATTAAAAACAATCAGAAGAGTGCGGTTTGCTGCAGCCGTGGGACCCAGCCCATTACAGAGATGACCGCTCTGTGCTTTATAAAGATCCCATAAGTGAGCTGAAATTAAAATGTAACGCGGCCCTAACATGGTTTAATGCAGGCTTGTAAGGAGCCCCTTCAGCTGGGCGATAGAGCTTCTGTCAGGGCAGTAAATTTAAAGGACAGAGTTCATATAGACTCGGGCTAGATGTGCGCACAGCGCTGTATCCAGTTCATAAGAGGAAAAAAGATGCCTTTTCAAAAAAAAAAGGGGGGAACCTAATCTGATATTACATCTTTCACACAGGCTACTTAATTTCAGACTTTTTGGAATTGCTCCTATTGAAGCCACCGCACTCTCCCCAGTCGCTTTATTTTATTTCTTTCCGGAAAGCTCTGATGCTGACCTCTGACCTCTGGTGCAGATTATTTTTAAGCCCCTTTGCCATAAAATAATACCTTGACCCCGAGAGACTGGCGGGAGAGACACCGAGGCAGAGAGAAAATGGAGGGAAAGAAGCAAGCTGGGGTTTCAAATGAAAACTTTATCGCTGCCCGACACACCGGGGCTTACAGTGTAACTGACACAATGCAGATAGATTTACTTCCCCTTATTACATTCGCTTCAGCTCACGCCAAAGCAAGAAAAGCCATAGAATCTATCTGCTGATAGAAAAGAAACGGCTTCCGGACTGTTAAAAGACACACAAGCTTATCTTGTAATTAGATGGGAACTGTAATCTGCTTGACCCAATCTTGTAGAATTAAGCCAGGTGTAAAAATACAGTTCCAAACTGACAATATTTCAGTTTAAGTGAAGCCCAATCAGTGTGGCAGCTCTACAAACGTGCTTATATGTAAAAAAATAAATAAATAAATATTTTTTGGCTTTTGCCTATTGACCCCCCTGGTTTTTGTGGCATGAAGCGACTAGGAGTATTACTACTCCCCCTGGATGGGATGCCAGTCCACCGCAGGTACTCCCCCCAGCTCTTAGTCAGGTTTCCCTGACTATTTTGCTGGTACCCATTTTTACACCTGGGTGGAGTGAGGCGTGTAAAAACCGGGTTAAAGCACCGGGCCGCCTATTGACCCCCGCCCACACACACACGCGCACACACACACACACACACACACACACACACACGCACGCACATGCACACATACACACACACACATGCACATACACACAAATACATATACTGTATGTGTACTCCACACAAACATCAGGACCAAATATGTGGCCATCACAAGCTGCACAACTTAAGATTCATATTTCCATACTCTGAGACGGTAGAAAGCAGTTAAACCTGAGCGCACAGCATAACTAACAGGTGCTGTGGAAACAATGCCAGGACTACCAGCTAATGGCTAAACAGGAGCCTGTGGCACTGAACCTCTGTGGTGTTCGAGTTACGGTGTGAAATAACGCTTGCAGATGTTTGGTTTTTGTCCAGAAGTGCTACTTAGGGCCCAAAAGTGAAGTCAAGGTATCATTTTCTCTTTTGTGTTATGTGTACTATATTATGATGTCCGTCGCTTCCATCAAAACATAAAAGAAAAAATAAAAACAAGGAAAATGCACTGCTGGAGGCAGCTGCCACTTTGATGATGTGTGAGGTGGTGATGTTTCTCTGCGACTGCACAGTGACGGAGCTCGTCGCGTTAAAGTCCCTTGTTCTGGGACCTTGTCACACATCTGGCACTTAACAGCTCCGTCAGAGACAATTAAAGAACGTCATGTTGCTCCTTTGATTTGTATTCAAGCATGACATTAGTGTACTGTGGAAGAAGGCTGCCTTCTGCCTGGACGTGTGTAGTGCGTTCAGCACGCTCACGTGTTCCCGCCTCCTTCAGAGGTTAATCCTGATTATTAAACCCAGCCCCCGTGGAAAACGGGCGATACGCTCGAGATGACTCTCTTTGACGAGTGAGGGGCCTGTCATTGGCTCACGTTACCTCCAGCAAATGCAAATGAGTTTGTGTTTGTAACGCACTCACTTCTCCCTGAAGTGTTCTCATGGCTGCAGCGATTCTTAATGAAACTAACATAAATGTCTTCAATAATTATTGGGATCTTTTTTACAGTTATAGAATCATAGTGTTGTGTGTGTGTGTGTTTGTGTGTGCGCGTGTGCGTGTGAGAGAGAGTAGAGTGGAAATGTATTTCAGGGAAATGGGCCCACAGCCAGATGGTTGCTGGTGCAATTCCCACTCAGGGTTTTACTTCTGAACCCTTGAGCAGTGCACTTAACCTAAATTTCTTGAGTGAAAATAAACCTGTGAAAATGCGAGCAGTGAAAGTAAAAATGCCATTCAGAGGAGTTAGTATTAGTAACAGTGGGAGTATTCCTTGGTGTATTGCTAGAAGCACTAGTAATTGTAGCATCCAGCGGTATCACAGACAGTGAGAGTGTGGGACACAATCACCCCCCCCCCGTACAGACCTTCCCATCTCTGTGCTGTCCCCTCTCTATCAAAACCACAACTACACCTTGGTATTGGCCATTGGTTTACTCTTAGTAATAATAGCAGTGGTGATAGTAATAATAATATCAGAAGCGGTAGTCACAGCAGTATTGTTTGCGGTAGCAGTGGTATTATTAGCAGTATTTGTAAGTGTTATTAGTATTGATTATGGCCAATAGCAGCAAAAGTAGTAAGACCGTATTAGCACTAAAGCAGAAGTATCTGTTTTAGTAAAGGCAACGGCAGCAGTATAAGTGATGACAGATAGATGCAAAATTAGTAATAATAACAGCAGTATTAGTGATGACAGATCGCAGCTGTAGTAGTGACGGTAGTAGTTGTGATAATAGCAGCAGTATTAGTGACAGCAGGAATAGTGATAATACTGGTAGTATTAGCGATAGTAGCAGTAATAGAGAGTCTTACTCGAGTGGGCATGTCATATGAAAGTAGTAGTTGAGTGAATTTTGCGTTTTTGTTGCAAGCTTTGGCAAGCAACAAAACCAAATTTACTTAACGAGTTTCATTACTTCTAATGACACGACCAAGGGTGTAAAATTCTGGTTATCAAATAACTGAATTGTGTAATTTGATGGCCAACAAATGTAATTTCCTTTTTGCGCCCATTGTTTGTAAACCCTGAGCTGACGCCATCGCTCTGCTGACAAAGTCAGCCAATGAGTCACACAGGCATTCGCGGTTCAATCAGCAACAGTTTGTAAATTCTGTAAACTGAGTAGCTAGTTATCGTTAGCTTGCTGGCTAGCAAACTACTGGTACATTATGGTTACGAAAAAGTACTGCGTAAATGCTAGCTAGCTAAATAACGTAAACTTATTTATGTGAGTGGAAGCCAGCGAGCTTGCGACAGTGCTGTGCCATACTGACTTAACCAACGTTACAATAGTACAATAGTATTAGTGATAGAAGCAGTAGTGATAATAGCAGTAGTATTAGTGAGAGTGGCAGTAGTTTTAGCAGTTGTTTTAGTGTTAGAACCAGTAATGACAATGGTAGCAGTAGTGATAGCAGTAGTATAAGTGATAGTAGCTGTAGTGATACTAGCAGCAGTATTAGTGATGGTAGCAGTATTGATGGTGATAGTATTAGTGCGAGTAGCAGTAGTGATAGCAGCTGTATCAGTGATTGGATCAGTGGAGATAATAGCAGTAGTAGTTATAGCAATAGTAGCATCAGTATTAGCGGTAGTTGTTGATAGTACTGGACCCATCACAGACACAGAAACAGACAAGTGTTGTGTGTTGCAGGTTCACTGACCTGGCGGATTCATGTGGGAAGCTGGACCTCGCCCTGCTGTCTCCTCCTAAGAAAGAGTACTGGTCCATGCTGGCGTACAACCGAGCCAAACTCTGCAACATCCTGTTCTCTAATGAGCTGCACCGCCGCCTGTCCCCCCACGGCGTCTGCAGCAATGCACTGCATCCTGGGAACATGATTTACACCTCCATACACCGCAGCTGGTGGCTGATGACACTGCTCTTCAACTTTGCTCGCCCCTTCACCAAGTCCATGGTACGAAATCTCTTTATGTTCCACCTCCATGTTCCATGTTCGCCTATCCGCTGGCATGTTCCCGGGCCGGGCTTGGGCCAGGTGTTTAAGTTTTTAGTGATACAGTGTTGGAATGATGGAATCATGTATCAATAATAACTTGACAACGGTGGACCATTCAGTAAAGCTTGCTTTTTTTTCTGAGCTCTATAGTGTACTTTATGCTGAGTTTGCATGGCGTGTAGCTGGTTTTGTATCCAACGTGATGTCAAGCCGGGAGTCCAGTCTTGGATTGCTAAGGTTATTTTACCCTGTGACCACTCTCTATATGGAAATGCTGTGTCCAGTTGCGTATGTGTTTATATAAGCATAATGGCATAACGGCACAATGTGCGAAGGGTTACTTTCCTTTATTGGTCCATCAGTGCGTTCAGATTGGTTTCACTGCTGTTATAAAAGTGAAAATGGCCTGTTAATGCAGCTTTCATTATTACTTCCGCTTGTTCTTTGTGTGTCTGAATATCACAGCAGCTGTGATTGACACTGAACGGGCTTTGTGCAATTGAACACAGGCTTCGTAGCGATGAGATTGGGCTGCTTGGAGTAGGGATGCGTTTTGACTTTGGGTTAATCCATTTGAAATCACCAGAGCTCCCCTGATGACGGAATCATATTGGCTTGATTTTGATTTATTTTGTAGCCTGTGGTGATAGAAGTAAAATGCAATTGGTTTCAGGTCAAAATCTTAATCTGTTTTGATTTCGGAGGGGTTTGAAAAATGGGGCGTGTTCGCGTTAACCCTCTGTGTGCCATTTGTAGCTATCTTTAGATGGCTAGCAATCAAAACTAGATAGATAGCTGCTTCATTTTTTCAGAACTTGTTTATCCTGTCTTGAAGTTAATGAAAAATGTATAATTGAGGAGATTAACCCCCGGTGGCCATGCAATAATTTACCAAACACCAGAAATCTGCCAAACCCTTCCTAAAATAGGCTGAAGTCATGCTGCATTTTAACCAACATACCTCACGGTTTGCCGGATGAAATTTGGCAGTTTGATAGCACCCACAAAGGGCTTCCTAGTGAAGCCAAGAGTTGCTCCATAGCTTCATTGGGAGTGGCCCAGTATTAACCCCTTTCCGGTCAATTTCGCCAGACACGCCCTTTTGGCGCCCTCTTTTGAGCATGTGGGCATACTTTGGTATTTGATTTCTTAGTCTTAAATGAAAGTACTTGATGAGTACTTCAAATTAAACCCAATGTCAACTTCTAACCAGGTGGCTTAATGGGAAAACAAGGGGCCTCTTTATGGATAATTTTCAGTTACTGAACCTTGTCAAAATGTACATGACAATGTATGTAAATGTACAGAAGGTATAGGATATTCTTTGGTATATCAATCAGAAGTTACCAAAATGTCATTTAATATATTAGATGATTTCATTTGGATGGACCCTTTTGTGTGTGCGTCTGCACGCAGGTTTTGTTGGAATGTCCTTTTGTCTCACATTCGTTCCCTAACCCCTGTCCCAGACCTTAACTAGAAACAGTAGATGCCTAAACCTAACTTTAACCTTAACTTTAACTCTTAACCCTGAAGTTGCTCCGTTTCCTAATGGGGACCTGAAAATGTCTGCTTAAGGATAAAAGATGCAATACCAGATTTCTTTCTGGGGTTATGTTGTCCTCTCTAGGGTCAGTATACACTGACCACACGCCCATGAAAATGCACCGTGTGCGTCTGAGCGTGTGTGTAAATGTCCGTGCCAGAGTCTATTCAACAGGGCCTCTGCAGGCTGTGGTAGGGTTATCTCCAGGGTTTGACACAGTCCTTCTGTCAGATACAGTGTTGTGTTTGGCCGGTGTCAGAGTGCAGGACGAGCTCTGTCAGGGCACGGAGTGCTCAGGAATACCTCCGGGATCCTGGCATTATTATACGGAGCGAGCCTCCCTCGTTTATTTTTCTCCATCTGTTTCTCCTGTCTGTTTATTTTGTATTGGAGCTTGGAAGCGCGCACCTCTCCGCTGGTGGGGTCTCGCTGTAGTCGGGAGAGTATCGCGTTACGCCCTCCTCTCCCAGTTCGGTTGGGCTTTGTGCCGCGCCGCTCCCAGATGTGTTTCTCCCCTTCCTGCTTTTCCAGAACCGCTCCCATTCCGGGGACATAAATTATCCGAAGACAACTCTCTCAACTCTGCGATGGACTGTCGGGGCTGGCTGCGCTCTGGAGACTGAAGGAATATTTACTGTGCAGAAAAGAACTCCTTCTGTTAATGGGCTTTTGGGTACTGTGTTGAGGTGGAGGTGTTACTAGACCTTATAAAATCTCACCTCTAACGAGAAATAGTCTTGTACATCTCAGCGTGGAACCATTTGTGGAAGGGGCTTAGCCAGTGGAACCAAAAATGTGATGATGTATCTTTGGGAAAGAGTAGGTAGTTATATAACAATACAAATATAATCTATTGATAGAAATTTCAAAAAATGGATGGATATGGGTTGGAGGAGCTTAATGTTGCAATGTACACTGCTGATACAGGTTTGCATTTAACCGCAAAACACAATTTAACCAGCCCACAAATGTTGATATAGATTATTCCTTTGTATATTTGTTGATAAAGATGTCACTATGGCCTCTGTCTCTTGATGACCACAGCTGTGACTTAGGCCAGCTAACAAGTATTGCGTAATATTTTCAGGGCATTGGCTCGTTGTTCTGCTCTCATTAACGTTTTTGTTTTCATTTGCCATCCCAAAGACAACTGACACTGCAGATGGCATTAGACACTCCGTTTACACAATATATCAGTAAACCAAACACATTGTTTTTGTCATCAGATTCTTCAAGGTTTGGGTGTTATATCTCACTCACATATTACATATATTGAAATACATAATACATACATATTATTGAAAATGTGTCCAAAATGACAAGTATTTTCAAACGATCTAATGCGTTTTAGGGCTCAATACATTAGCACAAATGCCAAAAAGGTTGTTTTGATCTTTCTGACTCCTTGAATGAGATTTTGACAACTTTGTTTGTCAAAGCAGTGTTGTCAATTATGTAATAGCAAAACACTGGGATTATGGCAATTTCTTCATGGCTAAAAGTCATAAATAGTGGGCCGGAGTTTGAAATTAAGAAATGTAGTATCAGTTTACCATTTGTATGTAACATGCGCTTCATTCACAATGATTTGCACATTATTGTATGGATAAATTATTGCTGAAAATAGCTTTTGTACCAACTGTGGACTAGCCATGACTGTGGGCTACCAAACTAAAGCTGGCTCTATTTGCTGAGGATTTAGACTCATTATGCACTGCCAGCTGCTCCACAGTGGATTTTAATCAGCAGCAAAACTTTGTTTTCCACCCATAAATGCCTTTCTGCTTTTACTCTGAGTTGGACAGTTTGCGCTACAACAGATTATATCGCTTTATCAATGGAGACCTCCTCTTGAGTAGCCATATGTGTTGTTTTCTATTCAAACAGCAGTGCTTTTCTCATGAACACGCTCCTAAGGAAGATGACCAATCAAACTGTCCGATCATGACATGGATGGGTATGGATGAACCTGCATTAAGGGGTGCTTGGTGGAAAGCGAGTTGAAATGTGAAACGTGAACTTGCGGTATATCCTTGCATTTATTTGGCCAGGAAAATCCAGGTCCAGAAAGCAAATGTACCAGCCAACAGTATTTGTTATTCGGTGCAATTAACGTTGAGTTAAATGGTGAAAGCTGTTGGGTAAGTTGATGGGTAAGACCTCAGCCCTCCTCTTACAGACATGTGTCTGTATAAGGCAAACTCTCGTGGCGTCTGTGATGATAAAAGTGATCTATCCTGGATTCTGCACACTCTTACACCAGAACATTTCTACATCTGTCCATATTTTGGACTCCTATGCTCCGTTAATAGCCTGGAAAGTTTCTCATGGAAGGTTGAGCTTGATGTTTGTATGTTTTTGCCTGAAGTGTGGCCGAACACGGACTGTTGCAATGAGAACTAAAATCCAATACTGTAATTTATTACACAGATTGTGTGGGAGTGACTGTGCTTCAGGCTGTATAGGACGCACTGTTTTGTGCTGTGGGCCACCTTACTCTTAATATATGCCTTTTTATATCTTTTCATAGAATCACAACTTTGTGTTGGCACTGACTACTAAACCAGTTTGGGTGAAGTGTGAAAAAGTGAAAAGTTCACTTACTGCAAACAGAGAGCCACAAATAATAAATGATAAAGGGTATACTTGGCCTGTTATAAAAGTCTTTGCATTAGTGGGTGGGTCAAGTCTATTGCAAAAACTCGCCTGCGTCTAAAATTTCACCTACATCAATATTTTCATCCTGTAAAGTTTTGATGGATTAAGATTGTTAAAACATCTGAAGATGAAGAGCAAACACTCCGGACAGAAATATTTTTCCTTTGGTTTTTACCACCTACAGCAAGTGTGAAGGGTTTAATTCATGAACTGACTGTGCACAGCATCTGCGCTGATTGTTATGCTCTGAATGGAAGAAGATCAACTTTGACTTATATTGTACCGAGTCCACTTAAATAACTCCAACTTTACTTGTGAATTCCCTGTGGGTGATGGTTGGCTTTCTTTCTTGATTCCAGGCCTGTGTGTAGTCGGTCGGGTGGAGATGTGTAGATCTGTGCTGTCCGACGGGTGGAGATTGTAGTTCTGTGTGGTTTATTGGTTCAAGGCCTGTAGATCGGTGCAGATGGTTGTTCGGAGGTGTTTAGATTTGAGCAGTATGTTGTTTGGAGGTGAGTAGATTGCCATTATATGTCAGTTTGATGCCATGCAGATTTTTCCAGTTGGTCGGTTAGAGATGTATAAAGCTGTGCAGCAGTTCAGTTAGAGGTGTGGAGATCCTTGTTGCAGGTTGTTGGAGGTGTGTGCACCTGGGTGTGGTCAGAATCCCAGAGCATGCAGGGGACAGGAGTGAGCGGCTCTACAGTCACCTGTCAATCAGGCGGGCACCAGGCATCCTCCCGAAAGTTCTTCTGGTGGTGCTGGAGCCCAACTCCCTGACATACGGGTCAGATCTCCGCACCAGCTTTAAAAGCCTCCTCATTCACCTCCATCGTTTTTTCGATATTCTCTCTTGACTCCTTCAGCTTGTCCTCATCAGAACCAGAACCTCTCCTCTCCCTCGACTGCCTTCTCCACTGAGTGGGCTCTGTTTGGTCAGCTGCAGCCTTTATTTATTCTGCATAACAAGGAAACCCTTTTCTGACATTTATTCAAATAAAATGGACAGGAGCAGTGAAATAGGTGGAGAGGGCATTCGCCTGGTCTCTCCGAGAAACAGGAAGCTGGAGGGTTTGGCCTCTCTTGGCAGGTTGCTGTTAAACCTTCAGGAGGGTCCAAAGAAAACAGGGCGGCCGGTAACTCGAGCTTCGCTCGCGCGCGTTTAGCATCTGTTCCGAGGGCTGCGGTAGGATCGGTTTGGGGTTTGGGGCGGAGCTCACTGACAGACCTCTGAAAGTCGTGCTTCTCTGCCGCTCCGATCCGTTTCCTGTTTACATGGGTGTGTCCGAGCGTTCAAAATGCCCCTCCTATTCTCATCTTGTCCCCTTCCCCTCTCATGTCCAGGCAGGACCAGGACGTTGGTGTCAAAACCTCACATTTGACGATTTGGACATTTTGAGATTTACACTGTTACCAGTGTAACTACTGTGACAACCTTGTAACAAATGGACCAGTGGAAGAAGAGAAAAGTGTAATGTCACGTAAGCTCTTATCTGAATGATATATTTATTCGAGGAAAACCTCATGCATGATGATATGTGTTGATGGAAAAAATTGAAAGTAAAAAAAAAAAAAAGACAACCTTTCTTATATTTCACAAAAAACGAAAGGTAGCTTAAATAAGTTCAAAATACGGACTTTTTTATGTTTTAAAAAATCTATATATGAGTTTTTCATCCTGTACTGACGAGGAGACTATTTGAAAAAAGGAGAACGTTACAAAGAACTGGTTTTCACCCGTGCGTTTCGCCAGCGGGAGTTATGGATGGTGCTACATCAAGGCCAGAATTTAGACCGCAGTTGAGTTTGCTGTTTCATCAACTGCTAGAAGTTAGTCAACAGACCAAGAAAAAGCCCCATTAATATTGTTGAATAGTAAATCAAACTGATGGGTAATTGTTGATTGATTTCAAACCTGTGTTAGAACACCAGATTCTGCTCACGCCTGAATACTATCGGAGATGTATCCCGTAAATGAATGTGTGAATCGATGAATTTATTACTGCAGCAGATATTGCTTATTAACTGTTATCCCTCCATGAGTAAATTGGATCATCATGTGTCAAACAGGATCCAGAATATTCTCATCACACAGCACTATTGATTTAAGAGGCACATGGTGCATCTGCTCAGCACAGGCTCATCCTTCCCACTTCTGCTGTGGGGTTTGACTTTATGCCTTTGGCTAAAGTTGCCTCATGTTTTGCTTTAGACCATGAGATGTCTGCGTCCTTACCCTACTGCTAAATGATTCTTTTGGTTCAGCAATTACTGGCTGTTATTTGAATCAGTAAGAAACACGCACGCGCGCGCACGCGCACACACACAATTTACCATGATCCTACTATTTCCTAAAGTTGTGTGTTTCTGTTCTCTGGAGCTGAAGGTAAAAATGATTTTCCTCTCATTTTATTCCTTTGCTCCCTGAACCAGCCATTTCCTCACAAATGCAGGGCAAAGTGTGCTGTGTTATTATATAATTATATTATAAGTCCAGCTGTGAGGAAAGCATACCTGAAGGTATTCTGTACACACCCTCTGGTGTGCGTGCGTGTGTGTGTGTGCTTGTGTATGTGTGTGTGCGCGTGCGCACTTGTGTATGTTTGTGTGTGGGTGCATCTGTGTGTGTGTATGCAGGTGTAAGTGTACACCTGTGTGTGTGTTTATGAGTCTGTGCTTGCTTGAGTGTATTTGCATTCATAGGTGCAAGCGCATGTCTTGAGGTTGGTTTCTTGGAAGTTTTTATTAACAATACTTAGATTAATTAATAAGGCAAAAACATTTTCAAAAGTTGTTTTAATGCTTTTATCAGCTTTTTGCCACCTCCTTAATTAGATTTTTCTTGTAGATAAGTAAGTAGTTGGTAGATAATGATTATTTGTACATATTAAAAGAAGTAGGTAGATTTGTTAATTAATTTCATGAGTATAATGTGTTGACTCTGCTGTTTGTGTCTGAGATAACGGTTCCTCACAGACTCCCTGAAGCTCAACGCTCGCTCTTATTTAAATCGCCCAGATGATAAGGTATTAAAAGTGCATCCCCTTTATAAAATCCTGCCTTGCTATTGCCCCAGACGTTTAGGGGCTTAATAAAACAGTGATATTATTTCATTTATTGGTTGCAGGGGTGTAAAGATGCTATCGTTTTAATTGCTTGTACACGCTGCCGGTACCCGTGGAGATTACTGTAGGCTGCAAACATAAGCATAATGTTGACAGGAAGGGGCCAGAAACAATGAGGCCAAAGCTTCCACTGTCTTCCCCAAATATTCCTGCCTCCATTTCTAAAGCTTCACTGTCTTCCATAAATATTCATGCCTCAATTTCTAAAGCAGTACTGTCATTCCCAAATATTCCTGCTTCCATTTCTAAAGCTTCACTTTCTTCCATAAATATTCCTGCCTCCATTTCTAAAGCAGTACTGTCATTCCCAAATATTCCTGCCTCCATTTCTAAAGCTTCACTTCCATAAATATTCCTGCCTCCATTTCTAAAGCGTACTGTCTTTCCCAAATATTCCTGCCTTCATTTCTAAAGCTTCACTGTCTTCCATAAATATTCCTGCCTCCATTTCAAAAGCAGTACTGTCATTCCCAAATATTCATGCCTCAATTTCTAAAGCAGTACTGTCATTCCCAAATATTCCTGCCTCCATTTCTAAAGCTTCACTTTCTTCCATAAATATTCCTGCCTCCATTTCTAAAGCAGTACTGTCATTCCCAAATATTCCTGCCTCCATTTTTAAAGCTTCACTTCCATAAATATTCCTGCCTCCATTTCTAAAGCAGTACTGTCTTTCCCAAATATTCCTGCCTTCATTTCTAAAGCTTCACTGTCTTCCATAAATATTCCTGCCTCCATTTCAAAAGCATTACTGTCATTCCCAAATATTCCTGCCTCCATTTCTAAAGCAGTACTATCATGGGCATAGTTTTGATTTTTGAGGTGGGGGGGCACATTTCTGGCACAAATTCTCAAAAGAGCTTTAGTTCTGAAGTAGAACAAAATAACCAAAATAAACAAAATGTTTTTTGATTGTTAAATTAAACAAATTTAATGCAAAATACATCAGAGAGTAATTGAATTGATCAAAATATTGGCGCAACCCATAAAGTGGAAAAGAGCGCAGTAAAACCACCCTGGATCGAGGTGGGTATGGGGTTATGGGGGTGACTAGTTAATCTCACGTAATTTTTCACACATTGCTGAAATTTAGTAAGAATTTGCAATAACATTACTCTGATAGCTGCCATCAAAGCAACATGAAACCTGAGCCCAACGGCTTTTAAAGCCACATTATGTGGGAATTGGAATTTTTTCAAAACTGCGCTCCCTCAGGTTCTGCCTGCTAGACCACTGTTGTAAGTCACACGCTTCATCTCCAAACTCCCCAGGAAAAAAGTAAATGCCAGAGTAATAACTGTTTAAGCTTGCTAGTTAGGGCAAAAACCACATCACATCGCTTAAATATGATGATTATTTTCAAAGATTTTTCTTAACTAACGTTAGCTAGCTAGCTAGATGGCTATATAATCTCAACAATAATGTAATTCGCAATTGTGTAAGGAACGACATAAGGCAGCTAATGATAATGTCTCTAGCCAAAGTGCATGCTTGCTGTGTTCAGCTAACAAGAAGCTGTTAGAGGTTGTGTGGGCATGATCGCATTGAAAGCAACCAATCATAAGAGAACTAGTGTCTTCCCCCTATCAGTGTGCATGCCCTCCCGAGAAGCTTATTGCCTGCAAAGTCTGCTTTAACTTGTTTTCAGCCAATCAGAGTTGTCTGAAATTCTCCCCTACCTATCTTGTTTGGGAATCACACATTCAAGCTTAGGTGCAGGTTAAACGTTCAGCAATCAGTGGTTCTCAAACTCGGTCCTGGTGCCCCACTATATATGCTAGTTTTTGTTCCAACCATAATGGCAATTTTAGGATTTTAAAAAGCTGTTGATTTGTCATAATTAGGCACATTTACGTTTGCAGCAGTTCTTTATCCTCTTCATCCACATTTGACAAATCTATACATGCCATGAAGAATAAAAATTCCATATCCAAGTTGATATATTAAAAACTAGTACAAATTATTGCTGAGGAAAAAAATTTAACCTTTCATTTAAGCAATGTAAACAATTGGTTAATCAACAAACAATAGGTTCTCATAGGCGAGGCTGTTGACACATGGTTGCAAACACTAATTATTTCCTGGCAAACAATAGAGTCGCACCAGTCTTGTGTCATGTTTATTCAGTTCAGGCAAATTATTTTGCGAGAACTCAAAACACCACTATGAGCAACCTAATTTGGAGCTTACTGATTTTATCAGTGTAATTTGATCTGTTTAATATTTTCGCCTGAAAATCCTCACATTATAGAAAATAAGCACAATATGTTCAAGGGTTTTTATTCTTCATGGCACAATGTCCATCAAAACGCGGATTAAGATGGTAAATTACTGCTCTTAACATGGAATGCAGCTAATTAAGACAAATAAACAGATAGTTAAAATCTTAAAAAAAAAAAAAAAGCCCAGCATACTCAGTGGGACGACAGGACCGAGTTTGAGGACCACTGGCATAGGTCAACATGCTGATTTACCCTGGTAAGAAATGAAGCACTGAAGTGGTCCTGAAAACCAGATTAAACCTCAAGATAGCTCGAAAATAACAAATCCTGCTTCGCAGTGCAGTCCCAGGTCAGATCTGAGCAGAGACATTCAGTCAGGAGAGGCAGTGAGTTCGTTTTATCGGTAGGTTTTTCAACCTGTTTCTACGTGCTATGCCTGATTGTCAATCAGTCAATTTTAACTTTTTCTTTGCCGAACAATTAGGAGCTATCATAGGCTGTATGCAGCCTATAACGATTAAGAGATGATAGTGACAAAAAAAAGAAAGTCTTTTACGTCTACGCTTTGACTCGAGACTGCAAGTATATAGATCTTAATAGCCTAATTAATTAGAAAAAAACTCAACTCCCTTGGTAATTCCGAGTATCTTTTTTACCTTTTGTTTGTTGGTTTTTGAAAGAAGACATGAAATAAACTCCCCATTTTTGAATGCCATTTAAAAGTACGTATTTAAGGGGGAAAACATAACCATAAACATATTTACCACACATTGAACGCCGCATAAGAAAGGTTTTAATATTTTTTAATGGCATTGCGATAGCTTCCTCTAAGCAAATATGAACGAACTTGCTGTCTCGTGAGTATTTTAAGTTCGATACAATGAGCAATAATGTCGCGGATGGAAGTGGCACACCATTCTGTCATTATATCCCCGAACGCCGAATTGCGTTCCATGGGATATTATGTTTTAGGTCCGACCGCCGCCGCCGTCGCGCCACCCTACATGTTAACGAGATAACTTCAGTAAACTTATTTGATTTTGGACAATTTACGATTTGTAGATTGGCCACCAGGGGCCAAAAACTGATTTATGTGTTAACGCGATCACTTCAGTAATATTTCAATTATAAATTCCAAGTTTGGCATATAAGTATCATAAAGAGGAAGAACTGATTCGATTTTGGACAATTTACAATTTTAGACATTTATTTTCAATATGTGATCTTAACTCAGTACGACATCATAGCAATCAGGCTGTATTCCTTTCCCCCTCTAAAACGATAAAACTTAAGTGGCAATAATAGTCGCCTAGTATCAAGCCGCTTGCACACTGGACGTAAAACAAATTTTTCGCTCGACAGATTGCGTTAAACGCAGTGTCTCGTGTCCGAAAGTCTGACAGGGTTTTAATATATCTCCGTGTCCGACAGTCTATTATTGTTTTTAATTTCTTCAAATCTACTGACTCATTTAGATATTAAACGTGAATGTTTTGATAAGAGGGCTCAGTTCTTCAAGATGTGTACCGAGAATTTCAATCAATGTTTCTGTTTAAGCTCTGCTCAATAAAGTGATTCGACATTGGCGCGGGACAATGTGCAATGCCTCCGTGTCTGACAGCCAAAACAAAAAAAAAAAAAAGGACGATTAGAACAGATTGATAATGAAATAAAGAATAAAAAGAAACATTTTAACCACAGAACATCCAATGGACACTGCAATTTATTTGTTTGCGGGTCATCTTTTTTGGATGTTCCTGTTGTTGATAATATATTTTTATTCTTTATTTCGTTATAAATCTGTTCTCATATCAATACTTCTACCTTTTGCTGGCTGTTGAACATGGAGTATTTTGCATTTCGCGTCAGACAGTTTTGATCGTGCATACGATTATTTATTCACACTGTCAATGGTCATGGAATTGATTTGCTCACGCACCATTTTATCTTTGCTGTGGAAAGAAAGCCTGAATCTGTTCGATCCATCTGACTAATTTTCAAAAGAAAGACTGAATTATCAATCTTCAACAGAAGAAAACAGACAAATGGGCTAAAAAGACCAAGAGAAGTCGATAGCTATCAGTTTATTTTGTGAAGGTCGAACACAAAAATGGCCAAGTTTGCACTTCTAATAATTCCTGGAATACTCGGAGGAATTAGAACTTTTATGAATTTCGGACACGGAGCTATATTAAAACCTTGTCCGACTATCGCGTCTTTGCATTGACTTTGACTGTAATCAGTCGTGGGAAAAATTTGTTTTGCGTCCAGTCTGCAAGCGGCTTTACTGAGCACAGAACGCAAGCATTCTATTTACAGCGCCCTCCATAATTATTGGCACCCTTGGTTAGGATGTGTTAAAAGCCTTAAAATAAATTTAATTTTTATTACAGAAGCATACTTTCACGCTGAAAATTGTTGAAAAATGTAACCTTCAACTCAAGTGAATTTTAAGGGGGAAAAAAATCCCTGACTAAGAAATAATTATTTTTCATAAAATCACCTGTTCCACAATTATTTGCACCCCTAACAATTCCCAGGAAATAAATGTAATTGAAGTATTTCCGTCATTTCTACAGTAGTTTATAAAGTTGATCAGAGTATCTACTTACTTACTTACTTAGTCCTCTTCACCCACTCGGGAGCACAGGGCCTCTGTGAGTAGTCTCCAGCGTTTCCGATTCTTTGCAATCTTCTTGGTCTCTTGCCAGGTTATGTTGGCTTTGTCAAGATCAGGGGTGTCAAACTGACCCGTAAACGGGCCAAGAGGCTGCAGGTTTTCACTCCAACAATGCAGAAGCGCACCTGATGCAACTAATCAGTTGTGCTGGCCTAGATCAGTTAATTAAATCAGTGCTTTCAGGTAAGCTTCTGCTTGGTAGGATTGAAGACCTGCAGCCTCTTGGCCTGTTCACGGGTCAGTTTGACACCCCTGGTCTAGATCTTTCTTCACACCTCTTCTCCAGGAGAGGCGGGGTCTGCCTCTTTGACGCTTCCCCTGGGGATTCTAATCTAGGGCTGTTCTTGTTATGGACATTGGCGGTTTTCGCAGTGTGTGTCCGATCCAACGCCACTTTCTTCTTCTGATGGTGATTTCGATTGGTTCCTGGGCTGTTATTTCCAGCAGTTCTTGGTTCTTTATCTTTCTAGGCCACCAGATCCCAAGAAGGTACCGGAGTCTTACATTAACAAACCCTTGTAGTTTATTCATGTTGTGTTTCATTAGGCCCCATGTGTCGCATCCATATAGCAGGATAGATTTCACGTTGGTCTCAAACAATCTGAGCTTGGTTTTTAGTGAGAACCTTTTGGATCTCCAAACTGGCTTTAGTTGGGCAAATGCAGTTCTGGCCTTCCCTATACGGGCATCCACATCTTTAGTTGATCCTCCGTCATTACTGATGACACTCCCAAGGTAAGTAAATTCCTTTACTATTTCTAGTTCTTCTCCCCTACAGCATACGGGTTTAGCATTCCCAGTTGTTTTGACTCGCATTTTCTTGGTTTTCTTTGCATTTAGTCCAAGTCCCACTGTGCTGGAGTTCTGCTCCAGCTTCTTTGTCTTGTCTCTCATCTGGTGAATACTGTGGCTCAGGAGGACAAGGTCATCAGCAAAATCATGATCGTTCAACATGTCCATTAATGTCCACTGTATCCCTGTCCTTCCCTCTCTTGTAGTTTCCCCATGATCCAGTCAAGTGCAGTTATGAAGAGCAGTGGGCTCAGAAGACACCCCTGTCTCTCTTTAATGATTCTGTTAGATCTCCTTCATGTAGCACTTGGGCTTGGAAATTGGCATAGAAAACCTTGACCATGTTAATCATCTTTCTTGGGATTCCGTAGTGGGCAAGGATTTTCCATAGTGTGGTCCTATCAACAGAGTCAAATGCTTTTTCATAGTCAATGAAAACTGCATAAAGTTGTGAATTAAACTTGATGGACTGCTTCACTATTATTCTGCACGATCTGTTCAGTCGGAGGCCAGCTTGATTGTCTCTTAGTTTGGATTCCATGGCATTAGCTGTCCGATTGAGGATCAGTCTACACAAGATCTTGCTGGCGACTGAGATGAGCATAATACCATGCTAGTTCTTACACTGGGTTAGATCTCCTTTCTTTGGTAACTTGATGATCGTGCCTTTTTAGCTCGCCGGGACGAATAACGTCCGGAGAGCTATTGTTGTACCCCCGGCGTCCGCGTCCGCGTCCGTCCGCGTGCAGAAAAACTTTAACCTTGCCCCGGCGAGCTTTGTTGTCTTTCTGACAACTCTTGTTGCCAATCTTGGAGGTTGTTCTCTTCCTGCCAAATTCTCATGAGGAGGGGGTGTAGGACTTCGACAGACAGCTCACCTGCCTCTTTCCATGCCTCTGCGGGTATGAAATCAGGTCCTGCAGCTTAGCCATTCTTTAGTGATGCTACGGCCTTGCGTATTTCTGCTTTACTTGGAAGGCCTGTGCGTATCTGTAGTTCTTCCTCTGGATTTCCTATGGATCCAGTGGACGTGGTCTGTTAAAGGTGTCTTCAAAGTGCTCCTTCCAGCGTTCCATCTGTTGTTCCTTTGCGACGAGCAATTTACCATCTTTGTCTTGGAGCGGTTTGTTGATTTGTCTCCTCCTACCACTTAGGGTCTGCGTGATTCTGTACAGGGTTTTCATGTCTTGTTTGGAAGCAGCCTCTTCTGCCTCAGCAGCAATGTCAGAGATCCACTTCCTTTTGTCTCTCCTGCAGCTTCTCTTTACATTCCGGTCTGCTTTGTTGTAGAGCTTCAAAGCAGTGACCTTCTGATTTCTGGTTCTGCTGTTGTTAATCTTTGCTTTCAGGTTGCGTCTTTCCTCCACTTTCTCCCATGTGTCTTGGCTCATCCATGCCTTCTTCTCTCTCTTTACCCTTCCTAGAACCTCTTCGCATGTGCTTGTGTAGGCTTCCTTGATGATGGCCCATTCTGTTTCAATTCCTTCGTCCTTCTTTTCTTCCTGGTCTGAGTTGTAGCGGAGAATGTGGAAGCGGTTGGCCAGGGTAAGCTTAAATACCTGGTTTGTTTCTGGTGTTTTTAGGCTCTCCACGTTGTACTTTGTTATCTTCTGTTCCTTCTTTTTACATATTGCGAGGCGTATCTTGCAGATGGCCAATAGTAGATGGTGGTCAGAGCCCACATCCGCACTTTTCTTACCCTGTAGTCTTGTAGCGTTCCACGCCATCTTCTGAATATAGTGATGTGGTCTATCTGGTTCTCTACAGAAGCTTTGGGTGATCGCCAGGTTACATTTTGGCTGTCCTTGTGTAGGAATAGGGTTCCTCCTATCACCAGGTCGTTTATGGAGCAGAAGTCGGCGAAGAGCTCTCCATTTTGGTTCATGGTCCCGACGTCATGCTTTCCCATTACTCGTTCCTTGCCACTGTTTCCTTGTCCCACTTTGGTGTTCATGTCACCCATAAGTATCGTGATTTCTCTCTTTTTCCGCTTGGCCATGATGGCTTGTAACTGCTGGTAGAACTGTTCCTTGTCTGCATCTCTTGCATCGTTTGTGGGGGCCTGTATGATGGTTGTGTCTTTGCAGTGGGATGTGAACCTAGCCACAATAATCCTCTCTGAAATGGGTTCCCATTCTTTCAGACTGCGTGTGCTCGACTTTGACATGATGATTCCCACTCCCCTCTCGTGTGTTAAATGCTCCTCAGGGAAGCCAGAATATATGATGGTTTCTCCACTTTGCAGGGAAGTTTTGCTGCTTCCGAGCCATCTTGTTTCACTAATTCCGACTATTTAAATCTTTAATCTCTTAATTTCTGCTGCTACTTGGTTGAATTTTCTAGTTTGAAAGAGGGTTCTGACATTCCATGTTGCGATCCTGGTGTGGTATTTGGGGGACAGGAGATTCAGTCTTTCGGACGTCAAGTGCTGTCCACTTCCAGAGTTGTCATCTATTGGGTTTACACGTCTCTTTCCGCAGGTTATTCTGGCAGTTGGAGACTCTCTCGTTGAGGTTTTCGAAATCAGTTGAATCCATCTATGGGTGATTGACCCAAGGGCTTCGCGTGCACCAATTGGCCTCAGGGATTGTGGATGTGCTCCATGTTACCCTGAGTTCACCCCTGCACCACGATGAGGCACACTTACCCGGGGGACAGTGTGGGGACTGTGGCGATGTTGCAAGCTCCCTAGGTGCTCCGACTTTGCAAGGGGATCAGAGTATCTAGGAACATTTAATTAGTTATTCATCACTTCCTGTTTCCCTGGGGTATAAATATGAGGTGACACAGAGGCCATTTCTCTTAATAACTCTTCAACATGGGAAAGGAACACACCATTCAAGTAAAGCAGATGTATTTCGACCTTCACATGTCAGGCAATGGCTACAAGAAAATAGCCACTAGCCTGCACCTGCCCATATATACTGTCAGAAGAATCATTAAGAAGTTTAAAACTACTGGAACCGTGGTAAACAAGCCTGGATGAGGACGCAAGGTTATTTTGCCACCACGCACAGTGAGGATGGTAAGAGAAATAAAAAGTTCTCCAAAGCTCACTGTTAAAGAATTGCAACAAATGGTAGCATCTTGGGGCCACAAAGTCTCCAAAACAACTATCAGGCGCTATCTACATGCCAACAAGCTGGGAGGCATGCACAGAAAAAACCTTCTCTCACTCAGTCATAAACGCAAATGTCTGGAGTTCACTAAGCAGTACTGGGACTTCAACTGGGACCGTGTGCTTTGGTCAGATGAGACCAAGATAGAGCTTTTTGGCAACATTCACTCTAAGTGGGTCTGGCGGAACACAAAAGAGGAGTATGCAGAAAAGCACCTCATGCCCACTGTGAAGTATGGGGGAGGATCGTTGATGCTGTGGGCCTGTTTCTCTTCCAGAGGCCCAGGGAACCTTGTTAGGGTGCATGGCATCATGAACGCTTTGAAATACCAGGACATTTTAAATAAAAATCTGATAGCCTCTGCCCAAAAGCTGAAGAAGGGTCATCATTGGGTCTTTCAGCAAGATAATGACCCTAAACATGTGGCCAAATCTACCCAGAAATGGTTCACCAGACACAGAATCAAGCTCCTCCCATGGCCATCCCAGTCCCCAGACCTCAACCCCATTGAAAACCTGTGGAGTGAGCTGAGGAGGAGAGTGCAGAGGAGAGGACCCAGGTCGCTGGATGATTTGGAGAGATTGTGCAAAAAGGAATGGTGGAAGATCCCTCTTTCTGTATTCTCCCATCTTGTGAAACATTATAGGAGAAGATTAGGTGCTGTTTTGTTTGCAATAGGGAGTTGTACAAGGTATTAACATCACCGGTGCTAATAATTCTGGCACACATGATTTGATGTAAAATAATTATTTCTTAATGTGGGATTTTTTTCCCCACTGCATAAATATACTTGAATTAAAGGTTGGATTTTCCTCTTTTTTTCATTGTGGTCCTATATTATCTAGAAAGAAAAAAAAAACTGGATTTATTAGAAGCTAAAGAACACACATTAACCAGGGGTGGCAATAATTATATATATATATATTTAGGCAGTGGTTGTGGTTTATTGAGAAAGATGTGAAGTCGTTAGTTTGCATCACAGATTCAGCTGCGTTGATTAAGCCAGGTCAAGTTTCTATTACACGTGCCAACTGCCTTTAATCTGACATCAGGATAATCGATATAGATACTATAATTTATGTCCTTATTCAGAGAGCTAAATTAAATAGTGCTTCCTGTAATTATTTATTTCATTGAAATGTGCCTGAGAGGTTTCTTGACATGTGTGCACTGTGCGCCGGTCAGCCAAATTACCACTGCACAGAAAGCAAACCAGATTGGAGCTGGTGAACTTTCTGCGCAACTCCAGCGGAGACCTTTTCTACGAAATCGTCACTGCATCTTAATCTCGGGGCACGTCCGTCTACCAAATTGCCAAAGTGGCTGCGCACGGTGTTGCACCGCACGAAATTACCACTGCGCGGGCTGCGCCGGACGAAATTACCACTGCGTGGGCTGCGCCATGCAATGCCACGCTGCGCCACCCTGCGCTGCGCCAAGAAATTTGGGCCCAACGTGTTGACTTTGAGTTTGTTATTTTGATGAAATGTCTCTTTGATCGAGTGGCAGTCAGCCATTACAAATACATACGGTGGTCATATCAAAGTTAATTACTGAACAGTGATACATTTTTAGATTATTATCCCCCGCCGTGCGATTAGCGCAAAGCGGGGGATGTAGTATTGGGCTCCGTCCATACGGACACATAAAATTGAGGCGGCGGGGGATATTGCCATGTTAGTGGCAGACACTTGTTTTTTTAACATTAGTTTTAAGGACTGAAAAGTGGGGGGGTCCAATACTGCCTTTTCAAAAAGTGTCACCCAAACCCCCCCCCCAAACTACGCCCCTGAGTACTGTCTTTCCCAAATATTCCTGCCTCCTTTTCTAAGGCTTTATGGTCTTTCCCAATTATACCTGCCTCCATTTCTAAAGCTTTGCTGTCTTTCCCAAGTATTCCTACCTCCATTTTCAAAGCTTCACTCTCTTCCCCAAATACTATTGTCTGCAAAAGTTTGGGCACCCTTGATCAAAATTTCTGTTACTGAGAATAGCTAAGCAAGTAGAAGATGAACTGATCTCTGAATGTCATAAATTTAAAGATATAACACTTTATTGGACATTTTAAGCAGTATTGGTGTATTTATTTTGTTTTGTACAATTCTAGAGCAAAAGAAAAGGAAATTAGTACTGTGCAACAGTTTGGGCACCCGAAAAGATTTGAGCTCTCAGGTAACTTTGACTGTAGTCTCAGATCGTATTTAGTTTGTTAGAGCTATGGCTCGTTCACAATCATTGTTAGGACAGGCCAGGTGATGCAAATTTCAAAGTGTATAAATAACCCTGGCCCGACACCAGAAGCCATAGGGTCCTCTAAGCAGCTGTTTAGCTCTCTGAATCTGTGGATGGACCTCAAAAGAGCAGTGCATGTAGGGCAGCCAAATAATCTCACAGAACTAGAAGCTTTTGAAAAAGAATAATGGGAAAAATCCCCCAAACCAGAATTTAAAAACTCTTTGCTTGCACCAAAAATTGTTCACAAGCTGTGATACTTGCCAAAGGCAGTGTTACTTAGAACTGACCACGCTGGGTGTCCAAACTTTTGGTTCGGACAGTTTTCCTTTTTTGCCATTTTGATACCGTAAAAGGATGGAAATTAAAAAGTTATTTTCCTTAAAATAGAAAGGAAATGTGTCCTCTTTAACTTTCTGCCTTTTGGAGAGCAGTGATCTTTTACTTTCTTAGTTATTCACAGTAACAGAAATTTTCATCTGGCGTGCCCATACCTTTGCATACAACTGTATTCCTGCCTCCATATTTAAAGCTTTACTGTCTTCTTCAAGCATACGTGCCTCCATTTCTAAAGTGGCTACATCTGCCTCTGTTTCTAAAGTTGCCACTGTCTTCCCCAAATATTCCTGTCTCCATTTCTAGAGCTTTACTGTCTTCTCCAGATATTCCTGGCTTCATTTATGAAGGTTTACTGTCTTTCCTAAGCATCCCTGCCTCTATTTCTAAAGCTTAACCGTCTTACCCAATTATTCCTGCCTCCATTTCTAAAGTGCCATTGTCTCCCCATACAACCTTGCTTCCAGTTACTATGCAAAGCATTGCCTTTCCTGTGACAAAGCTGTTTTAAATTTCAATTGATTTATAGGGTGCTTATATAACTCCGCCCTTTATGCTTATCGTGTGAAAACATCTGGGTTTGTTTGTGATCTTTTCCTCTGGTCTAATGGTGGGACGCAGGTGTTCTCAATGATTTTGATGGTGTTGGAATGTTCTCAAGGCCTAAAAGCAACTCCAGCACTATGACTGTGACCTTGCAAAGTGAATGGCTTTACCTGCTTGAGGTTCTGAATTGACTTTCTCTAAGCTTGGTTAGCATTTAATAAAATTATTCTTATTTTTTTCCACAGAAATATATAGCCACTTATATAATGTTTGAAAGAAGCACGTAAATGAATTTATTTAGGATCCGTTTGGCCGACGGAACACATTCTAAACACAAGGCCTATAGTTGAAGGCTTTGCGGTGGGAGCAGAACTGAATGACATTATCTCTCACTGTTCTTGCCCCCGTGCCATCGTACGAGGTGACCTGACTGAGCACGTGCAGTAAGACCTTGGGCCCACGGAATGAACTCCATGATGAGGTGAAGAGGGTTCAGGAGAGTCGGTCTCATATTTTATTTAGTGTGTATATAGTTGTGACCTCCTATTTGTAGAGCTTCTTGTCCTTTAGCCAGATACTTGTGAAGCTTTCCACAGCACTCTCACACTCATACTGTGAGGTACTTTACTCTGCTCTTCAAACAGTGTTTTGTGTTCATGCAAATTCACTGAATGAATGTGTGCATTTCATAAAGGTCCTCAACGTATGAATCATTCCTGAGGTCTTTGAGTAGCTTTGTGATACAGTCCTGTGTAATTTCTATTACCTCTTACCACTGAGTGATGTTAATCCTCATAGATTTGTGGGTGCCGTTTCAGCCAGTCTCAGCCATTGGACAGTTATGGACATTTTTTTGATGTACATCAGTAAGGTTCCACCATTGGTGGGGGTTCAGTCAGTAGGAGTGCTGTCTTTTGTTGGGGAGGTGTTTGGTGTCTGAAGCCCTGTGCAGTACTCAAGGTATATGCTGTCCTGTCCCACCTGCCTTTTACCTGGGAGTTAGGTCTGAAGACCTTGTGTCCTAAGCCTGCTCCCTGCATCCTATGCCCTATGCCCTGTGTGCTGAATCTTATCTCCTGTGCCCAATGCCCTGCGTCCTCCTTCCTGTGCCCTATGCCCTGCGCCCAATGCCCAGCCCTGTGCTCTGCACCCTGCACCCTATGCTTTGTGCCCTGTGCCCTGCACCCCATGGCTCGTGCCCTATGCCCTTTGTCCCATGCCCTGCACCCTATGCTTTGTGCCCTACACCCTGTGCCCTGCGCCTGTATCCTGTGTATTATGCACTGTGCCCTAAGTTTTGTGCCCTATGCTCTGTTCTCTGCACCCTATGCCTCATGCCCCATGCCCTGCACCTTGCACCCTCTTCCCTATGCCCTGAGCTGTGTACCCTCTGTCTTGTGCCCTTTGATCTATGCCCTGTGTCCTGTGCCATGTGCCCTGTGCCCTATGTCCTGTGCATTGCACACTATTTCCGATGCCCTGCTCCCATGTCTTGTGCCCTATGTCTTGCGCCCTGTGCTGTATTCCCTGGGCCATATGCCCTGCACCCTAAACCTTGTGCCTTGTGCCCTTTTCCCTGCGAGGAAGGGGCCCTACAGCTGGAGATTACTTGTCTCAGAGCCTGAAAGCAGCCCTCTGTGTGCTGCGGGTTCCTCCTAGCTGCCAAGGCCTGATCCTCTTGCGGTTATGGAAGAACGTTGTTCAATCAAAGGCCTGATAACGGCATTAATAACCTGATGATGTAGAGTACAATGAAACGTTGCACCCTGAAGTCTTGATTCATTTCAGAGCTACTCCATGCATTGGCAGTGTGAATAAATATGCCCTCTTTATTTCTCTAACCACCCCAGTAATTAAGATGTGATCCATACTCATTAATAAAAACTAATTGTGTACGCAGTAGAATTGAATGTCTGCTTCGCGGCCGCTTCTCTGGGCTGTTTACCGAAGGTGACTCACTGTGTGTTTCCTGGGCCGTGCATTCAGTATTTACATCATATTTCCTCATGAACTGTGGGGCGGATTCGGGAACATAATCTCCTTTGTTTGTGCCGTGTAACAGCAGGATTAGTGGGTCGAGCCTGACATTTGGCTGCTTCTGGGGCTCAGACTTGTGCCAGAGGGCTGCTGTGTCGCTCTAATAGTCGGGGGGCGGGGGATGCCTGGAAGATGGGCCTCCTGGGGTCCTCCAGTGCTCCAATCAGTGGGGACCCCCACAGGACAGCTTTTGGGGAGCCCCCTCAGCCAGCACGGAGCGTTTTCAGCATTTTGCTGCAATTATTTTCCCCCTGTTCCCCGCCGCGGGCGGCGAGCTACCTTTTTACATATGCACATTATGAACTTTTGACCAAGGCCCAACAGTCGTACATTAGGAAGCCGTCTCCTTAAGAAGGGAGACTTAACAAGTTCCTCTGAGCATTCGCTCCGTCTCTCGCACAGTTCAGGTCATTTAAGTAAGTTGCTGAGAGTCTGTTCTGCGGCGTCCTGACGGGACTGGGATGCGCTCCACCCTTCCCCCAGCCGCCGTCTCCTCCGTACGCCGTGAGAAAGGAACGCATCTCTTAGGCCGTGATGGATCTTCCTCACAGCGGCTAACGAGGGCTCTGTTTCCATTAGTGCCCTACAAGACGAAGCAACTGCGATTTAATGAAGTGTCTAGTGAGCGCTCCTCAGATTTATCCCGCCATCCTCTCCTATAATCCCCCCCGCATCCCTCCCCCCCACATACACACTTCCTGCTCGGCGAGGAGCCGGGCTTCGGCGCGGGGGCTCGTGCGCGGCTGCCATTAAAGCGGGTGTTCTCCCAGTAAACGGTTGTAAGGTCAGGTGTTGTTATTGGAGGGAACAAGGCCTCGTCGCCGCCGCTGAGCGGCTGGTGGATGACAGGCTGGCCGAGCCGCGCTCACCGGAGCGGAAAGTGGGGAGCAGAGGTCCGCAGCCCAGGCGCCTCGCTCTGCCTCGGGAGCAAATGAGCTGCCAGCCGGGCCTAATAGAGTCATAATTGGTAATTAGGGGCTGGAAAGGTGTGGGCACATCTTAATACAGACTGGCGTTTACGTTAGAGCTGCAGTCAGCCTCGCTCGCTCGCTCGCACAGAGAACTCCGGGCCCGGGCGGTACACGGCGTTACGTTTCATAAAGCACTTCTGCGAAGTGCGTGCTTTACGCTACGATTTATTTCACTTGCCTGCAGACGCTGCTGCGTCCTAAGCTTGAACTGACCTTTGTTGGACTCTGAAGGATTTCTAAAACTGGGTTTTGGACAAAGGGGGGTGATTCCATTTAATCAAAAATATTACTTTGGTATTTACATTATATTAGCCAAAGTGACTGAGCGTTGTCTTCAACCTTTACCACAATCTAGCGATTTTGGAATTTTTGCGCTACCTGAATTTTGCCCGACTGAATTAGTGGTGAGTTTGTGGATATTTGTTTGGTTAATAAACATCTGTGAATGTTTTACAGGATTCAGTGGAATTCAGCTTGGCTGTCCTGCATTGTGTACCTTTGCAGTGCTTTCACTGAGGTTTTTTTTAATTATGATTTTCTCTCCGATTAGTATTTTATTCCACAAACTGTCATTAAAACAAAAGCTCATTTTTCATGAGTACCATCCCCGCATCGAGAAACGGAAGCGGTGTTGGTCACGGAATCATCCAGAAAAAAAGCTCTTGCCGGATGCAAAAGAGGGATGTTTAAAATATCATCTTCATAAGGAGGAAGAGTCGCGCTTTAGTTTCATGAATGGAGCGGGTTTTGAATGAAGTGAAGATGTTGATAATGGCTGCTGTGTATTGAGTAAAGTCTGCTGTGTGAGGAAGTGACTCCAGTTTGCCGGTCCGTTCTAATCCTGTGCATTAGGCCACATAACGCGCTATTTATAGTGGGCTGAGGATGCGAATAGACCGTCCAGTTTCAGTTTACAGGCAGCATGTAATTCTAATCTCCATTTCCCTCTGCTTTTTACAGACTTACTGTACATTTACCGTGGCACAAAGTCACCGGCTTGAGTGTGTAGCGACCTCTTTTTAAAAAAATTCACCTCCTCTTTTAGCTTTTCCATCTAGGGTTGTCTCCATTTTCGAAGTGCAGCTGCTCTTGTCTCAGAGGTACTGAAGGTGCGTCATGAAAAAACAAATGTTTCTTAACCTCTGAGCACAAGAGCTTACTGCACAATAAACGGCTCTGTCCTGTCTCTTTAGAAGTAGAATGATAAAATGGTGGCAGTGCCATTATGCTGATATTATAGAAGAATTTTCTCAATGTTTTATATTTCGGACTAAAACACTGCGTCCCGAGCAGCAGCGATAAACATCCTGATGACAGTGGGCTGCTGCTTATATTTTCAGTCTCGGGAGAACAGCTAATGTTTCTCTCATTGAAATGGACGAGCTGATTGATAAGTGCGAGAGGCTCGGACAGTTTATATTGCGGTTAATAAAAAAAAAGGCGGAAAAAAAGCTTGTGATCTGAAGTAGACTGTTAAAGATGCGCCTGTATTGCGCATATTGCAGAAGCAGAGCCGGTGGCTTATGCTCGCTGCTCAGCTTAATAAACTGGCACCATATTTACTGAATTTTTTATTTCATATTTAACTTTTTGCCAACACAGCACCTCGTTGCTCCACTCTGGAGGATCTCCTGTCCTGCTGTGTATCAACTCAAACTTCAGAGCATCTTGAGAGGGTTTAATCTTTTAATCTGGTTGGGAGGAAAAATTGATGTGATATCACTCCCCAGTCTTCTTTTCCTGTGCTGTACTACATATTAAAACGCTGGCAGGAGATTTTGGGACCAGAAAGCCAACAATCCCATTTGCCTGTATTGACATGTGTGTCCCAGTGCAATCCTATTACAGGGATTATTGTCTGAGGAGATACCATTTCATTAAAATAAAACACACGCACAGGCAGACATACAGGTTCACGCGCGCTCACACACACACACACACACACACACACACACACACACACACTTGCATCAGACTTCAGACATCAGACCTCAGCTCACTGCACAAGGAAACTCTCTAAATGGTTTATTGTGGAACCGTTGATGCAGTCGAGAGAACTCTCAAATCAATGCAGAGCCAATCAGATTCTGGCAATCGGTCTTCAGGACCTGTCTCTCAATAAAACGACCTCGGGAGAGTGTCACACAAACTCCCGGCATGCACCTTGCTCCTCCTCAGTTGTGGTGAGATCAGTATTTGGTTTTGACACAAAATGAAAAGGCTGTGATTCTGACATAATTTCCTTCATATAGCTGTGCTGGCTGTAAGCTTTAACTTGTGGCTGTTTGCCACTCTACTTTCTGAACAGCTCATCATAATGGTCTCAGCATCCAAATACTTCCCTGAACCTCCCGCTAAACCTTGTCAACTCCAGCCATCCGACCTGCCATTCTGTCTCTTTTTTGGCTGAGCATGTAGTATATATTTGCTCGACCTCATTTGTTTCAGCTGAATTTGCCACATGTATTGTCCTATTCGTAACTCTCAGCTTCCAGCATACTCAGGCCGAACTAATGGGATGTGTTTTTATGTGGGAGGAACACAATGGTGATGAGGCGGTTAAAAATCCCTGGGTTTCCTCTCTTCAGGTCAGCAGGGGGTGAAAACGGCAGTAAGTGGAGAAGCTGGAGAAATTAAGCAAGTATGAGGTGTATTGAGGAAGTAAATCTGCCGTGTTGGGTCTGTAGGGCTGCGAGGGTGTATTACACCACACACACCTTTGCCCTGTCCCACCCCCACCCCTGCCTGTTGGGTACTGGGGCTCACCGAGGTCAGGCTCAAAGGGGGTACGGTGGTTACATCAATCCTAGCAAGCGAGAGGTGCTGAAGGGGAGCCATTAGCGAGAGACGCCCCTGGAAGCTTGATCTTCATTAAGAGGCAGGTTAATGGTGAGTGCTGCTTTGCTGTGGATCCCTCCCGTACAGAGACACTGGGGATCCAGGGATGAAGGAGACCTCATCTTCTGCACCAGCGCCGCCGCTGATTGTGTCTCTGTGAAATAATTAGCGACTCGGCGCAGGCAGCTGAACGAGGAACCTCGGGGAAATGAGCGAGTATTTCAAAAATTCCCGTGCAGTCCAACCCTTGCGATGATGTTCAGCTGCGCACACCGAGGATTCGCCGCGTCGACGCCGCTGTTGCAATCAGGGCCGTTACTGAGAATCTTCCCTTTGTTTAGTTTTCCCTCTCGCATAAACAAGCCTCAATACCTAATTTCAGACTTAATTTCACACCGGCTCTTTCTCTCGCGCTTCTCCGAGGTCCGTTAGACGCAAGCAAGGACAGGTGCGCCACCTGCTTCCAGCCACAATGGGCCAATCACCATGTCTGTTACTGATATGCCTGAATCAGCCGTAAACAGATCTTGACAATCGTTCATAATTACGACACAACTGCTCACTCCCACGCAGATTTACTGATTGTGCTGAACCTCGTCACCTTTGAGTGTCTCACTGTGACTCGTCTTCCGACAAGGGAGTCGGAGTATTTACGTGTTTCTCCTCAAAGAAAGATATCTTCACCTCAAATAAACAGAAACAAACTTGTGATTATGAAAAGGAGAGCCTTGTACAAATTGAAATATCATGCAGTGCCGGTCTGGGAAGATACAAATCAAATTGTGTGAAGTTTGGCAACAGCTGACACGCACACGCATTAATCAAGACTTTTTCACAATAATGGCTTAAGTTGCTGGGTGGTTGGATGCAAATGACTCTTCACTTGACTTTGGTAAGTGAGATATACTTCAGATTCCCAGTCCTTTGTGTAACTGTGGCAAAATCACTCTCTAACTGGAGTGGAGGAGTGGGAAAGCGGAGAGTTTGATCCCCGCGGGGTTAAGGCAGCCGGAGGTGGGTCTCTCTCCATCCTGTTTTCCTGCTGTGGTTTGGTATTCATCCCTGTGTGGTTGCTCTGGTGTTAGTGATCGTGCTTCATTAATATGGAGAGCTAATGCTACGCGCTCTTCTCAAGCAGTCAGGAGTTAAACCTGGTACCACTGGAGGAAGAATAAAGCGCTAAAAAAAGCACGGGAAAGGCTTTGATTTGCGAAACTTGTTAAATTCGCTAATGCTAGCGGAGTCCTCCAAGTCTTTAAAATTCATGCAGGATGTATTCATGCATAATTTGCATTTGCAGACCATGCCAGGCTTGGCAGTTGTGGCTCGGAATCAATGGAATTTTTCTTTAGAATCGCTCTTTTATTCGTCAATCATTATCGATGTTTTAGAACCTCAAACAAGTCCGTATTTCAGTGCAGATTTAGGAAAAAAAAATAATTGCTTTAGAAATAAAATCATCTCCCCACCTTCTTTTTCAAATATTTTTTTTTTTTTAGGAGATTTAATTGGTCGAGGGAGTGGTACAGTTTCGTTTGAGCACTAAGTTTTGTAACATCAGAAGTTAAAGTCTTAGTTTTCCATCCATGCTCCTGCAGACAAACAGTGTCTCAGTGAATGGTGCAGACCTGCACCCAGCATGGTACAGTGACGGGGCCACGGGGCCGAGGCTCTCCTTCAGTGGGTTCCACAGATTAGAGATGTTTCGCTAATAGAGAGAGGGCACCCTTTAAAGAGCAGGATAAAAGCAGATCCTCTCAGCACTGCTGCCCTTCCTGAATGACCCCTGATTACCCCCCTGCCGTTGACTCTGTGATGCCTCCGCAGCGATTAGCAGGTTTTACCACAACTGAGTTCTCTCAGACGAGGTCTCTCTCAGCATGAATCCGGCTCACAGCCCTGTACAGCCATCTGTCAGAGAGGAGTGTACTGGCAGGACGCGAATCAATGCTGACACTCAGTGATTGGCAGCTGATATGATTCATCCGCTCTGGGCTGTTATGGCTGGTGAGCTGTTAGTGTCTATGATACTAAAGGCAGTGATTGTTGAATCAAGAATCATATGCAGATCCCTGTAATTTCTGTGGCTATAGGTTTAGGATTTGTATGTGACTTGTGCAGATAAATTTGGTGGACTACTGTTCAATCAAGCCATGATGCTTACGGGCAACGGAACTTATCAGACAACTGATTTTTACCGAAGTGGCACTCTGACACGCTTTAATATAGCAGAACCTGAAACTACCGACAACAATTTATTTCCTGTTCAGAAGCTGACAAAGTAACGGTGGGAGTGAGTTTCTGGATACAGAGAACAGAGGCTGTCCATCTGTGATGTCATTTGCTGTGTGTGTGTGTGTGTGTGTGTGTGTGTGTGTGCGCGCGCGCATGCACGTGAGTCTGTGTGTGTTGCTGCGTACAGGAGTGCTGTTATCTATGCAATCCTGTCACTCGTGGGGAAACGGCTGTACTTCATTTTTGACGATTATAGACACGTACTTAGTTCTAAATCTTACAGTGGCAACAAGGCGCCCATCAGCTTCAGCATTACCCCCCCCAATCACACACACACACGCTCAGTCAGAGACGCCATCGAACCTTCGACTCCGAACACGGTCGGCTCCCACCGGCCTTTGAGCGCTCTGACACTGGGGCTGATGGACTATGTTTCAAATTGATTTCAAAAATGTATATAAGAGGGCGATCTTCTACTCCAGATTACCTATTGATTTTTAATATGAAAAGCTCATTATATAAGCAGTAAGTGCAACACAAAAAAACCTAGCGAACCTTTGCATAAATCCTTTAATTGAATTTCCAGAGCCTGTGGTTCTACATTTTTTAATTAAATCCATTTCTTTTTTTTAAGTGTTGCTGTTTAATTTGCATGCGGTGAAGGGGTCCTGTCCCAGATAAAGTGCCATTGATCCTTATTAAGGCTCACCTCTGGGCTTGCTGAAAACTAACTGGGAAAATTAAACGTGTTCATGGTGCATACACTTATTGCCTGCATGATAGGATTAGCCGTGGAGAGAGAAAAAGAGAGAGAGAGAGAAATGGAGGAGGAAGAAAAATAAAATTCATTTGCTAAATTATTTTGCTTTAGCGTATTCTGGTTTGAGCATTTTGCATAAAGTAATTATTAGGAAAATATTGTCAGTGAGGGCACACACAAACACACACACACACACACACACACACACACACACACACACACACACACACACACACACACACAAACACTATTATTTTTTAATGTATTTTCCCTCTTTGGTTTAAGATGTTTTGAATTGTCGTTGGGAGTATATATTAAATAATTTTATGGTTTATTTATGTTGTTTTATAACCAGTCATCAAAATTTGCTGTGCAATTACTGCTGAAAGTGAGAATTACCTTGGCTGCCCTTTTCCAAAATTAATTGGAATCAATGAAATATAGAATGAAATAAGCTACGTCCACTCTACGGCAAAATTGAGATCTTTGCCTTTGTAATCTGTAACTGCTTAAAATGGTTGAAGGGCTGTTATGATTGTATTATTTTTGACCAAATATCGACTGGCTCTCCCAACATAATCTGTTCCCGTCTGGCATTCATCATGCGAGATCTGTCGATCTCACACGCCGATCTGACAATTTTAATATAATCCGTCAATTAGCGCGTCTGCTTTTGTAAATGCGCCAGGACGGTTCTGAGTATTGGGATTGTGCCTGCGTAATGCAGACACCATGATAGATGTCCTCGCTCACTGTCCTCCATTTTATTTGCAGTGGTTGAGTGGAGCGGTGTGTTTCCAGTGCAGAAAATGCATAACAAGAGGGCATAACCTCAGAACTTAGCAGTCTGCTTTCTCTATGCGGCTCATTAGATACCTCCTAAATGTATTAGTAGAGTATTGAGAGGGAATAATTGTTGATTAGATATTATCCGACAAAATTAGGCCAATGATATAATGTGAGATTGATCCGCTGATTTCAGGAAATTGATTTGCAATTTGCTTGTTTAGAAGCCCGGATCGGTTGGGAGGTACTGACACAGTGTCTGAATTGAGCTCCTCCTCAAGAACATTTCAAAGGCAGAGCAGTGTGGATCTCAGTGCTGGGTGCAGTGGAGCACACTGTAGGGTGCAGTGTGGAGCTCAGTGTAGGGTGCAGTGTGGATCTCAGTGCTGGGTGCAGTGTGGATCTCAGTGCTGGGTGAAGTAAAGCACACTGTAGGGTGCAGTGTGGAGCTCAGTGTAGGGTGCAGTGTGGAGCTCAGTGTAGGGTGCAGTGTAGAGCACAGTGTGGGGTGCAGTGTGGAGCACAGTGTGGGGTGCAGTGTGGAGCACAGTGTAGGGTGCAGTGTGGAGCTCAGTGTAGGGTGCAGTGTGGGGTGCAGTGTGGAGCTCAGTGTGGGGTGCAGTGTGGAGCTCAGTGTGAGGTGCAGTGTGGAGCTCAGTGTAGGGTGCAGTGTGGAGCTCAGTGTAGGGTGCTCTGTGGAGCTCAGTGTAGGGTGCAGTGTGGAGCTCAGTGTAGGGTGCAGTGTGGAGCACAGGGTAGGGTGCAGTGTGGAGCTCAGTGTAGGGTGCAGTGTGGAGCACAGTGTAGGGTGCAGTGTGGAGCACAGTGTAGGGTGCAGTGTGGAGCACAGGGTAGGGTGCAGTGTGGAGCTCAGTGTGGGGTGCAGTGTGGAGTTCAGTGTAGAGTGTAGTGTGGAGCTCAGTGTAGGGTGCAGTGTGGAGCTCAATCTAGGGTGCAGTGTGGAGCTCAGTGTGGGGTACAGTGTGGAGCTCAGTGTGAGGTGCAGTGTGGAGCTCAGTGTGAGGTGCAGTGTGGAGCACAGTGTAGAGTGCAGTGTGGAGCTCAGTGTAGGGTGCAGTGTGGAACTCAATCTAGGGTGCAGTGTGGAGCTCAGTGTAGGGTGCAGTGTGAAGCACAGGGTAGGGTGCAGTGTGGAGCTCAGTGTAGGGTGCAGTGTGGAGCTCAGTGTAGGGTGCTGTGTGGAGCTCAGTGTAGGGTGCAGTGTGGAGCTCAGTGTAGGGTGCAGTGTGGAGCTCAGTGTAGGGTGCAGTGTGGAGCACAGTGTAGGGTGCAGTGTGGAGCACAGGGTAGGGTGCAGTGTGGAGCTCAGTGTGGGGTGCAGTGTGGAGTTCAGTGTAGAGTGTAGTGTGGAGCTCAGTGTAGGGTGCAGTGTGGAGCTCAATCTAGGGTGCAGTGTGGAGCTCAGTGTGGGGTACAGTGTGGAGCTCAGTGTGAGGTGCAGTGTGGAGCTCAGTGTGAGGTGCAGTGTGGAGCACAGTGTAGAGTGCAGTGTGGAGCTCAGTGTAGGGTGCAGTGTGGAACTCAATCTAGGGTGCAGTGTGGAGCTCAGTGTAGGGTGCAGTGTGAAGCACAGGGTAGGGTGCAGTGTGGAGCTCAGTGTAGGGTGCATTGTGGAGCTCAGTGTGAGGTGCAGTGTGGAGCTCAGTGTAGGGTGCAGTGTGGAGCTCAGTGTGAGGTGCAGTGTGGAGCTCAGTGTGAGGTGCAGTGTGGAGCTCAGTGTAGGGTGCAGTGTGGAGCTCAGTGTGGGGTGCAGTGTGGAGCTCAGTGTAGGGTGCAGTGTGAAGCACAGGGTAGGGTGCAGTGTGGAGCTCAGTGTAGGGTGCAGTGTGGAGCTCAGTGTGAGGTGCAGTGTGGAGCTCAATGTAGGGTGCAGTATGGAGCACAGTGTAGGGTGCAGTGTGGAGCTCAATCTAGGGTGTAGTGTGGAGCTCAGTGTGAGATGCAGTGTGGAGCTCAGTGTAGGGTGCAGTGTGAAGCACAGGGTAGGGTGCAGTGTGGAGCACAGTGTAGGGTGCAGTGTGGAGCTCAATCTAGGGTGCAGTGTGGAGCTCAGTGTAGGGTGCAGTGTGGAGCTCAGTGTTGGGTACAGTGTGGCTGTTCACTCTCATGGCGGCTATTTATGCCCATCTTCTCTGCACACCAATGGCACAGCAGCATTATGCGTATGATCCTGTATGACCACATGCAGAGGGCGGCTTTGAAAGAAAGAGCCCCTGTAACATGTGAAAGTGTGGAGCAGCTCTCAGTGTTGGGTGCACTTGGGCATCATGGTGCGAGCTGTCCTGAATCAGGCTTTAACAGTACAGTTAAACCCCTGACACCCAGCTGTACTGCTCCCTCCTGGTCTCTATGATTTGGAGAGTCCGCCCTGCTTCAGTCAGCCTCTCCGGAGGTGGCTTTGCGCCAGTGGATTTGATCTCCTCTCCTAATGGCCTTTAGCAGGGGAGAAAGCGACAGTGATCAGTGGATGTGGACTGTAAGATTTATAATGTATTTGTGCTAGCTGATTGCCAACAGAAGCGGCCTCTCCCAGTGGTGCTGTATGCAGACTGGTGAAAATCAATAGGGATTAACCTTCGACCCCTCCACATACTTACGCCGCCGTCTGCGCTGCTTACCAATATTTCATCAGTTTCACTTAAACGCCGTGACTTACTCAATAAGGCGTGGGCTGCTAATTAATTTCAGAGATGTACCCCCCTGCCCCCCAACTGAAGAAACCGGACGGGGAGAAAAGGACAGGAACGATCAACATCGGTTCCGGATCCATGCGTCATGAAAGCAAGGGCTCCGTTTCCCTCGGTCTTTACTATTCCATCAGCGACCAGCCTTTTGGCTCCCAAACATGGCTTCCACCGCTTCTAACTCACATTTTTTGAAAGTGTGTTTCCCGACGGGGAGGGAACGGGGATGAGTGGTGTGATAACATCTGGGCCCTGGGACTGCAGTCCCTTCAGCTGTTAGTTTACTCATTAGCTTGAGGTGTGTCATGGCTGCGGGGGTCTGTGGAGTGGGTAGGGCATCGTATGTGTGACTGCATCAGACGGCCGAGGTGGGGGGGGGGGGGGGGCGGGGGTGCGCGGCGGGGGCTTCTGTGGCATCTCACCAATAGGATCAATGCATCATACAACGCCCATGTCTGCTTAATTATCATCAGTGGGCCTTTTTTGGCGTGGCGGGGGTAGGGTTCCCAGCGAAGGGCTCAGGACCCTGCGCTGCATTGACGTTAGAGTAGAGAGAGACTGATCGTACATACATTCTGTTAATCCCCTTTGCACATAAGAATGCCAGGTCAGCAGATCCGGCCTGTGGTATCGACACCGAGCTGTCGTGTGTCTGGGACCGGGCCGCGTCCCGCCACTGTGACAGTGCCAGCGTTCGGCCACCTCCTCCTGCCCTGTGTTGTAATGTCTGTCGATAACGGGTAGTGTGTGAATTATGTTGTATAGGCTCTGTTCCTTTATATCGCAATCGAACCTGCCAGCCTCAATTGTGCATGCCTGAGTGTGTGTGTCTGTGTGCGTCTGTATATGTTTTTTTTTTTCGCCTTGAATGTGTGTATGCGCTCCCCTCAGGTGAGTGTGGTTCTTTTAGTGCATGAATGAATGATACTCCATTACTCTGCACATGTTTGCATAAAAGCGTGTGTCACTGCAGTGGTGCGTACAGAGCGCTCCCTGCGCCTGTACCTAGTGCACAGTTTTGGCTTCTCAGCCTTTATCTCCTGGATGATAAAACACATTGGGCAGCACTGCTTGTGGGAAAGTCATGTTGTCAAAGAATTAGCATAAGGAAATAGTTTTTGTGGTGTAAGCAATCAACAAAATATATTTAGCTTTTTGAATTTTGGAGGCATGTAGGCGAGCGAGGATCGTCTCAGACAGAGTAAAAACAGGCCTTTACAAATGATTGCCTGGAGGCGAGCACTTACAAGATCACTTATGAGAAACTCAACCCTCCTGATTCAAAAACCTTTCTAACCTCAGACACGGTCAGGCTTAAAGGGGATGAGGGAGCTATTCATGATCGATTATTGGCTTTCGTCCCCTGTAGGAATGCAGCAGAATTTTGGCTCAGGTATTCCTAGATATCGTTTTTTCTGCTGCAGCATATATGACAGACTTTCCCTCTGGTGTCCACTCAAATTTAATTGGTGGACCAGACATCGTGATGTCAGCACAGAACAATGTTTTGTGTACTTGTTTATTTAACAGTAAATTCTCTAATTTGTCCATTTGTGATCAGCTACACCTTTCACTGAATTGAATGAAATGAGAAATAAAGAATTTGGACACATGGAAGGTTTTCATTAATGATATATGTTTGACTTGATGCCACAGTCCTTGTTTACAGTGCTGTCCAGGACTTCACTGCTCTGCTCTTGCCTCTGCCAAACTATTATCACAGAGAAAAACATGGAGTAACACAGGAGGTAACTGCACTCAATGTTAACGTGTATATTGTAAAAGTAACAAGCGCATTTCAGCCTATCAAGTGTAACTTGGTGCTGGTCTTAAAAAAAGGCTATAAAATTACACGATTCCGGCGCTGTTCGGCCATTCCCTTCTTGAAGGATGAAATTCATACTGATACTCATTTGTAAAATGATGAAATAAATTAATAATGGGGTTGGCGTTTGTACTCAAGAGAGCGTATTGGACAGGAGCTAATCCATGTGTAGCCATTTCCCCTGAGTTTACTTTCTATATGTGCTATTGATCGCGCGGCTGTAACATGCGCTGGTCAATCATTTAAACAATGCATCATGCGCAGATCGCCCACCTGTGCCATTTGCTTTAAAGGAAGCATGCGTGCACTAATCAATCATTACACTTACGCTCTCATTAGTTCCATCTATTTCTGTTTGTCTGCTCCCGTCTGGACCTCTGATGGCTTCCCGCGGACGGAATCGCCAGTTTAGACGGGTATAATGGCGGTATTTGGCTCAGCGATCGCGGCACTCGCATTTGCATTGCGGTGCTGCTTTAGAACGCGGCGCGACCAGGCTCCAGTATCCGTCGGCTGCTCCCAAAGTCACTGAGATCACCTTGAGAATCACGCGGGGAAAATAATTTCACATTTTATTCTGGGTGCTCTCAGCTGAACGGGTTATTGAGTTTGCGCGTGAAAGATTACCGCTTAAGGGACCAGTGCCAGTGGATGTGCGCTGGAACCGTCTGCAGAGGGTGGATCATTAGACAAAGTGAGAGAAGATGTCTTTATTGGAAACAAGACAACTGCTTTGCGTCCGTGCATCAGATTTGTGTTCAATTTGATGTTATTTAATTTGATGTATGCTTTTTGCATTTTGAGCAAAACTGCTGCACTTCCCTTGAGGCGAGGACCATTTACACTGCGTTTTATCTGAAGAAGAGAATCGCTGTAATATTCTGCATTAAATATTAACAGGTCTTCTGATGGACGCGTTTGAAAAAGAGCAGAATGTGGTTACCTTGTGCAGTTTGAAATGTGCACCAATATTTTCGAATTTACGGCATTCAGAAATCTCACCCATAAATAAGTGTACAACGGATTTATAAGTAAAGTGCGCTCTCAGGGACTGAAGTGGGGGAGTGTGGACGCTTGGTGCAGCCTTGGGTGACGCCTGGGCAGATTGGACGGCATGTTTTTTTTTTTCTTTTTAAAGATTCCCGAGCCCTGTTCTCTGTGCTCGTCTCTTGCCGTCGGCTGCAGCCTGTTCACTTGCAGCATCCTGTGGGCTTGTGTCCAGGTGTGCAGTGAGTGTGGTGCTGTGGTGGGATGGAAGTCCCCTCTCCGTCTGAGCAGTGTCTGAGGAGCTCAAACAGACGCCGGCTGTGTCTTTAGCTGATTCTTACCTGAAGGGGGCACTGCTCACAGATCGAGTGGCCTGCTATACATAGCAGGTTTTTTTTTTGCTCAGTGTTACAGGCTGTCAGTAATCACACTCACCATGGCGAGGTTACAGTTGGGCGGAAGCCATTCCAACACAAGGCAAATAACGGAAACGCATTTCATCAAAAGCAATTTTCAGTAATTAAGTTGTTTTCATGCTCTGCTGACTGTCTTTCATGTTCTACCAAACATACGGTGTGGGGCTGTTTTTTTTTTTTTTTTTTTTTGATCTAAAGATAACATTACCACATTTTTTTCCTCTGCTAAAGGCATGGAGACTAAACTGTTACTCAATACGCATTTTCATGAGTGCAATCAGCAGGAGTGTGATGCATGTACATTTGAGGGGAGAGAAAATCTGAAGTGTTTTACCCCGTGTGTGTGTGTGTGTGTGTGAGCACATGTGTCTGATGTGCAGTGAAATATCAGATCTCTTGGACAGTCCTCTGTTTATTGACGGTAGAGAAACATATTTACACATTCAGAGGAAACTGAAATTGATATTGGATCTCTGTGAGAAAATGTGTTGGTACCCAGACCGCAGGTTTGCTCACTATAGTTTTCTAACATGTTGCATGTAAGGAAACTAAAGCTGTGATATTACTGAAATGTGCTTCTTATCTCTGTAAGTTTTTGCATTCATCCATCCTCATAGTGTTTTTGTTACACAATAGAATGACCATTAAAAAAAGAATATCCTCCCCTTTACCAATGTACATTTGGTAAGATAATTGTAATTAATTAAGCTTTAGCGTGTTTTTGGTCAGTTTTCATCGTTTTCAGCTGAGTAGGATCACAGGAATTGGCACAGAAGTATCATTTACCCTTTTCTTTTCTTTTTTACTGAGTTTGGTTGGGAAACAGCGGAGAGGAACATATCAAACTGCAGTGTGTTGGCCCATCGGCAAGAGGAGCGTTCGAGCGGGTCACCCTGCTGTCCGAGCCGCGAAACTCGCCTAAACATCTGCATGTACTTATAAAAAAATGACTGACTTATTTATTCTAAAAAAATATTCTTATCAGCTGAACTCAAGCAAAAAGACGAATGAAAAATAGCTTTAATTTTTTCAAATCTTTAAACCAAAGTTGGTACGTGGGAAGCACATGTCCTTCAGCTGCTTGTTAGATGAGAGGGAGGTCTGTCGCTCTCCTGTAATTATGTGTTGTTTGTGTTTATTGTTCTCCCCTTGAGCTTTTCAATTCTTCTGTTCTTTTTCCCCTGATCCTTCTCTGGAGTGTGGAATCTGTGTGTTGTTCTGCCTGGGTCTGTGTACTGCTGCCGCCCCGCCCGTTAGAGCAGCGGGGGGCGCTGTGGAGCGAAGCCTGAAGGACGGTCACTCCCACATGAGCGATGGCGTCTCTGATTGGGTGCAGCACCTCGGCCTGTGTAACTTGGCTGAGGACGGAGGACCCAGACTGCACTGCTGCCGCTGTAGTCCGGGCAGAGCCTGCAGCCCAGTGTGGCGTCCAATCCTTTTCTTCCCGCGAAAAAATCCCCCTGGCGGGACATGCCCCAGACTCTGTGTTCCTCTCTGCGTGCGGGGCGGCGGAGCGGAGCTCCTGCGTGTCAGAGCGGGGGGGTTAAATCACACACCGCTTTTAATTAAGCCTGTGCCGTTTTTATTAAGAAAGTTTCTGTTACCTGGATACCAAGCAGGATTTACACAACTTCTGCCCCCGCCCCCCTCTCACCCCCTCGTCCGTTTGTTCTTTTTTGGTTTAATCTTCTCAGCTGGCTGAACATAGTTCCTGGGATGATTTTTGTCTTCAGCTTGAGAAATCAATGTCCTATTTGCCCATCCCACTGCAGCTCCCTGGCTGAATCGTGTAACATCAGCACCACAGACTGTTACCTGGAGTCCCGTTCCTGTTTGCAGCATGAGCACTGTTTACGTCTGTGTGCGGTACCAATAACTTTCTCTGTCCGACTGCGTGAGGGGGGATTATGCTTGGCTGAAATTAAAATGCCCTGAATTAAGTAAAGCAGTTCTCTTTTCCTGCCTCCAAGCTGAGGTCATGTTCAGTTGTGCGGCTTTGCTTTTGAATTTGCGTCGAGGAACTTGATGAGAATTCAGGAGATTGGAGTCGTACGTGCTGTGTTGAGTTTAAAGGAGATTTTCTCTGTCCTTGAGAAACTAGACTGAGTCTTTTTAGGTCTGTGTTAGATTGTCTTCTACCATGATCCAGTTTCTCTTGCCAAGCAGAGATCCATACGCCCTGCAACTGCATCAGTATTTAAAGCATTAGCAAATCGTTGCCCCACATTAAGGAGTTACAGCTTTTTAAAAGACTTCTACTCTCGACTTCATACTGACGTCTGTTCTGTGGTGAGGAGATCAAAGGGGGTTAGACTGACTGGCTTTGAATTTTGGAAACTCTTTTAATTAAAAAAGGACAAAAAAACGAGGGGTAAGGGTGGATATTCTTTGATGCGTGTTCCAGGCGTGTCTGCTGCTTCACGCAGTATTTTGCTCCATTTTGCTTCTGCTATTTTAAGAAAGGAAAAAAAAATTCTGGTTAAAGTGTTGATTAGACTACCATCTCAGATAAGTTAGAAAATAATATTTCTTTTGTCTTCATCGCCTTGACTTTTATGTTATTTTGTTATGCAACTCTGAAGTCTACTTCAATTTAACACGATCAAAATGACATAAGATCGACAAGCACGAATTAGTTTAAATAACATACATAATATATACAACTGTGTGTGTATGTGTGTGTGTGTATATATATATATATATATATATATATATATATATATATATAAAATTATGTAATATATATAATAACACACACACTGAGGAAATGTAGTATATGTGTAATTCTTTGGGTGCAGTTCTTATTTGCCCAAGGGAAAAAAAATCTGAGGAATCTTACATTTCTGAGACATATGTGGCCATGTTAACATGATGTTGTTTTGCTGTTACTGAGGAGATACTGATGCTCTAACATCAGCTCCGAGGTTTGCATCTCTGATCATGTGTTGTGGTTTTGTTCTTTCCCCAGGAACTCTTGCTGAAAGGCATTTTGTGTTTTGGTTGTTCTTTTAATCTGTGATATCTGTCCCAACAAAGTACTGCGGCTGTAAAATTGAGGAAAATCCCACAGAATCACAGTGTTCAACTGGAGTAAAGGTAGAGAAGTGTAATAATGGAGTGCATCATTGGAAAGAGGTGTGTGTTTGACTGAGCTTCATGAGCTGTGTGTCTGGAGCTCAGTGTTTGTTAGAGGTCTGTGGGTGGATGGGAGGGGTTCAAGGGGACCTCCTGGATTGGCACTCGTGTCACTGTTAGGATCTCCTGTTTGAGTCGCTCACAGCTGGTGTCCAAACCTCTGGAGAGCTGAATCTGAGAGCTGAACCACTACATCTGGGCTATAATCCCCCACAATGCACTGCACCCATATCCCTGGCTTCTCTCTGTCTTTCCCCCTTTACGTCTCAGTTCATCTCTGTTCAGCTTCGACAGCCTCTGTACAACTCAACTGCTCATCCTTTAGCACTTTCAGGAGTTTGTTTTGGTTTCAAAGTCAGAGCCTCTGTTTGTTTTAGTCTGAGCTCTTGAGCTACTTTGTTGTCAGGTCCCATTAAAATATCACATCGGAATTTTATGTTCAGTGAGTAAGATTTTAATCACATATTATTGCTCTTACAGTTAAGAGGGTTCAAGGCCCCCGGCCCTGTGCGGCTCTAATAATGCCCCCGCTCTAGGGTCTGTCCTGTGCCTTGGGAGAGGGCGGGCGGGGCGTGGGGGCTCGGTATGGCGAATGATCGACTCCGCTGCCCTTCTGGCATGGAGAATGAGCCGCAGCTGTGTTAAGAATCGGCCCATGCAGGAATGCAGTCACAGAGAGCACCAGTGTTTGGCCAATGAGAGGAGAGAGGGGCTCAGTAAACCACACGCAGGTCCCAACACGCCCTGGACGCCCAACACCGCACTGCACTACCACTGAGCCCTGCTGTCAGCCCGCTTAACACTGGAGAGAAGGGTGCTGGTATCAGGGCACTGACGCTGCACTGCTGCGTCACTCCAGTCCCTCGCTTTATGTACCAGCCGGACTACTGACCACTGCTGAGGAGCCATGCGAACCTGCCTGTGATTCGCTCTAGGGCCCCTCCTGAGTTGCGCACTGTAGAGTCCCAGTCAAAATAACACTCCGACAGCTCCGGACGAACCAATCGGCCCATCCACCAATGCAGAGCAGAGCCCTCTCTTCTCTTCAATTCCATTGCTTGTGTGTGCTAATTATTACAGAGCAGTAATTGGTCATTTTAGTGCAATAAATATTTTTTAATCAGTTGAGGATGTAGATTTGCCTCAGCTACGGGGGAGTGGGGGGGCTGGATTGGGTGTGACACGATGCTGTGATCACATCGTAAGGTGAAGGTATCAGGGACATTAAAAAAAGAGGAGAGGTGGAGAATGCGTGGCCATTCGCAGACGTTCTTTTGTGTGAAATCAATACAGGAAGAAACCAGTAGGGGGCATTGTGGTTTAACTGTCCATTCGGCTGCCTTTTAAGGGTTAGGATTGTGAACACTCAGATTTGACTTGTTTCTGTTTGTTAAATAAGGCAGAACTGCTCATACTTATTTTATCCTCTTTTCATTAAGTCCTGTGTTTAGTGTAATCATTCTCTAGAATCTCTCCTGTATGCGTCTGCAGAGAGTGACATCAGTGAATGCGCTTGAGGACTTTTACAGATGCGCCTTCGGAAAGAACTGCACCAAGCCGCTTGTGGGCTTCTCCTGAGTGAGATCACTAAAACAGATCATGAAAAAAAAATAAATTCATTTGCTGATGTTCTGGGACTTTAGTTAATGGGCTTTTTTTGTTCACTTTTTTTTCTAATTCTCATGTTAGGTCCTTCATCACGAACAGCATTTTTGCAAAATAAATTTTTTTTTAATGTTTGATTTTGGTGCGTGCAAGTGGTTTCGGAAATAATATGAAATGCTGGGGAAAAATGTTTTCCTCTAGTGGTGTCATGATAAATGAGAGTGTCTCTCAGTGAATAGCAGGTGTGTTCGAGTCTTGCGTGACGGTGTTTTAGTGTTGAAGCGCGTAAGTCCTGAGTATGATGTGCATTCAGATGCGTTCTGGGTTCTTTCCAGGTTCTGAATCTGAAGTCTTTTGTAGAAAGGAAGTGCAGGCATTCTTTCGTCTGCATGTGACTGTGGAGGTGACAGGGATTCATATGTATGTGTGCGTGCAGCCGATCCGTCCCCAATTCTGCGCCCCTTCAAAGTGTGATGGACTGATCTGGAAGCAGATGCTGTCCTGGATTGGAAGCCTGTGTGCAGGACAACTGAGGAACACCGCTGCACGAGACCTCAGATCATCGGTTACTGGTTTACGGAGTTTGAAAGTCACACATAGTCATGGGAAGGCATGTGCATCATAGATTCTGTACAGATTTAGCAAGTAATTAAAAAACTGCAACATTTTGTCTGGTAAATTTTTTTAACTGCAGAAGAATCATGATAATACTAAATAATAGTTTTAATTCAAATCCTGATCATAATCTTCTTTGATTAAGTTTTTTTTTGTTTTTTCTTTGTTAGTACATGTGGTACATGTATTTATTTTATTTATTTTTTTATATATGCTGTTTAAATCATGTAAGGTTATCATGCATTTAAGTAGCCCATTCATTATATTTACATGTACATCTATTGTGCTTCTCTCTCCCTCAAATTCTCATTCTCACTTTCATGATGCCATTGCTCTCAAAATTATTCTATCCCTGTGGTTTCTGTGAATTTTAGCTTGAGCATAATTTCAGGAAAGGTTGAAATGGATGCCAGTGCTGCACTTCAATTACAGTCCCAGTGGTTATACTCAGAATCATTCACTCTCGTTGCTTAAAGACTGCAGACACATTTGTTTTGGTTAGAGGTTGAATTTTAATGAGATTTTTATTTCTCTGTGAAATTGTGTGATGAGAACAAAGTCTTTTTGATGATGCGCGTGTGCGCACACACGCACCCTTGCACACACACACACACACACACACACACACACGCACGCACACTCACACGCACACACTCTTATGGAGAGGAATGAGGGATTTGTGTGCCTAATTTGGCCACCCTCTCTCTCCAGGATTCCCACTGTGCTGCTCCTGAGCCTGTAATATCCACGGCGCGCTCCACGCTCCGGAGCGAAATGCGTTTTCTTCCCAGCGTGAGAGTGTATCGCCCTCTGGGTGAGACTGAAGCCTCTCTCTCTCTCTCTCTCTCTCTCTCACACGTTTCTGCTGTCTCTCGCCCGCGCCCTGCCAGCTCTGCTAAAGTGATTTAGCACATTGACTTGTAATTTTGTGTCCGATATAAAGAGCATTTTCTTTTTCTATTACACTCAAAGGGAGTTTGCCCTGTAGGTATTGTGGGAATCTATTGTTCAGGAATTAATACCAGCCACTCTCTTCCTTTTGAAATACTTGTGTGTTTTTGCATGTGCACATTTTTTAATTCTTCTGAAAAACACGGAACTGCCTGTATGAAAACGGCATGGCCTCTGAGATATTGATACCCTCATAAATGCTTTTGTGTCTTAAAATAATATTTTATTTAAATATGCTGATGAAAACCAATGAAAAACTCCACTTCAAAATATGATGATATTCTTTTTATTTCTATCAAAGGGAGTAAACTTTTTTTGTAAATTTCATTTTTAATTTTCTAGAAATGATTTTCCTTGTAGAGAAATGCGTGCGTGAAATTCACTGTGGTGTTTTTGAGCGCTGCAAAATCAATTAAATATGCTGCTTCTACAAATCGTTTATCAGTTTTTTCTGTCATAAGATCAAATGTAAAATATTTATTTTTGAATATAGATGGTTTGAGGGGAAATATCAAATTGGATTCACATTGATGAATATTACATATTATGTACAATATATTGATTCAAATATTTCAAATTTTGCATGATATTGAATGCATATTCCGAAACAGATATTTTCTGGATAAATTATAGAATTCGAGCCTAAACCATTGTGTTTGGTGTGCAGACATTAGTCAAAATGACAAAAGGAATCCAACCTAATTTTCACACAATAGATGAACATTCAATCAAGCATGTGCCAATACATTGACGCTGGCAATTCAGAGAAGTACAGATTTAAATGGCAGCCAATAGTCATTAACAGTATATCTGAAAACAGACGGACGATTGCCCATAGATCACTAATGACAGGAAATCCATCTGCTTCTCCCTCCATCTATCTATCCATCCGCCTCTGTCTCTGCTTCTCTGTCTATTAATCTGTGTCCATTTCTCTCACTGTACTGCTGCCATCCATCCTCGCCTATTGTAATCATTTGTGTCGCGCGTGGAACGAGAGCGTTAGTGACACGGCCGGGCTTCGCTTGAGGTTTCTGGGCGCATTAACCATATCGGCCCGTTCCGAGGTCACGTTTCACTCGATCTGCGTGGCGTTCCGGGCCGACATTAAAGCCTGATGACCCATGGAAAGCGGTGTGCTGCACGCGCATTGATGCTGTCATTACGGGGCCATGAGCAGGACAATAAGATCCACTATGCCGAATTCCTCTCCGCGCGCATAATACTCCCGCACATATTCCTTGTTATTCTAGTTTAGTACTGCAATCAGGCAAGGCTTGCCAATAAAGTTTATTGTTCGGAGCTAAGTGTCAATATCCTTAGCACCCCTGGCCCGGGGTGCTGGTAATTAAAATGCCACAGAGCGCATGGGACGGGCATGAAAATTTGATGGCAAATTGATTTCAGGTTCATCTTGAAATTTGTCCTCAGTTGGACTCGATACTCCTGCCTTTCCACTGGATGGCTTTTGTCAAGAGGGTCTGTCAACAGGGAGACATGGCAGCTGCCCCCGGAATAATAAACACAGACACCCCCCCCCCCCGTTTAATTCCCCTTTTTATTCATTTTACCGTCCTTTCCCTGATCATGTGGCTCCGCATGCTCGGGACGGCACTCGTCCGTAATAACCTGTCACAGTCTGTCCGTGATATTCAAAAAATATCCAAAATGTTCACTGTCAAGCATCCAATCCCACCCCCTCGAAATCCGCCACTTAAACATTAAACATTTGTTGTGTCCGATAACGTGGCTGCACCCCTCCTCTGGTCTGTAGGGCTGCTGGGTCTCATGACTGCTCCTTTGTTTGACGGAGCAACATCATTTCCTCGGCGATCATCGTTCCCACTCGGCGATGTGAGAGGGGTGGGGCAACCTGGAACCCCACACTGCTCTGGAGTGATGTTCCTGGGTGGGGTCATTCATTCCTGGGGGGCCGCTATGTACTATAATCTAGAACCACCTCTTCCAGTGTAAGTTACTCTGTATATATATTAATAATTTTTACTTGAGATATTAACAAATAATTAAGCAATTCTTATTATTTTCTTCTATTTGTTTCATTTGAAATTAGTGTATGCTTCATTGCTTACAGTTATTCAGTTTTTCATTACTCACTAGTACACTATATATATATATATATATATATATATAATGCCCTCCATAATTATTGGTACCCCTGGTTAACATGTGTTCCTTAGCTTCTAATAAATTCAGTTTTTTTCTAAATAATATAGGACCACAATGAAAAAAAGAGGAAAATCCAACATTTGATTCCAGTGCATTTATTAAGTGGGATAAAAATCCCACATTAAGAAATAATTCTTTTACATCAAATCATGTGTGCCACAATTATTAGCACCCCTGATGTTAATACTTTGTACAACCCCCTTTTGCCAACAAAACAGCACCTAATCTTCTCCTATAATGTTTCACATAATGGGAGAATACAGAAAGAGGGATCTTCGACCATTTCTCTTTGCACACCTCTCTAAATCATCCAGCGACCAGTGGGCTTGAGGTCAGGTGAACCATTTATGTGTAGATTTGGCCAAATGTTTATGGTCATTATCTTGCTGAAAGACCCAGTGACGACCCATCTTCAGCTTTTGGGCAGAGGCCACCAGATTTTGATTTAAAATGTCCTGGTATTTCAAAGCGTTCATGATGCCATGCACCCTAACAAGGTTCCTAGGGCCTCTGGAAGAGAACCAGCATGACTGATCCTCCCCCATACTTCACAGTGGGCATGAGGTGCTTCTCTGCATACTCATCATTTGTGTTCCGCCAGACCCACTTGGAGTCTTTGTTGCCAAAAAGCTCTATCTCGGTCTCATCTGACCAAAGCACACGGTCCCAGTTGAAGTCCCAGTACTGCTTAGTGAACTCCAGACATTTGTGTTTATAATTGTGAGTGAGAAAATAGTGAGTGAGTGCATAACCTGTGTCCTCATGCCGGCTTGTTTACCACTGTTCCAATTGTTTTAAAGGTCTTAATGATTCCTCAGACAGTAGATATGGGCAGGTGCAGGTGAGTGGCTATTTTCTTGTAGCCATTGCCTGACTTGTGTAGCTCGACACACATCTGCCTTACTTGAATGGTGTGTTCCTTTGTCTGTCCCATGTTGAAGAGTGGATAAGAGAAATTTCCTCTGTGTCACGTCATATTTATGCCCCAGGGAAACAGGAAGTGATGAATTACTAATTAAATGTTCCTAGATACTCCGATCAACTTTGTAAACTACTGTAGAAATGACAGAAATACTTCAATTATGCTAATTTCCTAGGAATTGTTTAGGGGTGCCAATAATTGTGGAACTGGTGATTTTATGAAAAATAATCATCTTGGTCTGGGATTTTTTTTTCCCTTGAAATTCCCTTGATTGGAAGGTTACATTTTTCTATCATATTTAGCTCGCCCGGACGAATGTGTCCGGAGAGCTGTTGTCGTACCCCCGGCGTCCGCGTCCGTCTGCGTGCTGAAAAACTTTAACCTTGCCCCAGCAAGCTTTGTTGTCTTTCTGACAACTCTTGTCAGTGTGAGAGTACGGTTCCGCAATAAAAATGTTATTTATTTTAAGGCTTTTAACACATCTTAACCAGGGGTGCCAGTAATTATGGATGGCACTATATATATATATATATATATATATATATAGTATATATATATTTTTCTGTGATTAACGCTCAGTGCTCTGAACTTGGCTTTTAATTTTTCTCCTCATATTTCTTAATAGCAGTTCATTTTTGTAAAAGGACTGCTTGTTCGGTCATTCAGATAACATGCGTCTCACCTCCCCACTTCAAATTCACCCATATTATTCTCATTACTGTACGTTATGAATTTAGAGTGGGCCTGAAGAGCAGCCATGTTGTCTTAGTATTACCCGTTTATGGCATTTGCATTGGTTGATCGCACAGTGCCAACGTGGCGCTTTATTTTGAATTGATGACGCTGGCCGAAGGCCAGCCGCTGACCTTGGCTTCAGTAAAACGATCTCAGGTGCGTCTCACATGATATCTCCGCAAGACGGAAAAGTCTTCCTCCTGTAAAGTGCGGAGCTCGACACTCGTCTGGAGGTTACGCCACTGTGCTGACCGGAGACCCCAGTGTTCGTATGAAGAGCGCTCACCCCGAGTTCATTATAATCCTCACCCTGTGACTGTTCAGCTGTGCTCCACTTAGCCGCACTCGCACTAAATACACCTCGACCCGCTGCTTCCCTCCTCACCAGGGACTGTTGTACCACCTCATGCGTTTAGGACATGCCTAACATGTCTTTTTTATTTAGACAATAGTTTAATGATAGTTTTTGAATGTTCATAGCAGCGCTTGTTACTTGCAGAAGTACCTGTGTTTGTGTGTGTGTGTGTGTGTGTGTGTGTGCGTGCGTGCGCATGCGTGTGAGGCAGTGAATAGGACTGGGCAGTACAGTTTTCAGGGGAACATTGGGGGGGGCAGGAGAGTGGGGCTGGTGGGGTGTGTGTACTTTCTTTGCGCAGTGGGGCATAGAGGGGCTGAAATCACTCTTTTTTTTTTTCTCCCAGCAGGGAGTGCCAAACCAGTGCTGCCGCTGCAGTGGGGTTACTGGGATTAGACCTGGTCGCTCAGGCCATCGCCCCACCCTCAGTCTCTCCATCTCTGCTGATACCTCCTCCTTCCGCTTTCATAGTGAAAGATCCAGTGTTCAGTCCCTTCCCCTCAGGCTCCAGTCCCACTGTTTCATAAGTCTCCTTTTGTTTCCCAGGTAGCCTTTTAAAATGTAATAATAGACTTAATGCGGAGTGCAGTATGTTCACTTGCCTGTAAATATAATCCCAAAACACTGGCTCATTCCCGGCTCAGATAGACTTGTTCTTTCCTGAATGATGGAAGTGCTGGAAACTGCTGTATGATGACATTTTTTTATTTTTTTACAAAACATGCAAAATGCCTTTAAAAAATGACCACAGAACTGTCTGTTGTGTTAGCTGGTCTTTGAAAATTGACATAGCCAAAATTCCTTGCCTGTTTTAGCAAAATATATGTTCCTGGTTTTTTTTTTTTCAGGACTAGCAATAGCATTATTTATTGATCAGAGACAGCAATGTTACCTATTGGCCTGTCTCTGTTGATGGGCCAAAAATGTCATTGCCCCTGAAATATGAGGGCCATTTTCCTTCTTCCACTTTTTAAAAAAATTATCACCATGGTGCTTTTCCGGAAATATTCTCACGCAGTATCTATGAAGATGTTCTGGAAACGTCTATCTGGTGAGCAGCGTACCTAAGATGAAAACATGGCCCGTCATAACCCTCGAGGTTCAATCTAAAGTAAAACACAAAAACAATTTTGAAATTACAATGGAGCGAGATGAGAATGAGATGAGTCTGGCGGAAGCAGCCTTCGATAGGACCGGCAGATAGTGCATATTCATTATGACAGCGCTCAGAATGGACTGCAGGCACATCGGGGAACAGATGGCATTGTAATTTAAGTCTGAAGCCTCAGACAGGCGAACATCACTGCGTGTCAACACCGAACGCCGTCGTCCCTTTTAAATGGAATCAATTGAGTGCAGATTGGAGACGTTTTGCGTACAATAATTGAATATTACTGCCAGCTCATTTTAGCAACCTTCTGCTTGTCCTGTGGGTGCAGCTAGCGCTGGCACAGACAGCGTCCTCACACAGCGCGGTTTGGAGGAAGTTCCAGAACTACTGAAAAATTCATATAAATAGAGATTCATTTTAAAGAGGAGGGTGCATTCTATTTGGGCATTTGTGTGTCTGTGTGTGGTTGTGAGTGTATGTACGCGAGTGTGGCTCTATTTGTCTGTCTGTGTTTCTGAGTTTTTAAAAATCTTTTTTTCCCCAAACCTGCTGAAATGTGCGTGAGAGAGGGAGAGAGAGAGAGAGAGAGAGAGAGAGAGAGAGAGACGGGCCTGATTTACATATTCTCCATGGTGTCTGTTGCATGTGTCCAGACGTCAGCTCGACACAAAGCCCCTGGTATGTGTCGCACAGTCTGCTCTGAAGTAACCTCTTATCAGTTTCATCAGGTTTGTTTGAGCAGGATGACGCGATCAATAATCAGAACTGTTAATCAATGATATTTTAAATAAGCATCGATCGTGCTTACAAGGTTAGCCACGTTTATCGGTTTGCATTAAGGGAAGTAACAGAATGAATGAAGCACCCTGGTTGGGTTCGGTCCTTTCTTCCTCTCTCTGACTTCTCTGAGAAATGCCCAGTAGAAAGCAGTGGGGTCTCATTCTGTCAGCACCCTGGCTTGAGTCATTTCCCTTTGAGAGGGGTCCTTTCGGATGATTCGGGTTTGAGTGCCATTTGGGCCTCATAATTGCCTGTCTTTAAAGTCCTATATTATGGATCACAGTTTTCTTGCCCTTTTACTTATTTTTCAATCATTTGTCCACCAAACTTCAAACAAAATTTGAAACCAGATTGTCTCTGTGTTGTTGCTGCAGCACCCTTTTCAGGATATGGTGTCTGAATAACCTGTTTTGATTCTGTGCCCCTGTTGATGTCATAAGGGCTTTCATTTGTATGGCACGCTTCATGAAGATAACATATGGTTTTGGACGCCTTTGTTCACCACGATGAGGCAGCCAGTCAAACCAGAGCGTTTTTTATATTGACTGGAAACTCCTCGTAGTTAATTAGGGAAGAGTATTTGAGGCAACTGATGCTGAAATTTTATTTATTTTTTTTTAAATTATTTTTGCCACAAGCTTCAAAATCTTTTTTACAGACTTCAGGGAGTTGTCTTTCATCATTAAGAGAATTGGGGAGATATAGGGGAAGCACACAAGGTGAGCTCTGCTGGATCTCTCTGTAGATGAACTTTTATGGAAAAAAAATTGGGGGCGGAGTCAAAAAAATGTATTGTCCAGCTGCCCCGCCTCTGCGCTTTTGATTGGTCAGAGTGTGATAATCTCACAGAGGTATGCTAGAGCTGCTGGCACTATGGTGCATTTGAATATGGATGTGTAATAGCCGGCCCACTCCTGGGGTTCGGGCCTCTGTAAGCCATACAAATGCCCTTGAGGGCCCAGGGTTGGCGACTCATTGAATTTATGCTTAGCTCTTTCACTGTGAGCTCCTTCTCCCAGCACTGGCCCGTTTCCCCACGGAGAGCCTTCCCAGGGAAGCTATTGTGGCTGGAATAGATGTGAGGCTGTGGGCTGGACCTGCTGGGCCCCGCTGGGTGGAGCATGAAAAATGGTATGTTTGAATCCCGGCTGTGTAATGCCCACGGTTTCTGACTCCGACTACAAATATGTTACTACAGCTGTCTAATAAGGCTGACCGTACATGAAATAAACATTAATTTATTATTTTTTTCCATCTTCTAAATCTGGTCTGTTTGCAATCTGTTATTTAGATTACGTTGCAGTGCAAAGAATTAAAAGTATATTTCTCATAAAATTGTGAAAAAGCTGTGCATTAGTCTCACCTGACTTCCAGTGTTTATTTTTTTTTTAAATAATAATTGTTAGTATTATTTTATTAAACCAGGCGCACGTCTGTTGTTTTCAGACATTTCATAAGCATTGTTTCCACGTTCAGGTTATTTGCATGTGGCACAGTGTCTGTTGCCTCCAATTATCGACGCAGTGTTGTAGTCAGAGGTCACAGGCGAATGTTTGCTTTGCAAAAACGGCCTGATCTGCCATTGGGGAGGACAGATAACCGCTATAAACAGACTCGCCGATCTCTTCTCAGAATTTCTAAGTAACCGCTTTCATGCCAACATTTTGCCCTAGAATATCATGGTTTGGAAACATGACGTCAGTTTTAAGGTTTTATTTCCCTCAGAATTCTAAATTTGTATTCCTAGAATACAAGGAAAATTGCTCTCAACTGCCAGTAGCGATTGTTTTGTCTGCAAAATGCATGAAATAATGTGTTGCAGTGGTGTTTGCAGTGTAGCAGAGGATGACTGGACTTCAGTCTCTTTTCTTTCATTGTATTTGCTTTTTCCAAACTGTGCCTTTTTTTTTTTTTCCAGAATTGAGGTTTCACAATTACAGTTGGCTGTCGGGTCTTCTTCTGTTCATGAACTGTCGCACCCGTGTTTGCTCTGAGGTGTCCTTGTACATGTATCGTCGCACCCGTGTTTGCTGTAAGACGTTGTTCTTCGCGTACTGTCACAGACCCACTATTTGTCAGTGTCTGATTTACGGTGTTCCTCATACAAACCTTAGCTTCTGTAGCATTTGTCTCCATTTCCTAATGGTGCTTCAGCAGTAACCGCATACGGGGTAGTTTTTCATTTTAATGGCTTCTGGAGCGCTCACGTCTTGCATGTAGACGAGACCAGCTCGTTCAAGCCAAAATATTCTTTTGGTTAAAACATGCAACAAAAAAAAATAGCTTTTTGTGACATGAGAGTGAGGTTATGGTGTTTAGGTAGTTAACCATATGTTTGTTTTAATTCTGTGGCTCGTTTCACTGCGAACACGGAGGTGCAAAGAAAAACGCTGCTGTGTTTTTTCCTGTGTTTGGAGAAGGATAGAGGGTTGAATTGACGGAGAGAATGTAAATTTTTTGAGCTTTGCGATTCACACGCTGGGACAGCTGCTTAATTTTTGCTTAAATTGCAGGGCATCTGCTGTGCAGATATTGTGATTTTATTCTTCTATTAAACTGAATAACTTTCTTGCCTGTGCCAGGGCCGTCACACATGCCCGAGCCGACCTGTTACTCTCAGGCTCTGCGAGTGGATTTGAAATCGGCAGAAATGAGCAGTCTCTGGACCTCTATCCGAGCTGAGCCATTAGGGAGTAATGCTGCAGAAATTCCAGTGGATGTGTTCTGCGCTCAGAAGGGCTCGCTGCCAGAACCCGCTTGGCTCACGACCCAAAAATTCAGAGATACGGGCTCTGTGCGTCCCGCTCCGGATCAGCCCTGTGTGTATTTTTGTGTCTGAAACTGAACCATACAGGAATGATGAGATTTTAACCACACATCTCTCAAAGAAAAAAAAGATTAATTAAGCTCACTCCACACAAAAGCACACATGCATGCGCGCGCACACACGCTCGCACACACACACACACACACACACACACACACACACACACACGTGCGCTCACACACCCAATAGTGTGGTTAGTGCAGCTCTGACTGTGGAGAGTAAAGGTTTTAATCAATCTGTATAAGGGAGGGAGTGCTGCTTGTGCCCCTCTGAGTGAAAGATGCACATCGCTCACCCTCTTTATCTCTCTCCCTGCCCTCTTCACTCCGTCGTGACAGTCTGTCGCCCCTTTTTCCTTGTCTCCTCTCGCTCTCTCGCTCTTTCAGTCTTTCTTCCCTTCTCTCTCTCCCTCTTACCTTTCTCCCTCTGTCTTTCTGCCTTTCTTGCTCTCTCCTTCCTTCTTCTCTCTCCCTCTTTCTTCTTTTCTCTTTCTCCCTCTCTCCCTCTCTCTCTCTCTATTAGCCAGCCCCCGCCTCCCTCCCTGCGATCCTCATGTATTACTATTAGAAGACATGCTCACTGGGAGAATCGCCCTGTTCCTCTGTTTTGATTAATATTTTATCAGTCGCAGGGGGCGGAAATGCTGCTCTAATAAGTAATGGAGGGGATTCGCCTGCACTGGGGCATGATGGGAGGGGTGGCAGGGCAGGGGCTGCTGGGAGTTTGCCTGGGTTCGAGTCTCTGCAGCGATGCTGGGTACCTGTGGTGCAGCTTCATGGCTGCATGAGCGATCGCTTGGGCCACAGGAATTACTCCTACCATCTCCCCTGCTACGGCCATTACTGCTGCGTGGCCACTGATTTTTACAGATGGCGGTGGATAAAAGAGCGCGCTCTGTCCCCCCAGCTCACTTAATTAGCTACCGCGGGATAATTAGTCCTTTGAAGAACAGTCATTTTTGAATGTTTTTTTTCCCCCCGCAGTTCTAACGGGGAAGGTACACAGCAGCAGTTGGGTGTCAGCGTTGCCATTGAGTGTCTCGCCATCGATAGTCAGTTGATGCGGCGACACGGCTCGCATCGCTTCACGTCCGACGACTGCGTCCAGAGAGAGTCCATCATCAACATTCTAAATGAAGCAATTTTCCAATGGCTGACGCTAGCATTCAATTTGTTTTGTGAATAGAAATCAAAATGAAATTGGCTGTTATTCCCATATAACACCAAGTTAACTTGAATAAATAGGCATTATTTTGCAATTCTTGCCTTCGGCAAATCAATTGTGCTTTTAAGGATTTTGACAGTTTTGCTAACTTTAGCATTTGCTAAACTGTCATCAGGTGACGCACTATTGACTTGCTGTAGGCCTGTAATGGTGGTCTGTTAAACTTGGTGACAAATTATATATTACTAATTAGAGCTAAGCCTTCCCTGCATGCATTAAGAATAGCTAATAAATCATTAAATAAATAGCTAAACAGCAAGACTAACATTTTACTTACGCATGATGACTGACAAAGCAGATTGGCTGTTACCTGCAAGATGACGTCGCCAACAGATTCTGGCAACTTTCACAGCTGGCAATGCCCGTGTGCTGTGCGGACATTGTTTCTGAGATTCGGAAAATCCCTCCCCAGCCAACACACTGCATTCTCCCATTGGTGCAGCTGTTACAAACTGGGCAAAAGTGGAGCAAATCACAGGATTGAAGAGGAGCCTCTAGGTCTCGTTTATAATGAGGAGGATGAGGAGAAATTCAAGAAAGCTTTGAGTACTCACTGTACCTAATAAATTGCTAGCTGATAGTTTACCTCCCCGGTAGAGACACAAGGGTGAATAATTACAGTTAAGAGTAAGAAGCTAGTGTTACCCTTCAGAGTAATACAATACATTCACCACTGAGACAAAACCAGCGACTTATATGCTCTGGACAGTCAGGCAGGAGGGAGTGGCCACAGCTGAGCTGATCACACTATTTAACAAGACAAACCAATTAGCTGTGAAATTAACACAGGCTGCTGTAACCAGTTAGGCACACACCAGTGTTGTAAAACCTGCTGATGACGAAATGAATGGGCAGAACATTTCGGGAACGTTGTGAGGTCGTTCCATGCTTACAGGGCTGCTAAGTGCTGGGTTTGGTGTGGGAGCGGAAGTGCTGTCCTGCAGGTTTTTGTGTGGGAAGCGCAGGTTCCATTCTGTTTGTCGCTCCTTGTTGTAAAGACACAAGGTATATGAATATGTGAGCTGTATGTTGTGTGTGCGTGTGTGTGCCTGTGTGAGTGTGTGTGTGTGTGTCTCTTATGTTTACGTGCATATAAAACACAAGGTCATCTGTCGGTATACTGGGAATCCCCTGGAATACCAGTGTTTTTATGTCACCTGGGACGGCAGTTTCTAGGCTGGCATTGTCAGAAACAAATTGCCTCGGCTCTGTGTGAAAGCTCGGGCGCGCGTAAAATGGGATTTCACGGCTCCGACTCTGGTAACTTCCTGCGGTAACTTCCTGTGTCCGCCGCATGGAGGGGATGAGTGGTGTGTGACAGCTGCCGACGGGAGTGTGTGTTCTCTCCTCTCGGTATTGCTCAGGCTCGTGCTCTTGCTCAGAAAGCCTTTTAGCAGATTCCTCTCCAAACGGATTGCAGTCAAGTCTTTGGCGCAAAGCCATGCCGGGATGCCCGATCAAGGCTCCTTAATTTTGTGACAGAAACATTGGTATTCAGTTTTTCAGCAGTGTGGGATAATGAGCTGTACTTCATTAACACACACAGATTTCTAGTTTTGGTTCCAAAGCCAAAAACTCAAGTCTTTTGTTTGCGAACTAAAGTGCGTGGAATCACTCCTCTCTGCTCGGGTTGTTTGGTAAAGTTGATAATTCCCTCTGTCACAACATCTTTTCAGTCCTCCAGTGTAGATTTGGAGGCTTTCTTTGAATTGCAAAATTGTTTGCAGACTTCTTTATTCGAGCGCTGTAGCTAAGCCCATCATAAAAGAGACACCAGCTCTGTAGTTCAGTTACTGCCTGCTTCAAAACAAAAGCCTTTGCTTTAAGAATAAAGATCCACAAGTTTCAGGGTGTCAAGTGATGCCAAGATTGCATTAGGAAAAATGTAACTAATCAGAATAGTAAGTTGTGTGACAATGAATTAAGATGGCTCTAACATGCGCCGTAATTCACTGAAGAGTAACACAGTTTTTATTATTTTGGCTCTATTGGACAAATCAATCACTGGATCTAAATCCGACTGAACATGCATCTTACATGCTGAAGAGGTGACTGGAGGCAAAAAGTCCCTGAAACAAGCAGGAAGTGAAGATGGCTGCAGTACAGACCTGGCAGAGCATCACCAGGGAAGATACCCAGTGTCTGGTGTCACAGACTTCAAGCAGTCATTGGAAGCCTATTCTTCCAAATCCTGAAATGATTAATTTATTCCTCATTTTGTTGAACTGTCAAATATTTTTTATGCTGCCAAAAATGGGAGACAATGTCCAAAATGTGCTGTTATTTTTAAACAGTTCATCCAATATGGATGAAAATGCCGTCAAATGAAAGGTGAGATTCTGCATCTCATTGCCACAGTTTCCCTGTAAAGATAAAGTACAGAACTAATCATTATGAGCAGAAGTGTGACTGAGGTTATGGTGGAGCACAGGAGCTTGGTGTTCGTCTCCACAACTGTCCTACCTGGAATTTCTGCCTCGGCATACAGTGAAATTGAGAAACGTACTTCCCCATTCAACCCCCTTTGTTTAATAAGGGATATAAAATCTTCAGCGTGAATGTAGCTTTTGAGCAGCACTTGCGGGAGAAGGCCAAGGCGTGTCCTCTGTGTAATTAGTAAAAGAGCGTGGCTTTGGCTGGTCGAGCTGTACTCAAGCCCCACCTTATCTTTAATGTTAAGAGCATGTGATTGGTCGGCCCGCTTCTCCCCTCCTACCTTCTGATCCGCCCCCAGTCACCCCTGACTGTAGCCAGCCATTGTACTTCCTTGTCGTCTTGGTGCCCCCCCACTGCAGTGATGTATTAGGAGCTTCAATCAGGGCCTTTTATGAGCGCAATCCCTGACAGCTGAATGGCTCTCTGAGGTCAGATATGCGGGATAGGGACCTGTCTGCCAGCTACTTACGGCCGCCTGAAATATTCATGAGGACACTGAGAGCAGCGCAGTAAGCCCTCTCCTAAAGGCAAAAATTTATAATTGCTGTCAGTCATACCTGTGAATAAGAAGTGTTAACGATCGTATTTCATCTTCGCTATTCCTTCTTTTCAGCCTTTAGTCCTCAGTAAAATTCACCTGGGCAACCAAAAAGGCGTGAAGTCAGAGCTGCTGAATGTTTGAAAGTTCCACGCAATTTGCCCCTCCGTGCCCTTTGTAGACGCACCCTTTATTAACACCTGTATTGCGGTGTAGCTCTCGACTTGCCTGTGCTGTTTTTTTTTATTTTGTTTAATCCTGCTGGTTGGGCTTATAAGCCTGCCTTACTGTAGTTTTACCGGCCTGTTTAATGATGAGTGCTTTAATCAGTACACAACCAGTGTAAAGGTTAGATTTCTGCCAAATGAGCTAAACAAATGGAGCTGCGACTCTCTGAAACAAAATGGCGGCTCAGAAAGTTTGTCATGAGATGCTGTGTTACAATCAGAGTGCAAGGCAAAGCACGCTGGCTAAGCACTGTTCAGGGCAAAGCACGCCAGCGTTGAAAAAAATCTTCCCCTCAGCACAGTTTGACTCCCGCAGAAAGACTTCCTCTCCTCACCGAAGGCTGGCCGCTAAGTGGAGGTGATGTGTTATCCTGTTAATACAAACCTGCGCTCAGGTGATATTAAGCTTTTCATTCTTTTAATTGGGAAATGATCCGCTGGCAGGCAGAGAGGGTGGGGGATGTACTCCACCAGCCTTCCTCTCCACTTAGTGTTACTCTCTCGCTCTGCGACCTTGTGCAGTCACATGGCCTGGATCACCTCAGCATTCCAGAAACGTTATCATAGTGGGGGAAAGAGACAGAAAAAAACATATGAGTTTTGTTGACCTGCACGTGAATTATTCCGCTACTACTGCCTGTGGTTTTCCCGCTGGTACATTGGTTTTGATTAACTATGGTGTGTTAGTAATGTTTCTGTGTTTTGGGTTGAGGGCCCAAGCTTTGTGAGTAGGGGTCGAGACATTAGTGAAGCCCAATGAAGATGGACCTTAATGGAGCTGATATTGCTTGGTCAGCTTTCGTGCCGTCCTTGGTGCTTCAGGTATCGTTTCTACTTCAACCAGGTGTATGTGTGTGTAGGAGCACGCTTGTGCAGGTGTGTGAGTGTGTTTAGGCTCTAATGAAGGGCAGTTTTAATTTTATTAAATGTTGTTGGGAGCTTGGGCATAGCATTTGTGCATTTCAGATAGAGTTACATCGGAGAAGGAACCTATTGGCTCTGTTTGGCTGCAGTACCTCTATTTATAGATCATCCAGTGACTTGCTCAGGAAGTCGGGGCATTTTGTTGGGGTTTAATGCAAACAGAGAGAAGATACTGTTCCCCTTTCAAGTGCTCTGGCTGTAGATCTTTATAACTGTACCATTGTGTTTGTTGAAGAGAATGGAGTTCTGGATAAGTAAAGATGTGTCCCTCAGACACATTCTGCAATAAAGATTTTAGTATTTGTTTTAGTTACTGATTTTCATGGAGTTTTAGCTCTTCACACCTCTAATCCTGTTTCACTTGAATTCTGCCGGTCACTGTGGTCCGTTTCCTGTTCTCCATAGCGGTTATGTTACTAAGTGGCGCGGTCAGAATAGCCCGTTAAGCGATGGGATGCAGAGTTACTGTGATTGGTTTTTACAGCTCTGCGGACTGCAGCCTGCCCTGGTGTACATCACAGATGTTGGGTTTTTGACAGACAGCTGTCAGATGCTGAGGCCTGAGAGAAGCATTAAAAGTGATGCTGTTCCACATACAACCATGTGGTGGAACAGACCTCCCATAAAACACACCACCTCTTTCATTTCATCGCCTGCGACTAGTGTCTGGGGCTCGGGGGGCTGTGTTCATATGTTTAAGGGCTTCAAAGACCCCAGAAGAAGAGGAACGCGTTTGAACTGAGTAACAAAGCAGAGGAACATATTTTTTTTTCCTTTCCCTCCCAAGAATTTCTGCTAAAACTCTGAAAGCAGAGGTCATCTTTTAAAAAGGAGAGGGTTCTGTTGGATGTCTTCTTTTGAACGCTGTTTTATTGGAAAAAAAATCTATCTCTTTCTCTCTTTTTCTTTTGCTGGAAATATTTTTCCCAGGCAGAGTAGCAGAATTTCCCTTTCATTTGGCAGAAGAAAGGCGCAAGGTCGGCAGGCTTTACGGGGATCACATGATGGGGCCTTAAATGTAAAGCCCACCTGACTGCACCTGTCAGCTGGGTCCTGCAGCTCGCGGGTGTACTGACACGCCCAGCGGGTGTACTGACACGCTCAGCGTGTGCGTTGTCTCCCATCATGCTCTACTGCAGAGTCCGTGCACCTTCTATCTTCAGTCACACTGCTGTTCAATTATTATACTGCTAACCATAATAATATATATATATATATATAGCAATATATCATTGTATATAATAATGTAATAATAATATGGATCATGGTAATAGTTGTCATAATATTGATGATTATAAAATACAAAAATAGTAATAGTAATACTAATAATAATTTTTTGATGATCCTGATAAAGATTGAAATTTAAAATAAACATAAATAATTACAGCGTATCTAAAGCATGAAAAGTCTGTTAATTCCGGGTAAGGTCATTGATTATTACTTTGTACTGTACTCAGGTGTCCATTAAAAAGGTTGTCAAAAAGGTTTTTCTATTAAGTCAGGCTTCATTCTATGAATGTTTTTTTGAAGACAATAATTAGGTATCCATCTGTTTACTGATAGGCATTGGGACATGGAAAGCGAATAGCAGTGAGGACGTGCATTGTGAATAGGCAGGTAGTAGGAAGGCTATGCAAAGCAGAAAGACGTGGATATTGAGCTGTTGAGAAGTAAAGGCTGACAGAGAGAAAGAGACGTTTATGGGAATATGGAAGAGAGATGTGCCTTTATTTTTCTCAGTGTGGAAATGATTTTAGCATTTCACTAAAATATAGACTTCCCTTGCGCACTCTGCCAAAGCTATGTCTTGCATATTTCATAAATCTCTTATTCAAACTGAAAAATTTACATTTTATTTTACATTAGCGGGTGGGAGTTTTCCTCTTCAAAATACTTGTCATCAATATGACATTTTCGCATTCATTGTCATGTTATTTTCTCGAGGAAAACTTATTTATTCTGCAGTTAAACACTGCTGTATTGTTTTAAGAACTTGAGCTTAGTTAAAATAAGAATTCTGCTGGCCAAAAAGTGAGAGAATTGGTATTGTAATTTGATTGTTTTTCATAGAATATGACATTAAGATCCTTGTCACAATGATGTTGCGTTAGCAGAACAGTTTATATTTATTGTGTTATGCTGTTAAAGAAATTGACAATTAAAATGTTCCTAGAGGGCTTGCATAAGGTTCTCAGTAATGGAAGCTGCATTGTGTTTTGGTGGGCTGCCCAAAGCAATGCGTACCTGTGTGGGAATTAAATGGTAAATTACGGCTGTGGGGAGCCCTTCGGTGACACTGCTTCCTCTGTGGCTTGAGTGAAACTGCGCTGATAATGAGCAGGAAATGTTTCTTCATTAAAACTGACAGTAAAGCAAATGCCTTTCAAGTGCAATTGCCCTGCAAATCTGTCAAAATTTTCTCCGCAAAGCATAAAATGATGCTCAACAAATCACAAATAATTCTTTAATTTACCTGCTGGTCTGCCAAATATTGAACTTTAAAAACTGCAAACGGAAAAGAGTTATGATTCACTTCCCCATTGGCTTTTAATTCATTTTTTATTGTAATTTATTGGATGCATAAATTGCACGGCTAATGGCTTGTTTAAGCCAGTGTAACAGCACAGCTGATGATTCAGTTCCTGTACTTTAAACAAGCATAATACTAATAAACACCAATAAATCTACAAATATGTCAATTTCAGCCCAAACCTAATGTGTGCTCAGTTAATCCTGGGCTTGACAGGTGTAATTTACTGGATATTTTTTTGTGGGCCGGACGCACTATTAGGGAAATTAGCGCTGTAGTTCGTTAGAAACCCCATCAGCTGTAAGAGGCTCCCTCAGTTAGCGGCAATCCTGGACTCCGCCTGCGGCCCTGTTCTCTCACTCAACGACTCTCGAAGCTTCTTAAACTCTCACCCGGCCTGTAACGGTGCACAATGTGACATATTAAGCATATCAGGACGGGCGATTAATATTTGGGAGTAATGAAAAGTTATGGAGAGAGTTTTTGGCAAGGCGTGAAATAGCGCAGAGAGAAAAGATAATGCTGCAATCGAAGCGCTACGCACTCCTGTAGAATCGGCCATCTCTGTAATTTCAGTATAAAATCTGATGATTAAGAAAATATCTCTCTGAGTTTGACATTAGGTCAGGCTGCAGTGCCGATGACTAGATAAAAAATCTTGGTGTTAATAGCGTTGTCAAGGGGGATCCATCCATGCATTTTTGTGGTCTTTATAAAGTAAGTAATTTATTTTAATAAAAATCTCAGGTCTCCCTCTAACTGGTTGAATCCACGTCTGTAATCCATGGCTGAGGGGCTGAGGGCAAAGATTATAAAATATAGATAACTCTTAAGATGGGGATCTCTCTCTCTATCTCCCTCTCTCTCGTTCTTTCTGTCTGTATCTCTCTCACACACTCCTTCTTTCTCTCTCTCCTCTGAAACGCCTCATAGTGATGTGTCTCCTCTTCTCCTAATCTCTTCATCAGGGCTTTTGGTTAAATGGTGATGCATGATCCTGGGCTGCTCGGTGGCGCTCAATTAATCATGGGGTCCGTGTTCGACGTATCTACTTTTTATCCATCTCTTAAATCAGTCAGCACTGCTATTGGCAGCAGTCTGGGCATGCTCCTGAAGCGCTGATTGAAGTGGCATTGTTTGGTGGACGAGCCTCTCTCAATCAATAGGTGGCCTTACTAAATTACAGTTTGCATGAAAAATGAAGGCCGTCCCTTGAGTGGTGCAGGCGTGATGTGCGTGAGAGGAGGTGTGTGTGGGGCTGTATTAGAGTGCAGTCCCGATGTGTGTGAGAGGAGGTGCGTGTGGGGCTCTATTACAGTGTAGACCCGATGTGCGTGAGAGGAGGTGTGTGTGGGGCTCTATTACAGTGCAAACCCGATGTGTGTTAGGAAAGGTGTGTGTGGGGCTGTATTACATTGCAGGCCCGATGTGTGTGAGAGGAGGTGTGTGTGGGGCTGTATTACAGTGCAGGCCCGATGTGTGTGAGAGGAGGTGTGTGTGGGGCTCTATTACAGTGCAAACCCGATGTGTGTTAGGGGAGGTGTGTGTGGGGCTGTATTACAGTGCAGGCCCGATGTGTGTGAGAGGAGGTGTGTGTGGGGCTGTATTACAGTGCAGGCCCGATGTGTGTGAGAGGAGGTGTGTGTGGGGCTCTATTACAGTGCAGACCCGATGTGTGTTAGGGGAGGTGTGTGTGGGGCTGTATTACAGTGCAGGCCCAATGTGTGTGAGAGGAGGTGTGTGTGGGGCTCTATTACAGTGCAGACCCGATGTGTGTTAGGGGAGGTGTGTGTGGGGCTGTATTACAGTGCAGGCCTGATGTGTGTGAGAGGAGGTGTGTGTGGGGCTCTATTACAGTGCAGACCCGATGTGTGTTAGGGGAGGTGTGTGTGGGGCTGTATTACAGTGCAGGCCCGATGTGTGTGAGAGGAGGTGTGTGTGGGGCTCTATTACAGTGCAGACCCGATGTGTGTTAGGGGAGGTGTGTGTGGGGCTGTATTACAGTGCAGGCCTGATGTGTGTGAGAGGAGGTGTGTGTGGGGCTGTATTACAGTGCAGGCCCAATGTGTGTGAGAGGAGGTGTGTGTGGGGCTCTATTACAGTGCAAACCCGATGTGTGTTAGGGGAGGTGTGTGTGGGGCTGTATTACAGTGCAGACCCGATGTGTGTGAGAGGAGGTGTGTGTGGGGCTGTATTACAGTGCAGACCCGATGTGTGTTAGGGGAGGTGTGTGTGGGGCTGTATTACAGTGCAGACCCGATGTGCGTGAGAGGAGGTGTGTGTGGGCCTGTATTACAGTGCAGGCTCGATGTGTGTGAGAGGAGGTGTGTGTGGGGCTGTATTACAGTGCAGGCCCGATGTGTGTGAGAGGAGGTGTGTGTGGGGCTGTATTACAGTGCAGGCCCGATGTGTGTGAGAGGTGGTGTGTGTGGGGCTCTATTACAGTGCAGACCCGATGTGTGTTAGGGGAGGTGTGTGTGGGGCTCTATTACAGTGCAGACCCGATGTGTGTGTGAGAGGAGGTGTGTGTGGGGCTGTATTACAGTGCAGGCCTGATGTGTGGGAGAGGAGGTGTGTGTGGGGCTGTATTACAGTGCAGACCCGATGTGTGTTAGGGGAGGTGTGTGTGGGGCTGTATTCCAGTGCAGACCCGATGTGTGTTAGGGGAGGTGTGTGTGGGGCTGTATTACAGTGCAGACCCGATATGTGTGTGAGAGGAGGTGTGTTTGGGGCTGTATTACAGTGCAGGCCTGATGTGTGTGAGAGGAGGTGTGTGTGGGGCTGTCTTACAGTGCAGACCCGATGTGTGTTAGGGGAGGTGTGTGTGGGGCTGTATTACAGTGCAGGCCTGATGTGTGTTAGGGTAGGTGTGTGTGGGGCTGTATTACAGTGCAGGCCTGATGTGTGTGAGAGGAGGTGTGTGTGGGGCTGTATTACAGTGCAGACCCGATGTGTGTTAGGGGAGGTGTGTGTGGGGCTGTATTACAGTGCAGACCCGATGTGTGTTAGGGGAGGTGTGTGTGGGGCTGTATTACAGTGCAGGCCCGATGTGTGTGAGAGGAGGTGTGTGTGGGGCTCTATTACAGTGCAGGCCTGATGTGTGTTAGGGGAGGTGTGTGTGGGGCTGTATTACAGTGCAGGCCCGATGTGTGTGAGAGGAGGTGTGTGTGGGGCTCTATTACAGTGCAGGCCCGATGTGTGTGAGAGGAGGTGTGTGTGGGGCTCTATTACAGTGCAGACCCGATGTGTGTTAGGGGAGGTGTGTGTGGGGCTGTATTACAGTGCAGGCTCGATGTGTGTGAGAGGAGGTGTGTGTGGGGCTCTATTACAGTGCAGACCCGATGTGTGTGAGAGGAGGTGTGTGTGGGTCTCTATTACAGTGCAGGCCCGATGTGTGTGAGAGGAGGTGTGTGTGGGACTCTATTACAGTGCAGGCTCGATGTGTGTGAGAGGAGGTGTGTGTGGGGCTCTATTACAGTGCAGGCCCGATGTGTGTGAGAGGAGGTGTGTGTGGGACTCTATTACAGTGCAGGCCCGATGTGTGTGAGAGGAGGTGTGTGTGGGGCTCTATTACAGTGCAGGCCCGATGTGTGTGAGAGGAGGTGTGTGTGGGGCTGGATGACAGTGCAGGCCGGATGTGTGTGAGAGGGGGGGTGTGGGGGGCTGTATTACAGTGCAGGCCTGATGTGTGTGTGAGGAGGTGTATGTGGGGCTGTATTACAGTGCAGACCCGGTGTGTGTGAGAGGAGGTGTGTGTGGGGCTCTATTACAGTGCAGACCCGATGTGTGTGTGAGAGGAGGTGTGTTTGGGGCTCTATTACAGTGCAGACCCGATGTGTGTGTGAGAGGAGGTGTGTGTGGGGCTGTATTACAGTGCAGGCCTGATGTGTGTGATAGGAGGTGTGTGTGGGGCTGTATTACAGTGCAGGCCTGATGTGTGTGAGAGGAGGTGTGTGTGGGGCTGTATTACAGTGCAGGCCCGATGTGTGTGAGAGGAGGTGTGTGTGGGGCTGTATTACAGTGCAGGCCCGATGTGTGTTAGGGGAGGTGTGTGTGGGGCTGTATTACAGTGCAGGCCTGATGTGTGTGAGAGGAGGTGTGTGTAGGCCTGTATTACTGTGCAGGCCTGATGTGTGTGAGAGGAGGTGTGTGTGGGGCTGTATTACAGTGCAGGCCTGATGTGTGTGAGAGGAGGTGTGTGTGGGGCTGTATTACTGTGCAGGCCTGATGTGTGTGAGAGGAGGTGTGTATGAGGCTGTATTACAGTGCAGGCCTGATGTGTGTGAGAGGAGGTGTGTGTGGGCCTGTATTACTGTGCAGGCCTGATGTGTGTGAGAGGAGGTGTGTGTGGGGCTGTATTACAGTGCAGGCCTGATGTGTGTGTGTGGGGCTGTATTACAGTGCAGGCCTGATGTGTGTGAGAGGAGGTGTGTGCGGCTGGATCACAGGGGACTCTCCCTCTGTGCTCTGCTCCAGATTGCACCTCCACCCTCTCTGCCTGAAGATCAACAGATCACCTCACCGGTATTTTCTGCAACATTCTTATGGATCGAAATAAACACTCTAATGTCACATCTTTAAACCTTCTTTATACTATGGTTACTTCCGACCGAGTAATTTGATTGGACGAGAGGCATCGCACGAGGGCTGATGATGGAGTACATCATTACTGGGACATTTAACAGCAAAATCACTCTGCTCAACAGATGTCTTAATGACTGTAGACCACAAACTTAGCACTACATTGTTAGCAACAGTCAAGTCCTGATCCATTTGTTGAACTATTTGCGCTGGCAAAGCCACATAACTGATTATACAAAGAAATCATAATTTGTTGTCGCTTATTGCCATCAACTAATAAGTGGCATTTGTTGAACTGTTGTATAAAAGCAATATCACACTCAAGGTTGTGGTGTTGTTGCTGAATATCATCGCGGCTGTGATATCTTCGGCACTCGGTCTGCGTACAACCGCATCGCTGCTGTGATGATATCCAGCAACAACACCACTCCCTCTCGTGTTAGGGAGGTTTTGGAAAATGTTCCTAATTCACCATCTTGGATTTACTTATTACTTCATTTAAACTCAACAACAGGTACAATTTTTGTCTGAGTTATGGAGGCTTCAAAGAAGGGCTCATAGCCCTGATAAACTGTTAAACTCCATCACTCATTACTTTTGAACTCTTCATGCTGCATATTTGAAATTTCCAGGGGCTGTTCTACACTTTCGGTTGTTAATAACTTCTAATATTGTTGTCCTGCAGTTGCATATTTGCCAAGATATTGTGTTAAAAATTGCCCTGAGTGAAGCAAGTCGTGCTGAGGCCGTGATATTGCTGAGCAAAAATTAAGTTAACTTGCGTGGTTGTCCTATATCAAACTGTGACTGTGCTCTACCTGTACTCTAAATGAGGGGAATCCTGAAAAAGAGGTAAAAAGAGCTTTAACTGTGAGGAATGCAGAAGGAAACGTCAATCTGCGATGAAAGCAGACTGAAAGTGTGTTAAAATCAAGCTCTAATGACCCCAGGCAATGAGGGGGGCACGGTTTAGCTGTGACCAACTGAGCGAAACGCACATCTGAGTACATGCAGTGTAACTCCATTATAATTCTGTTACACACTGTCCACATTTATCTGGGGGTGAGCTGGGTAGAATATTTGTACTGAGTGGTGACATCACAGAGCAGTCACTGTGGGTTCAGCGTGCAGGGGAACCAGAGTTAGTGCTCAATGTTGACTCACAATCACTGAAAGTCGGGGGGGTGCATACGCCACAGGCCGCTGCTGAAGCTAAGTTACAGCTGACGAGACGCATCATGTTACTGTGATGCCATGCAGGTCACTGCCTATCCTGCATATTAGGCCTTTACATCTCACTGCACACTGCTCCAGCAAAATCTGTCTGTCCTGCGGGTCAGGCCTGCTCCAGCAGACACACTTCAGTCATTTACAACTAAAATATCATCACTCCTGCAACTGCTCAGCTGTCGTCATATGCAGAGAGTGTGTGGCTGTCCCATGTGCATCGTTCAGTTGGGCACCAGAGAGTGGGCCAACCTTTTTCTCTCATCCGTCCATCACCACAAGTCTCCTACCAAAGACCCTTAAAGTATAACTGCTTTCCTTTACCTGCTCATGGTCATTTCAGCAGTACTGACCGTTTCTCTTAAAACATTCTTTGTTTCTGAAAGACATGTAATGCAGTATCCTTTGATTGGGATATGTGTGAGTGAGTGTGTGTGTGTGGGCATGTGTGTGTGACTGTGCGAGCTATAATGTACGTGGCAGTGTGTGTGGGAGGATGTATTTGAGTATAATTGAGCGTGTGGACAGCAGTACGGTCAGATACACGCCTGTGTACTGCGGGTGTGATGTGGTCAGGCTTGTTAAGACCCAGTGGACAGGGCATCAGGGCAGACCTCCCAGCTCTCTGGGGTATCACCACCACACCCCTCCTCCTCCACTGACCTGTCCCAACCCCTCCCGGCCCCCCAGGGCCCTCAGGACCCCAGGACCCCCCTCTCCATTTAGGGTTTTGGGAGCGAGGGTGGAGGCCTGCGGGTGGAGCGGGAGCTGATTTCAGCTGCCAGAGATGTGCTCTCGCCCTCAGCTATTAATCATCCGGCGCTTATTTACCGAGGCCTCCGTTACTGTTCAACACCAGTACCTAGAGGGTAAATTAGAGGCTACAAGACACATTTCTGCACTTTCTTTCCTCAGCAAGACACAAGAGGGTCAATTAGGAGGCGTAATTTCAGCAAGAATGGCTCGGACCTCCTGATCACAATCCGTGCGGAGAATTTTGGGGGAGTCCAGTTTCCGAGGGGGTGGTTCGAGAGGAACAGGAGGTTAGTTAGCAGGTGAAAGAGTCACAGACCCCTTCTGATGTTTTTCTGAAAAAACTCCTTCAGTTCGCCTGCGGCGATACATCTGAAGTGATGTTTTTACACTTTTGAGTGATGTACAACATGCTCTATATTTTAATTGAGACCTTTGCATGTAGAGTGTTAAATCCTACTCAGTTCATTTAACATGGATGTAAACAGCTTAAAATTGCCGTTGATTATTTGTACTTAAATTTCACTTAACAATGGACTGAGACGTGTTTGAACTGCCCCCTGTAATACTGTCACTGTCTAAATACCTCCAGACCTCTCTGTCTCATGTTGTAGTCTAGTACAGGCGGTGTTTATATAAAGTAGTGGGGTGAAGTAGACATCGGAGATCTAATATAAATGCACACATGCCACTGAATCTCATTTATAGTCGGCCACATCAGTCTGTGCGTGTTAGTTTTGATCCCTCCTGTTGTGTTGCTTTAATAAGAGAAAGAGCCCCTCTCTCACAGTGCAGTTTACGGCGCTGATATGATGCAGTGACTGCTGGTCAGGATCTCGGGCTGTAAGGATGGACAGGGAAGTAACCGATGGTAAATACTCCTGCTGGGCCATTACTCAAATCTCTGTTGAAAAGGAAGGTTTTTTTCCCTCCTCTTTTTAATATTTCATAAATCTGATGATTCACTGTTTGGCAGCTCTGGCCCTCCTTACACTTAATTCTGTAGACTGGGCTGCAGGCGCGGGTGCGGGCTGGCTGGCAGCTCCATTGTGTTAATTGCAGTAATGATAGATCGGCAGGCCGATAGAGGGGATGGATGGCAGAGGAGGCTGGGGGCTCTCGCTACCCGAGACGCGGAGAGATGAGCGCTTTATTTACTGTAAAAGCTTCCGGCCGAAGCCGCCGCCTCCATTTCATACCTGCTTTTATTTTATAATGGGAATGCATCTCTGTATTCAGCTGAGCTGCTCGCCTTCCTAAAACACAGTGAACATGCATTACTGCTCCAGCCCTGGGCCTGCGCTACCGCTACCCTGCAGAAATCTGTGACACAGGTACCTGCACTATGCTGCAGGTATCTGTGACCTACACTTCTGCACTATGCTGAAGGTATCTGTGTCCTACACTTCTGCATTATGCTGCAGGTATCTGTGACCTACACTTCTACACTATGCTGCAGGTATCTGTGACCTACACTTCTGCACTATGCAGCAGGTATCTGTGACCTACACTTCTGCACTGCGCTGCAGGTATCTGTGACCTACACTTCTGCACTGCGCTGCAGGTATCTGTGACCTACACTTCTGCACTGCGCTGCAGGTATCTGTGACCTACACTTCTGCACTATGCTGCAGGTATCTGTGACCTACACTTCTGCACTATGCTGCAGGTATCTGTGACCTACACTTCTGCACTATGCTGCAGGTATCTGTATCCTACACTTCTGCACTATGCTGCAGGTATCTGTGTCCTACACTTCTGCACTATGCTGCAGGTATCTGTGACCTACACTTCTTCACTGCGCTGCAGGTATCTGTGACCTACACTTCTGCACTGCGCTGCAGGTATCTGTGACATACACTTCTGCACTATGCTGCAGGTATCTGGGACCTACACTTCTGCACTATGCTGAAGGTATCTGTGTCCTACACTTCTGCACTACGCTGCAGGTATCTGTGACCTACACTTCTTCACTGCGCTGCAGGTATCTGTGACCAACATCTCTGCACTGCGCTGCAGGTATCTGTGACATACACTTCTGCACTATGCTGCAGGTATCTGTGACCTACACTTCTTCACTGCGCTGCAGGTATCTGGGACCTACACTTCTGCACTATGCTGAAGGTATCTGTGTCCTACACTTCTGCACTACGCTGCAGGTATCTGTGACCTACACTTCTTCACTGCGCTGCAGGTATCTGTGACCAACATCTCTGCACTGCGCTGCAGGTATCTGTGACATACACTTCTGCACTATGCTGCAGGTATCTGTGACCTACACTTCTTCACTGCGCTGCAGGTATCTGTGACCTACACTTCTGCACTGCGCTGCAGGTATCTGTGACATACACTTCTGCACTATGCTGCAGGTATCTGGGACCTACACTTCTGCACTATGCTGAAGGTATCTGTGTCCTACACTTCTGCACTACGCTGCAGGTATCTGTGACCTACACTTCTGCACTATGCTGCAGGTATCTGTGACCTACACCTCTGCACTATGCTGCAGGTATCCGTATCCTACACTTCTGCACTATGCTGCAGGTATCTGTATCCTACACTTCTGCACTATGCTGCAGGTATCTGTGACCTACACTTCTGCACTATGCTGCAGGTATCTGTGACCTACACTTCTGCACTATGCTGCAGGTATCTGTGACCTACACTTCTGCACTGCGCTGCAGGTATCTGTGACCTACACTTCTGCACTATGCTGAAGGTATCTGTGTCCTACACTTCTGCACTATGCTGCAGGTATCTGTGACCTACACTTCTGCACTGCGCTGCAGGTATTTGTGACCTACTCTTCTGCACTGCGCTGCAGGTATCTGTGACCTACACTTCTGCACTGCGCTGCAGGTATCTGTGACCTACGCTGCAGGTACATGTGACCCACGCTCCTGTACTATACTGCTGGTACATGTGACTCTCCTGTGATCCCGCTGTTGCAAAGTCTCTCCCTCACCTCTGCTGTTGTGTCATCAGCTTTGAGTGTGTCTATGAGTCTATGAGTCTACTAATTTTCATGTGAGTTTAATCATACGTATTAATTTATTTTTAATAAAATATCATTTTAAGATTATACTCTAGACAATATTTTATGAGGCAGTATTTAATTTAAAAAACTTATTTTGGAGCCTGTGGGTACTACGGTATAGATGCGAATTCTGTGCTCTGTTATACAGTGAGGTCCTGTCCTCATATCCTGATTGTGAACTGAATGTAGCACTTTACTGTGCGTTCAGTGGAATATCACCGTAAGAATATTTTTTGATAGAATCACCTTGTTTGAATTGTTCAACTATAAATAAAAAGTACTGGAAATACCGTGGCTCTCACTTTGTACTGGAGTGGGGCGTCACGTTAAAGGAATAAGCTCAACAGCTCATGTCAAGTGGGGTGCGCATCATCATGAGAAGTCACTGTTAATTAATGCTGAGGCAATGGGCGCTGGTTCTGCTTTCTCGACCTCCTTGGATTAATTAATGTTGTGGGTAATTGTGGATTCTGCTGGGGTCCCCCTGGCGACCTTCCTGCTGACCCTGGCGGTGGGAGCTCCACTGCTTTGGAGCTTGATGTAAATTTGTGAGGAGTTTTCTAATTTTACCTCCCGTTGTACCATGGCACTGATGCTCAGGGCTCCATGAGAAGCCATGCTGTCCAGTGAACATCAGTGATGTGAAGAGCAGTGATTCCTTATCTCAGGTGTGTGTATGAGGGAAGAGAACCACCCAGAATCCACCTCGCAGTCAACAGGGCGTTGTAACATTCCTCATGAACAGGATTTGCAGAGTCTGTTTGGAACAGGTTGTACGTGTAATGAAATGGTAAAATGGGTAGGAGCCGAGAACGTGGTGCCTCTGTCGCTCAGTCTAATGTGACGTGTGCCCTACCACTGAAATGTTTGACAGTCAGTTATAATTGCACCCTCAGCCATGTATGCGTTTTGCGCTTTAGGTTGGGTTTTCCGTATTGAAGATTCCTGATTGAGTTTGACACTCTGCTCGACTGTGGATAAGACCGTCTTTAGCATTGATTCCGGTCTTCCTTTCGTCAAAGTGGAAGATGTGAACCAGCTGACATTAACTCAAGCAATAATGAGGGTGGGAGTGGTAATGTGAAATCCATTGTGTTTTCATAGTTGTAATTGATCAGACCCCACCCCTTTGTGTTAGATCTTCTCCATCGCAATGCCCCTCGTTTTGACTCAGCTGGCGGAAATGAGCTGAAACACTAATTACAGTGGTGGGGGCGCCAATATCACCGCATTGTTTTCATTGTTTTTCTGAAATAATGGATATTTGCATGGTGGTTTCTGACTGATGCTCGCCTCTCCCTCACTCAAAGGGGCAGGTTATCATGCTCATCCTGTCACCTTTATTAACCTGCTCCTCCATGTAGTTATTTTTATTTATTCACATTCTGTATGTGTTATTCACGTTGTATATTTTTTTTGGTCTGTTCTGAAATGTATCTGAGCACCCACACTTTTCATTATCATTGGGCTCCATAGCATTGGGCTCCGTCCGTCCGTCCATACGTACGGACACATAAAATTGAGGCGGCAAGGGATATTGCCATTTTAGTGGCAAACACTTGTTTATTGCTTAAGATCCCTCCTGTCTTATTGACTAAACATGAAAAATTTATGTGTTATCTATACCTGACTTGAACCTGTTTATACTTCATACCTTAAGGCCCCGTGTCCACCAAAGTGTTCTTTCTCAGCTGAAAACGCCAGGCGCTCCGCTCAAAACACCCAGCTGGGAGCGCTTGAGAGCGCTTTGGAGGCGTAGCGTTTTTCAGCTGAGGCGCTTAATTGGTTGCTATGGTACAGAGAATCTGCACAGGCAGCGGTTATTTTATTTGTGCAAGTTCGTGATTTTATATGTACAAATCTTTGACAGATCGTGTCCGTCAGGTGTTTCAATAAAACAAAAGTAGGATGTCCGACGCGGACTGACCGTCGATATATATAATAGAACCAGAGAATGAGGGAGTACCTTTGCTTCAGCCAGTTAGCATGTTATCTTCCTGCTTCCGCAGTTGCCACTGGAGACAACTTTGTGGCCAAAGACACGGTGGCTCCATTGACACCAATTGAGAAGTGCGCATTTTTTTCTTGCCAAATGAAGCGAAAAGAATAGAAAATGTATTCGGTAATCCTTCATTATTTTGCTCCTTGTCTGACACAACTGTTCGATGTTTTCAAGAGGGCCTGTAAAATAAGAACTTATACTTATAGCTTGACGACAGCTCGTGCACGAGTTTGGTTGTCCAGCTGTTGCTCTGACTGCAACAGTTCAACAAAAAGAGTGAAAAGTGCGTGCGCGTTTCTGTATTAACAGTGTTGCTTGTCATTTCCCCTCGAAAACATTCGCCAATCCGCACAGCCGACACACTTTCTTGGCCATTTGTGCTGTGTAATCAGATTGGCAATCTTATGAAATGGTGCCGGAAATAAACACCCATGGAACGCCATTTTTATAGATGGCGTCAGTCAATTTCGTACTTCCAGGGCTGAGTTAGCTAGCCTAGCATCTCCCATTGAAAGTAATATGGGTCGTACTTCCTCGCTCTCTCCAGTTCTATTATATTACCTCCACGGAACTGACTGTTAGTCACTGTTTGTTCGAAGTTGCGCGAGAATTTACACCTCAGCGATGCACTGCTTCGGTATTTGGGGTTAAAGTATTCGAAATAAGTTGACGTTAAATGAAAAAAGAAAAAACCCAATTCTGATTAGGTAGATCATAACTACTATTCAGACATAAATTAACGGAGCACATCGCTGTAGGATTTCACATTCAATCTCAGTAGGCTATTAAAGGAGAATTCCGGTGTGAAATTGACTTGGGGTGTATTGAAGTTTTATTGGAGTAGTTTCCAGTCGCCTCCATCTTGAAAGTCACGGTTAGTCGATTGACGGGCAAAAATGAATAGATTGCAATCTGTTACCCTATCCTTCGTATTCATTCTTGCTCGTCAATCGACTTATCGTGACTTTCAAGATGGAGGCGACTGGAAACTGCCTCAAGGTACTGTTTGTATAAACAGTCTTTTTAATAAACTACCTGCGCATTTTCTCAGTGCCTCGTTTTAAATGTCAGGGCCGTTGGAATTCTAGTGTGGAGCTACTCTGAGCCTTGTTAATGATGAAAAAATAGTGATTTTTTTGCATAGCAACGCTATGCCCAATTCACTACTATTGTAAGCCTATTGGGAGCTTCGACTAAAAAGCCATGTATTTCGAAATGTTGCGCGTGTACGGAGGTGGGGTATTTGACAAAAGTTAGTACTCGTTATCATGTTTCAATACACCCAAAGTTAATTTCACACCGGAATTCTCCTTCAACTGAATACAGTCTAGCTAATTATATCCCAGAAATATGAGTGTTGGGGATATCATGGTTTCTCCCCACCCGCCACCGCGTCCACAGATTTTAGCTATTAGTGCGATAACTCACAAAAATAAAAAGATTTTGGGCAAGTATGCACTCCTAGGTTTGCCAACAGGTGGCGCTATATATTGAAAAAAATCAGTTTTTTAACCATATCTCTGGAACAATTACTTACACAGACCTAAAATTTACCTCATATTGTAGGTCTAGTAAAGGGGAATCTAATAAAGGGGGCTTCGAGGATTGGGGAATTCTGGGGAAATACAGCGTAGGCCTTCTTAAAAACAGTCGTTGCCCATTGTGCACTCTGCTAAAACTGCGATTGGCAACATAACAAAGCCATTCATCACACAAAAGACATTAAAACATTCATATCCTCACGATCACTCATTTCAGAGAATTGAGTTCAGCAGGCGGGCGATAAGCAGAGCTCCACTCTTGGTCACGAATAAGCACCACAAATACAATGTTTAATAACCTCTGAGAACTATGCCGAGCCACTTCTTTGGCAATGTCCCATTAGTGTTCACATAGCGTGCATAAAAACATGACTTTAAGTCACACTTGAGGATAACGGTGTTATGTATGCGTATTTTATGTACAGGATTGTATATCATTTGTTAATGGAGATTTGTTACATGCTGTTTTTGCTGCCTTGCTGGTCAGCAATTTATTTTGTTCATTTGGCACCCTCCGGTGGTGTGTCTGTAAAACATGATTTGATGTAATAGACTAGTGCTTTCTAGAAGTTTCTGGCACCTTCCTGCCTGGAGGGGGGCGGGATTACCCAGGAATCCTGTGGATCTTTCCAGAATGTTTTTAGTCTATATAAATGCTGTGATTTTAGCAGAGCAGGGCAGAGCAGAGCAGAAGCAAAGTTTTTGTTTTGGCAACAGTGTTAATTAGTGGCATTAGAGTGTTATTAGGGAATTAGAAAGTGGAATTTTTTTAGTAGAACTTTTTATTTAGTGAAGAACAAAATTGCTGGTTTTTTTTGTTGTGATTTTTGAAATCTGTGAAATCTTCACGCAGTGTTAATAAATTATGTGTAGATGTTGGAAAAATTAATCCACAGATTTAACAGAGCCCCGTTTTTGGGTGTAGGCTATATTTTTGCAAGGTTTTGGAAGCATTGGTTATACTGTCTTTCCATTCTCGAAATATTTTGGGCTGTCTGCACTTCCAGACAACATCAAACAATAACGCCATATTTTGGTGTTATATTTTTTGTCCGACCGAGTTTTTGGACAACTCTCGAGGGGTCCCAGACAGTCGGACAGTCTGACCAGATCTGAGGATGACGGGCCGTTTACTGAAACACTCATAAAAAGATGGACTGTCCTATCCAAGCGGAGATAGTCCGTCGTTGGGTCGGACGGTCTGTCGTGTTCATTGAAACAGCCCCCAGGTCTTATTTAGCCTATGTAGAAACTCGTTTTACCCAGTGAAAGCCTGATTTCAGCAGATGCAACAAAGTTTCATAAAGTTGCACTACAAGTAGCACAGCAAAAGTATCATTTTAAGTGAAATCACTGCAAAGTACCATTACCCATTGACGGTTTGGAAGCTATTGCCTATGTATTTATTTTCTGATCAAATAGCTGACTGCCGCTTATCTGACAGACCCATGGCGAAAGAATTATTCCTCCAAGCATTATTTTTTAAGCCGATGTTGTGGTAGTCCAAGGATGTCAACTGGTAGAGATATGGGTATTCAGAGACGAGCAGTATTAGTTTTTCCTCCATCGTTGTTGCTCCGTTGTTGCTCTGCATTTGCACAGGTAGGAGGTGACGTTCGGTTGTTGCGGTGTTTGTACCGACCCTCTTGAACTGTGATTGGATGGCTGGGTAAAAGGTGACATCGATGAGCGCAGCGCTTTACCTAAAGTTGAACATTTTTCAGCTCTCGGCGACCAGTAAAAAATGCTGAGCACTGAGCCTTCAGCGCAGAAAAATCGCCCAGCGCCTCTTCGTGCTGCTGGTGTTTTTAGCAGAGGGTTCATACGCAGCGCTGCCATTGCATACAATTAGAAACATGTCATCAGAGCAGGAAAACATGCATTGATGGGCTCAGGGCCTAAGTGCGATCAAAGTTCTTTAAATGTGCTTAGGAGCTGATTCACGTAGTCCTTCAGCATGCAGAAAATTATGACTGGTCATAGTTAGTACTTGTTTGGCACGGATCGTTGTTGGTGTTAGTTCTGCATGTGCTATAACGCCTCAGTGAATAACCTAACAACACTGAGTGTTCCCTACATTTCCCTGCCGCTCCTCTCCTGAATATTTGAGTTCAGTTTTGAAGACGGTAGGGATTTTACAGGAGGTTCCGGGCCATTTCTAAAGCCTGTTTCAGCTCTGGCTCAGACAGGGCCCCCTGTAGCGGGTGCGTGTTGGCGGCTGAGAGGCCTCTCTTCCCCCCCGGCGGCGGCTGCTTGAGCGCGGTATTGATGCTCTGGCGCGGCGGAGTCACTCCTGCTGAGGCGCGGGCGGTTAATCCCGCCCCGTGCCACTCCGCGCTCTAACTCCAGTGTGTTTTTCTCTCCGCTCTGCTGTTCTTAATGTCGCCCATAAAGGAAACAAAATAATAAAACAAAACCTGCGTGGCGTGACTGCTGCTCCTCTGGGGGAAATAAATGAATATCGTAAACCTGTCGACGGCGCTTCCCCGTTACTCCGCCGGGCTGCCCTCCTGTCCCCTCGTCCCGTTTGAGTCCCATCCCTCCACCCGTCTGGTCTCGGGTTCCAGCTCTGGGCGACCATGATGGGGTCCTGCTCTGGAGGGTTTGTCGTAGCGGCTGCCTCTCGTCCAGACCGTGCCGTGCTGTTGGTCTGTGTAAACCCATGAATGACCTCATCCTGGATCGGACACTGGGATCCCTCCGCCACGCCGCATGTGCAGTGGGATTGTCAGGCCCTTTCGGCAGACTTTGCGACTCATCGTAGCTTGTGAGATGTTAGGAAAGATAACGGCTCACCTGAGAAAGGGCTGGGGTGGGTGATGTGGCCAACTGTTACACTGTCTCTGGGTGTGCTCATATTTGCATCAAGCATTGAAAAATCTAAACACAGGACTACCTCAACATTGGTTCTGGCATAATTTGGTGTAATTGTGTGTGTGACTCTATGTCTGTTGAGTTTTGTCATTGTGTATTTTTACCCTTGTAGTTTTGTGTGGTAGGAGCGTGGACAGATAAGCAGAATGACTTGTCTGTCACTACCTCTCCTCCCCTGTGCTATGCATGGCTGCATTAGGGTACGTATATATACCTCAGGGGTGTAAACATATTTTTTTGAGATTGCCTAGCCAATCAGTTGAAAATGTAGGAGAGAATAAGACAAATGAAATGGCACATGCCTCAAATGGATGGCCGATGAGGCCTTTTACCTCCAAAAGCCTAAGAAAATCACTCAGGCATAAGTGTTGTCATTGGGCTTCAGGTTCTCAGCGCCTCAGCTGATGCCGAATTAGCGCTACACTGCGGTTAGCTCACGCCTAATTTACAGCTTTTTTTTTTTTAAAGAAGTGTCCGTCTTGTAGTCTTCAGTGTGGTCAAACTGATGCAGTGATTTTGCGCTGTAAATACGTCTTTTCCCGTGGAGCTGTGCATCTTTCAAAGGAAGTTGAGAAATGTCTGTCAGTACTTCGCGCTCATATCGTTCTAACAGATTATTTTCCTTGTTTTGCTTTCAGGTTTCATGTAAGATTTTATCGAATCTCTGTGGCTTTATGGTGAGGTGAACACAGGATCTCCGTTAGACGAGTCATTGCACAGTTTAGAAACAGTAATTGTATCTATTCTCTGAAATCCTGTGATGAAAGGACAAAAATGGCTTCTTATTTAATGGTGGTCTTCACTGCCATAAAGCAAATGGGAGAGGTGGGATTCATGTTCAATTCCTATCCGCTATGCAGGGCGAGACACTATAAATAAGCAGCGACTGATCTGTGCTGCTAATTATGAATCGCTTGCTCTTCTGAAGAGGAAAAACTTAGAGGTCACATGAGCTTATGACAGCGGCGGTGTCACCGTGTGGGAATCAGCAGCATTAAATGGTGCTCATGTTCTTCTTCACACATTATCTGTTTGTGAAAATGATTATCTGGGGGCATGAAAACACAGCCAAACTCTAAACAAACATTGAGTGTAATTCCAGGAATTTGTGATTAGTTTGAAATTAGTGTAGAGTCACACTCACTGTGTGCACACTCAGTCAGTCAGTCAGTCAGTCACTCACTCACACAAGCAAGCACTCACTCACTCACTCACTCACTCATGGACAAGCAGGAACTGATGCGCTGATACACAGGTGTTTACAGTCCATTGGCTTGGTTTTCTTATCCTGTGGAAGGGCAACCCAAGAGATCACTTGTTTTTCAGATTGTGGGAAGGTCAGTTTCTGTTGAACTGTGGGTTTATTTGTTGCTGATGGAGTGATAGACAGCTCGAGAGAGACAGAGCGAGACAGAGATTATACAGCTTTGCATGTAGACTGTAGCAACATCGTTCTCCACTGTAGAGGAGCAAATGTCCTTAACATTATTTCTTCGCTTTCTCTGTAACTGACGATCTGCACATCAGCCTGTGCTCATGCACTAAAACCATGTTTAATAATGACTTTTCAAACGATAAAACATACTTAATGTTTGATACCTCCTAACTGATCACTGAAAAAAAGAGAGATTTACATTTAGGGGCATAAAATTGTCCTTCCATGTGATAGCTATGCACAGTGTTGGTAAATGACAGCCATTTGAAATCCATAAAACTGTTATTGTGCATAATACCTTATTAATGTACCTGTGTGGGATGTTCACTAGAGTGACGACTGTGTAAGCTGCTGAGTGATTGGCTCGGCCGTGTACATCATTCTCTTTTCTCCTTTGTGTCTCTCCTATTGTTTATGGAGTTTACTTGAGTAGCAAATTGTTCCCTAATGTCTGGATTTACCCAGTAGAATAAATCTCTGTATGACTGACTTTATCTTCAATTTATTCCTTTCATAATAGAACTGTACTATAATAGTGCTTTGGAATGTGGGGGGTGTTTATCAATTTTACTAGCCTGTGTGAGGGAGTGTTTCAGATGCAGTGATACATGTTAAAAAACCAAATAAGTATTCATCCCGAGCCACAGTGATGTGCTTATTGTTTAGATATTATGTAGAAACATTACCATTGACTCAACTTAGTCATTTTTGACGTGGTTGTTTTATTGTTGTGAAAAATTCAAGACGTCATTTAGTCCATGTCTTAATTTCTATGAGGAAAAAGAAAATTTCTGAATATGACATTGTTAGTGCTTTGTCTCGAATACATGTGCTATATAATCTGAGTCACACTCATTTTTCAACATAAACACAGAAAAAAAATGCTAAGACCTTTTCTTGGTATTTATTTGTCCTTACAATTGCGGCGTTTACAATTGCATAAATAAATAAACTGGGAAGAAAATATTTTTCAATGCTAAATCGATTTTCATGAGGTTACATTCTTAATATTTATTTTCGCATTCGCCCGTTTATACAATCTCCAGTATTAAAAGAGAGATTAAATTTTACGCAGCTGAATGAAATGCAAACACAAAATTATATTTCTTTTTCTGAGCCAGACTCTGCATTGTCATTTATTTATGAGTTTTTTTTCTGCTCTATTTTTCCAATCCTTTAGGAAATATGGAAATTCTTCCGGGGAGTGTATAATATTGAATTGTCTGACAGAAGGGATGCTTTTATTGCTGTTCCATATTGGGTAGAATGGCTCCAGTATTTTGTGGGAGTGCACCTCTATTGTATAAGGACATTTGTACCCGGCTCTATCAATAAAACCATCCCATTGTGCTGGAAATGAGTCGGATCCGTGCGCTCTCTCTGATTTAACTGCCACAGTTGTTCCGCTGTCGCTGTTCGAGTTGTCGCCGTTATTTGTCAGGTGGCAGTAATCTCAGTGCGTCCAGAGGGATGAAGCAAAAGCCTGTATCTGGACTGAACCACCTTATTTGTGGGCAAAAACACATCAGACGCGAGCAGAGAAGGTCCCGTCTCACAGTATCCTTGTTGTTCTCAAGCTGTGGGTCCTAAAATCTTCCTTGTGTGCTGGTTTCTGTTGAAGCCATGATCGAAGACGTTTTTTTTTCCTCTTTAACTTATTTGCTTTTCATTGGCTGGAGGTATTTTTGAGCCTCTTAACAGCAAATATAGATGCCTGTGTCCATAAATTCTGAAATTTAATTGTTAAATAAGTCTGTAATTGAATTTCCAAATGTCGTTCTTCACTGGAATAATTTTCTTCAGTCTCTGTGACACAAATACTGAGTTATGAAGCCTCAAATGGGCTCATGCACAACAGAATAAAATGGCATTAATTGTACTGTGCATAAAGGGGTTAAGCCACATTATGTCAAGAACAGCTGAAGAGAACAGAAAGAACAGCTTTCTCCTCGTCCTTATTTTGTTGTTATTGTGCAGAACTGCAAATGTTACGCACACTAACTGTAATTGCTTTGAACTGGTCAAATTTCAGACCATGTTAAATCAATAGGCTCCAAACAGGTAATCCCTCAGTAAATAATGAGAATTTTTTAAACAAACCAGATGATCAAGAGTTAGACCTGCATTTTGTTAAATCCAACAAAAAAAACAGAGGATCATATTGAATAAACATATGTCAATAATTTTCCATAAAATATTGCCGCCTCTTATGTAGTTTTTTAGGGATAAGTGTAACACAATGGAGGGGGGGGTCTTGTTTTTTATTTTTTTGACCCATTTGCGCTCAAGAACAATATTGGTACCAAAGGAAATTGTCATAGAATTTGTTTTGATCTGTCTGAAGTGATGGCATTTTGTACAGAGGTATTTTGGACAAGTATCTTGCCTGTTCATATTTGATTTAAAAAAAAAAAAAAAAACAAAAAAAAAAAAACAAATGTGTTTAAAATCCTTAGATTTAGTGTCTAGTCATTTGTTTTGTACAAAACCCAAAACCATTGAAGTTGGCACGTTGTGTAAATCGTAAATACAAACAGAATACAATGATTTGCAAATCCTTTTCAACCTATATTCAATTGAATACACTGCAAAGAACAGGTAAACTTTGTAATTTTTTACAAATATTAGCTCATTTGGAATTTTATGCCTGCAACATGTCTCAAAAAGGCTGGCACAAGAGGCAAAACAGACTGAGAGAGTTGAGGAATGCTCATCAAACACTTATTTGGAACATCCCACAGGTGAACGGGCTAATTGGGAACAGGTGGGTGCCATGATTGGGTATAAAAGCAGCTTCCCTGAAATGCTCAGTCATTCACAAACAAGGATGGGGCGAGGGTCACCACTTAGTGAACAAAAGCGTGAGCTGATTGTCTAACAGTTTGAAAACAACATTCCTCAACGAGCTATTGCAAGAAATTTTGGGATTTCATCATCTACGGTCCGTAATATCGTGAATAGGTTCAGAGAATCTAGAGAAATCACTGCACGTAAGCGACAAGGCCGAAAACCAACATTGAATGCCGGTGACCTTCAATCCCTCAGGTGGTACTGCATCAAAAACCGACATCAGTGTATAAAGGACATCACCACATGGGTTCAGGAACACTTCAGAAAACCACTGTCAGTAACTACAGTTCGTCCCTACATCTGCAAGTGCAAGTTAAAACTCTACAATGCAAAGCGAACGCCATTTATCAACAGCACCCAGAAATGCCGCCGGTTTCGCTGGGCCCAAGCTCATCTAAGATGGACTGATGCAAAGTGGAAAAGTGTTCTGTGGTCTGACGAGTCCACATTTCAAATTGTTTTTGGAAACAGTGGACGTCGTGTCCTCCGGACCAAAGAGGAAAAGAACCATCCGGACTGTTATAGGCGCAAAGTTCAAAAGCCAGCATCTGTGATGGTATGGGGGTGTATTAGTGCAACTTACACATATGTGAAGGCACCATTAATGCTGAAAGGTACATACAGGTTTTGGAGCAACATATGTTGCCATCCAAGCGACGTCTTTTTCATGGACGCCCCTGCTTATTTCAGCAAGACAATGCCAAGCCACATTCTGCACGTGTTACAACAGCATGGCTCCGTAGAAAAAGAGTGCGGGTACTAGACTGGCCTGCCTGTAGTCCAGACCTGTCTCCCATTGAAAATGTGTGGCGCATTATGAAGCGTAAAATATGACAACGGAGACCCCCGACTGTTGAACAACTTAAGCTGTACATCAAGCAAGAATGGGAAAGCGTTCAACCTGAAAAGCTTCAAAAATTGGTCTCCTCAGTTCCCAAACGTTTTCTGAGTGTTGTTAAAAGGAAAGGCGATGTAACACAGTGGTAAAAAGGCCCCTGTGCCAACTTTTTTGCAATGTGTTGCTGCCTTTAAATTCTAAGTTAATGATTATTTGCCAAAAAAAAAAAAAAAGTTTCTCAGTTTGAACATTGAAAATCTTGTCTTTGCAGTGTATTCAATTGAATATAAGTTGAAAAGAATTTGCCAATCATTGTATTCTGTTTTTATCTACGATTTACATAATGTGCCAACTTCACTGGTTTTTGGTTTTGTATGTCCAGACCAAGAAGAAAAGCCTGAATTTTCACTTGGTTTATCCGAAATTTGGAGAAACTTTTATTTTTATAGGGTATGAAGGCCATTTATATGTGTAAAGAGAATAAAAAATACATTCAGTTTAATGGGTTTTTTTGTGCCCATTTGGTTGGAACAAACAGCAGCTCAGACAAGGGGCGGCGGGACAGAGTTTGAGATCCCTGTTCTAAAGCTGACATGATGAGAGGCTCCCCAGTGTTACAGGCTGATGTAGAAGGACATGCATTCAGTGGGCAAATGCGTCTCTTAATATTTTCAACAGTCTGTTTTTTACTCATATTTAAACTTTCTGTTTTTGTTTCAGCACAATCTTTTTTTTTTTGTGCTTTAAGAACACTTTGCGTTATTTATAAATGCTCTTGTTTTGGACTGTACTTCCTTGCTGAAAATATGTTGTTTAAATCTCCTCTGTATGTACAGTGTACTTGATGGGATTGCGTTTTGTTAAATAGAGCTTTTATAAGGCTTATGGGCTTTGATTCTGTGGAGCACCGTCGGTGTCCCTAATGTTCACCTTCTCATTGATCACTCACAGCCCCTCCCCCCTCCCCCCGCGCACGTACTGCACAAAAATATAGAAGAGGGAGAAATTGGGAGGAAATTTGATCTGCAATAATGAGCGCTCATCCAAACTCACAAGTGAAGCAATATCAAAATGCAGCCCTGTCCAACACAGTAATAAAATCCAGGATACTTTTAACAGAAACATAATCATTTTGATGAAATCTGTTTTATTGATTTTAAAATGCAGACTTTGGCCCGATCCGCTCGATGGATTTTTCAAGAGCTCTTACATTTTTTAATATCGTAGTTTATTTTAGCAGCCTAAATTGGGTATAATGGGGCAGCCGTTTCTCACTGAAGGCTGAATTGCAGTTTCTCTGTATCATCCGGTACAAAGCGAGGGCTCTTAATATCATTTATAAGTATGTGCACATTCTTTGTGTTTTATTCTGCTTTAATTAAGATCACTTTAACACTCCTCACTGAGCAGTCGTCTCCATGTTTAGCACATCACTGCCAGTTGTTTTAATCACTAGGTTGTATTATCATGTCCAGTCTGAATCTAGACTGTGCACAGCTGTTGATGAGCTGTCTCCTTTGTAGTGTCCCATACACCTTGGGGGAAATGGACTCTGGAGTAAGACATCGTCCGTCAGGTGAAATTTGGTTGTTGAGGCTGGTGAAGACTCCACTGTGTTCAGGCTTATTATTATTATTATATGGGTCTTGTTTATGAGGTCTTTCCTGAGACGTGTGTCTATCTGTTCTGCACAAAGGGAGAGGCCGTCTCATTCACATCAGCACTCAGGCAGGCACACAAGCAGCTTTAGGTCCGGTGAGGTCTGGACTCTCCCCCAGACGGGTGTGGGCTCATGCTGATGAAAGGAAGGGAAAGAGTTTGGAGGAGGAATCATGGTCATGATGAACTCACAGACCACCTCCTTCAGAACAAAGGAAGGAATGAAGGGAGGTGGGAGGAAAGGAAGGGAACTGGGAAGGAAGGGACCTCTCTGCATAGATGCAGCAGGCAGGAGCAAAGGTAGGTGTTCCCAATTCTCTAAAGAGCGAGGAACTTTCCTTGAGAATGGATATGACCTGGAGATAGTTTGGCTGGCAGCCTTGACAAAGATCGTCCACATTGTCTTTCATGAAGGAAAGGAAGCAATTCGCTCCTTTGTTGCTTCTTTTCAGCTTGGAAACATTGGACCAGCCTTGGAAGAAAGGAGTGATGAATTGTGGACCACAGTCCTTTGTAGCTGTAGCAATAGGTTGTTTGCAGTCATGTGACTAAATTCAGTTGTAGGGCAGGAAGTAAACAGCAGCTATGGAGGACAGTCCGTATTGTGCTAGCTTAGACGTTATTACAAGAGGAAGATACAAACAGAAAATAAGTGTATATGTTTGACGCAATCCGCATCTTATGAAAAATACAGATTTTTCAGCTGAATTGAAAGATTTGATGGCTTTTGAGGCTGTAGATATTAGCAACTACCTTGTTTGCCAGACGTCTTTCTACTCAAAACAACAAATGAAAGCATACAAAAGTATGGAGGCATGCAACATTTCTGTCATGGGCTTACTTTTCTGGTAACAGAGATTAACTGTTGGAGCCCAGTCTACTGAGCCAACGTCTTTTAAAGTGCTAGGACAGCCTAGAGAGAGCAACAAGTCCCTCATTAGACGATTGCGCCCCGTAAAACACATTCTGTTGTCAGTTACAGGACTACAAACTCGAGGATAACAAAGGAGCAACCGCAACTTTAACACAGTAAACTCAGGAAACGGCTAACTATAAGCTAACGCTACATAAACAGTGCCACACGAGGTAACTAACCATTGACAAAGTGTTCACTGCACACACAGATATTATCCGACTCTGCTCCTCCCTACCGCAGACGAAGGTGAAACATCCACTTTTCACAGTGTTTTTCAGTCAACTTCTTACGTTTTTCGCCTTTGTGAAGCACAACTTTCGGCACTAGATTAAAAACTCCTAGTTGTTTCTCAGTTGAACTGATTTGAATTACTATAAACAACGCAAAGCAATGGGTGGGTCTCAAAGCACAGGCTGCATCCTATGAAGGCTGCGTTTTTAGGGGTCGTCCCTGAATTCCATCCACCAAACTAACCTAAAGTTATGTTATCGCCGTCAAACAGCTTTGTTTTAAGCGAGTCGGCGCTGGTTTCCCTAACTTTAACCGTAACTCTAACCCCTAATGAACCTAAACCTAACCTTCAATTTAACCTTGCTTCTTGCCTCAAATGTCAATTTAGTGGATAAGGTGTCGACCCCTAAAATTGCTGCCTTCGAAGGATGCAGCCAAGGCTTTGAGATGCACCCATTGGCATTTTATACTACTTCTTCAGGAGAAAATCACTTCCTGCCCTCCATCGGCATTTCCCGCCACAGCGACGCAACACAGTGACGTCATATGCAAACAACCTATTAGATACGTCATTGGTTGTGGTCATTTATTTATTAGTTTTATTTAAATATCCGCAAGGGAGAAAACACTCAACAAATTACACAACAGCACACATGCCACGCAACATCACACAATGGCACAATAGTATGGTGCATGAAACATTAGCCAAATTCTATTAAAATATAAGACAATAGACTATCGACAGGGCTTACCCCGGAATTAAGATTTGTCCAAGATTAAAATGATTTCACAAAGAGCTTGGCGAGCTTGAATTCATCAGAGCACCGTCTCGCAAAACCTTTACAGTACAGCAGCACCCTAAGGGAGTCAGCCACTCCGTCATCAGGTTTGACCGACCTGGCTACCGACATACTCAAAGCCACTGCCACAGGAGAGAGCCCAAAACTCCTCAGCCTCTCGGTAATAGACCCCGTGACCCCGTGACTCAGTCAATTATGTTCAAACAATAATTTCATTATGGATCACCATTGTATTGATGCTGCATTGAAGGACAGGACTTCCGCTTTCTCTCAAAATTGTCCCAAGGTATCTTCAAAGACTCTGTGTAACTTTCCCTTGACCCATGTGACATTTTCTTGGGAGGTTAAGGAAAAGGGGAGAGGAAAGGAAAGTGTTTAAGAGACTTTGGGTTCATCCAAGGTGTGGGGGGTGGAGCTGGAGAGGAACTGTCAGACCCCAGGGGAAACTGTGGTCTCATGGAACATTATTATCTGCATTATATTGGTGCATTATCTTTTAAAATTTTCTCAGAAATACACACTTAATTCTTATAGATATTTTTTTCAATCCTTTCTTTGAAAAAGGCCTGTTCATAATTTGTCATGAAGATTGTGATATGATATTAGTCAAATTCAATGTGCTACTTTGCAATCTTCAGCCATTTGCTTGACAGACATGAATTGGCATTATTTGTCTGAATCAGTAATTTGATATTCATTGTATTGATGACGGCCTCATTCTGAGATTTCAGGTGGTTTACATTTCTGAAATGTGTATTTTTTGCAAAATAGTGTAAATTTAACTTCAATTAATTAAATTTTATGTAGACGTGTTAAATTAACATTATACAGTGCAGGAATGCTGCAGTATTTTACATACGACCTTGCAGATTGCTCTAAATAATAAATTACATTTCTCCATTGATAGTATTTAACATATACAACAGTTGTTTTTATTAGCATCGCATTAGCATAACCATTTTCACTTTCTTTCGTTCTCCCTCATGTTGTAATGCACATTGGCAGAGCAAGACCGAGCGGCTAAACACGCTAACGCGATATTTCTGATGTCATAATTAGAGAGACTGAGAAAGGCGTTGTGTGCTGGGCTTCCTTTATTGAAAAGGTTACTGTCTCAGATTAAAAACAGCTGACACGAGTTACACATGCTCGTCTCTCCTAATTGCCCAAGCGACAGAGTGTTAATGAAATAATGAAGTGCACGAGGCGTGAGACTATTGTCTTCGTTGGGCCGCTAGCCAATGTTGGGTGGGTTGGTGGGAGGTGGGAGCACCTTTCCGTCATTCGAGAGCAATTATCCAAAGTCTGGTTCTTATCTCCTTTCTGCAACACGGGGAGGCTCACTGAGATCTCTGCACTGACTGAGACCAGCCTCCGCAGCTTCCCTTTTAAATACCATCTCAGAAAATAAGGTACATCATTGTTCTTTTAAGGGTACAATGGCCTTTCACTGAGGTAGTTGTAACCTTGAAAGCCCATATCATTTTTGTCCCTGAAAGAGTTTCCTTGAGGTCGAATAATCAGCCCTCGGAGGTACATTAGTGCAGATGGCCCCTTGATTGACAGTGGTGGACTTCTTACTGTTCCCCGGTTTTGCTTGTGAGCCGGTAAGTTGTGGCTCTATATCAGAGTTAAAAGTTATACACACCTTGTATACCATTGTTGTAGTCATTTGCATTCACGCTTTAGCCCTCAATTCTCAAATTGTTGATTTTATGTGCTACAGGTATTTTGTCAGGGCAAGTATAGCTTTTTGAATTAAAAAATATCTCATGTTAATGGTGTTGTGTGGTGAGATTTAGACCATGGAATTTCATATTAAAAACTGAAGTGGGATTTGAGAGTTAATGAGAGAGAGGGTATGTGAACACTTTTGTGGGCGGGTGAGCTTGTCGATGGTCTGGTGGCGGGGACCCGCTTTCTTTTGGAGAGAGGCTTCTCATATTTCCCATGGTGCACTGGGGGATTTGCCTTGCAGTGAAGAGAATAATATCATAATAAACAACCAGCCTGAAATGGTGGAGGGAAGATTTGTAGATCAGAGAGGAGTGGGCCGTCGGAATCAGTGGCTTGTAATCTTACAGTACTTGTCTCAAACATAAACACACCTACATACATAAACACACCTACATGTATACACACACACACACACACACAGATACACACAAACACACACACGATTGCCCTCCTACATGGTCAAAATGGTCATATTGCTGTCTTCCCATTTCAGCTGCTGGTGATCTGCAAGCTCATTGCGCTCACTGAGAAACAAATATAGCACACCGGATACATGCCGACACAAAAAAAGATGCTATTTTCAGCGGCGTATCCCAAAATAATTTTATTTCTGCAAATCAATACAAATATTGTGATTGCAATATCAGGTTGACTTTAAATAAATGTTCTTCCGACCACAATTGTCCCCAAGTGCAATTTTATATGGTATAAAGATTAAAATTTTCAGAGTATTCCATTAATATGAAGGGTAGGGCCCAGATGGCACCGTAAGGAGATGCTGTTTTGGAGTTTCTGTTATTGAGGCTTCATGAAGCTGACTTCAGCAGACCTCTCCATTCAACATGCCACAGAGGTCATTCTGGCAGTTGGCTCTGGTTTAAACAGGCAGCTCATATATATCAAATGTTTTGGTCAAAATTGGCCTTATAACTGTCATGTACTTTATCATTTGTCTACGGAGTAAATTTTTTCTGAAGATCAAATCATCTGGCACATCGGGCTCTGATCTTGAACTCTTATGATTCTTCAAGTTATATCTGCTAGAAGCAAAGGATGTGTCTCAACTTCAATACTGTGCACTTCACACTAAGTACTGTCAGCACACTGCATCTCAAATGAAATACTGCTTACTGCACATTCAGTACACTCAGAGTTGTGCGTTTCAAATACTGTGCACGGCTCACAGTTTCATGAAGTATACTGCATCTCAAATCTAATACTATGTTCTGCACACCCAGCAAACTCTGCATACGACATCTCAGATGTGTACAGCACATTTAGATTTGTACTTTGAGGAATGAATTGAATAGTTGGCACCAGCCTTTGCAATTGTTTTTGCTCATGTTTAATCAAAATGCAAAAGCTCCATTTACCATCTCTGGTTATAGATAGTTTATGTGTGCAGTTAGCCGTTGGGTTACAGCTGCAGTGAGTGGGGCTGTGTTTTTTACATTACCTGCCTGTTTGAGAATGGGGTGATCGTTGGTGTCGTCTTGCCAGTGTCGGGTGCATTGCTCAGTTCTCCTGAGGGGGGTCTGATGTACTGTCCTACAGCCTGCTCTTGAGCGGTTAATTATTCATTTATTTAATGGGTTATTACTTTGGCCAAAAGTAATGTGTCCCCTTTTGCTTAAAAAATAAGCAATCTTGCAAACACAGTGCGGCAGGTTGTGTGTAATTGGCCAGAGGAGTGGGGTGCATGTAATTGTGATTTAAGCCATAAAACAGGGGTGTGGAACTCCCTGCCCTCCCCAGCTGTGTCCCGGCCTGTGCCAGATCCCATCAGCGCTGATCCAGAACCACACATAAAGTTCCACCTTCACATCCACATGAGCCCCAGAGTGCAGAGTGGCGTGCGTTACCTTATTCTAATGCCTCTGTCTCCTGTGCCAGTGTGAGATTTCAGCTTGGTAGTGTGCCTGTACCAGTGTGTAAGCTTGTGTGTGGTGTGTGTCAGGTTTTTGAGTGTGTGTGTGAGTGTGTATCAGGTTTGTGAATGTGTGTGTGTGCGTTTGTTGTCTGTATCAGGTTTGTGTGTGTGTGTGTGTGTTTATAGTGTTTGTGCGTATGGGTTTGTTTCTGTGTGCTCATGTTTGTGAGTGTGTGTGTATTTGTATGTCTATCGTGTTTGTGAGTGTGTGTGTGTGTGTGTGTGTGCGCGTGTGCGTGTGTGAGAGAGAGAGTGTTTGTGTGTGGCTTTACTCATTCTGCTGCTGCTTGTGTTACTGTGTGCTGTAATGTGGAAAGAAGCCACTAGATGGCAGTATTGACCTTTTTTTGTTAAGCCCAGTCTGGAGCTAGGTTTGGGCATGTCCTGGGCATGTCTGAGATGGAAAGTCCTAGAGAATTTTAAAAAAATGTCTAAAAGGTGGGAGGGGTCTGCAAAAGAGTATATAAGGAGGAAAACTGAGAAAGTAAAGTGGTAGGAGAAATTGCAAGGAGAAGGATACATTTGACCAGACCTGTCACTTCTTTTCATGACCTGTGAAGCTTTTTGTGGATTTTTGCCCGTGTTGGAGTATTTTCCTCACCCAGTTCATCACCAAGCAACCCCACCAAAGAGACTGTAAATATTTTTTTTTCTTGTATTTATCAATCTTGGTCAGTAGAGTAGATAGTAGATTAGTTAAAAGTGTTTGTTTAATTAAACCTGTTTAAGTTTTAAAATTTTGTCTCTCATCGCTTGCTGTCATATATGTTATAACAAATTGGGGCCATAACAGTGCACTTATGTCTGCATGTGTGCGACTGTGGGCATTTATCAGCGTGAATGTAGTTACCTGTTCATTTCTGCGAGCAGTGTTTTTATACGAGCGAGCAGTATAGTTGCACACATGTCACTTTGCTCATTCGTGTTTGTGAAGTCACTCTGGATGAGCGAGTGATAACACTGTACACCAGAGGTTGGGAACCCAGCTCCAGAGGGCCGTAGCCCTGCTTGTGTTAGATCTCTGTTCTCTGGTACCTGATTCAAATGATTAGCTTGTTTTCGGGCCCCTGAACGAGCTACAGTCATTAGAATCGGGAGTGTTAGAGCTGAGAGACATTGAAAACATGCAGGGTTTTGGCTCTTTAGTTTCCCTTCCCGTGCACTGCACACTGAGCTCTGGAGTAATATCCTCCTGTCCCCTAGGGGGCCCCATCCCCATTGCTGAGGGAAAGCAGAGATCCCTTTCCTCCAGTGGGGTAAATCTCATCCCTGTGCTGTACACTGGAGTCGTACCAATCTTTGAGGTTCACTGCATTTATTTATTTATTTATTTATTTATTTATTACTACTTCCAGGATCATTCTTTGCACAGACTGCTGTTTACTCAGGTCATCTCACACGAGTTCTTTGTGAGGACATAAATGAGCGTCACTGCTACTCTGAGGGAATGTTCATTAATAAGACCCTATTGAGGTGAAACACAAGATCTGCAGGCTCATGTAGTGATAAGATGTGCTCTGTAAGGGCCACCGTCAAACGCGCAAGCTGAGCTGAAATGATCTCAGGCTTGTTACGTGGGATGTGACTGAGGTGAAAATGTGTACTGTTAGGGATATTCTCATTATCATTGTTAATGTTGCACTTGTATTTTTCATGCTGACAAGTCAGATAAAGCATCTACAGTGAGCTCCGTATTTCATTGGACTGAGAGAGTTTTTTAGTTCTTGTGAGTTTGAAAGGACGCAATGACAATAAGGTTTGAGGAGTGTGGACGGTCAGCTTTGATTTGAAGGTGCTTTCAACCACATTGGATGAAGCGTTTAGAGTTGATGGAGCTTTTTTATCCCCCCGGCATATAACGCAGGGGGGGCGTAGTCGTCATTGCGGTTGTCTGTCTGTCAGTCTGTCCGTGGACGTTTAATTTCTGGGACAGAACTCAAAAACTATGTGGATTTTTTTCAAGAAACTTTACCATTATATTGATTGTCCACTGAAGTGGTGCCTTTCGCTAATTTTGAATTTCTACGATAGGTGCAGTCGGCAACACAGGGAACACCCACAAAAGTAGAGCCGAGGGGGAAAACAAACTGGTCTCTGCCATTAACCATGATGCCGAAGAGTTGCTATGTGCCCTTTTGCAAATAAACAAAAAAAAACACCAATTAAAGTTTTACATTTTACCAAATAATAAAATGGAACCACAGAGGAGGACAAAATGGCTTCAAGCTATCTGAAGAGAGGACGAGTTTGGCAGATTATGGCGGGACCTCACAACAGAACGTGTATGTTTGCAGGCCACTGAGTCGGATCATTCGCCCAGGCTTTTAAAACGTATGAACAACAATCCAACCTTAGTATGTTTAATTTTTTTGATGTATCGATCCTTGTCAGCAGGCAAATGCGACTCAAAGTACGTCATGACAACTTCTTAGCGTTGGCAAGACAAGTTTAAATTCCCTGTTTTTGCAGTATGGGGGGGAAGGATTGTTTTCCCCCTCGGCTCTAACCAGATATGACGTTTTTTGGCGTTCCCGTTGTTGCCGACTATATCTACTTTTGTATTTTTATTCCCCCAGCGTATACTGCGGGGGTATATAGCCATCGATATTTCCGTCTGTATGTATATCTGTCTGTAATCATTCCGTTACTGGAGCAAAACTCGAATATAATCTTCAATAATTTTTAACAAAACTTACAGTACATATCAATCAGGTCCTAGACTGGTGCCTTTTGATATTCAACGATTTCTGAGAATATATTGCGGGGCCGGGGGATACATCATGTTCTGATGACTCTCCTTTGCATAGTCCTCCCCCTTTTTTGGGTGCGTAAACTAGTTTTGGACAGTTTAAGATAATATTGGCAAAATTATTTTCTTTATTGGCATTCAATGACTGCTTTAAGTCTGTGGCTCGTAGACATCACCAGACGCTGGGTATCTTCCCTGGTGATGCTCTGCCAGGCCTGTGCTGCAGCCATCTTCACTTCCTGCTCATTTCAGGAGCTCCTCTTCAGCAGGTAAAATGCATGTTCTATTAGATTCAAATGTGTGAAAAAATGTGTCTCTGTCAGATGAATTATGGTGTTCACTGTATCTATTCAGGCTGAGCTTCTCACTGTTTGGATTGAGCAATTGTTCTACATCACTTACGGATGCTTCGCGTACCAAATGTAGTGATATGTGGAGTGAAATATAGATGCCAAGAATGCAGAAACAGGGTTTTTTATGGAGTAAGCTTTCTGTCAGTGTTTATGAATTTATTCATTTTTAATTTCATTGGCAGCTTAACCTCCTCTGTCGTTTAAGTGTACTTGTGCTCCGTTCACGCTGCTTTTTTATAACGCTGTAGCTCTTAAGTCTCTTTCTAACTGAAAACAAAAAATAAAAAGTGTACGACGGGATTTTATTCCTTTTTTCTCGCTGCAGGTTATTTTATTGCTGCTGTCAGCAGGCTTTTATCATAATCAAAGTCTCGCTTTTTTATTTTATATTTTTTTATGGCAGGCGCAGCACTCAGGAGTTATGTTTGGGTCATGTTTTGCCGAATGCCCTTTAATACGGGAGCTTTAGAAATGCAATTTTCGCGCCGGCGCTTATTAGAATATGAAAGTGGTGCCTGGGCCTGTCCAGCGGCACCAATCTCCCTCCTGCTCCCCATGAATTAGGCATGAGGCCTGCAGTCAATGCGCTTTAAAAGACCTGTGTTTAGGGACCAATGGATTTTCTCCCGGCAAACCCGTCCATAATAAGGGGGATTTGATTTTTCGAACGTCGTCTTCGTCGGAAAAGGAAATGCTGTTTATTCGGTCTCTTTTCAAATTGTCAGAGGAACGTTTCTGTGTGTTTTTTAATGTCCGAAGGCTTTTCATTATGTCGACACAGTGATCAGTCGGTTGTAGATGGGTCCTTCGTGGATCCGCACACAGGTCTGCAGCGCAGGGTAATGTCAGCGTGATACATCACATGGAAATTACCAGAAGACTTACCTTTTAATTGAAGCACAATGTAGAGAAATATAATAGAATGTAATGGTTATGAAAGTAGCTATTATTCCTGGTGATTACTGAAAAATATTGGACTTGGTTGCAAAGAGAAGTGATTTCAGGAGTACAATAATCATAGTTATAGCCTGAAAAGATGTCTGAGATTTGTTGGCTTTTGGAAACGATTGCTGGAGTGGGATTTTTAATTCTTTTTTTGAAGTATTTAAAAAGCAGAGATGCTCGGACTGTGATGTTTGGGTATTGCCCTGGAGCTTGTTCCTCCTCAGTCTGTCAGTGGTGTCTGTTAGGCCGGGGGAGATGGTCAATCTGGGTAAATCCACACGCTGGGGCTGCACTCCGATTCTTCTCTGGCTCCTTGCATCCCATAAGCCTCTAGTGCATGTGTATGATCTGCTCCAGCTCGCCCCTCCCACTTCCTGTAATGAGAAATAATGCAGCCGGAATTTCCTCCACCACTGGGGGAAAAAATGAATCTAAAATAGGACAGAAAAAAAAGTCCCTGATTCTAATTGTGATATAAATGGATTTACATTTTGCTGTTATTATTTATATTCATTGATTGAGGCAGGCTGTATGGTTCTTCGGCTGAAGAGAACGGTGTGTTTTTAATCGGGCTGTAATGGATTCATCTTGTCTGTGCGTGTCAGAGGAGAGAGGTGTTACTGTGTTTTAATATGACACTGTATCTCAGGCCTGTAATAAATGTAAAACAAGTGGGTTTGTATCTGTCTTTTGACTTTCAAATGAAGGGAAGCAAAGCCGTACTGAGCCGCAATCAAAGATTAAAGATTAATACGAAGGTAAATATGAGAAGCCAGTCCTCACAAGGAGTGAGTCACAGTCCCATACATGCTAGCATTTCTGAAATACATACACCTCAAATATTTTCATCTTTGAAAAATGTATCTTTCCAGAAAGAAATGTTGCTTTCTTTTTTACATTATTATACAGTACATTAGATTGTGCTTTTATATTTGGGAAGACATCTGTCTTTATTTGCTTGGTTGGACCAGAATTTGAGTATGCTGCAGTCTGATTGGTTTGGAGTGTTTTTAATGTTGCATCGTGATTGGTTTGGAGTTATTGTAATAAGCTGCAGTCTGATTGGTTTGGAGTGTTTTAATATGTTGCAATGCGATTGGTTTGGAGTCATTTTAATAAGCTGCTGTGTGATTGGTCTGGAGTGATTTTTATATGCTGCAATGTCATTTGTTTAGAGTGTTATTAAAATGCTGCAGTGTGAATGGTATAGAGTATTATTAATATTCTGCTGTGTGAGTGGTTTAGAATTTTGTTAACATACTGCTGTGTGATTGGTTTGAAGTGGTTTTCTTGCCCTGATCTGAGCTGTTTTCACAAGAATCTTCCCATCCAGTAAAGTATGGTTTGCGCTACAGTATATTCTGTTTTTTTTCTTTTTTTTCTGGTTAATTTAATGTAGACTTTGAATGTATCTTGGATCTCTTTCCTTCATAAACATAAATTAAACATTCCTCCACATGGCTGACATATGTTCGCTGACTTGTTTATCGCCATTTGGAAATTTGACCATCCGGTGTTACCGTTCACATTTACATGGGCGCTCGTCGGTTATCGCGCTGCCACTTTAATACCGAATCGCTTCTCCCCGGCGTTATCTGCTTGTTTCTAATTATGAAAAAGTGTCAGTGTTCTCTTCCTCTCGCGGCGGAAGATAAAATTACTGCCGCGAGTGAATTCTACATTTCCGCGGCGCTGGATAATTTAAACCGCACTGCCAGGCAGCCGTAACTGAAAACCGCCGGACTGCTGTTGATTGTGGGGCTGGTTGTTAAGCGATCTGCAGCGTGCTGATGGAAGGGCTGCTGGGGGCTAATGCATGTGACCACATGATGTTAAGAGCGCTAACTCTGGCGCCCCGAGCCTGCGCCTCAGCTGTGGAGAGGTGTAAAAACGCCCGTCCGCACGCCACTCTCACTCTCTCAGTCTCTTCTTTCAGCTTAAACCGTCCCATCTGACCGTAATCAGATCATGTGCCCGGACCACAACCTCAGGTGGGCTTACCTCCACTGTCTTTGGGAAACTTAGAGGACTTAAACCAGGCCGTTTTAGCACCAGAAACGCTCCCAACCCTCACTCACTCCCTCAGTAGGACAGAAATGTGACTATAGCTTCCTGTCTTCACTCCTTGATTTTAGTCATCTTGTCACCATACTGGAACAATATATTACAGAGTTCAACTCTCATATGCTGGTGTCGGGAAAGATTTCAAGTGTTTTCACTCGGAGGGTTGATGTGTTTAACCTGGTGGGAGCCCTGACTGGTCTGTATGCTCATCGTACCTGAAAGCCTTGACTGTTTCCGCCTGCTGGGGACCGAGCTCTTTTCCTCCCGCTTGGGGATGAACTGGAGACTTAGAATGGTTCTGAACTGAGTCCCAGTCTCTCAGAGCCGGGGCCTAATTGGGGAAGAGGAGGCTGGAACAATCAATAGGGTACTTGTTGAGAACAAGAGAATCGCTCTTGTGTTGAGTGTCACTGAGGGCCTGAAAGCACTGGCGAGAGCATCCTGTCTGAGAGAGAGAGAGAGAAGAGGAAAGGGACAGAGGCCCGTCTTGTTCCTGGTAGTGGAACAGGAGTTGTCAAAAGCTGATGATAGGGCAACAAACGAGTGACATGACCCCGTTATTCTACACCCCCTGCACTGTGTGGGTGAAGCCACCTCTGAGTAAGGGTGAAGCACACATTTTGGGCGTTAAGTGAGGGGGTGAGTTAGCCCTGGATTTGGCTTTATTGTCCCCCATCGTGCGTAACGCGCGAAGCGGTGGGACATAGTAATCACGACCGTCCGTCCATCCGTACGTTCCGAATCCTTGTTTCTCCAGTCATAGCTTCTGTAGAAAATTTGAGTGCGTCTCACGTCGCCAAAGGAATTAAGGGAGCAGGTTATTTACGCTGTTCTGCGCATTTCACTCTCTAAATTTGCATTGTTTCCCTGAAAATGCAGTGATGAAATATGGGCCAGCCAATTATCTTAAGTAACTACAATAACGGTTGGTTTTGCGATTTTGTAAATGCACAAGTTTGATTGGAATATTTGACTCATTTTCATTAAAGAAGTTAGAAGTGATGCAAAGTCAGAACGCAGTGACTGTAGAGGTGAACTGAGAGGCGCGCTGGATGCTAACAGAAGGATGTACCTGTTTCCATTGCAGCCCCACCAGCTGCGCTGTGATAAATGGACTGAGGGTGTAAAGTCTATAAAAAGTGTCTTTTCCTGTTATTTTCTCTCTCTCTGCTGCTTCCGCACCTGCGTTTGGGGCGGGGAGGTGTGGGGGGAGGGGGCTGTCCCTTCGGTCGTGAGGTCGGTCGGTGAGGTCGGACTTGCGGTCGAACACGGCCTTGCATCTTCCTGTCAGGAGGTGGACGGGCCGCAGCTTCCTGTTGGTTCTCGGTGCGGACCGAGCCCCGCTGAGGGAGGCAGAGTTTGGGGCGGTCGATGTTCTCGTTGCCCAGGCTAATGCTGCCTGAGCCCCGGCCTGGACTGGGTCACTCTCCTGTGCCCCCAGCACCTCCACCCTCCCACCCCTCACCTGGGCCAGCCCCTGAGAACCGGCCCTGCAGGAAGATTAATGGAGCAGGTGGCTGGAGAAATCTTTTGTTTGTGTGTCGGGCAGTGCAGGCGATAAGCAAGGGAGAGAATCAGCGGCCACAGCGAAACCGGGGGATGTGATGCAGCCTGCAGCTCGGTGCCACTTAAGATCAGGGTTTTTCGTTTATTTATTATGCAAAGTGACAATGGAAAAAAAATTACACAAGAGCCACATTTAAAATTACTCCTATATAAACTTATGAAATCCTCCTGAAAATGACTCGACTTCCAGTTATTGAAATAACGGTTTATTTATTCAAACATTTGCAGTCTTTTTTCTTGAAATTTTTTTTTTTTTTGCAATTTTTGTGGATTTTTTCTCTATTTGCTTGTGATATTTATGAAACGTTTTCGGAATAAAGCATTTTAGGGATATGTTCCTATGAGCTGTAAAGTAATCTGAGGCCAGAGTTAATTCACACAGTCTGTTTTCACACAATGAGGTTGTGTAAGTGTGGATAGAGCAGAAATCTGCTAATGGCGGGATTACCGTGTGTGTGTGTGTGTGTGTGTGCATGTGCGTGTGTGTGTGTGCGCTAAACCTGTACATGTGTAATACCCAGCAGTGCAGGTTAGCTCAAGCGGGGGGAAGAAATACCAAAGGTAAAAAAATTAAATATTTTGCAGTAATGGCTCTTAAAGATGAGGGTCTTCCTGTGCTGTAATTTACTGTTACAATAAATACAGTCTTTTCCCCCTGTACCTTTGCTGCAGGAGTGACGCAAACGACCTTTATTTAGCAGGAGGTAATTGTGCAGACCCGTGCGAATGTCCGATTGCGATCTTTCTCTCCAAATAGTGCCGCCTCAGCAGGGCTCCGGTGCTCCATGGCAAGGTCCTCTCTCCATTCTCAAGGTGTCCTCATGCGGGGCCTTTCTCTTCCTTTTTCTCTTATGGATTCGCTTGATATACCTTCTAAATGGGGGACTTTGAGCGTTAATTCAGCTCCTGATAAAGATCCCGTTCCCTCCCTTTTCATAACTCTTCCCGGAGATATGAAGTACACAAGAAGGTGAGATGTAGCATTTTTCCCAGCTCAAAAATTCTCACACGGCGTCGACTCGAGGGGTGGGGGGGGAGGGAAGAGAATCAATTTAATTACCATTGGGGAGAGTGGGAATGTGAATGGAAGATAACTGTTTTCTCCTCTCGTCCATAAAAGAGGGAGTCCGTCTTTTGAAAAGAAAATTGAACTCTATTCAGGGAGTATTGTAAAGGCAGAAGGTCATCGCTAATATCTCCCAGCTGTCAGGTATGACTGTCCAATCTATCGCTGGCCTTGGCCCTCTGCTTGTGCAAAAGGAAATGATAAAGTACATATATTTTTAATGAATTAGGTGACTGTTGTATGTGTTCATATATCTGCGTGCTTTTATGGGTGTGTGCATGTGTGTGAGTATGAGTAAGTGAGTGTGATTGTGCATGCGTTTATATGAGCATGTGTGTGTGTTTGTGTGTGTGTGGCCTCAGTTTTCAGAGATGTTTTTGTCTGATATTAAAGCACTGCAGTGTCAGTTGAACAGGCTTTAGAAACAATGTACAACTAAAGCACTATAGCAAGTGTGCAGATGTTAAAAATGTATGTGAATATTAAGATATTTCTCTGTAGTAGGCACATTTATTCAGCTCTATGCACAGTGTTTTCGGTGAGGAAAAGTAAGCCTTCCTTTGGTCTGGTGCACAAACCTATGCTGCCCAACGAGAAATCCTTTTCCACCAAATCCTGTCTTTCCCTCATCGCTCATTCACAGGAAAACAGCTGTGTTTGCTTTAATTATGTGGTGTGGCACCTCGCTACAGTAAATATAATGACTTATTTAAATGTAAATACAATCATTCTCTCCATCTCTTCTCTCTCACTCTGTCTACATATACATGAAGTCTGAAACCCAAAGCAGAAGGAATGTGGTGGCGAAAGTGAGCACGTCGGCTCTGCAGAGAAGATGGTGTAGCTCTTAGCTTTGTATAAGCGGTGGCTGACGTTTGAAGTTCGGTGTGGTGGGGCTCCGTCAGTGGCCCGTGTTTGGTGTTTCATGTTTGGGGGTGTATGTATGAAAGGAGGGGACTTCCCTGGCTCACAGAGGGCTGTGTGGCTGTTCTGTGCACCGCTGACTACCTCTAGTGGAAACTGCGTTTGATCAGAGCCCTGAGACCAAGGCCAGGTCACCTACAGTCTCACAGCGGCTCTGTACCGCATGATTCATCGCGGGATTAAAATACTCTCACTGTATGTGCCTGTGTGGCAGGAGCCCTGCCTGCTGTTATTATTTTATTTGTGTGTGTGTGTGTGTGTGTGTGTACTCGTACACGTGTGCCTGTGCATGCAGGTTATTTTAAGTGGCAGACTCTATATGAAAAAGAAGAAAAAGTTCAGTGGAAAGTTGGTTGGCCTATCTGAGAAATATTTCTTGTTAGATTATTTGCCCCCAAAATGAGTTTCTGTATGAACTTAACTGCGCAAAAAAAAAAAACCAGATCTTACACGAGTGGGTGTGTCATGCAAATGTTATGAAAAGAGTTCAGTAAATTTTGCGTTTGTTGCAAGCTTTAGTGATGTGACCTGACAAGCTTTATCATATGACTGAATCAGATAATTTAACTGAATACAAACATTTTTTTCCGTCAGCGGCTTAATGGTAATTCCCATTATGTTAGCACTGAGCTAACGCCATCACTCTTATACTCTTTCAGTCATTGACATTTACATTTGAACTAGCTGTGGTTTTTAAATTCACAGTCAACCGAGTAGCTCGCTGACATTAGCTCGCTACCAAACAAACTAATTTTACATAATAGTTGTGGGAAGGTACTGCGTGCACACTAGCTAGCTCGCTAAGTTACGTTAACTTGGTTATGAGTGTGGTACATAGCTAGCTTGCTACAATGCTAAGACGGACCGATTTAACTCGTGTTACTGTTGATATTCAGTTTGCCTTAATATTAAGAGTGACGAAATGCAGAGCGATTTAAAATTTTTTTTTCTTTTTCCCCCCACGCTCTCAGCCAATGAAATTTTCGCAAAAGTAATATTGGTAATAACAAAAATATGTCATGAGCTATGGGAAAAGTACTGTGGTTATGTGACAAATTGAAATTTTTAATGTGGTGAAAGTCTAGCTAAATACATTTAAAATCAAACTCACAAAGTAAAAAAAAAAAAAAACCTTTATTTTCATGTGTTATGTAAAACTTTAAAAGTGGCCCTCATCCTTAAAATGCAATATAATAAAAGAGATGTTTAGTCTAGAACGCAAGTAGTACAGAGTGGGATCGTTTTTTCCCTTATTTTGTTTGTGGTCATTAGGTCAGTCTTTCATCAGTGATCCCTCCCAGTACCTCTCAGTCCTGCGGAAAGCTCTGGAACCCTGCTATGCTCAGGACTGTGGAGTCACGGTCTCGGTCCCCTCCAACAGCCCTCCACCCAGTGTCTGCGCTCAAGCAAGCTGTCCATCTCTCCAATTCAAATTCAGAGTGCTTTATTGGCATGAGAAATCTAGCATATTTTCTATTGCCTAATGCCTGGTACAGACTACAGGATAATCGGGCCGATTTTTGTCCCGATCTCCCCCTTCCGATCAAAGCCAGCAAAGGCCTGATTGTCTGATGTCTGGAAACAACATTGTGTCTGATTTTCCTGTGGTGCGGGGTGTGTTAAAAATTATTTTGTCCCATCCGATTCGCTCGGAAGGCCTCGGAAGGAGAGGTCGTAAATGATGAACATGTTTAATATTTGCGACTAGAAATCCTGTAGTGTGTGGTGTGCTCCGTAGTGCACACCACACACTATAAGATCAGAAGAGAGAGATCTTGTGCGATCTGTCTTTTGTTATCATCAAGTGTGTGGTCTCTAAGTCTGTGAAGGTTTGAAGAGTCCTTTAATGTGTGCCGGCCTTACGTCTGCCAGTGAAAATGTAAAACATAGCAAAGCAATAACAGAACATAGCAATATCGATTGAGTATGTAGCGAATACATGTACATATAAACATTAATAATGTGAGGATTCTAAATGACACAATATCTTGTATTCTCATTCTTTATCCCATGCGCTCTCTCTCTCTCTCTCTCTCTCTCTCTCTCTCTACAGCTCCACACTGCTGCTCATTCTGAGTCAGACCTCTAATGCCTCAGGTTAAATTCTCTCATTCAGAGGCAGAATGAAGTGTTTTCTTCTGTTTGGCTTAGTAAAGATGCACTGAGAGCCTCGCCACTGAGAAACTCCATTAGCCGCATTGCTGGACTTACTGCTCAGAGTTTTGGAGAGTTTGAGAGAGAGAGAATGGTGAAGGGGAGTTTAGAACATGTCTGAGGTGCAAAATGCACAAATGAAATAATTCCTGGAAAATAAATGACATATTCTTCCCAAAAAGTTACATCAATATCGTAAACCAAACATCCTTGAAATGTGCCCTGAAAAAATTTTATCTACGTAACAATATTTTTACAGTGTGAACTTTAATTTTCGCATGGACAAAAGCAAATATATTGTATCTCTTCCATTGCTCTTGCATTGTTTTGTTGCTGACCATAGGCATTGTGTGCTTATGGGAAATTCCACGTAATTATACCTGCAATAAAAGCGGAGACCTTGTGGCCACACCTGTAGTTGCCCGAAAGACCGCAGCCGCTGAACGATCTATAATGTCTGGCGAGTGTAGAGTTGCGTGGCGTCTCGTATAGGATGTGCGCCGTCGACAGTATTTTTTGAAATTTCAGCTGCTTTATGTGCTCAGCACAGATTCTCCTGCACATCAGATTTCAGCTGCATTCGCCTCACATTTGCGGCTCACGCAGGCAGGCAGTGGCGCAGGTGACTGCGCTCGTCTGGGAGCAAGGACAGCGCCTCTAACTGCAAACCTCTCCTCTCCATCTTCATTCGCATTCTTCTGGGCTTCTGGCTGCTTTTCTCTTTTTTTTTTACTCTGAGAATTTCTCAAATTCTAGTAACTTAATTTGACTGCGACCAGAGGGGGAATCGACAGCAAGTGGAACATCACAGAATTTTTTTCAAGGTGACTCCTTTGTGTGCAGAAATTTTAAGAGGTTTTGCGCTTTTAATGTTTTTGAATTTAATCTTTCTCTGGCGGTAACGATCTCCCCGGCATTCGGCAGATCGGCCTGTATGACAGTGTGGGTGTGGACACCCGTAACCCCGCTGTAGCGCTGACCCGCGCAGCCCTCTCCTGTGTGCTCACATCAACTCTCTCACTCACTGAGAATATGCATGCGCAGGAATTTCTGTCAAAGTAATTACTCAGTGTACAACAACACGCCGAACAAGTATTTACCAAATGAGCTTCTTCAGAAACACAACTTCTGAGCAGCTCAGGAAATAATACTGTTATTTTCTCTCCTCTTTCACAGATTGTTTCAGCGTTAAAATGGTAGAGGCTCGACAGAGTGGAGCTTGTTTGTGTTATTTTGATTCCACACATACAAGCTGTGGTACAAAGCGCTGTGGTAATTAGAGGGGTCTGTGCGTAGCGGCAGGCGTGTTTATTTTAGAGGAGCGCATTGTGTTTTGCGCGGCGTAGAAGTGGGAGATTGTTTGTGCAACACACCAGCATGTTTACGCTGTTCTCCCACTGGAGCGCTATTCTCTGCTGTTCACCCCAATTATCGGAGCGGAAATGAAAATAGCCTAAAAATGCAGGCAGAACACGGGCGGAGAGGGGAGGGTGGGAGGGGTGCGCTGCTGGACCCAGAGGGGCTCGTCCGGGCCTGCTGAAATCTGTGCTAATTAATACACCCAACACACACTACACACGCTATGTTTCAATGCTATTACTGTTTCAGCCTCAGATTACAGCTACACTAATGAAATAATAACACACAAACGCACGCACATATATACACACACACACACACACACACACAATCACATACATACGCACTCGCACGCACACACACATGCATACACACACGCGCATACAAACACACAATCACGCAAATGAGCTACACAAAAAGAATACACTGTGAGGTATAGAGCATTTAGACGGTAAGACAGTTTTAAATGGTTGTAATTCCTTCTCTCTTTACCTGATGAGTGTTTGTGTGCATGTGCACAAATTTAAAAAAACAATCTGGACCGTCATTGGCTGGTATATTTATATCCACATGAAATTAACAGTGTTGGTATTACGGGCCTGTAAAATTGTCCAAATACTTATGGCTGTAACTTTAAATAAAGCCTGCACCCTGGTTCAGTGCAGGAGACTGAAGTTAAGCTTTGAAATCCGGCTCTACATCATGAAATAACTCATTACATTACAGTACTGCTTTTAGTGGGGATGTGGGATGTGTGTTATGCGTACTGAGTGTTCAGTACATTGTAAATGAAATGGATCTCGGCCTCGCTAGTGCACGAGATAATAAAGCGAAAATCTAATTATGGATCTATTTTATTTCCCCCTTATTCTAAACTGTTATTTTTAAGCCGTCGCTACTTTTAACAGGGCAAACTTCCTGCTGTGCCATTTCCTGCTGTTTTAATTAAAGTTTGAGAGCAGAGAAGGGAAGGACTTAACACACACATACATACACGCTCACTCTCGTGCGCGTGTATGGAAATACGTGGGCACGCACACACACACATACACACACACTCTCTCTCTGCGGCTGATATTTTCCCCACTGTCTCTCTGCTTCTGCCTTAAGAACAGAAGACTGCATGACTCTTCTTCAAAACTGTCGTGCTCTCTCAAGAATGTTCTTCATGCCTTTAATGTATATTTCATCTCATCTAGTAAGGCATTTATTGACTTGTTTAAATGTTGTGATATTTAAGGAGCATATACTTATCTTTTCAGTTCATTGTTCTCTTCTCATTTGCTGCCAGTTTTCTGCACACGCACACACTCTCACGCGCAAGCACACATGCTCACACACAGGAACCCAGATGTGCATTCGGACCAACACACGTAAGCAGACGCCTTTTTTTTTTTTTTTTTTTACTGGAAATTTCATCCCACAGTGGACTATGAGTTTTCAGTTCTAAGTAAATATAAGTGATTCTCCAAATATTGTGTCATGAAAGAGATTAGAGTATTTAAGTTCTTTTCAGTGACCCATTTCATGCCGAAAGGTTCATGCTAATTTACATGGTGACTTCTAGAAGCTGAGATACAGGCCTGTAGCAGCTTTGCTCTGGTTAATAGTAACTGTGTGAAATAAGCAGAGTGAGTCACTGTAGATGGGTTTTTCGGCGGAAAAGACGACTAATAGGTCAGGCTTGCGTTTCTCTCTCTGAGATACAGGGTCAGCAGGAGGAGGGTAAAGGGACCCCTGCAGTGACATTAACGGAGATCTCATCAGAAGGGTGGTTTGTAGGATGGAGTGGGTGTGCCGAGGCGTTCAGCTCTGTGGCCTTTTTTTATTGGGGACAGGGAATAACACAGACTCAGGGGGCCTTCGAGCACCCAACCCCCTCCCTCCAGACTGATGTGTGCCTCTTTGCCCTGTTTGGAAACCGCAGTCAAAGTGGGCCCCTCAGCCCTCCACGCTCACACAGCTGAGAGGGCAGAGAGAAATCGATTTTGGCGAAGTGTGTTCTAAATTCATCCACTTCACCCACCCGTTTATAGCAGCTCATTTGCATAGAAATGCTGTTTGCGGGGGTAAGTGTGGAGGGTAAGTTTAGAGGGCATCAGGTTGTGGGGCGCGCGGCTCCGAGGGCGTGTCCCTGCCCAAGGTGTGACTGGTGCTGAGGGAAGGAGGGAGGGAGGGGTGGCTATAAAGCCACAGTGCTCCCTTTCTTTTCCTCTCTCCCCCTCTATTTTCTCTTTTTCTTTTTCTCTCTCTCCCTCACTCTCCCTCTCCTCTCTCAGGGATGTTTGTTTTTGTTTTGTTGTTGGCTGTTCCTCTAATGTTCTGTCTCCACTGTATCTGAACAATGCTCTGTTAAACTTGTTTCTCACTCCACTCTGTTTTGCCTTCTTATTTTTCAATTTTGTGCAATTGTCTCTGTTGTTCCTTTTGTGTTTTGAATGCTCCTCCATTTTCCTCATTTTCACTTTGGTTTGTTTTTTATATCTTCCTGAAGCTTGCCTTTGTTCCTGCTTTATTTTTCCTGTGAAGTCTGAAATGGAGATTTGAGCCTCCCCAGGTGTGTGTTAGCTGCGGCGAATGAGCCCTTAGCTGAGAGGGAATCTACATTAAAGTGCTGGTAATGCACCGTGGAAGAGTAGATACAATATGCATCACCACTCTAACAAAGGATCAGCTTTGTTTTTATTGCGTCTGAAGTTCACTTATTCCATTATAATCTCTTAAAATTAAGTGGATATGGCTGCCTTAGGAATTCATTTCAGTATTATTGCTGAGTAAGATGTTTCTTTTTCTCCTTTGAATTGGGAGGAATGTATTTTCAATTTTGGATTTTGGATTACTTTTTAAAGTTCCGCCATATCTCACTCATACTTGTGTCTCAACATCATATTTAGATTCTCAAAACTGTAGATTTTAAGGTAGACTTACAAATCATTTATAAATGTAGTCATTGAAGAAAAATGCTAAATTAGGACTACAGAATCCCTCGATATCAGTGATAAAATCTGATATTTTTTTCGCTGGGATCCACCTGGGAATCTGTGAAGTTGCCGTGTATGTGCAAGTATTGTGGACACAGTAATTTTTCAGTATTTACTGGAATAGCGTGGAGGTGTGTCCAGATTCAGTGCCCTGTCCTGCAGGCTGTTCCCCAGTGTGCCTGATTCCCTGAGCTGCACCTGCAGCATCAGGGCGCCTCTGTGGAATCACACACTCCGCATGAATTTAGAAGCTGTAGGTCTTTTCAGCCATTCAGTGGAGTGCATATCAATCCCGTCTGTGTATTTTTATTGTAGTGATGTTGAAAGGTCTTGTGTTGTAGGTCACAATATTCATAAAATGATGAGCCGTAATTTGCTAATTACTGGGGGTTTTATGGCCTGTTTATGATCCAGTGCTTTTTAAGCCAAGAGTGTCCATAGCACACAGTTACAGTGTAGTGTACACTGTAGTCCAGAGTGCAGTGTACAGTGCAGTGTGTTATTTTGGGGCAAAAAATCGACAGTTTGTCATAATGTGGAATAAAGTAATGATTTTTTTTGCATGTCCTCTGTATGCAATGACTTCTTGAAGTCTGTGACACTTGGACATCCCCAGACGCTGGGTATCTTCCCTGGTGATGCTCTGCCAGGCCTGTGCTGCAGCCATCTTCACTTCCTGCTTGTTTCAGGGACCTTTTGCATTCAGTCTCCTCTTTATTGTGCAAAATGCGGTTTAGTTTGATTCAGCTCTGGTGATTGACTCGGCCAACAGAACCAAAATCAGAAATTAAAATTTTTTCGTCCAATGAATTATGGTGCTCATTCACACACTGAGGTGAATTGTTTTTTTTGTTTTTTTTGGATTCCAGACGCATTCTGCCGTCCTCATTTTTTTGTGCAAACTTTACTGCTTTGTCACTTAATTGTAAAGCTTATTTGTAGTGGTGCTTTAATCAATGCGGCTATGTTCTGCTAAAAGGAAATTCGATTTCAGTGAAATAACATTGCACTTTCTGCGGATGGTATTATTGCTTTCTCAATACTGGGCTCCAGAAGCTGTCATTCATACAAGTGATGATTATATGAACAATATAGCATAGCATGCGCCAAAAGTGGCCGCTCTGGCTCTGCTGTGGTGTGTGGTCATGAGTTGAAATGGGACCAGTCGTGTGGTTGTCGGTGTTGACTGTGAATGGCCTCAGGGCTGTGGCTGTTGAAGTGGTCATAACTGCCGTGGGGTCGTGTAAAACACCCTACTGTCTGTCTCACGGTGATTAATGGGTATTTCTATAAATGAGTTTGCCAGGTTGGCTAATTTTCATGCTCACCTTCGGGGGGACGCTTGTGTCTGGATTAGAAGATGAGGTCAGTGCAGCAGCAGTGTAATGTCCTCTGGTAGGGCTGTGGAGTTGCTTCCTGACTTTTCCAAATGGCTGCGGTAAGTGCCATTGACTGTCATGGAATGTCACAATCGGGGCCACTTGACGCTACGCCGATAATCCTGACTTTTTCTCGCTGCCCGAGAGATCGGAGAAGGAGCAGCTACTTTTCGTTCTCTAGAATGAACGGAAGTCTGTTATCCAAATGTGAAAAATCGTGGTTTGAAATTTCAGCCTCCCAGCCAGCCAGTCATCTCTGATTCTGCTCACCAGGTAGAATTTAAGCCCAGTGCAGGTGTTTCTGAAGCTGGATTACCCGACGACAATGTAAGAAATCTGCCACCATTCTGTTTCATTAGCGTGTGAAGTCATGCAAGGGCAGTGCGGTATGTTGAGCTGAATGTTTGGTATGTTGTAGCGCATGCGGGAAAAAAAATACTCGGGGGCGGCAGGGGAATTTTCCCCGGAAAATCCTAAAAGAACTTTAAAAATGCAAAGACAGGGGGGACTGCAAAAATCTAAATCGGCCTAGTAAATGTGATCCTGGGTGTCATGGCTTTTGCACAGTGAGCGCACAGCTAGCTAGCCAGTCAAGGCGGCAAATTTTTTTTTCTAAACCATATATCAATGGGGACCATTTAGAGGGTTCTGATTGGCTCTGGCGTCTCGGTTGGTTTACCTTATCATCACTCATTAGCTAGACGAAAACAATGCATATCAGCCAATCAGCCTCTCGGAAGGGCATTCGCAGGCTAGGGAGACAATGGCCCTCCTATGTTTGGTGACTTTCTACGCGATTACGCCCTCATTATGTCAGAAGTGAGTCTTGCCATCAAGCTTGGAGTTGAAAATAAATGAACCTACAAGAAAACTGTCAGTACCGGTGGACTAACTTAATGGCTTGTTCATTGATTTTGTTATGTGGCTGGACTGTGTTATACTACTATATATGTAATCGCATATTCTGTTACTTTCCTGGATATGAAGGTCTCTAACTAGCGAGTGAATGTTAACTTAGGAAATTCTTTGTAAATAATCATCATATTTAAGCAATATGCTTTGGTTTTTGTCCTAGCTTTTCTAATTTGGCTTGCTGCTATAGTCGTATTTGATATATCTGACATGAACTTATTTGATAGTTATGTTTTGCAGTGCTTTCATGCGTCCCAAACTTTCTTGTTTTTGGGACATAAGTTAGCTAGCTCAAGCGCAATCGCTGTTATAGTTAGCTTGTAAACTTGGGGTAAAAGCCAATTCACATCACTTAAATATGATGATTATTTACAAAGATTTTCCTCAGCCATCGTTCGCTACAAAGGAAGTTGGCTTTGTGATGTGAAGAGTAACATAATAAACAATCACATACATAGTAGCGAATTGCAGGTAAAACCAGCAGTGAAATAATATGACTCCGGCCAAACTGTCTGCTTTCTGTTTCAGTTAATAGAAGCAGTTAATCAAGGTTGAAGGAGGTTGTATGGGTGCGATCGCATTGAAAGTGACCAGAGTCGACAAAATATCTCCCTCAGCCATATGTTTTGGGAGTCTGCACACTCTTTCAATGTGTGCATTTCATGCACTCACAGCTGGCAGTCCTGAGGAAAATAGTGCCAAGATCATTTGGCAAAGAGCGCAAAGTATACCTCAGGAAAACAACGCTAGCGCACTGGCCTAGATTTTTGTCAGGAAAATGCAGAAGTACTGTGATCAGGTTTAGCTTAGTTTCATTGTCAAAAAGTGCTAAGAAGGGTTAAATCAAGAATGCAGAAGTTCTGCCACAATGTTAAACAATGATATAACGTAGGCTACAATTTTGAGGCATAAAAAAATGACCAATATGGCTTTACTTGGCATTAATCTGCAACAATGACAATGAGTTTCTTTTGAGTTGTGGGTTTTACATTATTCGCTTCCAAAAAACTTGATAGATGTAGATCAATTTATTCCTATTCTTATCTACCCTTACTAATGCTAAAACCTCTGGTAATATTAGAAGTGCTAGTAGTACTACTTGCACCAGTACAAAATTACTTAATCAAAATATTGTATAGTATCCCTCTTCAGTCCAGGGATTGGTCAAGAATGGCTCATGTGCCATAAAATAATTCCACCATTAATTAAGCAATACAAAGTGGAATCCATGATCCATTTTTTACATTGTTTACAATTTGAAAACATTGTGGCACAAAAACGGTGAGTTGATATTTTTGTCAGATGTATAATTCTTTCTTATCGGTTTAGAATTCTGTGATGAGGAATCTAAATCAAATATACAGTGCACTGGTAGGCACCAGTGAAATATTGGATATTGTACAGTATGGTATAGTACGATACCAGACATGTTAATGAAATGTGTGTGACCTTCAAGGTTCATCTTGAATATTGTCCACTTTTTTTAAATGGAGTTATAAACTAACATGACATGAAATTATCAGTGTTACAACTGGGTGAAATGAACGAAACATCCGCACAAAAAAGAAGCCTTGTCAGCTGTTTGAGGGCCTTTAAAGGACCATAGGCCCCGAAATTTGATGAAATAATGCCTGAGATTGTATCCCTGGAAAATGGAAGAAGTTGAAATTAAAAAGTTGCCCCCTAAAATTTTTAAGTATTTGGAAAAATAGACCTAGAATATACTGTATATATTTTTTTTTTTTTCACTGAGCACATGGAGGTGAGAGGGACTTTTCAACACTGCAGGACCACAGGCCGCACATCAGGTGGTGTGGTGTGTGCCAGAGAGGACAACATTGTCTGCTTATTAATGTCCTGCATGGAGAATATTTATTATTTATTATTTATAACAACGTGAAAAAATAAAACACGTCTTCGACAGTCCATTAGGTGTTGTTTGGGTTCTCTTTATCAATGTTGTGATTACTGCTGAAAATTCCTTGATATTTTATCTTTTTCTCCGGCCACTATTTAAGTATAGTAGCTCTTTAACGTTATTCTGGAGTTGTTGGATTTTACCAACATTGAATTCTTGTAGAGGAAGCTGGCTTCAGCTGGGAAAATGACAGTCTTTGCTCAAAATCTATATTAACTGCTGTGGCGCTACTTGACGGTGTCATTAAAATGAATGTTCTAGAATTGCCTGGGACAGTAGCGTTTTTGTCTTTGTTTGGCAGGAAAGCTTATGAACGTCATGTTGTTCTTCTAATTGCCTCAGTAGTTTCATAGCTTTGTGACTGTGTTGGTCGGCACATTCCAGCCTCGTAGCTCCTGGCATGTCGACGAGCCGTGAAACAGATTTAATCAGAGCATCAGAGGTGTGGTGTAACATAACACACAATCAAGGTGGATTAACCTTTAAAAGTCCCATTCAATTGCTGCTGTTTCTTTTTTTTTTGTCTTGTCAAAATCCTGTATGAAGTTCTCGAACCTTTAATCTTCGGTTTGTTCTTTGATTTTTTTTTTTTATGCTAGAGGAAATGCATAATTTAAATTCTTTGAAGTCATTCCAATATTACTGACATGTTACCTTTAATCTAAGGAGCCTTGCAACATTAAATATTTAGTCATTTATTGTACAAAGTGGTGGGAGGCTCCGAATCAGTCAAGTCCCCTCGATTCATCTCTGTATTATTCTAATATTGGATTTCTGCTTACTCAAGCCCTCAAAGTTGTTTCAAAAGAGGAACTGGAAAGCGCAAGTATTTCGCATTTTAATGTCCATCTTTCACAGAATTGCTGGAGACAGGGTTCTGAAGGACTCGGGGATGTTTATTTTGGCTGCCTGGCCTGACTCCTGTAATTCAATAGCGAGCGCACGGTTGTGCGTCCGATGGCGGCCGCGTTTGGCAAGCACTTTTTTTTTTTTTCCCGCCAAGAAAAAAATGGCGGGTTGGCGAGAGCGATCCTTTTCATTTATCGATCGCATTGATTCCTTCACGTTTCACCTCGGCTCATATTTTTTTCATCGAACTGGACACCGCGTGTCATCGCTGTTCCTCCAGCCAGCATATTTCATGCCCTCTCTCGCTCCTCATCAGCTCAGAGAGGACTGAGCGCGCTCCACAGTCTCGGCCGTGTTCCGTTTAACCCGCCGGCTGAGAGGGAGAGTCCAGTCTCCGGAGCTCTCCGAGAGTTTCCTTTATTTTATCAGGTGTGCTGCTGTTTGTGCGGTGCTTTTGGGACTGATTTGCCCAGATCTTGTGATGGGATTCGAGGAGACGTTTCTGTCCCATCTGAGCTCTTGCCCGTGATGAGCTGAACCACTCTCAGTTCGTGTGGCTCTCGAGAGCTCTCTTTAAACAGATAAAAATGAGCACACTTCATCTCTTTCAGAACAAACACAGCAGTGCGATTGAGCCTGTTGCTCAAGAGTGGGGTGCTTTTTTCTGGATGGCAAATATGAGTTAAAGATACTGTGGCTTTTCATGGGACACGCCTGAGATGTGGGTCCTTCTGTACTGATCGGTCTGTCTATTTTGTTAAAACTGGAGAATGTTCTGGTCTCTCTCTACAGAACTGTCTGAAACCAACTCCTCGGTTCACTGCAGGCAAACTGCTCTTTTTTTTTTTTAATTAAATGCTGAGGGATACAGTCCTCAGTGGGGTCGTCTGTCCGTTCGGCCATCCGTCCATCTGTCCATCTGTCCGTAGACGTTTCTTTTCTGGAGCAGTACTCTAATACCGTTCAAACACGGAACTTGTGTGTCCTAGACTGGCGCTTTTTGATATTTTGGAATTTCTGAGATTGGATGTTATCTTCTGATGACTCTTGTTTCTCTCTGATTTTTCCTTCTCTCTTTCGTCCAGCTTCAGCCAAACGGCAAAAGAATTTTTATTCAAATCATTCTGTGTGTGGGTTGAGATTTATTTGTGAATTTTTTTTTCTCATTGCTTGATAGTCTTGAGACTTGGGTCTCAAAACATCTTCATAAATGAAATATGTTTTTTGAAACCCAGCATTTTAAGTTCATTCACGTTCATTTGACTTCCGTTGCGATTCGTGCTGACTGTTATGCGAATACTTCAGTCCTGTCAGTTAGCTGCTTTTTCAGTCACATGGGCAAACGTGAATCTACGTGTTGTCAGTTTGCTTGCCATGAACACCAGCAAAGGAGTATGTTCTGCACAGGCAGCGATCCAGTCATCATTACTGCCCCGGTGAGGACAAGCACTCCTGAACTCATCTTCACTGATGATTTCTGACATAAAATGTTTGACCTTTTGGATCAGTTTTACACACAGAAAAGGCTTGTGAGATTTGAAATCAATCTTCAGCGTGAGCTAACTGCCACCATCGCACTGCTTGTTCGCTCACTTGCTGGTCATAAACTGAAATGCTTTCAGCTGGTTAAGTGACTGATATCACTTGGCTTAAAGGTGAATGCATTCAATTTTATCCTTGGTTTGACCTTAATTTGTTGGAGTTTAATTCTAAAGTGGTAATATCATACCGATGAGTTTGTAAAATTGTCTTGCTCATTTCAATATTTAAGTTGTGCAAGAAATGACAAAATGATGAGCTTGTGCTCTTAAAAAAATCACCTACCTCATTTCCCCTGTTGTATGTTTCTCCAATCTGTGGTCGTGACAGAAAAATGACTGCTGAAACTATTTTGACAGGAATTCTGGAGTAGAAATACTGCATTGTGGGTAATTTCAGTGCTTCAAGTCTGCAGTCTTGTAGTCTTTTTCCCATGAGTCGAGTAGATGGCAGAGGGTCTGATGTTGTGTTCTTCACTTAGGCTTCGCTTGTCGAGTGGATTCGACTTCTCTCCAAATGATCTGCGTACACAGCTTCCCTGACTGGATGCGGGAGGGGAGAAAAAATTACTGGAATGAACTTGGGCTCAAGAATTACCATTGTGAATGGACATTCTCTTTTAAAAACTCGTTTGAGTCCTGGACTAAGCTTCATCTGAATTTAAATTTTCAATTTTTGAATCTTTCAATCAATATTTAGCAAAATATAAATATAAACAAATAATCAATTAGCTGATGTTGAAAGTGAGTTAGTGCTCTTTTTTAAAACCAAGGTAGAGTGCTGGACCCACTCAAAAAATATTCCTGTTTGAATTGGTTGGTTGTCTAAAAAACCGGACATTTAAAAAAAGACTCTTAATTTGCCTTAAAATGCATCATTTCTGAGGGCATGGTGTTGCATTCGAGTCTCTGTTGCATAATTAGGGCACACAGCTCTTAGCTCGCTGGCTTTCATTTTGAAGCACATTCTCATCGTCAGCACTCCCTGTGACCCTTCTTTCTCTGTGGTTTTGCGCTCTCCGCGGTGAAGCGTTTTAAGTGTCCCCCAGGCTGTTCTAACTTCCATATTCAGGACGCGCTGTTGCGCCGTACGCTCCCTGCTCCAATCTCTCCAGGAAGATTAAACAATTAAGTGGACTCATAAATGTTGTCATACTCCCCATCCTCCCGATTCTTTATTAATTAAATTGCACAGTGTTCCAGCTAACCCTTCCCTATTGGTATTCTGTCCGCATCTAAACATCATATAAAGTGACGCGCGGTGCAGAGTCTATAAAAGTACATCGTGGTCACATGATCACTACCCCTTCCCCCCTCACACCCCTTATGTGTTTTACAGACAACAGCAGGACACTAGTGTGGCAATTTGGAGATTTCTCCACAGACACTCTCAGCTAAATTACTTCTGTAACAATCCCCTTCTTGATTAATAGCTCAATTCATGTGAATAAAGTCATTCCAACAGTTGCTGTGTACTTGGGTGTAATGAGATTTATCTGCAGTGTTGGGTCTATAGGTCGCCATAGGACACACGACACTGCAGGTTCACCACTGGGTTTCCTTCAAGTCCACTCTGCAAATAAAAATTACTTATTCTTCAAAGCATATCATCGGGTCTGTTTCAATATTAGTTAATAATAGAGTGCATGAGAAGGCATTTAAGTACTTTAAATGTGCCGTAGTGGTGAACAGACCTTTGAACTTCACCCTATTACATGCTACAGAGTGCCTCTCTTTAAAGAGAAAGCACGCTGTCCTTTCTCCAGTGTCAGGTGATGACACGGCTCTGACTGATGAGCAGTTTGTACCCCAGAGTTCAGGGACAGGGTTTGTCCCTCCCCGTGGTGTGACGCGCTCGTTCGCCCGGCAGAGGACAGGTGTTTAGCACTGATGCCCAGGGCTTCACTCTCTGAGATTTTACAGGATTGCAATTTTGAAGAATTCTCTCCATTTTGCACACGCTTGACAAGCTTGCAGCCTAAGACATGTCCTCGTTTACCTTGAGGTTCCACTGATGGATCGCCATGCTGACCTTTATTAAGCAGACAGATTAACCCTTTCAGGTACACTAACAGTGTTCACATGTACACTGTTCTTAAATGAACACTAACAAGCAATGGACAAAGACGTAGCGTTTTGAAAACACGTCAAAAATTCATTTCAAAGGACTAACGAAGAGGCACTTAGTATTAATGAATTAATGAGGGCATTTATATGATGCAGTGTTTGTCACCAGATATTAAATACTTATCATGACTGTGTATGAGCAGTTATAAAGGCCTGAATATTGCAGTATGATATTCTGTATGTTTATTGTCTTCTAAAGACTTCCTACTGAATTTATGCATTAGATCATTTTCTTTGGATTTGGTTGCTGTTGCAGCGTTTCGCCTTTGTGTGGCGCTGGAGTTGGAGTTATCCATTTTCACGATACATGTATACATCTTACAAAAATTAATATCTCTGTTTGGATCTTAAACTTTGTGGTCCTGGTTTATGGCTTATTTTCTGTAATGAGATGGAGGAAGAACACATTACGCATCTACACTGAGTGCACAAACTCCGGCTCCAGAAGGTGCACTGAACACTGGGGTTAAATGGAGGTTGATTGGTATTGCTTACAGTGATGGAGGCACTGGGCAGGCATAGGTTAGGGTCAGACAGGGGGCCTCCCCATTGGCCGAGACTCGGGCAGGAGCCGGGGCCTGCAGTATGGATTACCATGGCGATAGGCACTGAGTAGCTCTGGGCTGATGACTAATTACCTGACACTGAGACACTCCACTCCACTTGGTCACTGAAATTAATTTCTCTTTTGAGCAAAGCGGCACAAACTGGCTCTGCAATTCTGGTTCGATACTCAAATTAACTGGGAGTGTAAATTATTCCTCTTCATGAGTGTGTGAGTAGTTTTCATTAAGAGCGAGTGTATATTTTATCAGTTTGCATTTGCAAAAAGTAGAAATATGACCCCCTCTTGGCTGCGTGGCAGCGTGGAATAATCGAAAGAGCTGGATGAATTAACTAAAGGCTCTCCCGCCTGTTTTTCAATTATTTTTCTCTTTTTTTCTTCCATTCCTTCCTTTCTCCTACCTCACCCTTTTGCTCCCTTATACCAATCTCTCCTCCGCTCGTTATCTCCCCCTCCATCGCTTCTGTTATCTCTCCTTTTTCTGTTTCCCATTTCGGAGTTTGTATCAGAATATTAGCAGCCGTGTAGCGTTTGCAGTTTGTCTCTGGGAGTAAACAGATAGGGCTAATTGTTTTCCCTCCGTAACGATTTGCAGCCATTTTTATTCCGGACGAGTGCACGCTCTTAACGGCGAAGGGGACCTAAGCTCACTTGACGCCACTTTACTGGTGTATCTTGTTTCTTTGTCACACTGTCAGCTCTTTAATGGTGGCTTTATATTGCGTTCTCTGCAATCTAACTTAATGGTGTGGTGTGGAGCCGTTCTCCTGCTTAGCGGAATGAAGGCCGGAGCTCAGTTAATGGAATGGCCCTGCCGATGGCAGCCTGCTGCCTCTTTGGACATAAACCCGCCGATTCGCCATCTTTATCCCCGCCACCCTGTCACAGTCGTGAAGACCGGCCAACCGGTTAATATCGATCAGAATTAACAGTGAAATAATCTCAGTTTATCACATCCCTACTCAACTCACTGGGTCTGACTCGGGAGCCTAATAAAGTGTCTGAGGGAGGGGGGTGAGGGGACGGGATGGAGGGGCTATATTCCGATAATTCCCTGCACCAGGACGGTGTCCGAGGCTCTGCGGCATCATTAAAGGCTTCCGCCCGCCGCAGGTCTGAAACAGAATATCACTGAGCACGGGGAGTGTGAACAATTAAACGCACCGCTGTCCTGAAGGCCAGTGTAGCCACAACAAGCAGCCTCCCTGAGCCAGAGTGATATAATATACACACTGGGGGCTGCACAGGGATATCAGAGTGGAAGGGCCGTCTGTGGATGAACAGTTCAGATGCTCCCTCACACTCAGCCTTCGCCATGTTAGCCCTGCTGAATATTTTCACTGGACCTGAGCAGCAGTGAGGTCACTTGGGCCAAACTGAACTGCCCTTTTGCACCTGTGACTTTGTCACTGTATGTTAGTTTTCCTTTCTGATATATTTGTATGTGAGCATTATTTATTCAAATTCAAATTCTGAGTGACTAATGTTTCCCACAGTTTTTAAGTAAGTGAATTTGTATTTCGTTCATGCATTGGATGCCATGTTTTTACTGTACTACAGAAATCACAGTACTTACAGCTGTGTTTGGGCTCACTGCTCTTGCTCTTGTTCTTGTTCTTGGTTTTTGGAGTGATTGTGAACTGAACTCATCTGGCTGCAGGGCACAAAAGCACATTGCTGTGTGGCAGTCTGCATGTGGGCGGAGCCATGAGTTTGCAAGGGATCATATACCACCAATCAACTACAGTGACGCGCATGCCTTTGTGTAGCAGTGCATTGGTGATTGTGTCAGTGATTTACAGTGTGGTGACTGCACAGTGAGTTCACCTCATGAGGCCTGTGGGGGGCTTTAGCTTCAGCTGGTCTGTAGGTTTATATTCAGCTCTCTCTGAAGTCCAGTCCCTGCAGAATTTGTGAAATACCCAGAACAGGAGCGCCTTTTATCATGTAAGCGTGGACTGCATTGACCCACAGTGTGTCCTGGAAGTATGAGGGCTAACGATGGCGCAGTCTCCAGCCCCTGCTGTTGAGGCAGTGATGTATGGATGGATGGATGGATGGATAGACGAAAGAACAAATGGACAGACTCATGTCATTGCTGTGGATGATGTGACCTGCGCCTCCCCTGTATGAGCTTGGTGATGTGAGCGTGCTCATGCTGGGGTGTATGTGTTCAGAATCAGGACCCTCCATTATGGAGATCGGCTCCTGACGTGTGAGTCAGCACACTGCTCCAGTTCAGCCTCAATAATGTGTCACTGTCCAGTTAATTATGGTGCTCACTGTATATTTTATCTCTAAGAATAGGGCTGACAGAATAGTGAATATCTCGTGTGCGGTGTGCTTTTGTGTAGGACTCATACTTAGTGCATTCATGGGCTTCCGTCTCAGTTCTTGATGCAATAATTACTCTGTGCTTTTATAGTGCGCCAAACGCAGAGTTGGGCCTCCCATACAGGAGGGGGATGTAGTGCATTGGAAAGCATATTTGTGAGCATGAAGGCCAGCATTTTCATAGCACCGCAGGTACGACGAGGCTCGCTGCTCGCTGTCTGAGATCCTGAGGATGAATCATTCAGTCTCGGCTGCAGACATTTTCTGGCAAAGAAGATTAACAGCGAGAGACGACATGCAAAAAAAAAAAAGAAGAAGAAGAAACGCACTTCTTCTGATAAAAATGATTTGGGGTTTTCCCGCTTCCTTTTTCCTGATGGCCGAAGATAAATATTCACTTATTAAAGCGTAACTGGAATTGACTGTGTCATGCATCAGCCTAATAGCCAAAGCCCTGGTTCAATACAGGGGACTTGGGGAAGGTTTTCTTAATGAAAGAACTGACGTTTTCTATGCCCCGGCTACATTCATCAGACTATATAGTGTTCATTATATGCTACAAAAGGGTGCCAATGCAGGCGGTCGGGGCCGTCTATTAACTGCACATGATTGGGGCGAGTGGATTATGGAAATAACACATTTAGGAAAATAGGGCGCCGATAATCCGTCCAAATAGAAAAGATCTTTATCAGGGGAACGTTTTCAAATGCGTTTGACAGCAGACACACAAAGTGCAGGGTTGAAGTGTTCTTTAGGGCGGAGGGACAGGCAGCTTATTGTCATGCTTGAAAAAGACGATATCTAATTAGTCTCCGTAATTAAATTTCTGCCTTGATTCAGGTGGCGGAATTGCTGTCTGTTTTTATTTATTTTTTTCTTTTACCAATTTTCTCCAGAATTCAGTGCATTTGAAAGGGTTTTTCACTCGTGGCTCTCTTTCCTCTTTCCACCAAAGCTTCTGTGCTACCAGCACTACCCATCATCCCCCAGCACAGAGGCCAAAGCACAGACTCTCCGGAGAGGAGTCGTACGGGGCCCCAGAGCAGCTCTAATGAAACATCTGCTTCATTTCAGACTCTGCAGAGCCCATCATGGCTGAAGTTTGATCCTGTGAATCAGAAAGCAAGTTTTCTTACACAAACATGTCTCCAAAAATGTTAATTCATTACCCTCACTATACTAGTCTTGCATGCATTCACTGTGTTTGCATGCGTTGGTTGGTGATGCACACTGAGGGTTTTTGCTCTATAATATTCAGCCACTTTATCTGCACCTTGGATAAATCAGTGTCTGCCTCGTTTCCAGTGGAACTGTGGTTATTCTGGTGTTTTGTCTCCCCCAGTTGTGCACGCATGCAGGAGTGTGCATTATCTGATTATTCTGTTAAAATTCAGGTGTGTTTGTGTACACACATGTATATGTGTGCAAGTGTTACTTGTGATTATTCTGATTTGATTCAGTTGTGTTTGTACGCATGTATGAGTGTGTATTATATGTGATCATTGTGATTAAATTCAGGTTTCAGCCGGTCACATTCCTGCACTCTGGCTTGTTGAGCCATTAAATAGTTTTGGGAGAGAGCTGCAGACCCTGGCAGAGGGGGCAGTATCTGCGCCCCCACAGGCCCACAGTCCTGCCCCACTGCACTGAATCTCCCTCTGAATTGAGCCATCCTGTCCTGGTGTAATAGGATTATTCAGGCCGGGTCCAGGCGGGTCCGTATTTACAGGCTATAACATGCAGCATTTCTCCGCAGCTGCTGCTGTGGGTACTGAGGGGTAGCTACTGGGCCCGCTCCACTGGAGGTGTCAGGATTAATGGGGCTCGGAGAATCCCAGTGTCAATCGCTCCGGTCCGGGCGCTTAGAACCGGCCGCCAAACACTGGCTGGCATCCATTCCGCCTGCGGTAATTAGATAATTGGAGGCTTATTGTTACACGCACTACTTCACGCTGATAGAATGTAATCAGAGAAGAAGAGCGGCCGGAAGGGGGGTGGGGAATTAAGGCGGAAACAATAGGAGCGGCGTTATCGGTGTATCCGCGGCCCGGCGGAACATTCTGGGACTCCGCTCACACAAAGGCGGTCATTCTGCTGTGGATGGCGCGCAGCCCCTTTGTGTGACGCAGTGCCACTGAGCCCCAGAACAAAGACAGTGTGTAATCAGCAGTCCAGCCCAAGCCTATTAGCACTCTGCTACGTGCTACAGTACTCTCACAGCCGAGCGGCTTTAAGGAGGCCATCTCTCTATTTAGCGAAATGGGAGAAGAATGGAGGACACTACAGAGTGTGACCACTATCACTCTGACCACTCCGGACCTTCCAAGTGACCGTCATCCTCCCTCAGGAAATATACTCAGTAAACCAAGCTCTGAAATAAATCATTGTATATCCCCAGACGATAGTGGGGAGATACTATGGTTTAGTTCCGGGGCTGCCGCCGCCACCGCACCCGCAGAGATTTTCTGTTCCAGGCTCTGGAGCCTTCAATGTTTATAGGATTTTTTCCTAAATTTGCATAGTCAAAGATTTTTATTAGACAATGCTCAAGATCAATTTTCAGCAATTTCTGACATCCAATATGGCTGCCGGCGGCCAAGAGTAAAAGCGGTTACATAGCGACTGTAAAATCTTGCAGGTGATCTCTGATGGGGATTGGGGAGATACACGACTCAGTCCCTGTAGTGACCGAGTTATCTAGTTAGCGACTATGGTAGATTTCTGCTCCTCATTAGCACACTGGAGTTATCACAGTTCACCTACACTCTCCTGTTATTTCTGTATTAATCTCTTAAAGGCCCACGGACCCATATCACCCATATTGTGGGAGTCCAGAGGGAACTTCTCTCTGTAAAGGGGTGGGCTGTCTCCCCAGCCTGACTCTCTCATGCCTTGGACTTCCCAAGATTCCTGTTGATAGGCTAATTGTTGTGTCCATCATCAGCTTGGGCAGGCTCCACTACTTGAGCATGCTTGTGGTGTTTTTGCTCATCATGCGGCGTCGATCTCCTGTAATTTTCACATATTTTGGAGATGTCTCTGTCTGTCAGTCTGTCTGTTTTTCCTCTGATGTTCTCAAGAACCATTCGTCCAGTCAACTTCAAACTTGACGAACACATTGCTGAGGACTTAAGGAAGTGCGGTGTTGAGTTTGAAGTTGTGTGGTTGAGCACTTCTCTAGAAATCAGCCCACAAATTCAGTTAATGTCTAGCATGTGTTCTTGTGGAAATAAGTGTGCCTCTTCCCCTGATGGGTGATTGACAGGCCTCTCCTAAACCAATTAACAGTGATCACCTCTTTTAATGAGCTTGGTAATTTTGGGTTGGATCTACTGTCATGAGTTCCTGGTCTTGTAAAGTTTTTGTGTCACAAAGTAAATGACTCGGGTCTGTAGAGAGCAACTGATTATTTAAGTCAAACACCAGGGGTCGCTATATGCCATGTTGAAGTGTATTGAGTAGATTTGAGTGGAATAGTATTGACATGTTAAGAATGTAGACATGGTAAGATTGTACTGAATTAATTCACGCAGATGTGTTTTCAGGGAAATGGTGTTTTACATAATTTGTTGAAACTTTTAGGTTGGCGTTCCCAAAATGGCTTTCAGTATAACCAGCATTTCCAAGTCTGCCTTTGTGATAGCCCCCCAGCTAGATCCAGGTATTTTTGCTTTTCGCCTCGTTCTCTCCAGATGGAATGAGCTGAGTCCATAATTAAATGTATCAGGTGTAGAACAGCCCAGATATCGCGATCTGACTCCGGGAGCTTGAGGAAGGATTTGGAAACTGTAGCTCTATCGCCTCATCCCACCGATTCACTGTGACTGTCCCAACAAAAACCTGGCCCACGAATCCTCTGGCAGACCCTGCAGTGATGAGTGCAGTTCCCCGGAAGAGTAATGAGTTTGGGGCAGGGCCGGGCTTGTCGTGTGGGTCAGCGCGTACCCCTGATCCCTGAACGCCCCCCCTTCCCGCCGGGACAGAGCGGCCCTCATCCTGACCTTCAGGGTCCCTGCTTTTCCCAGGAGTCTACAGAGCGTGAACCTGAGCGGGGCCCCTCCCCTCCTCCATCTTCATTGATGGATTTCAGCGCTACTTAAATTTCAAAGTCCTGATGCATCTGAACGCTGCAGCGTGAGACGGTCGCTGCTCAGGCACGTATAGATCGCACAAGGTCATCTCGGGAAGAACCAGGCGTGTGGGGGGGGCGGGGTCCGGCCGTATATCAGGATGTATTACTTTACTTTTCCCTATCCATCACTAAAGACGATAATTCTATTTCAGTGGGAATCACTGGACTCAGATGCCGTCCGATGGTTGTTATCGCTGCAAACCGAGGAGCTGTCACTCTGTAATCGGTACGAATGACGGGCATTAAAAACCAGAAAAAAATTGACCTTTGGGTTCTTTTTTCAATGTTGTTCATGTTTTTTCGTCTTTTCGTCCAGCCGTTTTCCTTTTCTGAAAGTCAAGAGATTTGCATCTGGATGAATTAGTTTAGCAAATGAAAGGTCTCATTTTGGTGCTTTGAAATTCTACCACAGAGCAGGTTCTTTGCTTTACAGTGCATGTTCTCACCCAGTGCTTAGGACTGGGATTTCTTCACACTGAGGTCCAGCACAGAATCACATCCAGGGGCCTGATTACACATCTTTCCACCTGCCCTCCCTCCTGTGTTAATCACGGCGAGTCGAGTCGACAGCGAAAGCGTCTTCACCCTGTAGGTGTCGGATCTCAGCTGTCTCCTTGAACAGGGGAGAAATATGATGTGCGACCATCTTGACTCATCTTGACCCCGATTAATGACAGTCGGGGTGCAGCGAACAACTTCCTACAGAGTCCTGAAACTGGAGCTGCCTCATGTAACAGTGCTGACCTTTAAGAATATCACACAGATCGGCCCCACCGCAGGCCCACAGTTCAGTTAGGGCATCGGCAGACGTGTGTGTGTGGGATGCTTCCATTTTAGAGCTACTGAACAAGCACATTGTGTCACTCACCTCTGTGGTTTTAGCTCAGTTCAAGCCTGTGGACGAGAGAGAGGTTCTCTTTACCCCATGGGGGCCATCTTATGAGCTTAAAACACTCTGATCTTTTCTCCCGTTCTAGATAATAACCTTTGTTCTTTCACCCTGTGAAAATGACTTTGAGGTCACTTTCTGATAGAAATTAGAATTTGCTCTGTGCATCTGATCACGCTGTTCTACCCATGAAAACAGCGTAAAGTGAATTTTTAGCTCACTTGGTCCAATGGACCAAAGGGAGCTTAAGGGATCCCGCGTCGGCATCTGCCTTAACTTTGATCTTCTTCTGCCAAACCAATGAAAGGATCAGTGTGAAATTTTGTGGGAAGGTACATATGCAGAATAAAATTAGTTCAAGGCATTGAAACTCGACATCGAACATGGCCGCCAGTCGGCCAAATTTAAAGATGCACTATATCGTGCTGGAGATCATTTGAAAGCAGCTTGAGTACTGAATCTTTGTATGGACATACTTTTGAGGACATATAAATAGAAACTGTCGCTCTTAATTTGGTACAATACTACTCCCTCGAGCAACACACTTAAGCCCAATAGCTAACTGGTGATCTCTTCAGTATATAATGCTGGGCACAATGATCTGGTGTCTGGGGCTTGATATTTCAATGGAGCTGCTCCATGAAAAGAGCACTAAGGTGCAAAAAAAGAGAAAAAAGACACGATGAAACATCAAACCATGATGCAGAATTCTGCTTGAAATTCTTGATTTCTTTCTACACAAATTACAAAAGGAGTCTTCATCGCCCCAATGTTGGACCCAAACATAAAAAATATTACCGCTTGTGAGCTTACAGAACACTAAAGCCTGAAATAAAGTGAACTGCAGTTCCCGTGGCGCCATTTTTATTTATGTCTGCTGAAATTAAATTTTTTGCCATGTATTTTTGAGTCATCCCTAGCTGACAGATGGTTTATCAGACAAGTTCAGAGGTCTGTCTGCTTTTCCCTGAGATACAGTATTGGGTAACGCACACATTCAGTAAAATATTGTTTTTCTTGAAGTAGTAATTTGTCTTCTCGAGCCCATCTTTAGTCTCTGTTCCTCATTAGAGGTCAGATTGTTGGGACTGAGGTTGGAGGTTGGAGCTGCTGGAGAGGATCAGCGACACTGAGGCCTTTTATGATCAGTGCTGGCATAGCAGGGCGTAAAATTTTATCCCCTTTTAGGGTTTAACGGCCTTTGTGATAATATCATTAGCTAACATTAAACACGCTATTGAATCTCCCCTTCGAAACGCGCAGCCTTGTGGCCGCTCCCTTTAAAGGTGTGTATTTTATTTATGGAGAAAGTCTGTTGTCACTCAATCTGCGCAATGGCTCCACAGCTTTGGGGGGGTGGGGAGGGGGGCCAAGTCAACATAACAGACCTCTGTAGCCACTGGATTAATTAACATTTTATGTAAATCAGGTATTTCTGGGTCCTCGTCCCTCTTCTAATTATTTCTGTTATTTTAACGTTTGGGCGTCTTTGATGTCTCACTGCAGTGTTTAAACAGTCCGAGATCCCGATCGCACGCTTCCGCTGTAGCGGTCTCATGCAAAATACATGGAAAGAGTGGATATTAGCGGCACTTCTGGGAGACGGTTAAATTGAGCGATTCCTCTGCGGCAGAGGCTCATGTTTCTGCGTGTGGAGATTTGTCGAGTGTAAATGTACTTTGTTGAAGATCTGAGTGTGGCTCTCTGCCCGGGACGCTGGCCGTCTGGTGCTGCTGCAATGCAGCGGGCCGCCTGTAGGGAGCACTATTGCTAGCCCGTAGAGGAGAGGGGAGAGGGCCTGCTTTGACCGTCACTAATCTGGCTTTCCTCCCACTTTTCACTGCAAGAACTCACTTCCTTTCTCTTTCAATCTTTTTTTTTTTTTTCAGCAGTATGGGGGTGTGTGAGCCCGCTCCTCTCCCTGTTCGGTGTGCAGAAATGGGCTCGGGTTCTGCTCAGTCCTGCACATGCCAGGTTTTTAATGATTTGGTCCGTGCGGCTGGCTGATCTCAGGCCAGGTGATTTGTATTGCCAGCATTGTGCTTTCAGCTGGATGTACGCAGTCGCATAAATTCATTTGCCCACTTTCATTAGATCCTTTTCAGTGTGCACATCCCCTGATTGCTGCGCGCTGCTGTTCTCCCTTGTCGGAGGTGGTTTGTTCGCTGAGTGCCTATCCATTTTAGATTTTGAGTCATTAAGACTTGTAAACAAGTGTGAGTGCTTTTCTGGTGAGGTGCCTATGCATATCAATAACAAAATAGCAATATCATTACTTCATCAAGTAAATTAAGTTCATTAAATTAAGATAATTAATCCAGATTGCCCATATGGTTGGTTGTGTAATTGAATGTGCTCTCTCATCGTGGTGTGGATAAGTAGCCACACAGTTCTGTGCTGAGACAGTACCGGTGTTCCTAATGTATTCAGTATTTATAATCATGCGGTGATGTGTGGAGTATCAGGTTGGGAAACTGTAGCATTGCGGATGTGACGGCGTGTGGCTGTTGTTTAATGATACTGAAATAAACTGCAGAAGCTTCCTGTGTGATTGTCTGTTTCCATATATCTTACCCTCCGCTGGATTTCAAAGCTCATCATCGTCTGATGAATGTCGCTTTGATATCTGTGTGTATGTGTGTGCGTGTTTGTACCTGCTTGTATATTATTTTGTAATTCTGTGTGAATATTCATTTATATGTATATGTGTGTGTGTGTGTGTGTGTGTGTGTGCAGGAGTAAGGATGTGTCAGGGTTTGGTTTTTCATATGTACCCAACACATGCGGCCTGAACATAAGCTAATTTTGCACATTTAATCAATAGGCCAGTGGCCTGCTGCAGGGTGTGGAGTGTATAAATGCATGGGCTGGTTCTGCTCTGAGTTATGAGTGTGTGTATTACGGGATATCACCGCTGTACTGCCACATTGGTACAACTTTAAAAATTATACAGTGTAAAACCATCATCATGTATTTTCATAAAGATGAAATATTGGTATCTCCGCTCAGTTACAAGGTTTTATTAATGACATGCTGTCAGGCGCTAGCTGCTCTGCATATTCGCATATTAAACAGGCGAGCTCAGAAATGCTCTTTTTATTACTGCCGGGCATAAATCAGTTTAAAGCATCTTCTCCTCATTCATCCTGCTCCCAGCTAAGTCGTCTTTTATTGAAATGAATTGGCGGCCCGTTCCATTGGCTCCCCGATTCCCTGGCAGATTTAGGCAGAGTAATCTGGTGACACGCGAGCAGCGGAATTGATTTACCGCCTTTCTATTAGAACTGTTGGGCGCCCCTCTCGTCACCGCCTCCATTTTTCTTCTTTCACACTCGCTTTTCTCCTCCCTAAATGCACAGATTTTTGAAAAGTGGGAATCTGAGCCCAAATTTCGCTCTGCCATTAGCGGAATCAGGGTGGAGTGTGCCAGTGGGGTCCTGAGGCTCGGCCGTCCATTTCGCCTCCATCTCTTAAAATGCTTTTTACCTCCTTTTTATAATCTTTCTTCCGTATCACTGCTTCCTGGTGCTTTAATTTTGTTTTTCAATATTATTTTGCAAGGACCTGCTGCCTTATTGATTCTGCTGATTATGATATAATTTCCCTCATTAGTTACGCTTTACTGTAAGGATTCATCTTCTTTCGCTTACACCAGAGCGCAGTTTATTTGATGACTGTGAAATGGAGGGTAATATTGACACCTTATTTTCTCAGTCTTGTTGAAAGTGAATTTGTTACCTACATTTTAATGGCTTGATCAAAAATGATAATGAGCATCAGCAACACTATGATTGGTGTGCTGAAGTTGTTTGCTTATTATTTTATATGTGATGAATACTCAAAGTGTGTAATGCCTGGCCTGCTTTTCTTCTCATGTGGGGTTAAAGGTCCCCCATTATGAAAATCATGTAGACGTGTAATTCGGGCCTCCCTCTACCTGACAGCTGACAAAACATGAATCCAGATTGTCTTAGCACTGTTGCTTTGGCACTCATCCTAAGAAATTGCCTTTTTAAATGACCCATTTTGATTGTGTGCCCCTTTTGACATCACAAGGGGATCCATTTGCACAGTACAGCCCAGTATATTCTTGTTTTGGTTGTGGCAGCCAAGAGCAGAGCCTCATTTACACAGATCAGCTCAATATGCATATCAGAAAAGTGTAACCTTGTACAAAATGATATGGGCACATGAATCTAGTGTAATTACTATATCGTATAAAATAAGATCAGGGTTTGTAAGGAATGGTGAAGTCAACAGGAAGCTGTACCTCATGACATTTGTTATGCCTGTGTGAAATGGTAAAATACTCCATCCCTAGCTCTGAGTGTAACGTATGTACTACCAACATGATGATATTGTGCTTTGCGTTATGGGATACTGCTGATCCTTGCCAGCACATCGCATCCAGCCATCCAGGCGAGAGGAAGATGCACACTTAGCTAAACATAAATGCAGGAGTGTTATTATTGAAGATACTGCATTTCATTGCATACTGCATCAACATTGCAGGATAACATAATGACATCATTGATTACTGAGATAAATTAGAAGTTTTGTTGTATCTTTTCAGTATACTCGTGCAAAATACTGTTGTTTTCTTATGGATGGTTGGACGAAACGCTCTCTTCTTTCCCAAAGCCCGGCTGATAAATCATTCATGCTAATTCACCCAAAGTAGGAACTTAGGTTGTTGTTGAGCTTAATGGTGTGTGAGTCGGTATCAGTTTACTCTCTTGAGCCGTTAAACAGTTTAAGGCTTAATGCTCGACACCCACAGTTACCACACTTAGCATCCCTGATGCACATGATCTCTGTCCTGTGCCCTCCCCGGGACCTTCAGCACTCTGCCTCCCAGTGACGATGTGTTACAATCGCATTTTCAGCGGAGTTACAGAAGTCAGGTGAGGAAGTTCGTCCTGACAACTTCCTGTATTCTGCTCCAGGAGTCACTGAGGAAATTACTTTTTCTGGGTCTCTCTTTTATGACCATTGTCCATCGTACGCATTATATTATACATACAGTCAGGTGAAAAATTAATGAAAAAATATCCATGAACAGAATAAATGAGGTTTTGGGCCTCCACATGACATATCCGCTTCAACACACATGTGGCATAAAGTCTACGAGTGAAAAACTTCACTGGAGGGATGAAGCACCTTTCTTTCAAGAGATCTCTATTCCTTCATTTGGTGTTTCAATAATGGTGATGAAGAGCACTGTCTAACATGTTCCAAAGTTTCCAATATGAGTTGAGTTAGTTTTTAGATCTTGTGACTGTGAAGTTGGTGACATTTATCTAGGATTATTTTTTTCATACTCCAAATCATTTAGTGACTCCTTGTGCTTTGTTGAACTTGAGCAGTTGTCATCCAGGAAGAGAGCATTTCCATCTAGGTAGGAATGCCTCATCATGGGATTTGAAGGTGATCACACAGAATAACAGCATTGATTTTCAGTGTTCCTCTCTGTCTTAAGGAGATGAGTGGATCTAACCCATACCAAGAAAATGAGCAGAAACATCTACATTCGTATTTGTCTATGCATTTCCTCAGGTTTTTTTTCTTTTAATTTGTCACTTGTTATACAAAACATGAGAGCATTCTTTGAATTTTTGATGTTTGGAGAATTTGTTGATACAGTAGCATGCAATGACATTCCAGATGACTCCACGTTTTCAGCAGTTTTGGGGAAAGCCATTTTCTGTTTCAGCATGAATGTACCCCATGGCTCTGTATGTGGACCTACATGGTTTGTCAAGCTCAGCAGAAGAACCTGATCGGCCTGCTCTGAACGCTGACCTTAGGCTCATATAGCTGTGATAAAAATAAATTAAAAAGTCAGACCTAAATGCCTAACATCAATACCGGATGTAGGGACTGCTCTTCAGGCTGGAATGGAAGCAAATCACTTCAGCAGTGTTCTAACATCTCATGGAAATCTTATCCAGATGATTTGTGGCTGTTTTTGCAGTTAAGGGGGACCAACTCCATATTGATGACTACTGTTTGGAAAGTGCTCTTGGGTGAGAGGGTATCCATGCACTCCTGGTCACGTTTGGGTTATTGCCATGCTGTTTTGCCAAAAATTGGCATGTTTTCCTCAGCTCGGAGCTCTAAATGGGAGTAGAAGGGGTTAAAAAAATTTTGGTACGCGTGTGTAAGGTTTTTGTGTGTAAGGGCGTATGTGTTCGATGGGATCGCCGCTCCTGATTTTGTGCAAGCGCGTGCGTGTTTGGTGTGTGTGTGTGTGTGTGTGTGTGTGTGTGCGTGTTCGCGTTGGGTGTGGTTGCTGCGACTGGTCTGATTGATTCTGTGCTCTATCGGATATTCCGTACGTGCGGTAGCTCACCTTTAGAGAGGGCCGGTCGGAAGAGGCAATGTGGTTGAAGCATCCTGCCGTCCCGGCCTGTCATCCTTCAGCTTGATGGATGCTGGAAGCACCAAACTCAGACCTACGCACCCGGCCAGCTGATCTTTATTGGAACAAGCGTCTGCGAGCCGAGCCTCTGACATTCGCCATGTCTTCATGAACTTCAACCCAGCGCCCCTGAGCCGGCGCTGCTTATCCCGCATGATAGCCACTTCTCCTTTACATAAATTAATAAAGGCCTCTCTGAATATTTTTAAACTGGCTTTAGAAGCGGCGAGTCTGTTCCCATCCCAGTCCCGGGGAGTGGAAAGACGGATGAAGCGGGGCCGCCTCCTCTTTAAAGTGCTCTTCCAATACCCAGCGAAATAATATTAATCTCGACTGCCTGCTACTTTCATTTACAATGGACTCCGCTCTGGGGAATGCGAGCGGCGAGGTTTCATAAATTTCAAATGAAATATGAACATTTCTTGTCAAAATACTTGTGTTCAGTAAAAACCTCTCTGCTAGTTTTGTGTTTGTCTTTAATAAGCAGCCGGAGCTGGTTTCTGGCAGCTGCCCGGGAAGGGGGAGAGAGAAGGGGGGAGAGAGAGAGAGAGCGAGAGGGAGAGGGGAAGAGACAAGGAGAGAAGGAAAGAGAGTAAGGGAGAGGGGGGAGACAGAGAGGGAGAAAAGGCAAAAGTGAGGGAGAGAGAGAGGACAAGATGGAGGGAGGGAGAAAGAGAGAAAGAGGGAGCGAGAGTAAGGGATAGAGGGAAGGAGAAAAAGAGAGTGGGAGAAGGAGGCAGAGAGGCCGAGTTCTCATAAGCTGTACTGGGGCGCGGCAGGATGTGAGTGTGATCTGATGTCTGGGGTTCTGAGGGTGGAGAGACGAGGGTCCTCTCTTCCACAGGGGCCAAACCCCCACAGCACAGAGCTGTTCAGAGCCGGCCCCTGGCCTGTCCCTCATACTCCTCGCGTACTGAGAAAGCCAGCTCATCCCATCAGAGAGGGCTCTATGTGCTGATGGGGGGCAGCCCTGGACAGGCCGTCTGCACTGGCCCCTGTCACAGCTGTCCCCCGTCCTTCCTCTCATTCTGCATGTCTCTGCCATTCTGGACTACAGTTCCCAGATGGAGAGAGTTGTGACAAAATCTGGTCGAGGAGCTGCTGTGTTTCCATCGTGTTATCAGCCACCATCTCAAAGTGAAAACTTTTTTTTTTTTTTGCATCTTCTTTTTTCTCATATTCAAATAATTTCCCCTGTTGTGCTGGTTGATTCCACTGATATCTGGTTTATTGTTTTCCCCCAAAATTAATCAATTTCCTTTCTAAGAAAATCCAACGATTCCCATCATGCGCTATGTTTCAGTTTCACGCGATGGAAACAAAATGGGTTCTAGTCATGAGTTTTCATGTTTCTGTCTGGGGACACTACTCTGGATTTGCCAGGGACGGTTAGTTTTGGCATTTGAGTAGAACTAAATGGAAGGGCCTTTCCCTCCATTGGTGACATTATTTTTATCACAAACGTGCGATTAGAGCAGTACTTACTGAGCGTTCTAGTTCTGATATCAGGATCGCCATTGGTAATTGAAACTGCTGAAGTCCTGGAACATTGAGCACATGGACTTAAAATCTTCAAGAGAAAGAAACATTCCTCTCTTCTGTTGGGTTAAAGCCATCTAAGAGAATTTCCCTGTTATCTGTTAGCTCTTCCTCACTTGCGGCCTGAGGCAACAGGAAAGTGAAAAGATTAAGAGATGGAGGCTCTCGCTTACACGTGTCGGACATGAGTGGTTATGTGCTGTGACCGCGGTAACATGGCAGTCTGCCTGTCATCGAACAGTGAAGATGTGTTTGTTGCTGGTAGGGCTGGGACCTACCAGTCTGCTGGCCGTCGGACTGGCCCGCTGCGTTCTTCGCCAACTGTGGTCCGCAAACCTTCGGCTCATCCCCCGAGATCGGCGCGTTGTGCGCCATTGAGCAAAATAAAGAGCGGGGCAGTTTATATGAAGAGAATAAAGCACTCTGGCGATGGTTTAATCGCATCTCCAGCGCTGATAATGATTCTGACATGTTTTGTTATTGTTCCGATACGGAGTCGCTCAGCCCTGCGGGGCAGCTGCTGAAAGCTCTCTCTTCACTCTCTCTCTCCATCCACTGTCTGCAGTCTGCCAGCGCGGCCTGTGCGGCGAGCAGGAAAACAGGCTCAGGCCAGCGATACCGCATCGCTTCAAGCCCAACACATCACGCTTGACGTGTTCCACATGACCGGCACTGTCCGGGGGCTCCTCCCTGGGAACCCCACACAAATTGATTTTCATTGTTTGTTATAAAAACAGGGCATCATTGGAGGGGGTCAGTGTTTCCCTTTGAGTGGAGCCCTTAATGCCTTTTACAGATAATGCTCCGGAGTTAGCATTGCTGCCAGCTGATGATTCTCTCTTGCGCACAAGCTCACACTCTCTCACACACACACACACACACATACACACACACACACACACACACACACATACACGCTCTAACTCTCATATGCACACATGCACATGATGGAAACACGCTGATCATTATGATTTAAATATTTACTACAGTGTAATGGACAAAGGAAGTGGACGTCAGATTGATTCCTGAGGACGCTCTTTACCCTGAAAGCCAGTGTTTTCCTCGATGACTGTGCACTGGGCCAGGGAGATGCCAGTCAGGTGTGTTACATGACACGGCTGGTTCTGGATGTTCTGGTGATCCAGCATCCTCAGTGCCACTGGGATCCTGTCTGCATTAATTTCTGCTTCCCTCCCTGGGACTCAGCTGGATCAGAGCCTGTGTTTGCTCTGAGAAATTCACATACCCCCCCTCGGGCCCTCCATCTTTATTCCTAATCGCAGTTTGCAGGAAACGGACTATAACTCATCTGGAAAACAAGATGAACTCACTTAGGCAAGGCCCGTGATCTGAAGCGAGCGTGGTAGGCCTTATCTGCGTACGGGGCCAAGACGCTGAGATTTAGGGCCGTCGGGGTCACAGGGGTCCCTGTTACGGCTCGGTCCTACAGGCTTGATAAGCACATGGCTCTGGCTCGATACGCCGCCAACAACAATAGCCCATTAATAACCGACAGTTTCCTGTCCCTACTTTCTAATACACGGGGAACACAAGCGCGGCCCTATTTACAGGCACTTTTCCCGGGGCTGTTATTAATTAGCTCGCATGCTTGGCGGGTTCGGGGGTCATCATCTTCGGTGCCGATGCCTTCGCCACCCTGTCCGTGCCCCCAACTCGGGCTGCCCTGGTGACCCCTCGAATAAATCAAAACAGCCTTAAGAACCCCAGCGTAGCAAACATGTTTAAATTACTCTTTTTCTCTCGAAAGTTCTGAGGCTGTTTGATTCTCCCAGAGCGCCAGAGCTTTCTGTTGTTTTGCGGTCATTAGGAGTATGTTCTAGTCCACTGACGCAAGAGGCGATGGTGTCGTAAACCCTTCTGCTATAATACCGCTACATCTTATATTTGTGTATCGTCGTCTGCCCCAGTTTCACATATTCTGTATTCCCCGTGTGTCTCTAAAATGCATCAAATTACAGCAGAAAGCTGGGAGCCACCAGGTCGACTCCACACGGATTCCCATTTGTTTATTACGCCCAATCCACTCTCATCGCCAGTCCCGACCTCAGAAGACACTCTCATGCAGTTTAAGCAATTTAAGAGCTTTGTATGATGTGATATACAATTCAGTTTATACATGTTTAATATTGTTCAACATGAATGCACAGTCAGCTGGTAATAAAAGCAGCATCTGAGGAGCATAAAAGGAAATAAAGCTGTCAGTGAAATAACAGCTACGTGTCGATTGGTGCCAATTTACCTTGAGAGCACCTGCTCCGGTCCAGATGATTGGATGATTGGGGAATCCGCCAGGAAGGAGGGGGGACTTGGCGGCGATGCCATTGCAGCACCCCCCTCTCCAACAACTCGAGTGCATGGCATGGGCCTCTCGCTAAAACGCTCTCTCGCTCATGGCGCCAGAGCAGCGGCCGCCAAAACCTTCGTCCAAAATATCCCTTTTCAAAAAATGTAAAAAAAATCCTCACCGGACTCTCGGACCAGACCCTCTTTTCGGCCACGTTCTGCGTTTGGCCTCTAAATCATTTATATCGCCTCTGCTTCCCAATTAATTGCACGGTTTTTCTGAGCCTTTCCTCCGCCGCCCGGCCCCCGTCTCTCCGCCCGATTGGCTGTTTATTCTCGCCTCTCAACTTGACCCTAATTGATAGTAATAAGCGCAGGGCTGGATCTTCCGGCAGTGCGGCCAGCCGCTAAGGCCCGCCCGCGATCCGCTTGCCCAGGCCCCAGAGAGATCATGCAAATGCGGCCGGCGTGGTGAAGTTTACTCTGCTAACTGAAGTAACCGGGTGCAGCTGGAATTTCTTGGCGCCTTTAAAGAATTTTGTTCTGGGCCCCTAATCCAGAAGGTGGTTTTCTGGCCCCTCTGCAGCAGTGGAGGCCCCTAAACTCTGGGCCCTTGCAATCAGCACAGTCTTCCTGCTGCAAAGTGCTGTTAGAGATATGAAAGGCCTGCAGCAACCTCACCTTTCACTGATTAATTGCTCCAGCTTTTGTTCACCTGATTAACAATGAAACGGTATATTTTCTGGGTAATCAAAACAATATCCATCCATCTATCCATCATCGACACCACTTTCCCCCCACTAAAGTTGCGGGGGAGCTGGAGCCTATCTCAGCTGACGATGGACGAAAGGCAGGGACACACCGTAGACAGCTTGCCAATCCATTGCAGGGTGAATCAAAACCATTATGAAGCCTATAATTGTAATTATTGCCTATTTTCTTCATTTATGAAATTGGTGTGACATTGAAGGGGTGGCAATAATCTGACTAAACACAAAATCCAAAACTTTCTCCAACCTCTAGTTCTTGTTAAAGCATTTTTCAAACGGCATAATTAATCATAGAATTGTACTTAGTTTCCTCAAAACATTATAGGAATTCAAAAATATACATCTGAAGACAATGAAATCTTGGGTATGTCAACCATACCAAACTCTCAGGCAAAAAGTGTAAATTACAATAAGCCTTGCAAACAAATTTGCGCAAATCCGTCGTTTCATGAGCTACATTGCTTTTGAATGTACAAAGTCATATCAGTGTTTTATGTGCCGTGGGAAACACCTCACAACTTCATGATGCTGTGTAGAATAATGCTGTCAAAAACAAAGTCTCCATTCATTCTACACCTGCTAATCTGGCAAAGTGAACGGTGACAGATTTGGCATCATTAAGCATTGAAAGGTGAGGTCACTGCTGGCTTGTCATTCTGTTGACAGCACAACGCTGCCTTTCCCTCCACTATAGCGGCTCTGATGATTGTAGTGGCTGCTCTTCATGCAGGGGGTAAGTTGGGTTGTGGGTTTGATATCTGTTACCTTTACTGACCCTGAGTCTCTCCTTCATGCAGGGAGGTCATTCTCTACCTGATGAATGGGTCACAAATGAAACTTCAACAGGCTGATCGCTGCTAGACTCCTATCAGTAGCTTTGCTTGTGTTTTCTGTGTGTGTGTGTGTGTGTGTGCGTGCGAGTGCTTTCGTGTATCTGTGCGCGTGTGTGTGTGTGTGTGTGTGTGTGTGTGTGTGTGTGTGTGCGTGCGCAAGTTTGTGTGTGTGCGTGCATGCGCTTGTATTTGTGTGTGTGGGTGTGTGTGTAGGTGTGTGTTTGTGTGTGTGTGTGTGTGTGTGTGTGTGTGTGTGTGTGCGTGCATGTGTACGTGATCATCGTGCGCCTGGGCTGTCACAGTGAAGTCATACTTCAGCTATCAGATGACAGATTATCCTCTGCATAAATAAGGCACCTTTTGACACATCATTATTCATTACAAGATTACAGTGCATGTGAAAATTTTGATGAGCGCTGCGCTCACACAATATGAGATTTCCTGCTATTGTTGAACCAGACTCTCCGATAGACTGCGTCTCTCTGTCTCACCAGATTTTCATCTATGTATTTTGCTGCCAATTTTTGTTTGGCGCGATATTTTCTGGCTCTTTTATTAGAATTTGAGTTGCTTTGAATGAGCAGTAGCCCCTGAAGTGTAACATTTAGCATGTTTAGCTCCTCTAAGTAAAAAGAGAATTGCACATTAGCCTGCATGGTTGACTGTGCATTGTGATATTCAGAGGCAGCTCATCATGAAAACATTAACCGAGTCACACAGAGCTCTGCCACACTGTCTGCTCACTCCCTGACCATCAGCATGACATCCACTCACAATGCTGCTGCTGAATTGTATTGTCGGTGGTGCAATGGATTTAAACTGTAATTTTAACAGATGGGTCAATCCATGATGCATTCTGTGCCTTTTTGGTTGAAGTATTTCAGCTCCCCATACAGCAGGCAGTCCAGTTTTATACTCTCAAAAACAACTAATGCACTCTGTTAAATACAACTTGTGGTTGTAAAGAAGGCTTTGGCAAACTCTGTACTTTAGAACTCTGGTTCCTCAAGAGGAGAAGCCTTTTAAATCTCAACCATGAGTAAACATAGACACTTTTCTTAAATTGTGACTGCGTTAACACAGATGTTGCTTTGATTATGCCTCTCGTAAAAAGTGTTGATGTATCGTGAAAAGTACAGGGTGTTTAGAACGAATTATTTTTATGTTTGTGTTTCATTTTCATACCCTAAGTTGAAATTCCAGTTGTGCATTTTGAGTCAAAACAACATCGTAAACAACATGAATGCTCTGCACCTCTGATTGGACTGTTAATGAGCCAATGGATGCTGTCCTCTCTGAAAGCCCCGCAAGAAGTCGAAGCCAATCTGTGAGTAGGAGTGTGGTCTCTATAGCTGAGAATGACCAATAAACTGTGCCTTTAGTCTTAGATATCCAAACAGATTCACCTGCTGATTCGCTTGGGGTCTAAAATAATTTTCTCTCCTTTTTTTTTCATAAAATGTCATCAGCAGTGACATATTTGTTCCATTTGAAACAGTGTGCATCAGTGTGTTTTTGACGTAGCCCTGTGTTTTACAGGATTAGTGAAAACATAACTCCATGCGCTATATACACCCTCACAGCAGTACAGCTTCTGTGGATCTTTGTGAATTTTTTCTGCAGCAATGCTCTGCTGGGCCTGTTTAACACCCACACAGCGCACACTGATGCAGAATTGCCTCTGTCCTAATGGGACTCATTCACATTAAAGTGTGAAGGATCCTTGAGGAGCGGAGAGTCATTCCCGGCCCGATCCACTGGAGTGCTGTGTAAGAGAGCAGCGGGTAAGAGCTGTTAGTGTGGAGGACCCCAGCGACTCTCTCGAGTGCGGCCCTTACTGCTGCTTTCACAGGGCTCTTTGAGTCGTCTGATTGGCCGGGGAGAGCAGTGAGCGAGTGTGTGATTACCCTCAGCCTCCTGGTGCGCTCTGCTTGGGCCTGTCAGCCGATTCCGGCAAGATCCACCTGCACCAAGCACAGCTACCACATCCTGTTATTACATAGTGACCAGAACAAATTTTTTAGCCCAGCCAAGCTGCCCGTTTGCTCGGTTTACGTAGGAAGTATCAAGCTTCATATTTGGCCCCTGACCCACAGAGGTTCTGCCTCTTGGACAGACTGATCAAAACCTACCATAATTATTCAGTCCTGCGACTTGTCCATGAGGCTTTGGTGGAATTTTTTTAACTCAATTTATTGATGGCAAAAACCCCATCCCAGAGGTCCATAGCCTACATTCAGTTCTTAAAGTTTGGTCGGCCTCTTTACGTTACATTGTTATGAAGTGGCTCAGAGGGTAAATTGGGCAGTTGGTATCCTGGGACCAGTGGATGTGCTGTGAGCCATGGGTATACTGCGAGTGTGTAAACTGGGATCAGTGTGTATACTGGGGCAGTGGGTTAATTGGGAGCAGTGGGTATATCAAGAGCCATGGGTATATTGGGGGCAGTTTGTATACTGGGAGTGGTTGGTATGCTGGGAGCAGTGGGCATACTGGGAGCTGTGGGTATACTGGCTCAGGGTTGAAGCTCTGGTGTTGTGTTCAGCCTGAGCCCACAGGTGTGACTCACCCATGCCCTGGTCCTGCTGTATTTAGGAAGCGTTTAAACCAAACTGGCTTCTTGGAAGTTCTGACTGCTTGGGTCTTCTCTGCAGTATGTAAGGCTTCCATCTATTTGCTATCAGATTGACTTGGGCTATGCTACAGTTCATAAGTATTGGGACAGTTACTGTGGTAGATATGATAGTATATTAATATTAATATTAATATAAAAGTATTTATATAAATCGGAGATCAGTCAAAGTTCCCTGTAATTAATGCTGTCAGTTTCCACTTTGACTTCATATTCTTTGCTTTGTTTTAATTTACTTGGGTGCCCAGGCAAAAACTGCACCTCCGTTAAAATACTTTGGGACTTCGCTTTGCTGTGTCACCGTGGTAACCTGGGGGACAAGATGGGAATCTCTAATTTGATTAATGTGAATAAGAGGCAGGTGGACTGAGCGAGGAAACTAAGGTACCCCGACTCTTTTCAACGAGTCTCCACTTCGCGACAGACGTTAGGCTGGCTGAATGATCTGCTCTTCCTCTTACATATTTTTCCTCATTTCTGTGAACATTATCACCTGAGCTTAAATAACATGCTTTCCCTCAGTGGCCCGCAGAGTTTATAAATATTATATGATCTTGTGTGATAATATATTTGCTTTCTGCATGGCAGCAGTGTCAGAAAAGATGAACCTGCCGTTTTCTTGTGCAGTTTTCAATTTGAAGTGCACATTAACCTACATACTGGCTTACAATGTCCAATCAAGAGTCCTCTCTAGATAAGCTTTTGAATGAAGTATTAATTTTATCTGCAAGTCGGATCAAAAATTTCCAATCTTTTACAATCCCTAAGTGAATAAGATCATGCTTTGTGTTGTTCTCCAGCAATTAAATCTGTTATGATCAACCTAATCAGAATTTTCATGACCAGCTAAGAGACTGCTGTCGAGATATAATAAGAGAAATTAAAATTTGTTTCAAATAAGCAGGAAATATTTGAATGCCGAGCCTGTTGGAGGCTTTCAGAAACTACTTTTATTTTTGCTTTTAAAGTAGCGGTTCACCTAACACGAGATGCTCTGCCATCTGTTGTTCATTACGAGGCTATCTGTCTTGTTCTAGTTCATTTGTGATGCATAACCACTTGAACTCATGCACGTAAATGACAATGAAACTGTCTACGGCGAGAGGCTTTTCATATGAATTAGAGGTAAAATTTATGTTCGGCGAGTAAATTATCAATCAACAAACACACCGCTCTTTTTAATGCACCTGTGGTTTTATGCGTCTAGTGTAAGTGAATTGTACATTTTGTGCTGAATTTGTGTCCCAAAGGCAGCGTTAGAAATGCACCCTCCCCCTTGTGCCTGAGTCCTGGATATCCCATCAGGGGCTCGGCCGTGATCGCACTACCTGTCCTCAGTTTTTGGAAGAGATATCCTGGAATTATCTCTCATGGGACCCTTGCATTTCTCTCTTTATTCGTTTACGATGTTGGCCTCTCCTGTTCTGCTTTTTCAGAGGCAGAGAAAAGAGAAGCACATCTCCGCTGGAGTGAGAGGGGAATAGAGCTTTAAAAACATTTGGTCTGTCCTTTCATCCTCATGACATGCTGTGAGGTCAGAACCGTAACTGCTCTCTTTACGTCACAAAAAAAGCACAAATCTCTAAGCATAGATTGCTATTGCAGCAAGTAATATTTTAGTGGCTCTTGCGGCCTCCTGTTTTGTGGGGCTGTCATATATGTTTGTACTCACTCAAATTTTTGTATTAGGCTGTCTGTTAATGCAGTCGGACCCTGCAGTTTGCAAAAAAAAGTTACTAAATATTCACTATATTCACTATTCAGTAATATTCACTAAATATTCACTAAAAGAAAACAGAATAAATGATCGCCGTATTCTCTGCCGGATGGTATTACGCAATTTTCTGACCTGAAGTGAATCTCAGAGTTAAATTTAGCTTACCTGCTTTTAAAAATACGACGGGTTCCTGTGATGTCACCACACTTCAGCCCTCATTGTCCACACCGAAGACGTGCGAAGGAAATGACACTTTCTGAAGTTTCTCTCGTTTCGCTTATTTCAGACTTTCCATCAGCAAGTAAAAGTGTTTGATCTGAAATGTCAAAGGTGTGTCAGCAGTGCGTAACTCTCACACCATTGTGGCTCGTTTATCTGCATATCAAACTATGCGGTACAACCACAGGACGAAAAACAAGGGCACTTTGTTCCAGAGTAAATCATTGTATTCGGAGGGGCTACAAACACTCAGTGGCAGTCACCCAGTGTTTTAATCAGCCTGCATGTACCTCTGCCATTCTCTAGCGATGCAGTGTCAGTGGCTATTCTTCTTTCAGCCCCTGCCTGCAAAAGAGAGTTTGTTTAGCTGTCTTTCATACAGGAACCCCTTTTGATTTTTCAAGATGTAACAGCTCCTATTCTGTGTGAATGGTCTTACAGTTCCTATTCTGTGTGACTGGTGTAACAGCTCCTATTCTGTGTGACTAGTGTAACAGTTCCTATTCTGTGTAAATAGTGTAACAGTTCCTATTCTGTGTGACTGGTGTAACAGCTCCTATTCTGTGTGACTGGTGTAACAGCTCCTATTCTGTATGACTGATGTAACAGCTCCTATTCTGTGTGACTGGTGTAACAGCTCCTATTCTGTGTAAATGGTGTAACAGCTCCTATTCTGTGTAACTGGTGTAACAGCTCCTATTCTGTGTGACTGATGTAACAGCTCCTATTCTGTGTGACTGGTGTAACAGCTCCTATTCTGTGTGACTGATGTAACAGCTCCTATTCTGTGTGACTGGTGTAACAGCTCCTATTCTGTGTGACTGGTATAACAGCTCCTATTCTGTGTAACTGCTGTAACAGCTCCTATTCTGTGTGACTGATGTATCAGCTCCTATTCTGTGTGACTGGTGTAACAGCTCCTATTCTGTGTCACTGCTGTAACAGCTCCTATTCTGTGTAACTGGTGTAACAGTTCCTATTCTGTGTGACTGGTGTAACAGCTCCTATTCTGTATGACTGATGTAACAGCTCCTATTCTGTGTGACTGGTGTAACAGCTCCTATTCTGTGTAAATGGTGTAACAGCTCCTATTCTGTGTAACTGGTGTAACAGCTCCTATTCTGTGTGACTGATGTAACAGCTCCTATTCTGTGTGACTGGTGTAACAGCTCCTATTCTGTGTGACTGGTATAACAGCTCCTATTCTGTGTAACTGCTGTAACAGCTCCTATTCTGTGTGACTGATGTATCAGCTCCTATTCTGTGTGACTGGTGTAACAGCTCCTATTCTGTGTCACTGCTGTAACAGCTCCTATTCTGTGTAACTGGTGTAACAGTTCCTATTCTGTGTGACTGGTGTAACAGCTCCTATTCTGCGTAAATGGTGTAACAGTTCCTATTATGTGTAAATGGTGTAAAAGTTGCTATTGTTTGACTGGTGTAACAGCTCCTTTTCTGTGTAACTGGTGTAACAGCTCCTATTCTGTGTAACTGGTGTAACAGCTCCTATTCTGTATGACTGGTGTAACAGCTCCTATTTTGTGTGACTGATGTAACAGTTCCTATTCTGTGTGACTGGTGTAACAGTTCCTATTATGTGTAAATGGTGTAAAAGTTGCTATTGTTTGACTGGTGTAACAGCTCCTATTCTGTGTAAATGGTGTAACAGTTCCTATTCTGTGTAAATGGTGTAAAAGTTACTATTGTTTGACTGGTGTAACAGCTTCTTTTATGTGTGGTGTAACAGCTCCTATTCCGTGTAAATGGTGTAACAGCTCCAATTCTTTGTGAATGTTTTAAAAGCTCCCATTTTGAAGACCTAGACTCCCTTGCACCGGAGAAAAAAAGTGTTTGATCTGAAATGTCAAAGGTGTGTCAGCAGTGCGTAACTCTCACACCATTGTGGCTCGTTTATCTGCATATCAAACTATGCGGTACAACCACAGGACGAAAAACAAGGGCACTTTGTTCCACAGTAAATCATTGTATTCGGAGGGGCTACAAACACTCTGTGGCAGTCACCCAGTGTTTTAATCAGCCTGCATGTACCTCTGCCATTCTCTAGCGATGCAGTGTCAGTGGCTATTCTTCTTTCAGCCCCTGCTAGCAAAAGAGAGTTTGTTTAGCTGTCTTTCATACAGGAACCCCTTTTGATTTTTCAAGATGTAACAGCTCCTATTCTGTGTGAATGGTCTTACAGTTCCTATTCTGTGTGACTGGTGTAACAGCTCCTATTCTGTGTGACTAGTGTAACAGTTCCTATTCTGTGTAAATAGTGTCACAGTTCCTATTCTGTGTGACTGGTGTAACAGCTCCTATTCTGTGTGACTGGTGTAACAGCTCCTATTCTGTATGACTGATGTAACAGCTCCTATTCTGTGTAACTGGTGTAAGAGTTCCTATTCTGAATGACTGATGTAACAGCTCCTATTCTGTGTGACTGGTGTAACAGCTTCTATTCTGTGTGACTGGTGTAACAGCTCCTATTCTGTGGAAATGGTGTAACAGTTCCTATTCTGTGTAAATGGTGTAAAAGTTACTATTGTTTGACTGGTGTAACAGCTTCGTTTATGTGTGGTGTAACAGCTCCTATTCTGTGTAAATGGTGTAACAGCTCCTATTCTTTGTGAATGTTTTAAAAGCTCCCATTTTGAAGACCTAGACTCCCGTGCACCGGAGAAAAAAAGTGTTACTGTTTCTCTGCAGTGGGTACCTCCCTGCTCAGCCTCCTGACAGCCTCCTGTATTGACTGTGTTGCGGTGATTCCCTGGCTGTCCCCGCCCTGCCTCCTGTGGTTTGTGGCAGACAAACAGCTCCTGACCTCAGAGGTTTGCTCTTCCTTGCTCCATTCGCTGGCCTTTTGATAGAGTTCCTGCCTCACACATGGCAGCCCTTCGGACGGGGACCCTGTTTGTTTTTATGCTGAATTATTAACCAACTCTCCTCGTCTCGCGGCTGCGAGCCGTTGTCCTTCACCTCCTCCCCCCTTCTCCTCCTGCTGGGAGAGGAGGGTCTGGATCAAAGCTGCGCACATAGGCTGATTTCCCCCTTTCATCTTAAGTCAGGACGGGATTAAAAATGAGTTCTCTTCAGTTACTGACTGACCTGAGAGGCCTGCACTCCTTTATGGGCTGTTTTGGACTCTGGTCTTGGTCGCCGAAGCCCTGACTGCCCACTGACATGGTTTGTGGTGAATTTGAATCCACGTCATTCCTGACATGTAGGAATCAGTGTTTAGTAAGGGAACATGTTAAGCACGTCAAAATCAGTCAAAAGTGCTCTGACATAATCATCTGTCAGTTACTCAGAGGGATTGTTTTTTTTTTTTTTTTTTTTTTTTCCCATTTAGATTTTTCCAGTAGTTTCTCAAACTGTCCGTTTGAAGTGTCCCTCGGAACCCTGCCGTTTCCATCACAGAAAACTCTGCATTAATGTAAATGTTCCCAACAGAGGTCTGAGAATGACAACCAGGCATTTCACTGCTGAGGGAACAGGATGATTTATGAAGTGGTGGGATGCATGTTCCCAACCCTGCCGCAAGTGTCCAAGAACCGCTGGGATGTGCAAGTGGGCTGCTTGCAGGGTGAACGACGGCTAACATTGTAAAGCCATTCATTCCTAATCAGATCCTCTTGTGAGTGGGACAGAAATGAGTCAGTACTGAGCTATGGCTTGTGCGAGCAGCGCTGGTCAGGCCTGCTGTCGCTCTCTGGAAACACTCTCAGTGGAGGCACGAGGACAGTATTGTATCAGACCTGCAGAGAAGTCGCTTTCCACGTCCATGAGCCTGGTGGTTATCTCCTCAATCACCTTCTCTGAAAATGTCTCTGAATCTGAAGTGTTTGTTGATTAAAAATTTGATGGGTTTTCATGTTGTACTAAATGCGAAAGCTCAGGCTGGTTGGTTGTCATTTGGTGCTCTGTTCTTATGAAATATGGAGCCATTGTTCAGCAAAAGAATCCAAAGCTCTCCTCTTATTTATTTCATTATTGTGTGTTGTCATACGTAATTTTTTCCTCTAAAGTTGTTACTTTTTTGAGGATTTTCATTGTTTGCTTTACTTTCAGTGTTCTCAGCAAGATGTTATGAGAAAGACAATTTTCCTGAAAGCTGAAATGACTGAGACTAAAGAAGTCTTGCGAATAATACTTTTTTCTGCATGTCCAAACTTAGGCACGAGCTGAAGCATGAAACAGAAAAGCGAATTAGAATTCAGTTTCCCTGCGAGTGAGTGGAGTCAGGGACAAAATTTTGGCATTTAATTTTAGGCCTGGGGCTGATTATTTGCCCTTGTTTTATTCATTAAAATGGCCTTGTGGGGCAGCTTTGCCTTTCGCCACCGTGAAATGTTGTCTGAGGCTGTGCATTCGTGTTGCTGGTAAACTGCTACACATGTGGCATAATCTCGCTTTCACTGCTGTGCGTAATGAGGATGGAAACATAAAGTCTCTAATCGGCTGGCGCGCAGCAAGGTTTGTAAACCAAAAGAAATATTGTATTTGCTCTGTTACTGTCCCCCGGAGAGGAAACATCCATATTATATTTTCATGAGCCGTGCAGCACAATTGGGACGTGACCTTGGTGTCTGTTTTATGGCGCCGGTATGGAGTGTGTATTCACCGCCGTATTTCACTCTTGGATATTCTCCCAGCTTCCTGTTTGTTTTTCCAGATGCTGTCCCCGTGTCACGGGGGGCTTCTTTGTGTCACAGTTTTTGTTTCAGAAATGTTCTCGGCTGCTGCCAAGCTCGTCGCCCTTAGATATTCAGAGCAGATAGGCAGGGGGACGGCCTGGGGTCTGGGAAAAGGGAATTGGGGTGGGTTTTCTGGCAAACGCGCAGTGAGCACTGGGCATGAAACTCCACTCGACGGCTGGGGTTGTAGACGGGGCTGTTTATTATCTCAGGGTTGTGTATTTGTAGTGTGAGAGCGAGCTTGGATTCAGGAAACAGTATTATTGAATGCCAAAACCTTACACAAGTCAGTGATGATATTGATCTTGGGTCCTCAGCAAGCATCTGCTGAAAGACTCTGGGCTCAAGGAGGCCTGCAGGGAGACGAAAGGCTGTTGCATAGACCCTCATGTTTACATTTCACATACAGTACCCACAAGGTACAACTCAACACACAGCATTGATCGCTATGCTTCTGGCATGGTGTTATGCGGCCTAAAAGTTGATCCTTAGCCCCTACGTACAACTGACCTTATGTTACCCTGACCTTTAACCTGATGACCTCCAAAACCTTATCAGCTCAGTTATGGAGCATTGCCATGTGTCATTTGGAGAAAATTCTTCCGCTTATTCAGTGTGAAGGAGTGTATGATGGACTACGTGGTCAAATGTATAATAGTCTTATACATAGCCTGGCCAAAAAAGTCTCACACACTTATTTTGCTGGATCACTTTTATCTTTGACCACGGCCTTTATTCATCGTGGCATCGTTTTGACGACCAAATGCAACGTCACAACAGTTATTTTCATCCAGAGTGGAATTAATTTTTCACCAAAATCTTGTACTGACATCAGGAGAGTCAAACCACTCCATAAAGTTTTCTCAGGCACATCCAGAAGACTTTCAATGGGGTGAGTAATGCGTTGGGCAGTTATTTACCCGATTCGTGTTGTTTCAGCAATCTCCTTAGTTGTTTTCTTTCCTTGATGTTGACCAGTAGTTGGTCCCTTCTAAAAATAACATCTTTCTCGACTATGGGAAATCACTTCCAACGTGATTGTTTCAGAAATGAGAAACTATTATCAATATTAATTTTATTAGCTTGTGTTGTTTTACTAACTCCAGATTCCCTTTCACTTTTACCGTTCCTCCAGTTTCTAGTTCACTTGTCCTGTGAAATATTACGATTCGCCATGGTTATTCCAAACTACGAATGGAAAGGCTGTCAAAATGGCCAAATGTATGTGATTAATTAAAAAAAAACATAAATTAAGTGAGCTGCGGGTTCCGTAGCATTACTTCACATGATAAAGATGATGTCACTATTTATAATTGGTAAAATTCTTTTTTTAATCTCCTCCTTTTTTCAATGACTCTGCCAATACAGACAAGCCAATAAAGCCAATCAAAGCAAAAGGAGGAGGTTAATGAAACATGCTGTTATTCGCTCTGTGTGGGGCGGGCTGAGAACAGGAGGGGATTGGTTCAGGAGGTATTTGGGCAGCCAATCAGGCGGGAGAAAGGGGATTCATAGTGCTCTGGCTCCATCAGCTCTAAGGAGAGGCCAACCAGCTCCGTTTTTTTACTTCTGTCCATGGGAGCTTCGTAATTCTGTTCCATTCAGCTTGACCTTTTCTGTAAAGTCACATAATCACTCCATTTTTCCTCCTCAGCTTAAACGCGTCACATTTTTGGCCTGCTACTTCAACTGCACTTATTTTCTATCTCCTGCTAGTGAGGCTAATGCTACATCAGCACTTATTATGGAAGTCTGGCCTCATTCCTGGCATATAAGGGAGATTTTTGACATGCTGTATTGATGGTTGCTTCAGGAGGGCAAAGGTGTTGTGTTTTTTCCTGCCGGTAACTGGTAGGGCTGCATAGTCTGATCTGATTCTTAACGACTTAACAGCCAAACGGCTTCTCCCACACATTATTCACGTGCTGATTAAGAGAGGCTGGTTATCTCCCTGTCATTCTCTACACAAACCATCGGCTAAGTGCTCCGTTTTACTTGCAAATGTTATTGTTTTTAAATTGCGTTATTAGCTTAAATCTCCTCTTTGCTGGGAGGCATTGTGAAGAGTGAAGGATCCCGCTACCAGCATCTCGCCCGCGCATATGCACAGATGCTCATGCACTCACACACACACACACACACACACACACACACACCTGCTCGCATTAAGACATGCACACTCATACATGCTTATATAGAAACACACGCGTGCACACACACACATAACACAAATGATCGAGTGGGGACACACACGCACACACATGCTCGCATAAACACACTCACGTACACACTCACATGCTCGCATGTGGACATGCACACCCATACCCATATTGAGAGACAATATACACATAAACAAACATACACAGACTCTCAGAACAGACGCAAACAGAAAAATAACACAAAAGTATAGATCACATTACATCAGATACGTAGATATAATGATAATATTCTCTCAGACATCAGTGAAAGTACCTTTAATATCAGCAATAAATGGTTGTAAATAAGGATGCTACTCTTCAGTAGGATTTGTCACAGGGGCTGATTTCTCTCACAACCTGAGTTAAACTCCTTGCCACTTTGGAAGCAGACGGATGATGCGACGGATGATGCACTGTTTGTTGAAATCTGGCAGGCAGCGCTGAGACGCACTCCGAGGGCAAACACTGTACCTGCCCCTGTGTCTCGCACGCTGCTTCATAGTTATTAAATGAAGATTATGCCACTGTGCTAAATCAGATGGTTGTCAAAGATGATCATCAGTGTCCTTCCCTTAGAGCCAAAATGAAGTGATTAAATGCAGGGTTGGGTGCAAGTAACATTGGGCACCTGTATAACAAGCCATCCGCCAAAAAATAAAGTATGTACTGACAAAATCTACCTGGGGCAAAGAATACACAGATAATCCTGCCCTGTTGTGTACATACTACATAATTACTGCGCAACACAGACCAACACAGAAGTTAGCTGAGCTATCATCACAACAAAACACACATTGATTTCAATATAAAAAGGCCTATAAGTTATGTGTAATATTATTGATGTTCATAATTCTGACGTGTAATTTGTACCAAGCAGCGACTTCACTTGTTTCAGTATACCAGCCTAGTTTGCTGAAAGGTATCAGCCTTGTTTCAGTACAATGTTTCCAACTTATTCAACTGTTCATGTGTGTGTGGGACAGGTGAAGCCGTCCTTGTTAGTGTAGGTGACCCTGCCTCTCCAGTTTGCAGCTTTGCCCTTTAGCAATTAAGCAGAAGACCGGATTAATATGCTTTCAGTGACTGGTCTGTGTTGCTTACCTCATACATGATTGGATGTGTATAATTGTAGGCCCTGGACGAAGTCGGGCGGCCGCTATGGATTCATGCTTGTCGTCTCCGCCGCCGCGTCCGTAGACACTTCCTTGTGGACGCTCTACAGGCTGTAATTTTTGACCGATTACTTTCATATTTGGCATGGGCATGTGCTATACTTCAACTATGACGCCTATTGATTTTTGTTGCCAAGGCGACAGTATAGGCTGAATAACACACCAAAAAGCGGAGAAACGGGCTTTCGGGGGCTACACCCATGCAGTTTCGGGTGTCCAGACTGTCTAGTTGTATTGCTGGTTTCTCTGTCTTGATCATCGTAATCACATGTATATATTTATAAAAAATATTTGATTTAGAATACTTATACAGTGTATTCTGATTCCGAATATTTGTACACACAGAAACGCTCCTCTGTATTCACTCGTACATTGTCAGCTCAGCACTGATGTCAGCTCATAATACCTGACTGTATGTACACGTGTTAATTTGCTAACCTTTCGCGCAGCTGTAAAGCCCAGTTTAAGAGGCTCTGAAGCATAAGCCGTAATGTCTTTAATTATTATTGTCATTTTAAAGGACGTGGGAAACAGTCAGCGGGGAAGCTAGCCTCCATTTGGGCGGTTTTTACAACACCATGCTCCGGTTTATGGCATCTCTGTCTCAGGAGAGGCGCCATGGCGACTGGCCTTGTGAAGCCGTCTGCCTGCGGTCCCAGCCGGTTTGCAGCACTGCTGAGTCTTTTTTATTCTGATTATACAATGTACTGTTTGTGTGGGTTATTTTCGTGCATATAGACCCTCTGTAATGGTGTGTCTGGTCATTGCCTCACACACAGTAGTGCTGAGGCCTGATATCGCCACAGACCTGGGAAAGCGAGATACACCCAAACACAGCAGTGCTGTAATGCGTATGGTGATTTGACTGCTAACCTACAGAAGGCTAGTTATCCTGACCCAGGCTTGAAATATAGAGTGACTTGTTTCTGCAGTCCGATTGTAGATGCAGCAGCGGGGTCCGTTTCCCAAGGCGTTGAAGATACAAAGAGAAAAGCTAAAAACTCCTGTTTGCTGTTGTGGAAATACATTGTGGGAGTTGGTGGAACAGAGAATGCTTTGAAATTGTAGACTTTTTTCTTCTCCTTCAAATGCCGAGTGTAAAATGATAATTTTACTTTTAAACACAGAATGCTGCTGTTGAAGGCTGTAATTAATAGTCATGGCTGTCAGTTAGGGAAATGAAATGTTTGTAATCTGCTTCATACTGTATGTAAGGCAATGTTTTCTGTGTCTTTCCTTGAACTATTTTGTATTTGAAATATACCCACTGATATAATTTTGGAGAGTAAAAAATGAGTTACTTAGGACTGTTAATTCTGTTTAAACAAATATGAACTGAGTTGATTGTAATAATACAGGAAAGGTTCGAACCTGAATTATAAATATATTGCGGCGTCTGTATGGGGTTTGTATTTGAACTAAGTTATGCAATATCCTGACTCAGGGATTACAGACTGTCTGGAGTGAGGCTCTATCAGTTCTGACCTATCAGTGAAAGAGCACGATCATTGAGGAAGCTTCTTGATTATAATCACACCGGCCTGATGATTTGTAGTCCACAGTTGAATCTGAACTGGCCGGTAGCATTAGCTAAGATAACTGCATACCTGAGAGACTGATTCCGCTGCTCGTGGTCTCTAAATGCTGGCTGTAGTGCATTAAAAGTTAATGCCTCTGCATAACATTCTCGTTTTCTAAGAATTCCTTTGGAAATAATTACAAATTAAATCCAATTAACACGCTGGGGCTCACATTTGTAATGCTCTTACAGCAGGCTGCAGTTGAGAATAAAATTCTTAATTGGACTGAAGACAATTAGTGCGATTAATCCCCGCAGAATTCACAAAGCCCTACAGGATTATCACAGTCTCGTCTCAGCGTCAGACGATCGGTTTAGCCATTTCATTTCATTCGTATTACAGAATTTTTGTCTGCGCTTCATTGAGACAAAACTCCGTGCTGTTTGTAACAAATAATGTCAAATATCTTGCTTTGATGTAGCAAAATAATAGATATGGAAGAAAAAAGACTTGAGTACATGTGTTCATCATTACATCAATAATATTAAAAATGACAGGGCTAAGCCTCTCTAATACTTATACATACAGTCATTTCTCAGATAATCTTACATTAAAAGGTCTCTCAGAACCTTGAACTTTTACCCGCAGCAGAGAGAATTCAGTTGGAATTGTTTCTAAAGTGGCCGCTGGCTCCCTCTCTCCGATCGATGAATGGATTTATTGATCGCCGCCGAGGTCAGGTTTTGATTTTTCTCTGCTTTTTTCAGTGCTTGTCTGAAATCAGGAGCTTATTTATGTCTGGAGGAGGCAAAGGTCAGAGCTGACTGGCTGAGGCACCAGTCCCGTCTGACATGAGACACGGAGCCAGAGCTTCTCTTTGAACCAAAGAGTTGTGTTGGTGTGGGATCCCCTGCTCTGTTGCGGAGATCCTCTCTGCTGCGAGGCTGTGGGTGGTGTTGAAGATGTGGGGGCAGTGGGTGGAACTGGGCCGTGGTGGAGGTTATATTGCAGACACGGTCTGCCAGGACGCCCGTGCTGTGCAGTCATAAAGCCAAATTCAACGCCGCTTTTCACCTGAACCCATTCATCTCCTCATCGTTCACTTTAGGTCTTTATGCTCTCTCTGTTCAAAGGGGTTTCTCCCTTTTGACTGTCAAAGGATTGTTGTCCCCTTGAGATGATTGTATTGTGTGTTAGTTCGCATTTGTGTGTGCGTGTATGTGTGCGTGCTTTTATGCTGACATTTTCAGTACATAGGTTGTTCATTTTACAATTAATTCTATTATCTCATAATTCCACTACTGAGGTATTCTTGGGAGGAAAGAAGTTTCAATATTTTTCATTATTTACTAAAATATTATTTCTTGGGTATTTTTCAGTGGAAATAAAATTAAGCGCTGCTAAAGGGGATCAGGTATATCATTTTAATCCAAAATCAAAAGTTGAACATTCCTTGCTTGCTCCATATTTCTCGAATTTCCAACTTTTCCTGACTAGTCATTTGACCTTTAACTACTCCAGTTCTTCTAAATGGCTTAAACACGCAACTGGAATTTTGCAGCTGCTGAACTCACTACTGTGGAGGAAAAGAAATGCTGTACTTCAGGCGCAATGGTATTGCATTTCATTCAGTGGAATTTCAGTGTGACTCGGGCTGTAATCTCAGTGGACTGGTATAGCCAGGCACTAATCTCAGCAGGTCAGTGTAGTTGGGCTCTTATCTCTGCAGGTTAGTGGAGCCAGACTCTAATCTCTACTAGTTAGCGTTGCCAGGCTCTAATTGCAGTGGGTGAGAGTAGCTGAGCTCCAATCTCAGTAGGTTGGGGTTACCGAGCTCTGATCTCAGCACGTTACCATAGCTTGGCTCTAATCTTGGCTAGTTATTTTAGTTGAGCTCTAAAATCAGCAGGTTTGTGAAGCTAGGCTCTAATTTCGACAGGCAAGCTTATCTGGGCTTTAATCGCAGTGGGTTATTTAAGCTGGGTTCTAAAATCAGCGGGTGAGCGTAGTTGGGCTCTAATCTCAGAAGATTAGTGTAGCTGGGTGCTATTATCAACAGATTAACCTAACCGGGCTCTAATTTCTGCAATTGGTGCAGCTGGGCTCTAATCTCAGCAGGTTAGCATAGCCAGGCTTTCATATCAGCATGTTAGCATAGCGGCTCTCTAATCTCAGCAGGTAAGCATGGCCAGGCTCTAATCTTGGCATGATAGTGTAGCTAGGCCCTAATCTCATCAGGTTAGTATAGCTGGGCTCTAATATCTGTAAATTTGCATTGATCTAATCTCAACATGTTAGTGTTTCTGGCTCTCATTTGGGCATGACAGAGTCATTCTCCAGCACTGTCTTTCTGTTGGCAAGTTCCGCCCCTCCCCAGAGAGGGAGATGTACAAAACACGCCGTATAAATTGAACAAAATGTTAGATGCGGGACTTGTGTGTGATCAAAGATCAATAAAGGTGGAAGAGATATGACCCCTCCCCCTCACACACACACACACACACGTGTGGCACACACAGTACCATCACTTCCCTTTCTGCAGTAAATACATGCATTTAAATCAGGTGCAGGGAGCTCGAGGTAACAATGACAAACGATGTTGTATGTAATTTTTTTCTATTAACATAAAGTAATATAAACTGAAGGACACTACTCTTGTGGAGGGAGTTAGTGGCTAATGTTCCATATCAGATGTGGACAATGTCAGGACTGAATACAGATTAGGTGCTGTCCTTCCCTCCCTGGGGGAATTAAGGTTTCACACAGAATTGGCTGCCAAGTGTATTATTATATCTTGCTTGTGCCAGTCCTGTCTTCTCTGGGCTGTTAACCCTACGTCTCTTCTGGAAGCTTCCTCTTCATGGGTGTGCTCCTGTGGAGCTTCACAGCCGAGAACAACCCCCACCCCCCCGGTCACAGAATAAACCTGATTCACCGCCGCCCTGTGAGTGTGATGGGGGTCAGAGAAAGCACACCGGTGATGGACACTGCTCTCCCCTCCCTCCTTACCTCACTTTAGTGAAACAGATGCACATTTGGGATGGAAAGCTCTCAGATTCCAGCTCCTGATTATTATTATTTTTTCCCCCTGATCCCTCACATCTGCTGACCTGTTTCTTTAGCGCGTGTCGGCCTGTGGCTGCACGTGGGCGCTTATCGGAAGGGTGCCGAGCTGACGGGGTGCTAGCGGTGTCTTTGTGGGCGGTGATCTTAGCGCAGGTTTCTAAAGATATCTCGCCCTGTTATAGCGGTCTGCCCTTACACTGCTCACATATGGAGAAAGTATCGCCGCGCTGTCTCTGTAGCGCTGGCATGAGAGCACGTGAGGAAATGGGAGAGTGAGCCGGTACGCGAGCTGTTGCCTGAAATTTACCAAAGTGACGGTGAAGTTGACGGTACATCTGTTAGTCTGATTATTGAGCTGTCAATCCCGTCACGAGCGCAGTTATGCTGGCCATGATTGCAGCTCCGCCAAGAGAACAAAGGAGTCGTGTGACTCCGAACTGCACACACTGTCAGCACAGCAAGGTCAGAGAGGTACAGGAGAAACACTCAGTCTCAGCTCAATCACACACCCCTCTCTGGCACTGCGTTCAGTCGCTTTACACACAAAACAATACTGAAAAAATGTAAGGCTCAGAAGATGGGCTTTACTGACAAACAAGAGTGACAATTCCATGGTGTGTGGAATGAGAAAGTTCCCATCATGCACTTGAGACAGGTTATATGATGAATTTAGTCCACATGTAAGCTGACAGGCTGACGACACCGGACAACTGTGCCTCAGAACTAATCACCGCGCTGTGCGATTTGGGTTAATGTGGCGGCTGGGACTCGTGTTCCATTTTGTGAGTAAACTGGTTCCCGTGTGAAGATGAGGGCTCTGAACCCCTGTCCAGGGTGGTCTGTTTTTAAAAACCCCTCTTGAGGATTTCTCTGCCTGGATCGGTGCTAATCGGAGTAAATATGCATATGCCAACCGAATTTCACTCTGTGATGTTATGCGGGTTTGTTCTCTAAAGCATACATAGTGAGTTTAATATTCATTTCCTGCTTATGCTTCCTTGATGGACAATCTTTAAAGGGATGGATTAAAAAGTTTAAAAAAAAAAAAAAAACATTTTCATTAGATATGCCCTTTATAAATTTATAGTCATTATATTCAAGCCTCAGATTTTCAAAATCCTGGCCCATTTTAGCTAGGTTTTTTTTGTGGAATTAAAACAGAATGTTAACATGTTATTTTTTTTTGCGTTCAGTAATTTCTGTCTGAATAAATAATATTTAATTTGTAATATATTCAATTAATATTTGAAGACCACAGAGGAAAAATGATCAGAGTCCAAATTTTGCATTTTTGTATATTTTAGATATTCTATATTATAATATTTGTAATATATAATAATAATATATTACTATTACATATAGAATTTATTTTTTTTTCGCATATTTTTTCAGTGCTTTGTTTCTTAGATCGTTTTGAATTTTTAATTCATCATTTCTCCACAACGTGACAATGTGACTGATCATTTTTCCATTGTGGTCTTCATTTGTTTTTTTTTTTTGTTGTTGTTAATTTGTCCTTTGGCATTACTTTTCTAATTGTTGCCAATTCTAGCTTTGCATGTGTTTAGTAATTTGCAAATAAAATCAAGTTTTTTTTTTTCATGCAGAAATGCATTATATTTATGTGTCTGAAAATTGGGGGGGGGGGAATATGTGTCAAATATATCATGGAAGATTGACTCTTGTTTAGCTGCTCGTATGTGTGTTTGTGTGTTATGAAACTGTTCACATTCTCATGCAATTCAGACTGGTCTTTCAGTGTATTTTGCTTTATTGGTTATTAAATGTGACAAGGAGTACAGAGGTAATTATCTGTTTGTGCATTTGAGTTCCGTATACACAGCATATGGCCTTGATAAGAACATGTCATGGCATCAGTTTGTTACAGGAAAAAACTCAAAAATAAATTCATAGTGTCAGTGAAGTCACTGACTCAGTCTCAGGGAGGTGGGTGGGAGAGGAACGCAGAGTTGAGCTTATTTTGGGAGTTTCAGGGATGTTTCTCGTGGGTGAGAGTCGCCCTGTTTTCTCATGCCACTGATGTGATGCGGATGGTGTTATGACTAATGACCTCAGTAGCCTCGTGGGTAAATTCATGCAGTTCCTGATCTCTCTCTGTGAGTTCCTGTACTCACCACCAAAATACTCTCAGGACAAGAGTCACCTTATTTCGGTGCAGTTTTATATCAGACCACATTGCTCTGGGTGGCACAATACATTGTGTGTATTATAGTGACTCCTCCTGGTCTTTTCTGGGAGAAACATGCTGAACTCAGTGGGAACAGCCCAAGTGCAGACCCCTGAGCTGCAGTCTGGTGTCGGAGCGGACATGAACATGGAGACGTGTGAGGTGGTGTGACATTAAAAAACTTGGCTCTTATTCATGTTTTTTACCTTTTTTTTTTTAGAGATCAGTCATATATTATTTATTCTCGTTATTTTGCGTAAAGAATAGAGGGGTGGGGTGGGAAGGTTTAATTGGTTGCTGAGCAATTTTATGTCCTAAAAATGAGAGACGCGTTTCAGGCTCCTGACAGATCGGAGAGCCAAGCTTCTCTTCCTTTCGGCTGAGCAGGTCTCTGTCCTCACAGGAGCTGAGCATTACTGCTCACAGGAGCTCTGCGCTGACACATATGGATCACTTCTGGGGTTCTGCTCTGCTCTGTCTACATTGTTTGTTTTGGGGTTGGGGTAGAACATTTTTGAGACTATCATAGTAAAAAAAATGATGATTTATGAAATCATTGCTAGGTGCCCGTATCATCACTGCTATTTTTTTATCTGTTTGTGAGAATTTGCTCTCCTTAAAGCGAGTGCTTGAATCGAGAATCCGGCCAAACGCTGCCTGCTCCTGCTCTCAGTTCGTTAGCTGAGTCATTCAGCCATTATGTCAGATGAGCATACTTCACATACGCTCTGCTGAGCTCCTATTGGCTGAAAGGAGCCAGTCCAGCGTGATGCGGTTCCTTAGTGACTGGACCCTGATGCTGAGACATCCAGAGACCTGTAAACCCAGCAGCAGTCACCACCCGACTTGTTCTGTGAAAGATTTATCAGGCCTCATTCGTGGGAGCACTTGAGGGCGTCGTCGCCGCTGACCGGCCATGAGGTGGCTGGAACCACGGAACCCACATTGGTCCAGTCAGCTGTTCAGTCAAACAGGGTTTAAACGACAAGTCAATTCATTAAGGACCAAACCCAGAGCTTGACTAGCACAGAAAACACTGTCTCTGTTTAAACAGAAGGTTCCAGATTGCGGTCGCCACGATTTTACCATTTTTGTGAGCACTTGGTCATTTTTTTCTATCTTGTTGAGCCTCAACAGAGCACTTGGGTCCAGCAAACTACAATTTAATTATTAGCACATTTTAAACTCTAAAATTAAATGGGAATTAACCACACTGCTGAGTGCTCGCGTGCGACCTCGCATGTATGCTTACTCTATCAGTTAATCTCTCATAACTCTCATACTTGTGCTCAGCGCTCTGGGGGGAGTGACAAAATGTTCTGTTCTGCGTTGAATTTTAAATCGATTAAACAGAAAAAAATTCCAAAACCATAAAGATACTCCACAGAAACAGATGCTGGATTGAGTCATGCAATGATGCTCTTATGCTTACCACTACACATAGGAAAACGTTGGGCATTCTTCCATGATCCCACTTACTCTTTCAAGAGTAGGATTTGGAGTAATTTTTTTCCTCAAAACTCCAGTAGTGTTTGTTAAGGATACTTGGTGGCACAGACTTGTCATTTTATCTGAAAGAGTTAAATCAGAAATAGTCATTCATTTCATGCCACTTCAATGAAGTTATTCACTTTGTTGATCAGATGTGCTCATTTGTAATGAATCAGGCCATTTTTCTGGAAGCATTCTGGGTTAATGATGAGCATAAAATTATGATGTTTGTTCAGGTCTGACTCTGGTCCTTGGACTTGCGTCACGTTGCTCAGTTTTAATGGGCTTGGCTGCGCAGAAGTGTTCCGTCACATTCTGTTCCAGCATCGAAACATAGTAAAAGTGTTTACAGTACAGGCGACACACAGATAACTCATGAGCACAGTGAATCTAAAACCCTCTATTCTACTGGAGAGAGAGAGAATAGTGAGGGAGGGATGGACAGAGAGTAAGAGTGGGAGGAACAGTGGGAGAGAGACCTTTCCCAGAATCCTCTTGTGCATGGGTCCTCCATAGATTATTCCTGTCTAATCATCCATCTTCTTTTACTGTGCAAATGTCTCAAATGTTAAGCTTCATGCAAGAGTTTAACTATATTTTGTGATTAAATATTGCTTATACTTGGCACGAGTCCAAAACTGCTCAAATTTCTCCATGCCCAAACCTTTCCACCCCTCATTTATAGAGTTTGTGCGAAACGTGTTTTTTTTTTTGGTAAAGGACTACACCACTTCTTAAATGCCACAGTGCTACACCCTCCTGCTTTAGCTGCAGCACAACATACCTTCCCAACACTTCTGTCTTAACCATCCCTCTTGGCTCAGACGCGTTTGACTGTTGTGATTCGGATCAGGATAGGTTAATGTTCAGGTTAGGGATGGGTTTAGGTGTTCTCTGGAGCCATTATCAACAGCTCTCGTGGCAACCAATGAAATTGCTCCTGACCTGCTCTCATGATTGTGGGGCGGGGTTATGGCAGAAGCGTGTTGGCAGAAATAAAGAGGCAGTACGGGCAGACTGGATGACAGTGGGACGTTTCTCCTGCGGGTTTCGAGGTAAATGCGGGATTCCTCTGCCTCTGTATAAGGTCCCGTTGAGACCAAGGCTGCAGCACAGTTAAGCCCTAATTGCCACCTTGCATGGAAACACTGTGGTGATCCCGTAGGTGCTGGCACCACATGATCTGGGCTCAGTGGGATGTGGATTAGGTTTATTTCCCCTCTGAATGCAGCACGCTTACATGAGCCTTCAGTGAATTTAAGAGGAAGGTAATGTTCAGGCGGTATTTAAGATGCCCTGAACCAACCCTATGCCAGCAGTGCTGAGCAAAAGCAGACTTGTTGGTTTATGGGTAAAGAATAGGGGACTTGTCAGTGTGCAATTAATGGAGCTCCTTTAATCTTTCATAATCTTTATAACTCTGTAGCTCATGTTCCCGCCTCTTTTCACCAATCTAAGGCATCATGGACTGAATTTTAGATTGGTGTGTGTGAGTGTGCGTGCGTGTCTGTGATGGAGTTAGGGGCTGCACCTCTCTCTGACCTCTATGTAATGCCCGTAGTTTACACAGGTCATGAGGAGAATAAACAAATGCTAAAATAGGAAAATAATTAGAAATTAGAATGATGTGGACGTGTTGACAAACTCAACTTCCGGATGCACAGCACCACTTTTAACCAGCATGTGGAGTAATTGATTCCATGTCAGATTATGAAAGTATATTAGGTGTACCTCATCTGAAAAAACTGGCTTGCCCCATCAAAACTCGCAAAGCACTAGAATTGAGGGAATATTCAGAATATGTAAAAGAAAGTTACTGTGTGTGCCCATGATGTCAGTTCAACTTCAGTTCATAAATACATTTTGTCAGTTTTAGTTGTTTACATTGAAATGAAGAAGGGAAAGGCAAAAAATTACTTTTTGAATGTTTTAAAAAAATAATAATAATAAAAAATTAAATCAACATTCAGTACCAGTTACATTCTTTACTCTGCATGTGAATGATTTGCGCTCGCACTTCTAACATCGTGGAAAGCTCTTCTATCTGTTTCCCATTTAGGGAAAACCCTTTTCGTTGACGAAACCCTTTTCGATGAAGCTCGTTTGGGCAGGTAATGATTAGCATTGGTATTATGTGCTCTTGTTTAAGCTATTGAGCTTGATAAAGCCTGGATCGTCTTCAGGTAATTAGTACGTAAGTGGGCAGTAATAACTCGCCTTGGGAAACGAATCAAACAAATGTTTTCAGTGGGCAGCGAGCAGCTCCGCTCTGCAGCAATCTGAGCTGATTGTGTTAAGAGAGCCTTGTTTTTTCTAACGCTCTGATGTTTACCCTCTTTTTATGGTTCTGATGGATCTAATCTCCAGAGTGATTGTTTATAATTTTGGCAGTGCTCTGAACATGGAGGGGGTGGAGTGTTTTCACTGATGGAGAGAGGAGTGGATAACACGCTGCATTATGGGAGTCAGAGGAATGGATCTCAGCAACACAACTCCAAAGTTTTGAGAGAAATATTTGAATTTGCTGAAGAGAAGAAACTGGACCCGTTTCGCGCTCTCCAAATCGTATCTGCGCAAAATCTGTGAAAAACCCTCCAGCCGGATTTGTCTGTTTTACGTCTCACCAGTGGCTTAAGTGAGTGAGATTGGGACCTTCCTTAAATAAAGGAGGTCTGCTCCTGCCTCCGTTGTGGTAATTTAAGGGTGAGTGATAAGTAAGAATTAAGGATGCATTGATGAGGCCCTTATTGCTCTGTTTTCATGCTCTGATGCATTAGGAAATCTCTGTTCCCCTAATGTCGTATAAAGTGCAGGTGGGTATTCTGGAACTGGGGTCCTGGGAACACTATAGAACCTGTTCCACACAGAACTCTGCCCCCAAATGAACCAGTCCAACAGCATCCTGCATTTTTGAAAATTATCCTGTAAAATGAAGATAATTTTGTTCATGTGTCTGTCTAAATCCATTTTTAGCTCACCTGACGAAGTCAGATGAGCTTATGTCATGGCCTGTTTGTCCGTCGTTCATCGTCGTTGTCGTCGTTCGTCGTCTGTAAACATCTTTTCCTCCGAAACCACTTGGCCTATGAAGCTGAAACTTGACAGGTACCTTCCTATCCATGAGGACACCAAAGTTTGTTCAAGGCGCTCCGATCCGATTTCAAACATGGCCACCACGGCGGCCATATTGAAAATCACATAATTGGCCATCTGAAAGCTATTCATGCACATATTCAGCTGAAATTTGCTGTGTAGTTAGTATGTGGCAAGATACATCACATAAAGACGGCTTTTTCCATATTTCGAATTTTGACCTTGCTTAGACCTTCAACTTTATACAACCCCTGTGAGTTATATTGAAACCTTTCAAAATCATCTTCTCCGAAACTACTTGGCCAATGAAGCTGAAACTTGGCAGGTATCTTCCTACCCATGAGGACACCAAAATTTGTTCTAGGCGTTCCAATCTGATTTCAAACGCAGCCATATTGAAAATCACATAATTGGCCATCTGAAAGCTATTCATGCACATATTCAGCTCAAATTTGCTATGTAGTTAGTACGTGGCAAGATACATCACATGTCATACGGCTTTTTCCGTATTTCGAATTTTGACCTTGCTTTGACCTTCAAGTTTATACAACCCCTGTGAGTTACTTTAAAATCTTTCAAAATCATCATCTCCGAAACTACTTGGCCAATGTAGCTAAAACTTGGCAGGTATCTTCCTACTAATGAGGACACTAAAGTTTGTTCAAGGCGTTTCGATCTGATTTCAAATATGGCTGCTTCGGTGCCCATTTTGAAAATGACATTAAACATCATCTGAAAGCTATTCATGCATATATTCAGCTCAGTTTTGCTATGTAGGTAGTAGGTAGCAAGATACATGACATATAATTCAAGTTTGAAATGTCAAAGTCACTGGAGGTAATAAACAAGTTGAAATCTTGCCTTTGGCTGCTGGTCAAATGTGGGCATGCAAGAAAGTCCCTGGGTTTTTGATGACTAGTTTGAGTTAAACTGCTTCTTACACACCCTACTAGTTTGAGTTAAACTGCTTCTTACACACCCCTGAGTGGTCAGGTGAGCTACAGGGCCCGTGGCACAATTTTTCTCTTCAGTGGGTTTGCTAATCAGTCTGAAACTGAAAATGGGCTGTGAGCATTGGCATAGGCAGGGACTGGCAGAGCTAATTTTGGAAGTTGGGTTTCGCTTGTGCTTCATGTCTTAGTGATAGCATTAGCACTGACTGTGTTGCGTGTCGTGTGGACATTGGGCTCCTCTCCACTTCACTCATTAGACATAGCATTTGCATTAGCCCTCCTCTGGTTGGGTTCCTTTATGACTTCAGCGGTAGTTGATCTCTGTTGGGGAGGATGGGGTCCGCGCATGCGGGGACTGGTGTGGGGATGGGATTTAGGGTGTGGAGAGCCGTGACCAGGGGCCCCCTGCCGCCGCCTACTGCTGCAGCGCTCCATTAGAGGGTGTGCTAACCTTGCAACAACCGCTTGACATCCTCATTACTCACCTGGACTCCCTAACTGAAGCTTCCCAGCAGAACCAGAGGTGAGGAGGTGCCTGTCTGCCGCGCAAGATCTGTAGAAGGGGACTAATGCTTCGGGCCAGTCTGTGGATTTTAACCCGCAAACACTCTCTCCTGTGATGCCTCTGTTTTCTGGGTCTCAGGATGATGGCTGCTTAAACCACACCAACAATGATATTTAAACACGCACTGTGTGTCCTTTATAGTTGCCTGTGTTTATATGTAAGCTTGGAAGAAGTGCTCTGAAACCTGCCTGTGTCTTACAGAAAATGCTATTTACATATTGCACATGTATATTTATAACTCAAGAGCTTTATTGAATCCTCAAAAAAAAAAAAAAGGATCACTTCAACCTTGGCGTGTTTATTACGAGAATATGAGATACAGGCTCGGGCAGGACTGTGTGTGAGAGAATACACTCATGAAAGAAACATAACAGGAGCTTTGCGCTGGGTTATTGAAATTGTCTCTAAACGCCATGCGTTCGACTCTCTCCTTCGCTTCTCTCCTCTCATCTGCCCTTGTCTCCATTCTCTTTCTGCGCTGTAATGCGTAAGACCATCGAACCCAAACCGAAAACAGTGTGTAAATGTAATAGAAACGCATCCCCGTCTTTTCTTAATGTGATTCCCGTGCGCAGAGCCTGTCCGTTATCGGTGGTGTGTACTCGCCTGTTCTCTTTCATTTGGAGATGGGCGCTGGCGTTTGAGTTGATTGGAAGGGGCACTCGAGACTCTGGGAGAGCCCCCCGGGACAAAATGGCTGCCAGCATATTCTGGCCCTCTTAGACTGCGGTGCAGTGTCTCCCCCACCGTGTCCCGCCCATTAGGGGGTTCAGTCACCCCGGGGATTGGAGCCAAAGCTGCCCGACTCTGCTCCAGGAGAAAATCTGTACCATCCCAGAACTTTCCACTCCGTCCCTAACGAAGCACAACTGATTATGCTAATTAGCTGCTCAGTGAGATCCCTGGCTGTTGAGGTGTGCTTTGTTCTCTGCTGAGAAGTCTGTCTTAACAAGTGTTTTTGTCTTGTAATGAGACTTGAAGACTGTTTTCTCCCCTTGAGAGTGGAAATCTTGTTTTCAGTATGTGTTTGCTTGACAAGTGAAATTACGTTGAGGAGAGTCACTCTCACCGCATTTGGAATTATTTTTTTTTAGTATTGTTTTGGAAAATAAAGGTAAAGAAATAATACTTGAGTAAAATGATTGTTGACATTGACTGTAATTTTGCAGCGTAGGTTTGACGCAAACTCCTACAGGATTGTGAATCTCCAGGAGCAGGGTTGGGCAGCCCTGCTCTAGCTGTGATTTACTGACCTGGCCCATGTCGTGTTTATTTGTTGCTGCATCTTTGTGGCCGGCCGTCATGTGCAGGGAAAGCGCTGTGTGTGTCTGACCTGCAGCTGTGGAGTGTGTGTTTCCTGCGTTACTTATCTCTCCTCCTGTCTCCTCCCTCTCTACCACCCATCAGTTTCCCTAGTGGTGACTCCTCTGAGGTGATTTTTCCTCAGAAAAAGAGATATGCCTGTGTGTGTATGTGTGTGTGTGTGTGTGGTGAGGGGGTTGCTTGGGGGCTGCCCCTTGGAACACACATTCCTTGACCCCATGTCTTACAGCACCTCTCTCTCTCTCTCTCTCTATAGTTCTGCCTCCCTCTTTTTCTCTCTCAAACATACGCAAACACACACACCCGTATACACGCGCGCACACACACTGCCTATGACTCTCTGATGCCCTACGTGTTCAGAGATGAGTTTCCTCGCTGGTGAGCTGAGGAGCTCATTGGACGTGGCTTGGCACGTGACGCCAGTGCACACATCATATACCCGACATGCTGTTCTTAATTACCAAGTGTGTGTATCATCGGGGAGAGAAGTAAATGATGTCCTGGAGCCGTGGACCCCACTGAGAGACGGAGAGAAACGGTGTGCGTTTGTGTGAAGGAGAATGATCCCAGTCACCACAATCTGGGGCATAAATGAGAGCATAAAATCTCACATTACAAGAGGAAACTTCCATCTCCTCGCCACTTTCTTTAACAGCCCCTCTCTGCCTCTCTAAATCTCAATCTTCTCCCTTGTGACCCTTTAATTGTAGTGACCTTTGGCCCCCCACTCTGGGTTCATGTCTCACGATGAGTATTTCAGCTGAACATCTCTCAGGTTTCTGACACTTGCATTAGATTTTGGTTTTGTGTGTGTGTGTGTGTGTGTGTGTGTGTGTGTGTGTGTGTGATTTGACTGGTGTAAATAGCAGTGTGCCTTCGTGTAAATGTAGGCTAATTGCCCCTGCCAGTATTTAAACAGAACATGTTAGAGATTAGAGAGTGCACTGGGGGGTTGGGGTGGCGGGGGTCATTTATAACGCTCACTCATGATTATTCCCGAATCCTTTACGCTGATACCGATTCCCATTAACGCAGGTGTCTGATGATCAAGTGCGGCGGCGCCTCGTTCGCTCGTAGCAGTTCGCCGAAGCGCCGTCTCGTCTTTAAACGGCAGCGGAACTCGCCACACCCGGGCTTCTCTCTGATTTATTTCTGCTGAGCGCCTTTTTGCGCGTAATCAATCTGCGAGAGGGATTGCGTTTTAGAGTCGGCCAGGGGAAGGCCGGCCGCACCTTCCCAAACAGAGCGGTGGATGATTAAATGGATGTAATGTACATCGCCGCCGTTTGGTTTCCGTGTGTTTTGTGTTGCGCTCGTTTTCATCCCGAATGTCTGTGTTATCCATCACGGGACGCGGTGATGAATAGTAGTGTCCTTCATGAGCTGCTCGGACCTGCTCCCGCTGTAGCCTCTCGCAGCAGGAGAGTGACAGCTGGGTTTGTAGCGCCTTCAGCGCATCCTCTGTAAGTGAATGAGAGCCCTGCCTTACAAAAAAAAAAAAAAAAAGGCAAATTACCTTGTGTAGCCGTGGCTCCGCCTCTCACTTGCGCTGTGAAATGATAAAGTCCGTCTATAATTCAAAAAGCTCACGTGGAAAAGAAGGAAGTCCTTGGCTGCTTCATGCACTAGTGCTGTCCTGGTATCAGTTCTCTCCTCAATTGTGGGCTTTCCCACTTAATTTTTTCCTTTTATACAATTCTAAAATACTACGCCAGCAGATGTTTTTGTGCTTTTATGGAATAATAAGCTTTTCTGTGCTGAAAAGAGGAATGTTTTTTGTGCGTTTGAAACCCACAATCATCAACTTTATTAACAAAAATTGAGCCAAAAAAGTTCTTGTGCTGCAATTTACATGTTTGCAATTCAGTCTTTGTGGGACGAGCTTAAATCTCCGGAGAATATGATATTTGTGCGTGCTGGTAGTGCTGGAGCTGTAAGTATTGACGATTGTTGTAGTGGCCGCAGAGGAGGTGGAGTGCAAGTATGAAAGAGACAGAATGAGATGGAGATATGAGCTCGTGATGGTCTCTGCCCTGTCTCCTAATGCTGCTGCTTTACGGGCCAGTTTACTGTGGAGAGCATTATGTGCAGCCCTCTGTCCGTATCAGTATTTTGGGCTGGTGAGGAACAGTTAGGCTTATTGTCCACCCCCCTCAACACCCCCACGCTTCCACACACATTCATATAGGAAAATGAATGCATGCCCTTCCTGATAGAGCTGTGAAGCTCATACACTGGGTATATCTGTGTGCTCAGTACTGCTCACTCAGCACATTCAGGCTCTCGCAGCCGCGGCCAGCGCCGGAGTCAGAGGCTCTGGAAACTCACACAATTGTTTTAGGCCACGCGATGATTCCAAACAGAAGCTGCGATGTCAGCAGAATCACTGTAAATCTCAGAAAAGTGCCGGTTATCTCCCGCTGTCATGATTCAAATATAGATCGAGGGAGAGTTTTATGATAAAAAAATTGAGCTTATCATTCGTTGGTAATTCTCTTATCTGTGAACCGGCCGTCGTGATAAAGATTCATCTGTTAATGTAATGGATGCGATTAAAAAAATGTATTTCACATGTAGTATGATCCAAAAGATTTTGGAAATGACAATAAAATTCATCACCCTGAAGCCCTGTGTGCATGCGTATGACCCAGCACTCGCCTGGTGTGAGTTAAGAAGGCGTTTGTAATGGGATTTCCAACTTCTGTATCCAGAGCTGAAGGAAACTGGATCTCATCAGCTGTAGATGTGGAAGTAAGCCTTTTAATGAGGGCTTAGTGCAGACTTTGGAAGGTCCACAACACTGATAATCTCCGGAATATTCTCTATCATGGCATCTTAATCTTCATAAGCAGACTTGATGCCTCTCGGCACCCCATCCACTTGTGGACTTCTAATTGATTACAGAGCCTGACACATGAGCCAGCGGTCCTGGCTGCATTTCCAGAAAACACTTCTGAAGGGAAACTTGCGATTCCGTGGAGAAACCCTGTCTTATTGCAGGGTCTTTGATGGGGTAAAATATGCCCGTCTCAGAGCGCTGGCTCTGTTCACTCATGCTTAGAGGAGAAGAAGAATGGAAATGGGCTCTCTTATGGAGATCTGTTTTCAATCAATTAAGCTTTATTAATTTTGCACAATTCGTGCAAAATGATGCCACTCAAAATGTTTTACATAAAATCAAATGAAATACAGAGCAAATAAAGAGACAAATACAGGCATTTACATTATACACATTGCATTCAGGACACTTTTAAAGGTAGATTACTGAATTGAAAGAAATAAAAATACTGAGGACCAGAGTAAAAAGATGCACTTAGACATTGCTCTTCAACATTTCCATGGTCGGGACCCGTAAAGGCGCTAAGCTGTTTTCTGAGTGTAGCGCAAAGAGCCCGGTCCTTGTGTATGCGGGGGTAGGAGGGGGAGCTCTGGTGAGCTTTGCCGTTTGGGAGTGACGCAAGATTCCCTCCTGACTCTCCGTTCACTGACGCCTGGCGTCCTGGGGATCGGGGGCGCAGGGACCCACCGTAGGCGACGGCTTTATAAGAAGAGAGAGAGAGTAGGAACCTCAACTGCGAGGGCAGGCGTCTCTGACCCTGCGCCCCCCCCCCCCCCCCCCCCCCCCCAGCTCCAGAGCCCGTCGGGGATTGAAGCCTCCCGATCCTTGGACTCTTACCCTTGGAGGAGCTCTGTCCCTCTCAGAGGACGGGTCACGGCTCCCGGGGGATAATGGAATTGTTTCAGAAGGGGGTACAGGCCCTGTAATGACGCGCTGACTGCTGAACTCTCGCCTGCACCATCGCCTGCAGACTGCCTCGGCTGCTGCGGAACTTCATAAATGAACTATGCGCTGAGTCTGTGGCAGCAGTGCGCCCCATGTCCTGTTCTGCGCTGTCTATGAATACATCAGCTGACCTGAGTCTTTGATTTGCTGAAGAAAAGATTCATCTGTGCCCAGGGTTTCATCCGCTGTATGCGTTTGATTTGAGCCTGTGTTGTGACTCTGTATAAAAGTGCACAGGATGTGGATGTTGATACCTGAAAATTGAAGTTATCAATCCCTACTCTACCCTGATACTCTCTGTTTTAATACCCTCTGTGCTGCTGGACTGTGGAACCAAAGACAAAGGTGCAGCTGATATTAGTCAGTGTCCAAGTACTTACGGACCACGCTGTATTAATCTGTAGTATTAATCTTTTTTTTTTCTTCAAGATATGCGGCCTGGCGGAGCATTTGCATGCTCAGTGAACATCACAATTTCAGAAATGTCCCCCCCCCCATTCTGTAGTTTTGATACCCCTCTAACACACTGGGGTGATCAAAGACTAGAAAATCACAAATTAAGTCACTCAAAGCAGGTTTGAAATCTTGAGGTTTATTATTTTTATGATTTTCGAAAATGGTTAGCTGGACAGATACTCATCAGCAAACAATGATTACAAAAATAAGGAGACAATATTTCATTAATTTGTCCAGTTGTCTGCCATGTTTTCAAAATTGGATTAGCCTTAGCAGAAATTGCCATCTTACAAGAATGGACCAGATTGACTCCAGCCTGGCAGAAGCCTGGAAAATTGATCCTCATTTACTTTTTCCCACCAGCATTACCCTGGTTTATAATCCCATAAACTTATGTGCACCACCGCCTGTCTTTGCCTTTTTCCAATAGAAAAAGTATAGCAGAAAGAAGCTGATCTTGACCCCGCCCCCGGTTTCATTTTGCCCCTGGACATGTGCAGTAACAGAGGAGCCTATAGAACTGCACAGCTCCTCCACATTGAGGTTAGTGCAGGTGTAATTTATGGTGTGCAGTACATGGTGACCCAGCTACAGGCTGATCAGGTGCTCCCTCACTGCAGTCCTTGACCTTGTAATGCGCTTCTGGGGGGTGTCGGGTACAGGGGGGAGGGCAGGTGTGTCCAGTGCTGGAGAGCACAGCGCACAGTCAGTTTGCCATGTGTCTGTATTAGTGGCAGCTGGTGAGCTGGCGATAGGAGAGGCTCAAAACAATCCCTTAAAATTAATGATCGGTCACGACCTGTTTTCAATCATTCATTTAAATTATTACAGAAATTACAGAAACAGAAAATCCAAAAACTCTCAACATTATCACATGTGGCTAGTTTTCATTTATAACGCACACCGATTACGACTCCGGACGTCACATGCTTTTTTTTTCCCAGCAGTCGGAAGCAATGCATGTGTTTCTTGATCGTTTAAGTGAAATGAGTTCATTTGAAACGTCTTTATGCAATTCCATCGCTATCAACCCCTCCCCACTGCTCCCACAGCTCCCATCTACTAAACCCAAAACCAATGAAGTTGGCACTTTGTGTAAATTGTAAATAAAAACAGAATATAATGATTTGCAAATCCTTTTAAACCTATATTCAATGGAATACAGAGCAAAGACAAGTTACTTAATGTTCGAACAGGTAAACTTTGTAATTTTTTACAAATATTAGCTCATTTGGAATTTGATGCCTGCAACATATTTCAAAAATGCTGGCACAAGTGGCAAAAAAGACTGAGAGAGTTGAGGAATGCTCATCAAACACTTATTCGGAACATCCCACAGGTGAACGGGCTAATTGGGAACAGGTGGGTGCCATGATTGGGTATAAAAGCAGCTTCCCTGAAATGCTCAGTCATTCACAAACAAGGATGGGGCGAGGGTCACCACTTAGTGAACATATGCGTGAGCTGATTGTTGAAGAGTTTAAAAACAACATTCCTCAACGAGCTATTGCAAGAAATTTAGGGATCATCTACGGTCCATAATATCGTCAAAAGGTTCAGAGAATCTGGAGAAATCACTGCACGTAAGCGACAAGGCTGAAAACCAACATTGAATGCCCATGACCTTCGATCCCTCAGGCGGTACTGCATCAAAAACTGACATTGTGTAAGGATATCACCACATGGGCTCAGGAACACTTCAGAAAACCACTGTCAGTAACTACAGTTCGTCGCTACATCTGCAAGTGCAAGTTAAAACTCTACAATGCAAAGCGAAAGCCATTTATCAACAGCACCCAGAAATGCAGCCGGCTTCGCTGGGCCCAAGCGCATCTAAGATGGACTGATGCAAAGTGGAAAAGTATTCTGTGGTCTGACGAGTCCACATTTCAAATTGTTTTTGGAAACTGTGGACGTTGTGTCCTCTGGACCAAAGAGGAAAATAACCATCCTGACTGTTATAGGCGCAAAGTTCAAAAGCCAGCATCTGTGATGGTATGGGGGTGTATTAGTGCCCAAGGCATGGGCAACTTACACATATGTGAAGGCACCATTAATGCTGAAAGGTACATACAGGTTTTGGAGCAACATATGTTGCCATCCAAGCAACGTCCTTTTCATGTACGCCCCTGCTAATTTCAGCAAGACAATGCCAAGCCACATTCTGCACGTGTTACAACAGCATGGCTACGTAGTAAAAGAGTGCGGGTACTAGACTGGCCTGCCTGTAGTCCAGACCTGTCTCCCATTGAAAATGTGTGGCACATTATGAAGCCTAAATTACGACAACGGAGACCCCGGACTGTTGAACAACTTAAGCTGTACATCAAGCAAGAATGGGAACGAGTTCCCCCTGAAATGTTTCAAAAATTGGTCTCCTCCAGTTCCCAAATGTTTACTGAGTGTCGTTAAAAGGAAAGGCGATGTAACACAGTGGTAAAAAGGCCACTGTGCCAACTTTTTTGCAATGTGTTGCTGCCTTTATATTCTAAGATAATGATTATTTGGGAAAAAAAAAAAGTTTCTCAGTTCGAACATTAAACATCTTGTCTTTGCAGTGTATTCAATTGAATATAAGTTGAAATGGATTTGCAAATCATTGTATTCTGTTTTTATCTACGATTTACATAACGTGCCACTGGTTTTGGGTTTTGTATAAGGACTTCAATTCCGCGCGAGAATCTCTTACATACGCGTTGATTGAATAATTTCTGACTACAGCAGAGGAACGTAAATATGCTTCTTAAACACCGAGTGCGTGAGAGTTGACAGGCATGCGTTATAAATGAAAACACCTGATAATGTTGAGAGTTTCTGTAATGGAACAAGTTCGGAGGATACTATGGATTTGGCCTCCTCACGCTTCCGTAGAGATTTTCTTGTGAACGCTCTACAGCCCACAGTGCACAGATTCTTTTCAAATTTTGCAGGGACATGTATTATGGTAAGTTCACGACACCTATTGATTTTGGGCACTGTGGGACCATCTGGGCCCAACTGGGGGGCCTTCGGGGGATACATGTACTCGGTTGCCGAGTGCTCTAGTTTAAATGAATGATTGAAAACAGGTCCTGCTCAATCATTCTTTCTAAGGGATTGTTTGAGCCTCCCCTATTGGCAGTTCACGAGCCGCCTCTGGTCTGTACATCTGTGTGCCTGTGTCTGTATGTCAGGGCATCTGTGTCTTTATATATGGGTGGCTGAGTCAGTATATCTGAGCACACGTGTCAGTATATCTGAGTGCCTGTGTCTGTATATCTGGGAGTTAGTATGCCTGTAAGATCTCTGTTAGAATTCAGTACTTAGCCACGTTTAGGAAACTACATGCATTCGTTTCTTTCCAAGCTCTCTTTTTACCAACAATAATGCAGTCCTGTTTTTCTTTTTTTATCAGAAATCATCTTCTCAGTTGTATTTTTTTTTTTTTTTAAGATTTTTCCTTTATTTGACAGTTATACAGTGTAGAGAGACAGAAAGGTTGGGGAGAAGAATGTGGGAAGACATGCAGCATATGACCTGAGCTGGAATCGAACCCAGGTCGCTGTGGGAAGGACACAGCCTTTATGGTGCGCGCTTAAACCGACGAGCCCCTTCTCAGATGTGTTTTTGACATTGTCACTCTTACATGCGTATATGTGTACAGTAAGAAAGTGGTTCCTGTGATTTGTCTGAGGCTCCTCTGCAGAGTAAAGGAAGTCATTTCAACAGTTACTGCTCCTCTGTCCTGCCTGGGTCTGGGTCATAAAATGCAGAAATGTGTTCTCATGAACCCCACCCCCAAACACACTGCTGCACATTTGGATACACACACATGCACACATACACACACGCACACGCTCCGGGGCGTGCCAATGCTCACGCTCACACCAGGGTTTTTTTTTAATAGAGGGGACCTAGAAACTATTTTAGCATCAAAATATATTTCCACACACCCAAACCCTGAAATCAACCCTAATCTTAACAGCTTCTGTTGCATTAATCTGGACCCCAAACTACCGATCCCTCCTCAATTCAGCTCCTCATCTTCATTTAACACCTCACCTTAACCTTGACATAATTCTAAAACTTGACCTTAAAAGTAGACCTAAAAAGTCCTTATCATTAAGAGGACAAGTAATTTATGAATAGGCATGCATTCATGTGATATGCCACTAATTTCCAGAGCCTGATGCATTATCTGGTGGGTGATTCATCTTTTACAGTCTTTTGATATGGAGTAGAAAACAGCTGTGGCTGAAGGAATGCATTGTGAGAGAATATGTTGCGTATGTTGGAAAATCTAATTAATCTTAGCTGTGTACTTTCCTTTAGAGCATTTCAAACAGAAGCCCACACCACCCGCTGCGTTCACTGCGCCATTTTCTGCCCTCCCTCTCAAGCTCTGTACATTTCAGTACGTATCTCCGCCATGTTAAGTACAGTACATCTTCAAGAACAGGGCTGTGAGCTTCACAAAGTAAAATCTTCATAATTATTCCGCAGGCAATTGCAGAGTTATGGGGTGACATTTGTTCTTGGTGTTGTAAGGTTTTTTTTTTCTTTGCAAAAAGGCTGGCAGTATCAAAGCTGAATATTCATAAAACAATCGCAGCTGACATGATGTTAGCCGGAGATGTAAAATGTCCAGGGGGAATTATCTTCTCAGCGCCCAGGGTACTCCTTACATCTAAAACTTCAAGGACACCCTTTAATTTAAAGATCTACTATAAATGATTAATTTAATATTTATGAATATTTTAAATCTCCTAATAAATTCTCATGTATGCGATTATGAGCTACACATCTGCGAATGCGGAGCCCCCGTTCTGTCAAAAGGAAGTGTGCGCTTACCCATACCTATGCAGGGCTTGTCTGATGTGGCTTATTTTTTGACATTTGATTTATGTTAGTATGAAACCATGTTCATGCAGGCCATTATGCTATCTATAAAAACGTGTGCTTTTCAGAGAGCTGGGGCCCGGTGTCGCATTGGTGGAATACCAAGTGGATCTTCTTCATAAATTCCATTATGCCACACATCGCAGCACAGCTAAAGGTGCCATTGGCTAATAACGGAAGAGGCTACCGCTGTGAATCTTATTAAAGTGTAAAACTGCGGCCTGCAATACAGCCGCTGAGGGCCCCAGGGGCAACACACTCATATATCTCACACTCACACAACTGTAAATATACTGCAGCCCCATTCACAACACTGTCAAACTATACGCCTACAATACTGACGACATTCAAAAATTCTGACTCATTCACTAAACTGTCAAACTATACCCCTACAATACTGACGACATTCAAAAATACTGTCCATTCACAGAACTGTCAAACTGTCCCCCTACAATACTGACTCCTCTCAAAAATTCTGTCCCATTCACTAAACTGTCAAACTGTACCCCTACAATACTGACGACATTCAAAAATACTGTCCATTCACAGAACTGTCAAAATGTCCCCCTACAATACTGACATCTCTCAAAAATACTGACCCACTCCCTGCGCTGTCAGACTGTCTTCCTAAAATACTGACCTTTCAAAAATACAGACCAATTCACAGGCCTGTCAGACTGTCCACGTGCAATACTGACATCTCTCAAAAATACAGACCCATTCACAGTACTGCCAAACTATACCCGTACAATACTGACATCTCTCAAAAATACAGACCCATTCACAGCACTGCCAAACTATACCCCTCCAATAATGACATATCTCAAAAATACAGACCCACTCACAGCACTGTCAAACTGTCCACCTGCAATACTGACATCTCTCAAAAATACAGACCCACTCACAGCACTGTCAAATTGTCCCCCTACAATACTGACATATCTCAAATATACAGACTCATTCACAGCACTGACAAACTGTCTTCCTGCAATACTGACCTCTCAAAAATACAGACCAATTCACAGGGCTGTCAAACTGTCCACGTGCAATACTGACATCTCTCAAAAATACAGACCCATTCTCTGCATTGTCAGACTGTCCCTTTGAATACTTACATCTCAAAAGTACTGACCCATTCAAAACACTGTCAAGATACTAACGTCTCTCACACAACTGTAAGTGAAATATGGCCACCATTCACAACAGTGCCTAAATTTTCATCTAAAATACTCCCATTTCTTGCTGGGAATATGCCAAACTCGCAGCCTCTAGGGGTTCTCTGACATGATTTACTTGCGCTTTGCCTGATTTATTAAGATAATTTCTAGAAAATAGCTGGAATGGATCCTGTTTTGTTACCAATACTGTTTATGTGGAATGTAGGTATTTGATTGGTCTGAAAAACCTGTCAGTCGTCCAATCCCCCACTGTTTACAAAGTAAATTCACTGCGTGAAAGTGATTATGTTGACATGAAATTTTATCACCAGAGTTCAACGGTCTCTCTCTTTCTAAAAAACAATGTTTATACTAAATGAGGATTATTTAATCAGCAGAGTGTAGATTTAACACAGTTTTGGTGTGAAACGTCCTCTCGCTGCCCCTCTGCTGTTGAACTTTGCCAGTCTCACGCAGGTGCCTGTAGCTCCCAGTGTTCCATTGTTAGAGCTCTCTAATGCACATTAAGCATACATTGTTAAAAATAGATCTTAGCATTTTATTAATACAGGTTTGACCTACAAAGGCTACACAAGCACTTTAATGATTAAAACCCGAAGTGCTAAATAATAAATTATAAGAATTTGTAAGAGTCATCCTCTTGAAATTAGCTTAGTGAATTTTCTCGCTATCATAATTAATCAGAGTGGGTGTCTAATACAGACTGCTCGGACTGAAAATTATGCGGTGCCGGCAGAGATAAGAGAAGAAGAGGCTCTCCTTATTTCACATTTCAGGACAATTACCTTTAATTTTAATCACGGTGAGGCTGTGAGGTGAGGGGTATGTGTAATGGGAAGTGAGGTGGGTGTCAGGTGCCGCGGAGGCGGAGGTCAGTCAATGCCGTGGCACATGCCCGTGTGCCCCCCTCCCCCACCGTGTCCTCACTCTAACATGCCTCTATCAACTGCACTTCGCCCCCTGCAGGCTGGGGGACATCTCTTTGCATCACGCCCTCTCAAATATGGTCAAATCACACACAGCCCTGTGCGCAAGCTTGACTGCTGTTGTGTCGTGATGATTTCACCATGATATTTACTTCCAATTTTTAATTTCTCACGCCCCATGCGTGTTTAACTATGTATTTCCATCATTCTGCGCAGCGCATTGGCTGTGTAGAACCTGAAAGTTTGATTTGGCTTACAACATAGGTCAAAAATCCTAGTGTTGGAACACATGCCCTTTACGCTGGTAAAATCTGAATGTTTGGGTGATCTGACACAATCCAGAGCGAGCAGTTAACTTTTATAATCCTACAGCCTGCCGGTGAGAGTGGCATCTTTTGCTTTGTTCACAGCAGGAAGCTGGAGCCACTACGTCCAGGCTGCCCAGTGTTCCTCAGAGTTGTATCACAGTCCCCATTGAAGTTTAAGCGCAGCTACATTAATCGGCTTAAAACAATCTAGATCTCTGTCAAATTCCTATTATGTTTACGTTCAATATCCTGGAAAGGAACCTCATATATATTTATCACACTATTAGGCTATAATATTCCATTTTAAGGCTTTTCCATGACAACTGCATCATTTTAGCACATATTCCTATCATGTTTGGTCTTTTTATTCTCTGAAAAATCCAAGGAGTTGAATGGAACATGTTTCATTTCTCTTGGAATTATGGTTTTTGTTTGTAAGATTCATTCGGGCGACTACCTAGTCTCCTCTCTATGCAAATTATCTTATCACCTAGGCCAGTAAAACTCTGGTTCGGCCACCCCTTCCTCTACCTTGTTCGGAGGTGTGGTTTGGAGCCTTTAAAGGTACGAGATCCTAAGGGGGCGGTCTCTTCTTTTCCTGTCTCTTCTTTTTGACCGTTCTTGGGGTAAGTCACCTGTTGCCTTGTTCCGTAGCGAGGGAACATTTGAGTTCTCCCCGACCACGTGGAGCGACTTTAGCTCCGCGTGGTCAGTCATCTGTTCCAGGTATGAAAATATTCTAAATCCTTCTAAATTATATGTAACGGTAATTGGCTTATCATTGATTTGTTTGATTCAAGTTGTGCCTACCTGGTGAATTAAATTATTGTTATTCCTTTTTCAGCTTGCGTGATTTTCCTTGATTTGTAACACTCGTATATTCTAACCTTGTTGCGACCGGGACTTAAGGGGAAATTCCTACAAAGACGTGTAGGTAACGATACTTCTAAGTTAGATTGGGATTATGTTCTATCCCTTAAGGATTTATGGAATACCGGCTCTTAAGGTTTAGCTATTAAAGATACCCTTATATGCCGGTGTCTGGTTGATCTTTCTAAGGAGCCCTTGGGTATATACATATAATCTGGGTTCTCGATACGTTCACGCTCAGTGCTATATTGTTTAAGCATCGATGCTGCTATCAAGATAGTCTCGTCTAACCAATGGAAGTATTGTCGAATTGATTCCAGGACAGTTGCGTTTAATTAACCCTGGGGACGCATTTAGGGGTCTATTCTCCCATGCGCTTAAGTCGAAAAAAGCGCGTAGCTACGCGCTTTTCAGCCTACGCGTATTCTCCCCTCGACTTAAGTCTGTGCATTACGCGCCTTGAAGGCACTTACGCGCTTGGGGCGGAGCAAGGCCAAAATCGGGGCGTTTCCGGGCGTTTCTCATGCAAATAACACTTACGCGTATTCTCCCCCTGGCTTACGCGCTTTTTCTGTTAAGCGCTTTTGAGGGCTGTATTAAGGTCAAGCGCCAACATTAGGCGAAATTGAATATTGCGTTTGATGTCGGATATAGGCCGAATTTTAACATTACTCTTATTTTATTTAACATGGTAAAGGTTGAGACATTTAATATTCGATTGTTCTTCCTTATTTCTAAACTACATTTCTCAAAGCCATGATAATTTATCAAACGAAATCATCACATGATATTACGCATCAGCCTCTTCTCCAATCAGTTAAATTACAAACGCAAAACAATTAATTAATACGAGTATACATAAGACCATCATTCTACCATGCCCTCAAAATCTAAAGCCAAAATGCCAGTCCTGCATTTGCTTGCACTCTTGCGTGATTGGGAAAGAGTAAGAGGAGCGCGCCGAGCTCGAAGACGAACACTCGTATATCGGCTTCGTTTGGACATCCTGGGACAAACTAACATCGAGTGCATCCAACGCTTTCGCCTGGACCGTGCATGAGGCAATCATCTATCTTTGCCGACTTCTGGATGAACAACTATCCAGCCGCAGCAATTATCAACAAAACATACCCGTGGTCATCAACGTCAGAACTGCGCTGTCGCTCCTGGCATCTGGGTCGTTCCAGAAAGTGGCTGGTCATGTCATTCACATCACAGGCGTCTGTGTCAAGGTGTCTGACGCAGTTCGTTGGCGCTTCAAGTTCTTCTCCATGCACTTCCACTGCAGAAAGAGTAGATGCCATCCCTTCCTCCTGTGCAGTGAAATGCACAGGGGATGATGGTTGCCCACCACCTGTTGCGTGTACAGTTCTCTGGTGTGCAGAGAACCTGGCTTTTACAGCGCCCCGCAGATCTCTCCATTTATGCTTTAAATCGGGGATACTGCATAGCAAAAATCCCAGTGTTAATTGAACTCCAGTAGAGTTTATATGAGACCAGTCGGTCTCATATAAACTCTACTGGAGTTCAATTAACACTCGGATGTTTGCTGTGTGCGCTTACATCTCCCCACCGAAGCCACATCCAGAACTATCCGCAGCTTAATTCCTCGGATCAGCCTTCATTGCTTGCTTGCCATACACCAACATCTGTGAAATTTGGTTTTCGGCTTTGGCTCGACATCGCCATCATTGTCTTCCATGTTCTATAAACAAATGCGACTGCCCTATATGTTCGTGATAATCTAAAAAGTTGTGATATTCTCACGAGTGAGGGGATTGATTTTCTCATTGAGGATATCTGTATTAACTAACTCGAGTCCTAGTAATGTTTTACCATTGGTAATACTGTGTAATTTAATGTGTGAATAAAGATATTATTAAATAGGCTACTCTAGATTGAGCCCTACCCTGGCAAATACCAAAGCACTATCCATTTGTTAATCAATTTTAGCCTTTAAAGAATAGCCGACATGGGAAGAATCATTATCAGTAAATGGGATAATTGATTATAATAAAGTACTAGGCACAAGTTCAAGTGAATGTGTCGCTCAAATCAAATAGGATGATAGGCTATGGATATGGAATTCTGTCATTACTGAGGCGGTTTCGGGGCGGGGAGATGACCGCATGCGGAGTAGGAATCCTTGTTAAAGCGTTTCCATGTCCTTTAGTTGCAAACATGACATCGTAGTAGTTTTCAAGTGCGCAATTTCTAAATGAGATCATATAAACTGTCTTTGATTGTCTTTGTGTGACTAGAATGTTCCCTTTGCCTTCTTCCCTGTCTTCCACGGAACAAACAGGCTGGTGTAGGAGGGGCACATTTTCAATGATCTGATTGAGAAGCGCCAAATTCTTTATTTATTATTTCATTATCGCGGCAATTTGTTTGTATGCATAGCTTTAATGCCATGGTGGCTAGAGCAAGAAATAACAAGTGTTTGTTACTAACATATCCCCCGCCGCCGCAATTTTATGTGTCCGTACGGACGGAGCCCAATGCTATATCCCCGTTATCCCCGGCGGGGGATAAATAAAGAGATGTCTGAATTACGTCTTGTAATTGGTACGGCCTACTATTACAGCGGCATATAAAACCTCGTATCTTCACAATGACAAACTTCACAGGAAAATAAAATAAAATTAAATAATTATAATAATTATAATAATATAAATGGATAAATATAGTTTAAAATAAAAATGTTTAATTTTGCATGTTAGAATAGTGGACATACGAGTTTTCATTTCTTATCAGCTTGGAGATACGAGGTTTTATCAGCAGGCCGACAATATTCAAATTTAAAGTCTGGATTGCGTTTTCCATGGACCACAAATGCGTTTTTATTGTTAATCAGAAAATCCTTTTTCCATGTTTTCCTGATAGCCATAATCAATGAGCTTTGTACAGAGTCTGCCTCTCTTTTGGATCAGTCACACCTCTTTCTTAAGACCGCCTACATTCTGAAGTTAAGCGCTGTGGGCGTGATCGAAGCGAGTAGGGGAGAATACGTGTAACTCAAAAGCGCTTCACTCGAAGCGCGTAAAAAAGGACTTACGCGCTAATGGGAGAATAGACCCCTTACTGAGCAATGATGGTTTGTGCTGCCGCATCTGATGGCAGATTTGTCTCGAAATCCACGCAGGTGTTCCCTAAATTATCAATTCTAATTCTAATTTGGAGTCAGATTTTTAACGAGGATATAGCTAAATTTTGTATTCTACTTGTTCTATGGAGTCAGATTAATCGTAACCATTGCGCTTTCATGCCCTGTCCTCGGACGGTGAAAGATTATTCATTTTATTGTGATTCAATCCAGCCAGAAGAATGCTCTAATTAAAGTTAGACAAAGAGAACACGTAAGGCCTTCAACCCAGGCAATATCTGTCGTTGGTATTTGCCTAGTTGGGGTTTTACAGCTGGTATGTACAGTTCGTGTTACCAATTTTGTCTTTTATCATATTCATTCTTAAGTGATATTTTTTTCAGACTGTAAATATTAGTGGTGTAACGATACGCCGATACAGTATCGTATTGCAATACAAAGCCTCCGATGTGACACTTCGATTTGGGGGACGTGTGTTGGGATACACAAGGATTTTTAAAATAGTCCACATATTTTCTTAAACCCAGAAATTGCAGAATTTTCTATCGCTTTAAATGTAAACATATGTAAACAATGTAAACCTGCCTCATATTCCACATGATTGCTTCACTCCAAGTGCAATTTGTTGAAGTGTTGTTTCAACTTTTTTGAGGTTAAGCTTCCAGATATCAAGTTAACTACTAATCATAATTATACTCAGTAAAAAAAGAAACTTCACACTCGTTTGGAGGTCAATAAGTTGAACACACAAGAAAAGAGTTTTTAAAGAATGATTTTAATCCATTCTGTACCCATTAAGGATGGTGCAACAGAAAAATCATGTTCATAGTGTAACCAGTTCCACCGGAAATGCTACGGAAATGCAAGAGAGTAAAAATGGTAAGTTACAACTTGATGAAAGCATGTCAATAGCGCGTATGCCCTCCATGAGCGTTCACAACTGCGAAGCAACTTGTCCTTATGGATTGAATGATGCGTCTTGGGGGATGCGTCGCCATAATTGTACCAACATGGCACTAAGTTCTTGCAAATTCTGTGGAGGGTTCCTTATTTGATGGAGTCTTCTGCCCAGCACATCCCATGCATGTTCTATGGGATTAAGGCCGGGAGACCTTGAGGGCCACTCCATGACATTGATGCCAGTATTCCGATAAAAATTCCGCGTTAAATTGGCAGTATGAGGTCTGGCAATATGTGTTGGAATGTCGGACCTGGGCCATGAGCTGCCATGAATGGCAAAAGCTCTGGAATGAGCACTTGATCTCTGTATCCTGCAACAGTTAGGTTTCCTTGAACGACAATCAGTCGGAATTTGGGCATGACCATTGAAGGCACCCCAAACCATTACACTACCGCCCCCAAAACGATCCACTTCCTGCACACAACACTGGGCGTTGCGTTCACCGCGTCTCCTACGAACTCTTACTCTCCCATCAAAGAAGTGCAAAGTGAATCTGGATTTGTCACTAAAATGACCCTATTCCAATCACGCTGAGTCCATCTCAGATGTCGTTGTGCCCAGAGAAGCCGTTGACGTCGGTGTAACTGGGTTAAAATTGGTCCACGATATGGTCGACGTGCATGGAGACGAGCAGTGCGCAGGCGATTACCTATGGTTTGGGCCATCACACGACCTCTAAACAATTCGTTCCTAGTGGATGTTGCAGTGAGAAATCGATTACGCAAATGACGTAAGATGATTTGTCGGTCTTCTGCTCGTGTCGTCACATGTGGTTTACCCGAACGAGGTCGGTCTGCTATGGTGCCAGTTTGTTGGAGACGTGTCTGAAGATCATGGATAGTCCATCGACTGCATCCCATAACCCTGGCAACGTCAGTGACCGACGTTCCCATATTCTGCATGCCAATGGCACGGTCGCTTTGAATGTTTGACAGTCGTGGCATTGCAAATCAACGGATAATTGACTGTAAGATGTCATTCTACCGAGCTAATGTGTGCTCAATTGCACGTGTCTCATAAGGTCGCGTGACTAGGAACACGAGAAAACATACTTTTGCCTTGATGTACGCTCGTACGTGCTGCATGCTCGTGCACGTCGGAGTTGCTGTGTGTCATGATGTCTGACAACGCATGTACCCCTATTGATAATAATAATAACTCTTGTATTATGTTTCAAGAAAATATTTAGATATTTATGAGTGTGAAGTTTCTTTTTTAACTGAGTATAGTTTGCAATATGACTGTTTCTTATAGTGATTAGTAGAGGCGACCTTTTCAGCTTTTATCAACTTTTTAAGGTGGAGACATTGACCTGAACAGTAAACACACAGTGGTACCTAGAGGTTAACTAACTGTATTCCTTTGTTTTAATAAACTTCAGAAGCCTTGTCTTGGGAAATCTTTCAGTGTTGCTGCTTACTTGTAAGTAGAAAGAAAATCAGCAGTAAAATGACTTGTAGTGTATCAGGATACGTGTTGTATTGCGGCTGTATTGGGATTCGTATCATATCGTGACGCCACTGTATCGTTACACCTCTAGTAAATATTCAGTCTGTAATTTAGAGCACTGGTCACCTGCTTTCATTGATCATCTATCAGTGCTTCTTTATGCAGACATATAGAAGGGGGCTTCCTCTGCAGCCAGAGCCAGGTGTGTCCCTTTCACTATCTTTCCTTCATTACCATTTTTAACCTTATTAAGATCTCCTGCTCCTTACTGGCAGAGCCCAAAGGATTTCAAGTTCTGTATGTGATTGAGATGACATTATCAGTCCAGGGAACCTATTCTGTGCTGTAGAGTGCAGTGACATCATCATTTTATCATTTCTACTTTTTTTTAGAAAACGAACCAATGAACTAATTACAGATTGTTTGTTTGGATTCTATAAGTTTGTCACCTTTAGCTTTGTTTTACTGGTTGTTTTTGTGTGAAGAGAGTGTGCGTGTGTGTGTGTGCGCGCACAGTGTCTCAGTATATACCTCTTTTTCAGAGTTTTCTCAGATACTGGGTCATGTAACTATCAGACAGGCTCAGTGTCGAGAGAATCATCACTTTAATCTACAGTATTCACCGCTGAGACTCTTGGGTAATCTCCCATTCCCTGCCCATTCTGCTGTTTTCCTGTGACCACAATGCATCTGTTCATGGAGAAAACATGAGTTCTGCTCTGACAGAACTCAGGCTGGCTGAGGTGTGCTATTTCAGAGTAGATCCAGGAACACTGAGGACAAGAGTGATGGTTCAGGCTGTCAGGCTGAACAAGGTGTCAGTGAATTACACTGACTATACTAAACAATACTATAATGTATAAAATTAAATTTATTGTGTTGCTCTGTGTGAGAGCATATCAAGAGCATTCTAAATGCTGAAAGCGTAAAAACATTTCTCCTTTGTTTTATTTTATGCGACGGTGTAGATGACGTGGCGACCATGTATTGGAGATGATGGGCAGAGCAGCACTAAAGAATAGGAGCAGCTTAAGAGCAGTATTGATCCTGTGCCGTACTTGCCATAATTATGATGATCTGAGGTATAGATCGCCGGACTGTCCCGGGGTCAGAAGCACACCAACTCCGCTGCAAAATGGCGGTGGGGAACGTGATTCTTCACACTCCCTGGCTCCTCTCTAACCTCGCCGCTTTCGCCTTTATTAATACCATTTTAAGGTGGCACCCCTGCCGCGGGGTTGGGGTGGAGGGGCAGCTTTTAAAATAAATGAAATGGAGAATCGTGTAGGACTGGGCCGACTGGAGCGCACCACTTAAACGGGAGCCATTGAAACGGCTGAATTACTGCTGGGCCTCCCATTGCTGCTCAATAGCGTCGGGAACCTTTTAACTCACTCAAATTAAGTTTAGGTGTCCTTCAGAAGTGCAGCCGCTATTCATCTCCTCTATTGTTGCCATTGAAAGGGAGCAGGCCTCTTAGTTGACTGCTGTAAGCAATACAATATCTATTAGATTACTCTACCGCCACTTCGCTGTGGAATAAGCTGGGCTTGAACTAGGATCATTCTGTAATTCCAGCATTCTGGCTTTATGTGGAGGTGAAGGTGCTGGGCGGAGCTGGCCTTTTGTCCCGGGGTTTTGCCTTTTTATGTGTGGCATTTTAAAAATTAGATTTTTTTTTCTTCTCTTTGGATGATAAAGTGTACACCAGGCAGGAGCTCACCCATGAATGCATTGTACGAGCCTCGTTTATATTAAATCCAGGCATAATCACCAGGCCGGAAGCTGAGGTGTTCACTAAGGCCTCAGATTGGTGCATATTCTGGCAAAGGGCTTCAAACCGAGCATCTGTTGGACAAAGCCTTGTTACTCATTCGCTGTGACAAGATCACACACCTTTCACCTCTTCTGAGACTTGCATGTGCTGTCCTGTGTGTACGGTCTCACAGAGCAGTTGGAACAGTCTACTCATGCTGATATTGTGAAGCTTCTCCTTCAAACTGCGGTTTTTACAGTTTTACTTCAAGTGGGCGTGAAGTCAGAAGGAGCATTTTTTTCATATTGCGGGACAGTGTCTCATACGTATTCTGTATCTGCTGGTTCCAGAGCTTCACTGAAGCTACATCACACTAAATATTGAGAGAAATGTTCAAACGCATGTCTGGGTTTACATCAACTGCCTGCTTAAGTTACATCTCCTTTTTTTCTTTTTTCTAATTCTAACAACAACACTCGCCAATGATTATATATGCATTTCTGTTACCATCAAATCATAATGTTTTAAGCTGTGGATGCGAACTTTCGGATTACATCACCAGTGGAATTTACGTTTTGATTGTGAATAGCCCCGCCCCCAAGAGTTCTCCTTATTTTCTGCTACTGTGCTTGTGGCGTGTGCATAAAATACAGTCAGACTGACGCTCTTTGTACAGAATTATGTTTTTTTTTTTTTTTGGAAATCTGGCTCCCGTTCATTGTCACTGTCTCTCTCTCTCTCATGCACACTCTTTTTATTTCTCTTTCTGTCTTTGGTTGAAGCAGTGCCAGCTTTGCTTCACTGCTGATGCTTCAGAGCAGCGTAATCTTTATTTATTAATGTAATGTTTTCAGCAATGAAGCCTTGCTTTTTTTGCGATGGGGTTGTAATTGAATGGGTTTGACTGGATGCAGTTTGTGTGATTATGCCCTTTGTTTAACTGTTTGCTTAAAAGTCAAAAGTCTCTCTATCTTCCTCTCTCATTCTGTTTTTATTTCTCTTTCTGTCTTTGGTGAAACAATCCTGATTTATTAACAAAAACTACCTCGTTCTACCTTGATGGAGCTCTTTCAAACTCACAGGAATGTGACTGTGTGTGTGTGTGTGTGTGTGTGTGTGTGTGTGTGTTTGCGTGCGCGTGCGTGTGCGTGTGCGTGTGCCTGTGCGTGTGCGTGCGCGAGCGCGTGCGTGCGTGTGTGTGTGTGTGCGTGTGCGCGTGTGCGTGTGCGTGTACATTCCCTTATGTTTTTGTGCATGAGTGTGTGTTGTGTGATTAAATGTGATCGTGTTTATGTGTGTTTGCATTCGTGTGTGTTCGTATGTATGTGTGTGTGTGTGTGTGTGTGTGCGCGCACACGATGGGTTTTAAGCAGTAATTGGCTCGCGCTCATTAAAATGCCAGCACTTCTCTTGTAAAATCTCCATAACGAGGGGGATGAATTTTTCATTTACACAAACCAAGTCCATCCGCCAAACCTCCATGTAAATAAAACTTCAGTTGACGTGACTCCAGCGATGTGCCCTGGCTGTGAGGAAAGGTGCATTAGAGTAAAACCTGGATGACAATCCCTCAATCTGTTAGCCATGAATATTTAATATTTTTAATTTATCATTTCTCTGAGATGAACTTTCCAGGATACCTGTGCAGCCCCAGTTGCTGTGCAGGGGCCGGCCAACTCCTGTAGCGGCGGAAGGTAAATGGACTTTGATCCGGTCCGTGCTGCAAGCGCTTAACCTCAGTTGTTCTGCATTGAAACAGGCAGCCTGTTTCCCTCTTTGCCTCCCTCACTAAAGATGCTCTCTCTCTCTCTCTCTCTCTCTCTCTCTTTACAGAAATTCTTTTCTTCCACTGCCTGGGTGCCTTGTAGTAGACTCTGGTGATGCGCTGTCCCCACATGTACTCTAGATTTTCAGCTGTGATTGAAACATCAGATGAGTCGAGCCAAACCCCTGAGATGGGCCTGTATTGATGTTCTGAACCCCAGATTTTAATATCGGCGCTGCGTCTCCCAGCGGAAGCGAAGACAGGATATTTCTCCGTAGCGTCAGCCTCGCTCGGCTGCTCTAAGTTGTTGTATTATAATCAATAGCAAAAGGATTATGCGGGAATGGCCAGTATAAATTATTTAAGGCAGACCCCTGGTTTAGTGACTGGTTTCCTTTCAAATTAAATTTAGTGTCAATAATTAATGTCTGGGATTAATGTGGGAACACCTTCAGATGTTGGGAGTACGTGGGGAGTGTGTTATTCCATATTAACCTGGACCGGGTCCCAGTGAGATGAACATGGCCTTGAGTGGCGAGTCATCTCATTCCTCTTGAGTGGTGATCAGGAAGATGCCTGAGTTTTTTTTATTTATTTTTTTATGTGTTTTAAGTTCATTTCCTTTTTATAAGAGGATAATTTCATTTTATGATGGATGTGATCTGCACTGAGTTTTGTTTCTGTAATGAAGGCCAATGCACTGAAGGCCCAGTTTCACAGACTGAAGACTCTCAGCCCACTTCAGTCCTGAAAAGAGTCCTCAGGTCATCACTCCCTATACTGAGGTTATAGAGGCCAGTTAGAGGTTCACCTCTCCCCTATTCTCTCTTCAGTCAAAGGCTCTTTTCACCTCATCCAGTCTCTTACATGGAGTAGAGCTCTGCAGCAGAGTATTGGCCTGCTGTGCAGCAGAGTACAGGGGGAGTGCCCGCTCAAACAACTGTCCTGCTGCATGGGGTTCTGTGGCTGCAGTGGAGAACCCTTTTACTGTCCTTTATGGAACCCTCTTTGTAGATGGGAGCTGTGGGAGCAGTGGGGTCCCTCTGAGAATATGGGGTTTCTGTAGCCTTGCTTCCACCATCAGTCTGCTTCAAATCACAACACATAAGAACAGCTTTTTTGCGTTTTCATTGTCAGGAGTTGTGGTTGGTACCAAAAGAGCCATTCCAATCCTGATTCGTTACTAGAAGGTGGAGCAAGAAACACTGCTGCTTGTTGATTGGTCAAGGCAGAATCTTCTCTCTTGCTCGACCAAGAATATGATTGACATCTGTTTTACCATCCGGTAACAACCCTGCCTGCATTTCAGAGCACTTCAGGGGGTGGCAGATCTTGAGTTTTGGTACCGTTTTGTACTTTTGTATATATATTTTTTTTTACCAATTCTAAGGGTTCTAAGCCTGAAGTGTTTGGTGTAAACAGAGTTTTAGTTTGTGTGGCTGCGGTAGCTGGTGGGCTCCAGTATGGCTGTAATGTTTTCTGCAGCCTGAGTGATCATGTGACTGTGCCATATTCCCATCATGCCCCCAGGCCTGTGTTCCATCCTGTGTGAAGTCTGGGCCATATTCGGCGTGGGACACAGCTGAGGTACAGACCTTAGAGATCCCCGCTGCACTGTGCTGTCTGAAACAGAGCCTTAACCTCCTGAGCAGGGGGTCCAGACTGAGCTGCGACACCAGGGCAGCTTTAAACAAACTCGCATCATCTCCACACCCAATTGCGCTGTTTCGAGGCCAAATGGCAGCATAGTTCGACTGTGCACCAACTCAAACTTAAGCACGTCCACCGCTTTTACAAGAAACGTAACTGTACCATTACAGATCTGCATTTAACCATAATTATGATGTAAGGCAGCTTAAATTTATTTTTGTTAGCAGAACAGCTTTGTGTGCCATTCAGCGGAAGGTAAGGTGAAATAATTTGATATCTGGATATGATTTACAAGTTTACATGTGGTGCAGCGCTGGAGTTTTAGGGAGAGGGCATCCCAGTCTCTATCACTGGGGGCTTCTAACACGCCAGGGGCCGCACAGTTCTGGGTCAAGGCCCCCTAAATCTGCCTCACCGATAAGCTGCCAGCATCAGGAGAAAAATAAAACAGGAGATAAGATTCTTTAAACAGTGTGGAGCAAACTGCCCTTGACTGCCTGCCAGAGCCCTGAATGGCACACGGAGTCTCATGCTTTGTAAAATTCTGCTAAAGACAGCCTGTCCGATGCGGAATGTTGGAATAATAAACACAGTGCCGTACGCCGGGAGCGTTTGGAGGACTGCAGGCGATCGCTCATTCGCCGTCTCCGTGTCTGAGCCCAGCACGTCTCCCTGCTCCTCGCACTCGCCTGGTAATTGCGACACATAAGGAAATAAGAAGCCGTGTAAAATCAACAGAAAATAGATAGTTTATTAAATTGCGCGGACATGATTTATCGCTCCTTAAACTTGGCGATGGGGAGTGTGCAGGGGAAAAAAAACGCACCCAATTGAAATGAAATTTCAGCTCTGCGTTCAGTTAAAGGAGAGCCCATTTCCCTGGCCTTTTATCACGCGGAGTTAAAGTGAAACTTAATTATTTGTCAGGTGAAGGTTCAGCGGATGAGCATTGCGGGCTGTTAGCGGTATGAGCTCTGGAGCTCGCAGGGCTGTGTGTGATGGGCATGCACCGAACTCTGTGGGGAGCACAGGAAAATATTCCCCCAATTATCAATATGATATTACTTAAAATTAAGGTTATTAAAAATGTTGTGCATGTCGTTATCTGGCATTAACGTGAAAATTGTCTTTGCATCAGAATAGTAAGAGTGACAGCATTCTGTTCTTACTTGAATTATGGGTAATGGAGTAACATCATGCATTGATCACATGTGGAGCTGTGTTTGACCACACTATATTATTCCAAAAATTTACTTTAAAGGTCACTGCAGGAGAGCAGAGTTCGGCTGTGTGGCCAGGACCCTGGGCTAAATGAGAGTATTACCCTATTGCGCACATTCCAGCAAACTGCATGAGTGGGTATTAATGGTGATTGATGATGAAATAGCCATATCTGAGACCCTCGCTGGAATGTACTTGATAATCGGTTCTGACGATTTGAGTGGAGTTTGTCCTTGTCCATTCCCAGCCTACCTACATGTAATATTGTCCTATGTGTTGTTAAGACTGAAGCCCCACTGAATATTTCAGTGTTTGGTATCCATTTTTTTCTAATATTACATTCAGGAATCCCCTCTCCTGGATAAAGGGACACGGGAGGCTTTGTGGTATGAAATTGACGTGCCTCAATGTGTCGGCACAGTTGAGTCAGTTTTGTTCCCTGCGCGTGAAACGCTCAGATTACTTTGTGTAATACAGTGTAGGTTAGCTGAGGCAAATGCCTGCTGTGTCTCCGGCTGGTTTAAGCGCGAATCGTCCTCCGCTGTTAAAAGCAAACCAGAACGAGCAGTGGGAGAGAATCTCCTTGCTTTTGTAGTGAGTTCCACTTGGCAAAGTCACAGCAAAGTGTGGAGTTTGGCTGTTCTGAGATGCGGCGTCCCTCTGACTCGGGCTGGAGTGTCTCTCTACTGCACCGCACTGGGACGAGAGGCCTTATCTCACCTGAGATCATTTCCTGTGTGACCTCTGCTTTCACAGCGTGATGGATTATCTCCAGGGCACCCACATTAATTTTCCTGCGCCCGCCTGAAAAAAAGAGAAGGGCCTTTACTCACTACTGTGTGCTGTTGGTACTGGGCAATTTTATCAAACAACAATTAGTGTGATGTTTGTGGGTTTATTCATGGATTTCAGTTTGAATTGTAAGAGTGAGTGTAGTTTAGGTGTTATTTTTTATGATTTCTGAGTCTGACATTGTCCTGGTCTAAAAAAAGAAAAAAACGAAAAGATAAAATAGAATGATTTTCTTATTTTCTGTGTTAAGGCATCCTGGTATCCATGCGCATACACACACACACACACACACACACACACTTGGATGCCAGGATGCCTTAACCCAGAAAATGATTCAATTTTGCCTATATACAGCGCCCTCCATAATTATGATGTGTTCTTGGTTAAGATGTGTTCTTTAGCTTCTAATAAATTCAGTTTTTTTCTTAATAATATAGGACCACAATGAAAAAAGAGGAAAATCCAATCTTTAAATCAAGTGCATTTATTCAGTGGGAAATAAATCCCGCATTAAGAAATAATTCTTTTACATCAAATCATGTGTGCCGCAATTATTAGCACCCCTGATATTAATACTTTGTACAACCCCCTTTTGCCAGCAAAACAGCACCTAATCTTCTACTATAATGTTTCACAAGATGGGAGAATACAGAAAGAGGGATCTTCCACCATTCCTCTTTGCACAATCTCTCCAAATCATCCAGCGACCTGGGTCCTCTCCTCTGCACTCTCCTCTTCAGCTCACTCCACAGGTTTTCAATGGGGTTGAGGTCAGGGGGCTGAGATGGACATGGGAGGAGCTTGATTCTGTGTCCGGTGAACCATTTCTGTGTAGATTTGGCCGCATGTTTAGGGTCCTTACCTTGCTTAAAGACCCAGTGATGACCCTTCTTCAGCTTTCGGGCAGAGGCCACCAGATTTTGATTTAAAATGTCCTGGTATTTCAATGCGTCCATGATGCCATGCACCCTAACAAGGTTCCCAGGGCCTCTGGGAGAGAAACAGGCCCACAGCATCACCGATCCTCCCCCATACTTCACAGTGGGCATGATGTGCTTTTCTGCATACACATCATTTGTTTTCCGCCAGACCCGCTCAGAGTGTTTGTTGCCAAAAAGCTCTATCTTGGTCTCATCTGACCAAAGCACGCGGTCCCAGTTAAAGTCCCAGTACCGCTTAGCAAACTCCAGACGTTTGAGTTTATGATTATGAGTGAGAAAAGGTTTTTTCCATGCAAGCCTCCCAAACAGCTTGTTGGCATGTAGATAGCACCTGATGGTTGTTTTGGAGACTTTGTGACCCCAAGATGCTACCATTTGTTGCAAGTCTTTAACAGTGAGCTTTGGAGAACTTTTTATTTCTCTTACCATCCTCCTCACTGTGCGTGGTGGCAAAATAACCTTGCGTCCTCATCCAGGCTTGTTTACCACTGTTCTAGTTGTTTTAAACTTCTTAATGATTCCTCTGGCAGTAGATATGGGCAGGTGCAGGCGAATGGCTATTTTCTTGTAGCCATTGCCTGACTTGTGAAGGTCGGCACACATCTGCCTTACTTGAATGGTGTGTTCCTTTGTCTTTCCCGCATTGAAGAGTGGATAAGAGAAATGGCCACTTTGTCACGTCATATTTATACCCCAGGGAATGTTCCTAGATACTCTGATCAACTTTGTAAATTACTGTAGAAATGATAGAAATACTTCAATTACATTTAATTCCTAGGAATTGTTAGGGGTGCCAATAATTGTGGAACAGGTGATTTTATGAATGAAAAATAATTATTTTTTAGTCAGGGATTTTTTTCCCCTTAAAATTCACTTGAGTTGAAGGTTACATTTTTCTACAATTTTTAGTGTGAGAGTATGCTTCTGCCATAAAAATTGAATTTATTTTAAGGCTTTTAACGCATCTTAACCAGGGGTGCCAATAATTATGGAGGGCGCTGTAGATATACAGACACGCACACACATTTACACACGCTAGGCTGTGGTATTCTGTTTTATGGCCGTTGTGCATATGTATGCGCAAACTTTTGGCTGAAACACTTTCAACATGATTTTATTCCCTTCGTAGTTTCGTCTGTATAGAGAGCGGAGCTCAGGTCTGCCCACGCACAGTTCGCGCTTTGGCCTCAAGATGGAACATATGAAGTGAAATACATAACATGAAATGATGGCGAGAATATCTTCTGATGAGCTGTTGAGCGCTCTGCCTCGTTTATGAGAGTGCATACTTCTGTTCGCTCCAGAACGTTTGCTCATTCATATGGCATTTTGTGCCTAATGAGAGCTGTCCTCTGCTCTCGACTGAGAACAGAGAAATGTAAATATGCCGTCAAATCATTTGCATCGTTGTTAACTTCGGGGAAGTGACGAGGTTAGCGTCGCGGTTAAATTTCTTTATTTCCGGGCTGTTGTTCCGTTTGATGTTCCATGTTCTTCCGATCTGATCGTTGTGACAGGCACGCAGTGGTATTTTGCAGTGGACGCGGTATTGTCACGCTGTTTACCGTAAAGTGCCTCTATTTCTGCTCAAGTGCGCACTCAGACCTGTACAGTGTGCATCTTGCTCATTGTGTATTTCCAGTGTTTCTCAATTGGCCCATTGTAGCCCTCTGGAATGAATCAGTTCCTGGTTCAACATGGTGAAAGAGACTGGTTTAGTTTTTTGTCACCTTAAATTTTGTGCATTTTGCAGACACTCTTATCTTAGGCCAAATATCACATCATGTCAATCAGTAGGAGCCAGATGGTAAAGTCTTGGCCCTCTTTTTTTGTAGAATAAAAGCTTGAATTTAGCAGTCCATGCCAAAAGTTAGTTTACTAAATATAAGTGAAGCTACAATCAACTTTCACTGCAGTTGAACTGATTGGTTGTAGTAAAAGCATGAACAAGGCTGAGGTAAGACCTGAAGAGGTGAGTCCCCACACTCAGCCTGAAAGCAGGCAGTCACTGCTGCTCTGACCTCTGTGTGAAGGTCATTCCACCACACGGGAACAGGAGACAGGAGACATGATCGGGATTAGTGTTGGGTTGTCAACAGCATCACAGGCATGCGCTGTCATTTTAATTTCTTTAATCGCGATCATTAACTCCAATTGATTAATATCCCATTTCGTTGAACCGTTTGAAAAGTCGAAATACTATGTGGGACTGTAATTAAAACCACATCTGAGTTTCGCGGATCGGGCTCAGCTTCTGTTGTATTTACCGTGGAATCGCGGGTCCTTCAGCAGTGGCTGTTCCTTTAATTACCCAAAGCTTTCTGTTGTTATGTATAGCAGTGCTGATGAGGTGAGGTTCCTTGGGTTTCCGCTCCATACTTTGGGGTATTATCATAAATACAGCACATTAACACTTGTTCCTCCCTGTCAGGATATAAATTAAGTCTGCAGGTGTCCCATGGAGGTTTACCCTTGGTACTAATTAAGCCATGATAATTAGGTTTGTTAAATTCTCCTCTTCAGCTCCGCTCCCCCCCCCAACCACCCCCTGTTGGAATCCAACAGTCGCAGATTGGCGATAAGAAAGACCTACAAGACGTCCCCCAACATCAGACAGAGTGTGAATGCAGGAAGCTGAACCCTCAGCCCTGCGCTTAGGGAACAGAAATGTGTGTAATGATTTCATATGTGTCAGACCTCATCCGTCTGAATTGAATCTCACTCATTTTATGTACTGGAAGAGAAACACATTCTGATGAGTGTTTCTTTTTACCTTTATCTCTCAGTAGTGCGCCGTATTTAAATTGAACATGAAGTCATCTTCCTCATTTCCATCTTGATTACCATTTGAATCCCCCCCTCCCCCTTTTCTCTAGATCCTGACCTTGAAACGTGCCGTACCCTTTCACACCTTTAGTTCTCATCTCTCGCTTCCTTTCCAGGAAGCGAGGAAATGATGTGCACCAGCGTAAATGGCAGCAAAGGTTGCAGCGGTTTGCTGTCTGGTTTCTGTGGTAGAGCCCAATCTTGGCCAGAGTGCTCTTTTAACTCACAGATTTGCCACCTGGGGTTTAGTTTAGAATATTTACGAGGGCCATTTGTTTGTTAAAAACAATTATATTTTCACAAGGCTCTGTGGAGCCAAAACTTGGAGAATCCCCTTGTATTTGTCGTAGAACCGAGCAATTACAGCAAATAGTCTTTTATCAAGATTATTGTACTGTTACAATTGTTTACAAATGGTGACTCATACCAATGAAAATCAACTGCTGAAGTCTGTGGCTCTGCTTGGTACCAGCATGGCTGGAGGCCCAGAGATTTAAACTGAAACAAGGTGGGGTGATCTTTACAGTAAGGATTGTACTGATTGGATACAAAAGGAGAAATGGCAGAGAAAACCAATGAATGTTCAACAGAGGGGGGTTTGAGGGACATTCAAAAGATAACAATGGGAGAGGATAGGTTGAATAGCCAGGTACAGACAGAATGATGGGTAAGGGGGAGGAGAAGAGTGCCTTCTTCTACCGCATATTCCTTTGAGTGACGGTATGTTACATCAACAGTTTACTGTATTTTTCTGTAATGTCACAATACCCGCTGTGTGAATTGTCTGTAATCGTTGATGGCACCTATTGCTCATGAGCCTCCGTCCTCAGCTGGGTAATGACAGACCCTGCGGAGCATTAGTGCAATGCTCGGTGTGCTTAGAGCGTTTATTGCTCTTAACACCTTTCTGCAGACGTAGATGCCTACGGACATAGAGCAGCTCTTTTTATGGAGGCAGTTGCACTACTCTATCACAAGATGGCACCCCCGGATCAGTTATTGAATATCCACAGCAGAGCTTGAACACAGTCTAGAATATTGAAGATTTCACTCCTATCCCTGTTTTTCAGGAGTTGCATGAATTAAACTCTTCAGCTAAGCCTGATGTGCAAATTGCTCAATATTCTTGCCCATAGTATCTATCCAGCAGTTTAAAAAATGATCTCTTGCGACAGAAAAAATCGTTGTCCCTTGTCGCAACCACTTCAGTTACAGTGATTCCAAGTAGTTTTTAAAAAAAAAATCAGTTTCCTGAGGCAAAAATTCACCTTGGTATTGAAACTATGTCATTCTACTATCAATTTGAGTCACATATTACTCACATATTAAAAACGCACAATTTCTTATCGTGGATTAACGGGTAGATGTGTTGGTCTTTTAGAGCCTCACACAAGCTCTCACAGAAATCCAATTACTAATGGTGATTCAATGGTATCTGCATGAAAGCCCAGCTGTAGTTCACGCCCATGTGAAATTCTCCTGGTTATTACCAGTTGGTTGACACGATTTTTATCCAATTGCAGACAGTATAAGCTTTCCTCAATAAGTGAAAGACATTGATTTGACCTTGAAAAACATATTAAAATACTTGCGTAATAGGGTTACGTTGTATCTAATACACTTTACGCAGCTCAGACTGACGTGGTTGCACGGGAACAAAAAACCTCCAGAACTGAGCCTGGAGAGCTGAGCTTATTTGCGGGATGGGAATGTGATTCTGAGATGGAAAATTGCAGTTATTCTGAATGAAACAGACAGGAGGACTGACAGCATTGATACTTTTGAGGAGCAGCTCAATAATTCTATTGAAAAGTGAGTAAAGCTGTCTTTGTATGGAGTAGCTCTATCTTACTTTTAGCCTGCTAGCTAAGTAGCCAGCTATTTCTTATTTTTGGTTTACCACCGTGATTACAGAGCGAGTTTGTCACATTGGGTAACAATAGAGTAGTCAATACTGCAGTGTGCTGGCATTTTTCTTAGCTAGTTGATCAGTTTTAGAATCTGTACCACATTTAATGAAACGGAATACCTTGCATTTTCGCTCTTTTAAAGTGCGAACTGCTATTACCATGACCTGAGTTATACTTGTTCCATAGAGGGTTACAAGCTTGCATTTCGCTGGGATGATCGGAATTGTAAACAGCAAGCTTCCCGCCTGCGATAACATTCTGACCATAAAATATGCAGTTCCTCTAATGAGTATGTGTGCTTGCTGACACGGCTTTGTTGATAAATGAATGAGACTCTAAACTTTATCGTGGAGAAAAGGCATGTTTTCGGTTTGGGGAGGTCAGTGGTGACTATTGATGTCCAGCTGCCCCTATATTGATAAACTCATGCCAAATTCAGTCACAAAATCATCCATTCATAATGAACTTCATGAGCACAAAGTTGCATTAAAATTATGATTATTTTAAGAATTGAAAGTGCGCCATTTTCAAGGCTCTGGGGGTTTGGGGAGCCACCTGGATAGCTACATTATTTGGCTTATAAAAACTGGATAATTTAATATCTCTTGTTCACAGGGCTAGACATTAACGCTTGTCCACTTGTCGGGGACAAGTAGATTTTATTGCCGGACAAGTGGAAGAAAAATTTACTTGCCCCACCGGACAAGTTAAAAGTTGCTGAAAAAATACATTGTCTTCACGTTATGTGTCCTGAATTCAATTCCCTAAATGAATACATTCAGAATACCAATTTTGAGATGAAAAAGTTTTTCCTCACAACTCATTTAACCTGCATCCAACTCGAATGCTTTGATTGAGCGATCAGATTCACCGACATGGACACACGCGCTCGCACACATATACAGGAACCCTTTACATCAGAGGAGCAGCGATGTTTCTCAAGGCTCCGCAACCTGGGCAAGCTCCAGGAAAAGCCCCAAGAAAAGCAGCAACTGCACCTGAGCGACGTGAAACTCGGTCTGTGTGATGAATGAAATATGAACTGTAATAGCACCGGTGCGACGAGAGACAAGAGTGAGTGAGACGTGAATCAATGCCACCTCGCTGCAGTATCAGTGGTTAAGCTGCTTGTTTAATTTATCGTAGTAATATATTTTAGTTTGTGTCGTGAGTATATTTAGTGTTTCATATTGTTTGTATTTTGTGACATCGCCAGTGCTTCGTTCGTTACTGACCTAACTTACTGGTTGACTAAGACATTTGCGGGTTTATTTAACGTTTCCAAGGTAACAGCGTAGTATTGTGGGTAATGTAGTATTTCTCCGTGACATGTATAAAACTTTTTTTTTATTTCCCAACACAAGGTTGATTTCATGCAGAGGAGCAGATATCGTTGTTTTATAGTCTCCTAGATCATGGTCAGTCTGCCCTCGATGTTTACGACATTTTATCTGATAATCGCAGTCGCTGAATGTCATTGGGATTTCACCCCCAGAACCTCACTGCCCAGGTCTGTCAGTCTACTAATTGGTAGCTGAATTATTAGGTTAAGTAATTTAAATTTTAAATGACTCATGCAGAGGCACCAACCTAAACATGCCAGTTTTTACTATGTAGTTAGGCCTACAATCACCTGTGGTTAGAAAAAAAGTGTTTAATTAATTTTGTGACGTTAATAGCATCATGTTGAGAATTAACTTACTCTCACTCATGCCCTTTATGCCTATGTGGAATGTAGGGCAGCAACATGTTCCCTCCACATCTGTTTGTCCCTTACGATATATTGGATGCTTCCCCTGGTCATTCCCATCTTCTTCATTTTCTTCTCCACTATCCATCGCCATGTGATCTTTGGCTGGCCCCTCTTGCGTTTTCCCTCCGGCGTCCAATACAAGGCAGTTTTTGCAATGGAGGGTTCTTGGCGGGTGATATGGCCAATCCACCTCCAGCGTCTCCTCATCAGGATGGTAGCCATTGTTTCAGTTCCACACCGATTAAAAAGATCTTTATTTGAGATGACATTAGGCCAAAAGATGCATAGGATACGCCGAAGGCTCTTGTGTGTGAAATGTGGAGAGTTTTGATAAATCCTTCTCCGTTAAGCGCCAGCATTCTGAACCATACAGGAGAGTTGTGAGGACGCAACTGTGATAGAGTTTCAGCTTGGTATGGGTACTGTAAGTGGAGGAGCGCCATACCTTATTCATCATGTTGAGCGAGTTTCTAGCCTTGCTGAAACGGCTCTTGATGCCCAGGTCAGTTCCTCCATTACTACTGATGATGCTGCCGAGATAGGTAAATCTGTCTGTGTATGGTAGTTCCTCCTCATTAATCTGGACTGGCCGTGTGTTGGTAGTATTCAGTGCCATAACTTCAGTCTTCTTGCTACTGATGTTGAGGTCAACTTGCTTTGCAAACTTGTTAAGGCACTGCGTCTTCTCTTGAATGTGCGTGTGGGTGTGTGATAGTAAGGCTTGATCATCAGCGTAATCCTGGTCTTCCAAGTAGGAGAAAGGTGTCCATCTGATGCCCCTGATCTGGTCCTCAGTGGTGCGTCACATGATCCAGTCCACAACAAGGTTGAAAAGCAGTGTGGACATGACATACCCTTGACACCAGTGTGGACTTCAAATAAGATGTCACCATCACCAACACAGCAGGTAAAGTTGTCATAGAAGCTTTTGATGATCTCAGCAAGGTGGGAAGGGATTCCATATGCTCCTAATATCTTCCAGAGGCTGCATCGGTGCACGCTGTCGAAGGCCTTAGCAAAATCTACAAAGTTCACATAGAGAGTTCGCTGCCATTCGGTACTCTGTTCAGTGATATTTCTCAGCGTGAAAATGTGATCGATTCAACCCTTCCCTCTTCTGAAACCTGCTTGTTCCTCGCTGAGTTTATGGTCCACAGCCAGTGATAGGCGATTCATGATGACTCGCTAAGATCTTACTAGGGGTAGATAAAAATGCAATACCACACCAGTTGCTATATTCAGACAGAGCTCCTCTCTTTGGTATTTGAGAAATAACTTAATTAAAATAAAGTCCTGCATTCAAAATGTAATTTAATAGTAAACATTTTTATTGGTTAAATTCAGTTAAATACCATCGGAATAGTCTTCAACTGCTATCTGTTGACATATTGCTTAGTTATTGGAGTCAGGCTTACTGGTAAATATCTACTCCTATCTACTTTAATTTATAATTTATGATTTACAACTGATAAACATACTCTAACTCATTTAACAATCAATGAGTATGTTTCAGTACCAATCTTAGCTCCATGTAAAGTGAATAAACATGCTTTCCAGATAATGTTTGCCACATTTTTGCACCTCATTCAGCACAGTTTTAAATGTTGGAAAATGTTTATGTAACAAAATTTTAAAAACCTCTACAGTCACCTATATCATTCCTATAATATTTCAGCTCATCTTCCTTGGTCAATGGGACAAGTGCCTTTAGACACAACACTGGGAAGCAAACAGGAGTCATCAGGAGATGGCGTATCCCCCCGGCCCCGTATTTTAAAATAATAATGAAAATGTCACCTGCTCCAGAAACAGACCATACTCCCTAAAATTCTAAGTTCAAAATATTTCCATAGAAATCAAAGAAAATACAAAATTTATCAACTTCAGATTAGCAAAAGGCACCACTTCAGGTTAGGGCTGTGCGATATACGGAATCGCGGTTATCGCAAGCACAATACAAGTCACTGCCACTAGGAGGCACACAGACGAGCTTGCTTATTACCTTTTCTATGACACAAACCTAATGCGGTCATTTGAAATGCTTCCGGGAAGAAAACTGAAGTTTTGAAGTCTGCTAATTACCAGTGAAGTTGGACAGCCTCAGCCTAATTAGCTTACCTTAAATCAATTCCCGTGTACTGTGCCTAACTTGCAATCAAGCCGTTTATTCTGCCAACTGACTGATCAAAACCAAAATGTGACCAATAGTAATTAAGAAGAGATAATGAGAAGCAGACGAACCTAACCAGGCTGCCTTGTTAGATTGAAAGAATGTTAATAATCTGAATAAATAGCAGACCTCTGAATTCCACCTCTCACTGAATTTTTACATGGCCTATCGTTAAAAACATTTCTTAACAACAAACCATTTCAAGATGGCCTTGGTTTTTAAATGTTTCAAAACATACAAAACAAGTGGAAAACATTTTGTGAAGCATCTAGAACGTGAAAGTGAGAGAAATTATATTTTTGCATTGCACACAGGAGACAAATACGGCGAAGACTTGGCAAACAAGTTCAGACGAATCTGTGCTGCAAATTTGTTGCATTTTTTATTTGACAATTGAACAAGATTGATTTAAAATAAAATAATTCAAAGCTCTTGATTTTGGTTACTTTTTAGCGTCTAATAGCCAACTGTGAAGGTGGAAAACATTTTGATAGAGCCTATCGAACTTCACGCAGCGCAGCAGAATGTAAAACAAGAAATAATGTAACAGATTCAGGCAAATCTGTCATGTTTCATGGTCATTTAAATTTCAAAATGTAATAAACAAAACATATTCAAATTAATCAGACTGTCAACTAATTTAAATCTTTAATTGAGTGAATCAACTGTTTGATTGCAAATTGAGTGAAGCAAATGGGAAGGGGGCGAGAGCAGTTGTCGGGTAAAAGATGATGATTTTTTAGACCTTAACTTGGCTTTTTTCAGCACGTAATTTACCTGAATGGGTTTGCAAGATTATTTCCAGTTATTCATTTGGGCGCGCTGCATGCTAATGCAATTATAATTTCTACACGTCACGTTTGATATGCTTAAACAAACTGTTTTCAGCCTTCACTTTAGGCTATTCAGACACTCAAAAGTAACTAAAATAAACAGCCATTAATTACTGTATTTGAAATCTTGTTCAATTATCAAATAAACAATGCTCCAAATTTGCTTTTGCCTGAATGTGTTTGCCAAGTCTTTGCTGCATTTGTCTATTGCGTGCAATGTGAAAATTTCTCTCTTTCACGTTCAATATGCTTTACAAATGTTTTCCACTTCGTATATATTTTGAAATGCTTAAAAACCAAGGCCATCTTAAAATGGTTAATTTTTAAGGAATCTTTTTAATGATAGGCTATGTAAAAATTCTACGAGAGGTGGTATTCAGAGGTCTGCAATTTATTCAGATTATTGACACACTTTCAATCTAACATGGCAGCCTATCTATCTGTCTGCTTCCTATTATCTCTTCTTAATCATTATTGGCCACATTTTGGCTTTGATCAGTCAGTTGGCTGAAAAACGGCTTGATTGCAAGTTGGGTAAAGTACACGGGAATTGATTTAAGGTAAGCTAATGAGGCCAAGGTGATGGAGGCTGTCAACCTCGCTGGTAATTAGTGGACTTGAAATCGCAGTTTTCTTCATTTCTAATGACCACATTAGGTATGTGTCATAGAAAAGGTAATGAGCTAGCTTGTCTGTCTGCCTCATAGTGGCAGTTACTTTTATTGCGCTCGCGATAATCGCAATTCTGTATATCGTGCAGCCCTACTTCAGGTCATGATTTATGTGCATACTGAGTTTTGTTACAAAATATTGAACAGTTACGAGCTATGCTCTGGAAATGAATTGTTCACAGACAGACGGATGGATGGATGGATGGACAACCGCACCGATGACTATATCCCCCTGTATTATATGCTTGGGGGGGTAATAATAACAAACAGACAGACAGACGGACCGGCCAAAAACAATATGCCCCCGAATCTTCGATTCTGAGGGCATAAAAAGTTAATTTTTGTCAATTATACCTGGACAAGTGACTTTTGAGCCTGGACAAGTGAAAGGTAAATTTACTTGTCGAAAGGACAAGTGCCTCAAAAAGTTAATGTCAAGCCCTGCTTGTTCAGATGAGGAGTACTTGTGGCCTAGGAGTTTACTATCCCAGAAATGTATTGTTTTAACCCCATTTTTCAATCCTCAAAATAATTTTTTTTTACGGTTTCAATGATAAATTCTCATGAAGATTTTTTTATGTTTGCAGCCCATTTTCTCTACCAAAATCATGAAAATAAACTGAAACAATGTCATTCTAAATGCTGTAAGTGTCTTTTCTGAGTTGATCCACATTCATTCAGAAGCTTAAATATTGAATTATAAAGCATCAAATTGGGTAACCTATAAATAGTCAAATTTGGCTTCTCCGCAAAGGGGTGGGGGAATCTGTGACTAAATCTAGTGAAAGAGCAGTCATATACTGGCCCAGAGCCTGGACTCATGCCCAGCCTGTCCTGCTGTGCTCATTTGAGCCACATCGAGGAGCAGATAAAACATCATTTCATTCTGGATCGAAGGGAGAATCAACAAGGCAGCTAAGGGGTCGAGGCCAGCCAATGAGAGTAAAGATGAGGGGAAGGGCAGGAGGGACATGGGCGGGGAAGCATGGCTGAGAAGGAAGAACAAGAATGGAGGAGCAGCGAACAAGGACAATAAAACAACCAGAGGGAACCAGGCAGCAAGCAATTAGAACAGTGGGGCTAGGAGTGAAGAGGGTAGAAAGGAAACGGCATCAGAGCCGCGAGGAAACAGAAGAGAGAGAAAACATGAGTGAGAAAGCAGAAGAGAGGAAACAGGAGAGTGAGGAAACGGAAGAGAGAGGAAACAAGAGAGAGAGGAAACGGGGAGAGAGGAAAGAGAGGAAATGGGAGAGAGAGGAAACAGGAAGGATAGGAAATGGGAGAGTGAGGAGACAGGAGAGTCGTTTTAATTGTTGTCCATCGTCTCTGTGATGATTCCAGCATAACAATCCACATTAGCGTTTGGGGGAGCGTTTGTGGCTGATGTGCCCAGTCTTTGCGGAGCAAACTCGGTCCCAACTCAACACACAAAAAGACTGCCCAATGTGGGCTGTAGTTCACGTTGACGTTGGTGATTAAGAGCGAGCCTCTTCACATGCAACGCTTCTGAGTTCTTCCTCAAAAACTGTGACTTTGTTATGCACAATGATCGGTTGGAGGCTGATTGTTCCCATGTATGGTGGTCGATCTTGCAAAACTTTCAATAGGACTTAATAGTCCTTGTCACGCTTTCTCTGACTGCCTTGAGTTTGTTTGCCATTACTAAGTTTGGAAATGAATAAGGTTGCGCTTTATGATCTTGTACTTAATACTGGTAGTGGTAGCTCGAGTTAGAACGTCTGTCAGGTTTGTGATCTTGCCAATGGATGCCTAAAAGTGAGCACATCTTGGGTTGGTGGAAAAGTAGTGGAACCGTGACGTGACCGCCGTCAGTTGTCCACGTTACACATCCATAGAGTACGGAGCTAAGCACGACTGCTTTGTAATCCTTCACCTTGGTCTCTGTCATCAAAGACACACAGAGATTACTCGCATATGCAACCCGCTTCAGCTGTTTTGGTATACCCCAGCACAGGTGGATGAGTTGCTGCAATCCCTATGCTAAGCCCATTAGTGTTATCGGAAATAATTTAGAACGGCAGTTTTATGCAAAATTACCGTTGCTCTGATTACATACGTATTAAATTGTTTTTTTTTGTCAAAGCAGTAACCACACAAGAGTCAATTGGCGAGAACAATCTAGGACTTTTTCTTGCAGTGAAAACAGAAAATGGAGTGATTTTCAGTGATGCGTCTGAGCTAGCGCGTGAACTAGCGTATTAGGCGCATGAACTAGCGCGCTAATTTGACTTTTACTGTGGGCTGTACTGTACCATCATACAGCTTTTTGGTAAGGTTGACAATTTGTTAAGGCACCCAAACATCTTGAATACTATCTGAAGCGTTTCCCTATCAATAGAGTCACATGCCTTTGTGAGGGTTACAGGAGTCTTCGTCCCCGGACTTTTCGTGCCCATGGACTTATCCTCTGAAGACACTTTGTCCCCAAGGACTTTTCGTCCCTGAACTCATCGTCCCCTAGAATTTTTGTCCCTGGATTTTTCTTCCCCTAATGACAACAAAACGTAACACCACTGTTGACAAATGGATGGACGACGGACAGAACACCATGATATAAGGGTTAGAGTCAAGTTTAGGATTAGGGTTATAATGCAGGAAGAGGGCAAAGCATTATTGGGGATTACAAGTTTATGGGGATGAAAAGTCCAGGGACTAAATGTCTCGGGACAAGCAGTCTGGTGACAAAGAGTCCCAGAGCTCTTGATCATGTCAATAAACGCTGGGTACAGAACAGTAGAAGGAGGAAACAGGTGAATGAAGTATTAGGCGAGCGAGGGAACCGGAGTTTGGAGGTGACGGAGGGATGATGGGATGGCAGAGAGGGAGGTCAGCAGAGCAGGGCTGTGTCTTGTCGAAGTGCTTGTTCTTCTTTTACAATTAACCCAAATCTCGACATTAATCAAATGTAACTGCTTCTTGTGTTCAGCTGAGGTCATGCGCCTTTCAAACCTGTGTAGTACTTCCACTTTAGTGCAAATTTCGTCAGATATGGCAGATATGCCCAAATAAGAGCAGACACCGCTCCAACTGCCTTTAGTGTGTACTCGAGGCCTTGTAAATGCTGATCCATATACTTCCTCGTGGCTTTTCCTGTACTATGTACTTTCATGGAAGCTGAGTGAATGAGACCCAGGGTTTAATGAGGAACGGTCTCATGGTCGTGTGTAGCAGTCCTCTGCAAGCTCCTCCATGTGCTACACAAATTAATTACCTGAAGGATGCAGTGACAGCGGGTCCCTCGGCCCAGCTCTGTGCCCATTGGTGCCTCCTCTGCCTCACTCACCCAATGCTGCCTCCTCTTCCTCACTCACCTGACCTCACCTCCTCTTCCTCACTCACCTGACCTCACCTCCTCTTCCTCAGTCCCCTGATCTTACCTCCTCTTCCTCACTCACCTGACCCCGCCTCCTCTTCCTCACTCACCTGACCTCACCTCCTCTTCCTCACTCCCCTGACCTCGCCTCCTCTTACTCACTCACCTGACCTCACCTCCTCTTCCTCACTCTCCTGACCTCGCCTCCTCTTCCTCACTCACCTGCCCTCGCCTCCTCTTCCTCACTCCCCTGACCTCGCCTCCTCTTCCTCACTCACCTGACCTCACCTCCTCTTCCTCACTCCCCTGACCTCGCCTCCTCTTCCTCACTCACCTGACCTCGCCTCCTCTTCCTCACTCACCTAACCTCGCGTCCTCTTCCTCACTCACCTGACCTCGCCTCCTCTTGCTCACTCACCTGACCTCACCTCCTCTTCCTCACTCACCTGACCTCGCCTCCTGTTCCTCACTCCCCTGACCTCGCCTCCTCTTCCTCACTCCCCTGACCTCACCTCCTCTTCCTCACTCACCTGACCTCGCCTCCTCTTCCTCACTCACCTGACCTCACCTCCTCTTCCTCACTCCCCTGACCTCGCCTCCTCTTCCTCACTCACCTGACCTCGCCTCCTCTTCCTCACTCACCTGACCTCGCCTCCTTTTCCTCACTCACTTGAACTCGCCTCTTGGTGTGCGTACTGAAAGGGTCATTTTAAATATGGAAGCTCAAATGAATTCACTTAATTTGCATGTAAATGCCCTCAGATTTAAGTGCAGAATGTAGGCACATTGTTTTCAGTGATCCTTGTTGATTCACTGCCTGTGGACCTTATGATATCTATTAATGACAAGTGGAAAATGAAAACAGTGTTCACATTGTTAATTTAATTTTGATGTGTTCGTATAAATTCTTACTCCTTGCCGACAAAGTAGTGTCTGTATGTCTTTTCCCTGTCAATGAATATTTGATCTGTTTTCAAGTTATGGCCATTGATTTTGGAATTTTTAATACTTAATTTTGTCTTCAAGTCACCCCATTTTGTGAATATATTGCTCTGATCTCATGTCTGAGCAGTGTAAGTGCATTGCACCATTATTTAAGTGGCTGCACACCAGGCTAAGTGTTCCTTTCTATATTGCGCTTTTGTCTAATTGCATGATGTATGCTGTGAAGGAAAATGATCAGACCTACAGCACACAAATATACTTTTGCTACAGAACCATAATGAGGCAATAATGGGGCCATGTTTCTCCATGCATTAGCAAATTCTGCTTTTGGCTGCTTGATGATTTCAATTTGTCGAACCTTTTACGCAAGTGCTTTACTGAGAGTGTATCTATGTGTGTGTGCGTGCGTGTATGCCCATATTTGTGCGCACATTTATGCATGCATGTGTACATGTACCTGTGCGTGCCTGTGTATGTGCTTGCGTGTGTGTGTGTGTGTGTGTGTGTGTGTGTGTGCGTGTGTGTGTGTGTGTGCATGCGTGTGTGTGTGTGTGTGTGTGTGTGTGTGTGTGTATGTGTATATGCGTGCATGTGTGTGTCTACATGCGTGCATGTGTGTGCACATGTGTTTGTGTCTGTCTGCGGTCATTTCATCTTAAATTGCTGCACACACCCACCTGGTTGACGCACAGCAGATTTTTCTGAGAGTGCCGGCCACACATTAGCATCAGTGGAAAGCTGGGGATTTTAATTAGCTAATTAGACGGCGGGATGATTAGATGGCCGGATTGAAAGGACCATGTTGGGAACATGGCCAGGAGGGGGGGGGAACACTGCTCTCTCTGTGATGAGAGCTGCGGGATCGTTAACTGCCACGCTGAGTCAGGATGTCAACTAAATGTTGTCCAAAACATGGAGAAACTCCCGTCCCATTTCTCTACCCATCACAAATAAAAACAGGTTTAGCTAATAGTCAAACTGGAATTGTATCGCATGTTTTTTGGAAAGAGTTTTACTGTAGAGTACACAGGTTCGTATTCCCCAAAACACACGACACATCTTTGAATACTCATTTAGATAATCTAGACAGTCTGACATTCTTGTAGTTAAGTGTATAGGTACGAGATTGCCTGAGGGCCCTAGAGAGTATGATCTATTGTGTACAAATCTGTGTGTGGTGATTGAAATAAAGTGACTGTAGAGTGGCTCGTTTTTCTACTGTGCGGTTGACGCACAGATGGATCAGACCTAGTGCATCTACACCAGTTTCCCAAAGAGCTACATCGTCCTCCTCTATTGTTCCTTTTGAGGAGAGAGAGCGATGTAGAGAGCTAGGGAGAATGGGATGGAGGGAGAGAGAAATCGGAGAAGGAGAGACAGTGTGATGGAGAGAGAGGGGGAGACGGATGGTAGAGGAGAGGGGTAAGGTATTTTTGTAGCTAATTAGCCCTTCACAGAGCTGCGTTATCAGGGCATGCTGGAGTCGCCCGGCCCCTGCCTCTCACCCTCTCCTGCTGATAACCCAGCTGAGCCCTGATAAGGCCCAGGTCCTGAGGAGTCTCTGCCTGCCTGCGGTGCAGGATCTGAGAGCCGCAGGGAGGAAACAAGTGCGCTAACAAAGGCTTCGCAGCCAGGAAATGTTAATCACTGCCATCTCATTACCGTAATTAAGCTTGATAGACACACATTTCTGCGGGGTCCTCCTCCTCGATAAAAGCGATAGGGCCGCATTCTCTGGGGAGTGCGGTGCGATGGGAGAGGTGTGATTATGTTTCTGTATTGTGGGTGAGATTAGGTGCTATTGTTCAGACAATTACTGCATTGTTTTTGGGAAATTGAATGGCTTGGGTCTGTGGCGCATTTGTTTTTAATGAAGATTTATTAGTGGCGTTTCATTGCCTCTGGCACCGTTTCGCTGTTACTTCGAAAGGCGTTACATCGCTCTCACTGTTGACATTACTTTCATTTGTTGAGCTGGAGTTCATTTTGACTGATCTGATTACAGTATTGAACACCATTCATTGGATGCTGACACCGTTTCTGTTATTTTGGCTCTGTCGGCTGAGTCCATCATCAGATCTGAATCCAATTAAACATTCATTATTTTTGCACTGAAGGCAAAAAGTCCCTGAAACAAGCAGGAAGTGAAGATGGCTGCAGTACAGGCCTAGCAGGGCATAATCGGGGAATTATCCTGTGACAATTCTCCTGTGTCTGGTGTCGTTTGGCTTCGCAGAATAATTGCAAGCTTTAATATGCTAAGGACATGCTACCAAATTTCCAAAATGATAACTTTAAATTATGTCAAACTGTTAAGAAATTTCTGATATGCCCAAAAAATGGGGGAAGCTGTACAAGAGTTTCTGAAGAATTTATCCAGTTTGATTTGCTCTTCGACCTTGTCATTGTAAAATTTCAGTCTTTAAGTGTTAGAGTACTTAACCCAGATAAAGAATGTGTTTATGTCCAAGGAATTATGGTGATCTCTGTATACCTGGTTATGGTCAACTCAGGTGTGGTTGCAGATTACCTGCATATGCATATAAATATGTGATGTGATCAAATTGCCTTCAGCTGAGGCTAATGTCAGCTCCTTATTTCTAGGACCAGCCGCTGTGGTCCCTGTGTTCCTCACCTACTCTGTGTTAAGGGTAGCTCATGGCCGGCCATGATGTAAACAACAAGCCTCCGTACATATTCATGAATCCCGGTCCATTTATACAACATCCGTACATTTAAGAGCAGGTGAAATGCTGTGGAATGGCGCATGTTCAGTTCTGTATATTTTTTGGTAATCATTTTCAGATCCATGCCTTGACCACATTTTGATTACTGACAGTGTCTACTGTTTATTGGGTAACTTAATGACATCGATGATTGATTTGCATCGCAGTTTATAATTTTACTGTGGCAATCCCACATTCTATTTGAAATTTGATCAAATTTTCTTATTTGTTGGTCTGATTTGTACTATATCTACGTCTACCATTCGATTCTGAATCCATTTCAAAAATGAGTGTGAACATCACCCACTCTTCTAATTTACGGGGTTAGGTACAAGTATTTTATTTCTGTTATCAAATTCCATCTTATGTGCGTGGATATAAAAAAAATGCTGCATGCAAACATTACATTTTTTTATTACCTTATGATTTTTTTTTTTTTGTTTTGATAAGGATGATGAATTGGGTGAGCTTAATTGCAATAGCAGTTCAACCATACATTTTTGAAATTACAGTACCCTTAACTAATAGATGTCCTGAAAGCTATTTATGAGATCAGTCTATTTGTGTAACTACAAAGAGAAGCCGTTTCTCTCGGTGTAATTCCTCCAGCAGGTCCTGATTTTAGAGCTCTCCTGTGGGCCGTAAAATGGGGACTCGGGGTTTGTGCCGGTTCCTTTTATTCTCTAAATATTTTCCCTCCTGCCCCCTGTCATTTTAAAGCTGAGATTTATGCTAAACGCCAGCAGGGCTGAGGAAGTTATAAAAACGGGAGATGGGGCGCAGATCAAATCGAGCGGTTATTCGGGGCAGTGTTTACCGCGCTGAGGCAGGCGGGCATGTGTGCAGGCGGGCACAGGAGCCGAGAGGATGGGGCAGCGCGGCTCCCGGCTTCCGCCACTTCCTGCCCACTGTGGAGCCTCCTCTGGGGCCGCCTCCTCATATTCAAGCCAGGGTGTGTGACACAACACCAGGGCCTCACGCTGAAAAACCCCTGCTTAGGTATTGAGTACCTGGGAGTGTTGAGCGACTGGAGTTAGTGAGTTGGTTTGAGTGAGTGAATTGGCGAGTTTGTGTGTCAGCTATCGTGGATGAGTGAGTTAGTGAGTGAGGAAGAGATGCCCTCCAGTCTTTTGTTTATTTGTGATCTTCAGTGTAATGAGTGTTGTTTTCTTACATAATGGTTGAGGAAATGTCATCGTATGAATCTTCTGTTTGTTTACAGATGAGCTGTACAATTTGCACTCTGTTGCATCTGCTAATTCTGTGTGGAGTATAATGTGTAGCATAATAGCATAGCGCTGGTACAATATTCATTACTCAGCCCACTTCCTATAGCCTCTCGTCAGTATAAACAGTTACCCCCGTGCTGACTTTGTTAAGTTAGAGGGAAAGTCAGTATTACCGCGCAATCGTTTTGAAGACAGGTTTATTATTTCTTTTTATTCTCATTCAGTGCGTTGCTGTTCATTTTCCTCCATAAGCAGCAGTGTGTGTACTTCCATATTCTCGGTATTATTACACGCCTCCTTCCCGTGTGTTATTAATGTGTGGGAGCTGGAGGCGGGAAACATTAGCGCCGCTCGCGGAGAGAGGGACAGTGGGGAATTGAGTTTGTTGATTATAACTTGCTTGTGTTTATACACGTTTGCAGCTGCTCTCTGTTTGCCAGGCGGGAGTTGGCGGGCGAAGGTGTGGGGTGTGGGGTGTGGGGGGGGTGGGGGCCCCAGAGAGTGCGGCGTTAGCTTCAGCTACACCGTTCCTGCATCATTACCTCGCTCCAAACAAAGTCCCCTTGTTTCCGTGTCAATAGCGGATGAAAACGTTATCGGGGTCCCGGTGCTCTGAGTCCTCGGTTGGGCTGGGGGAGAGAAGAGAGGCTGGAATAGATTTATGAAATGAAGCATTTCGAGCAGAATTATCATCCCCCCGCACCCAAACACACCTTTCATAAATCACTGCACCGCACCTGAGAATACAGCATTTCTTATTGTGTGTTGCATGAGCATACGCGTCTATGCGTGCGTGTATGTCGCTCTGTGTGTTGTTGGTCTGGTGGGAAGTGAAAATTCTTACATTATCTGTTCATGTGGGTGTGAATTTGTAATTTATTTTTCCGTGTTTGCGCTTGTATGTGCTTGCAGTGTAATTCTCTCGCTTTTTGTGAATATGAGATGGTGATCTATAGCAGGCCTGCTTGGACTTACATATATTGAATACATTCTCTGTGCACATATGAGAATTGCACCAGCACTGATACTATTGTATTTTTGCATTGTGCTCCCAAAAGCCATTAGTGAATTCAAATTCCACTGGCAGTGCATGATAATTTCACTCTGTTAGGGATGATCATGGACTGCATTGCTGTTCATGTCAGAACTACAGTTCTGTCAAATACAAGGCTACATTTTCAAAGTTTAATTTTACTGGTCAGATTTAAAAATTTTAATTCTATTTACAGTTACTCCAGGTAATCAGGGTACAGAGATGTAGGCTTGTCTGACCCAAATCCCTCACCAGTCATGCTTTTATGCCAGTTTTAAAATTACATATCAGTAACATATCTTTACATAACACACAAACGCCATAATTTCAGTCAAGCACTTTGCAACATATGCTTGAGATATACAGTATATGTTTTTATTGAAGTAGAATAGTAGTGGCAGATCCCATAACGCTGAGATATAATCTGCCTGTCCAACAGCCTCTCCCAACAATATCTCATGATGTACTTAGTACATTTTTATCCCATGTAAAGTTATTTTGCCCTTTGCCCTTAGTCAGACAAAAAAGGCTCCAGCTGCCCCGAGACTCTGCTGAGGAAAAAAGTTTTAGATAATGAATGGATGGATGCACAGTTATTTTATTGGCACAGTGACAATAAAATGATTGTAATCATCATTATTTGTTGAATAGTTGCATGACCCTGAGCATGTAACACACAGAAACATGCTGCAGGATACTGTGTTGGGTCCGTTCCCTGTCAGCTGTGGTGGTGTTAGCCTGATTCTTTTCAGTTATGAAGGTGCGGACATAAAGACCACATTAGAATAGTAAAGTCTGAGCTTATGATCAGGACTAGGTGTAGTTTTAAGGTTAGGTATTAGAATTATGAGCAAGGTTAAAGTGATTTTTTGGGTGGTTTTTTTGGTTAGTGTTAGGGAAGGGTTTTAGTTTAGAGTTGATTTTTAGGGTTCGGGGGTATGAAAAAAAGATTGTGTGTGTGCGTGTGCGTGTGCGTGTGCGTGTGCGTGTGCGTGTGCGTGTGTGTGTGTGTGTGTGTGAGTGCTCAGGGTGACCTTGCCTTTCACTGTAACACCGTGTGATTAGTTGTCACTGGTTCTGACTGACTTTGACAGGTTTTCACTGCTTGTGGTTTCACCACACACAGTAGGGGGGAGGCATATTGCTCTCCAGTTGTCTGTCCATCCGTCCGTCCATCCGTCATGCCATCCCTTGCAAATATCTTATCTGCATTAAATCTGCTGAAAGAGTGGAGAGATCTTCACTAAATTAAACATGTACCTCCCCTCAGAGGGCTGCCTAACTGATTGGTATTTGGAGGTCATCGGCTCAAAGGTCAAGATCACATCAGGTCAGTTGTAGGTGGGGGGGTCGAAGTTGAACTTCTAGAGTGTATGAAGCTATGGCAGGCTGAGGCAATACCGCAGTGTTTGCTGGTCCTCTTAGTCTCCTCCGCGGGGCTTTCGACCCTCACCTCTGACCCCGCTTCTCAACTCAGGTTTGACCTCTGCGCTCAGCTCTGTGATTAAAATGCGCTCGGCGCTGGTCTGCTGCTCCTGTCCCAGGTCACAGCGGTGAAATGGAAAGAGGGTAAAATGGCGGTCGAGCGGCGGGTTCGGTCTCTCGGGTCACTCTTTTTGTTTAGGCCGTGATAGCGGCCCCTCCCACCGCGTCCATCGGCAAGAGAGCGCGGCGCTTTTAGACGGAAATGGAAGCTGTGATCAGATAAAGCCCTTATCGTAATGAAGGCGGAGGGTAATGCTTTACAATGCTCAATAAAGTAATTGCTCTGCCCCGTTCATTTAGCCTCCCCGGCCCCACAAAGAATAGCGCTGCACCCAGACACTCTTTATACGGGCATTAGCCATCTCAGGAGTATTGTGCTCTGTAAGCCCCATTTTCATACGGGCTTTTCTTCTTCTCCTCCGGTTACTTAAGTGCTAAATCTCGGCGGAGGTGCTGGAATTGGGCAGCAGGCGTGGGGAGGCGGGTTGGTGTAAAACGCTTTGGCCTCTGTGGTTGGAGAGCCGTTAGTAGTGTGCGGGGCTTGGAGCTGAAGTGAGCCGGGCTAACGCTGGGCGTGTTGTGATTTCTCAGTGGGGCAGGCGAGCAGCACTTTGGCAGGAGACGTCATTATTGGGCTTTTTTTCTGAAATCATTCCCATTTATCATGGAACAAAGATGAGGAATTAATCTATTCCTTGGAATGTGACCCCATAAAAATTTTATGGAGGAGTAATGAATGCTGGAATAATGATTGTTTAAATTATATTTCTGGAATTTAGCCCCTAACATAAGGCCACAGCCTGGCCATGTGGAGACCCTCTCTCTGATATCAAAGAGAAGGGAGTTCAACCTGCTTTTGCCTCAGGCTTGGAGTTTCGCTGCACAGAAGCATTGTTTGGAACTGGCTTGAATTCATAAAAGACTTTGACATAATTGTATTTGTTATTCCGTTTGGTTGAAATGGTGAATGGAAAATCATTGTGCTCTTTTTTTCATATTTACAAAGTATGTATTTCTGTTTATTATTGTTATTTAGTCATAAAATTGGCAGAACAGGCCAAAAAAGCAGTCATTCAGTCTGGTCATTTTCTTTTTTTTACCCCACTACTGTCCCTGTGCCGATATCCACGTATTTTTCAAAAATTTCTACATTTATATTCACAAATGTGAAGTGTTAAGTTTGAATCACCCACCTGTAGCACAAAATGCTTTTTTGATCTCTTGTCCAGTTTTGAATATTTATGTATTTCAGTTAAATGAGAAACATAACATGCCGTAGCTTATGCTATTAAGCTTTCATATTGCATCACTCTGACTTGAATCTAGCACTAGGTGATGCTGCTTTAATGAATAAGAGTTCTGTTCTTTAGTGATATGTGTAAAATGTCACGCTGAATATTGCGCTGAAGTGTTATGAGACTGATGGAGGTCTGTATAGGACTGGACCCGGTTACCTCAGCCTGCTCTGAGTGCGGTCTCTCTGTGGCCCTGCTGATGGACAGCGCAGGTGAGCGGGGGCGGGACAGGTGTGATTAAGGGGCGTGTCTCAGGCTGCCATGCTGGGCCCTGCTGTAGCTCCTGCAGAGAGCCTGTCTGGGGGGATCAGACCCATCGTTACGTCTCAATTACACCCTCTTCACACACCCCCACCCTACACTCTGACCTCGCACCGCCCCTCTGCTGTGTAATGCGACTGTTCTCCACCTTTCTCTCGCTCTCTCTCTCTCATTTTTACCCATCATGCCCTGTGACAGGGTTACACTCACCTGGCCATGACACATGCAGAGGGAGTGACAGAGAGAGAGAGGGAAGGGGTGTGTGTGATACCCCCTCTCGTAGGGCAGGTTTAAATTATAAAAAAAAGAAGGTAATAAAGGGTAGGGAGGGAGCCGTAGCGTGGAGCTCAGGGGTCAGAGGTCGTGCCGACACACCGAGATTTTCTGTCGATGAGCCGAGCTCTGCCCTGATCCTGTCACAGTGCCGAGCGCAGGCTGGGTCTCCTACAGTATGGAAATGTCACCTTCCTGGCTAACGCAGGCGGCAGCCATTCCGGCTCTGTTTCTTCCAGTGCAACAGCACTGAGTGGCTGGCCTCTCTGCCAACTGTGCCCCTCCCCCCAATCCATAACTCAGGGACACGAGGTCTGACTGTGAGCACGACTTCGCTCCCACCTTATTTACTGTCCCTGGTATTGGCAGGGAGAGAGAGAGAGACGGAGAAAGAGAGAGATAGACTGGGGAGAAGGAGAGGGACTGAGGCGAGAGAGCAATTGGGGGAGAGAGGGAGCGAGAGAGAGAAGCTGTCGGGCCATGGCGTGTTGAAAGCGTGAGGATTTATCTGTCCTTGTGCAGCGTTTACACACCTCCTCTCCCGCCCAGGGTCGGCCTCCGTTTCTCTCCCCGCCAGTGCTCTGTGCCAGGAGAAAAGGGCACTTAATGCATTATTCTGTGTCTCAGTGATGCATTTACATTCTCCATTCATTCACTGTGTCATTGCCTGGCTCTGGATTCCTCGGGGCCTGATTTACTGGGATCCTCCGCACGTGCAACACCATTCAGCGCCCAAAACACGCATAACGCGACCAAAGATCGGGATGCAAATCAAACACCATGGCAGTCTCTGGTCGTGTCACTGACTCTGCGTTTGCCAATAGATTTTAGCGCGTGCTAATGGTTTTAAAGCCTGATTTCTCAATTCTTTTATCGCAGAACTGGAGTATGATCTCAGGCTAAAAGAAAGCCTGGTGAAGTGTTTGCCAATTGGCTCATGACTCCCTGTACGGATTAGTGCCGCTCCGACTCCGCCGAGCTGAAAGCGAAGACCGTGGAGACGGTCGCTCAAGAAGCATTGCCGCTCTTCAAGAGGCAGACAAGCCGGTTTGGAGCGAGAGAAAGAGGCATTCAAGTTTAACTGCTGGAGTAAATTATTCACCTGACAATTACTGAAAGAACCGCCTAATTTACACTCTCTCACGTCGTTAAAGGGCAAAAATGTAATTTCTCATTCACCACACAAGGGTTGCCCAATTTGGATCTTCAAGGGCCGCTCCACTGACTCCATGAAAGGTCCAAAAAAAATGATACAATTAACCTCTTTAGAGCTGCAATCGGCAGGTAATTGGTCCAGTTAAACCATGGGAGAGAGTTGAGCGGTGGAGAGGTGTTTTAGCATAAAAAAGAGCTTTGACTGAATTCACCACCACAGGCTCTAGTCTTTCGTGGCCCCTTTGATATGCAGAGGTGCTCAACGGTGCCAATTATCCTCAGACTTGATTGATGTGGTCGCAGAGTTGGCGTTGTTCTGACTCAAGGTGGGAGAGAGTGGTGATGTCATTTCCTGTGTCGTCTCAGCTGGTTGCTTTCCTATACTCTTTATAATGACAGCTGGACCATCATCTGCAGTGGAGTCGGAGCCGTAATCTTTGACAGTGTGAGCACTTTCATTTTGAGGCTTACATCACCATTTTTGGCCGTTTGGTGCTTGGTCTCAGTGCTGTAGTCAGAGATTTTCTTAAGCGCCATGCAGCATTTCACCAAACATTCTGACACAGTTTCTCAATAATATGTGAGCTAGGGCTGCTGCGCTGGGTGTTTGGAGAAGGACCTGCTTGTGGTGCTACGGGGGCCACCACAGTTTCAGATCTAATCCCAGTGCTGACTGTGGCCTGAGGGCTCCTTAGAACAGAGTATTATTGGCTTTGTGCTGCTCAGGGATATGGGAGGGATACAGTTGTTTTGGGTTGGCATACTGCATGGTCCCCTACTGGCCATGTGGCTGCTCGTCAGTTGCATTCTTGCCATGCTTAGGTTTCCTCCACCCTCATTGTGTGTGTGTGTGTGTGTGTGTGAGGTTTGAAACTGCAAGTGAAAATAAGCACCTCACTGGCACGTGTTTCAGAGAACTATGAACTATCTGCACTCTCCCATGATGGCAGCGTGAGTCACATGTTGAGCATGCATGTAGTTCATTGATTGGACATTCCAGATTTTGGATGGGATTATAGTTTTTTTCCTACACTCTTTTGAATCACTTGCTGGTTGACAGAGGCTGCAGTTCAGGATGGGTAGCTTGCTAACATTGCTCATTTGTAGCTCCTTCAATGAAGCAGTGATTTAACGGCATCAGCTCCTCCTTGCCTCTGGTGCAGCTTCCAGAAGGACACACTCCAATACACTCTGGCGTTAGATTACAATGCTTGTGAGACAGAGTGAGCTGCCTGGGTTGCCCTTTCCTGAGCTGTGATACAGGGCTTTTGATTCAAGCGTATAGAGTAGGTAGAATCATCTCTCCATTCCTCCCTCCTCTTTTCTCACTGCCATGAGTCTCAGCTCCTTTCTTCTGTCCTCTCTACCATTCTGCCCAGAAAAGTCTATCAAAGCAGCCATCTTGGTCCCCTCTCTTGTTCTCTGTTTTCTGTATACCCTGGGAGGGATGGCAGAACTTGTGTATAAACTTCCATCTTAGTTTCCTTCCCCTCTGTGTGTTAGAGCAGTTGGGGGGGTGAATATATACACAGCGCTTCTGAAGTTCTGAAGTCCCTCCCCCCCTCAGTGCAGGGAGAGAGGGAGTCTGGGGTCCACCAGGACATTGTTCACCCTAAATCTCCGTCAGCCCCTTGTGCTTCTGGGAAACTTGAAGCCCAGTCACCATGATGCAGAACTGCTTCAGCGAGGAGAATGGACCTTCCCAGGGATCAGAGTGAAGGTGTTGGAACGAAGGGCTTTCTCACTAATCTGGTGCACCAGGAGAACAAGAGGATCTGCCACCCAGGAGAGGGACATGTTCTATTACTGCGCAAGAAAAGCATCGGCATAATGGAAACATTGTAGAGCAGCATCTGCGTAATGGAAGCAGTGCAGAGGAACATCGGCGTAATGGAAGCAGTGCAGAGGAGCATCAGCGTAATGGACGCAGTGCAGAGGAGCATTAGTGTAATGGTGGCAGTGCGGTGTAACATTGGCGTAATGGACGCAGTGCAGAGGAGCATCGGCGTAATGGAAGCAGTGCAGTGTAATATTGGCGTAATGGAAGCAGTGCAGAGGAGCATTGGCGTAATGGAAGCAGTGCAGAGGAGCATTGGCGTAATGGAAGCAGTGCAGTGTAACATTGGCGTAATGGAAGCAGTGCAGAGGAGCATCGGCGTAATGGAAGCAGTGCAGTGTAACTTTGGCGTAATGGAAGCAGTGCAGTGTAACATTGGCGTAATGGAAGCAGCGCAGAGGAGCATCAGCGTAATGGAAGCAGTGCAGAGGAGCATCAGCGTAATGGAAGCAGCGCAGAGGAGCATCAGCGTAATGGAAGCAGCGCAGAGGAGCATTGGCGTAATGGAAGCAGTGCAGTGTAACATTGGCGTAATGGAAGCAGTGCAGAGTAGCATCGGCGTAATGGAAGCAGTGCAGAGGAGCATCGGCGTAATGGAAGCAGTGCAGTGTAACATTGGCGTAATGGAAACAGTGCAGAGGAGCATCAGCGTAATGGAAGCAGCGCAGAGGAGCATTGGCGTAATGGAAGCAGTGCAGAGGAGCATTGGCGTAATGGAAGCAGCGCAGAGGAGCATTGGCGTAATGGAAGCAGCGCAGAGGAGCATTGGCGTAATGGAAGCAGTGCAGAGGAGCATCAGCGTAATGGAAGCAGCGCAGAGGAGCATTGGCGTAATGGAAGCAGCGCTGAGGAGCGACAGGGGACATGTGGGGACTACAGCCATCTCACGACCCTGGCAAATTTATCGGCTCTGTCAGCCGCAGCTTTGCATTGTTCTCTCTGGGAATTTGGCTGGGCGGATGTTTTTATTTCAAAAGACATTGGTTTATTTGGGTTTATTGCTCCGCGTATTATAGCTGAGGCTGTGTCACCGTGTGCCAAAGGTCCCTGGGCAGGAGTGTGAGTTTGTTTGTGTGCGTTTGTTTGTGTATGCAAGTGCGCGTGTTTGTGTGTGCATGTCTGCATGTGGGTATATGAGTTCTTGAGTGCATGTGTTTGTATTTATGTAATTGTGCCTGCATGTGTGTGAGTGTGTGTACGTTAACAGGCAGTTCAGGCGTGTGAGAGTATATGTAGGAGTATGTGTTGAGGGAGTGTGACTGAAGTCAGTCCCCTGGTCAGAGTTGATGCTGAATTATCAGTGCTGGGAGGGAGGGGGAGATTTGGGGGGGGGGGGTTCTGGGCGTCAGTGAGCTTCACTCCTAGGGGGGGTGTGCGGGAGATCTGTCCCACGATGCTCTGCTCCTGTTCTCCCCTTACTGGGGTGCTAGCAGATACACATAGGCAATGATGGTGTTTCCATTGTTCCCATAACGGAGATGTTTTGTCTGGAGGAGTTGCGTAAGGCGAATCTCTATTGTTCTCTCCGCTGTAAAAAAAATCTTTCCTGACATGTATTTGTCTGGAAATGAGACTTCAACACCTTGACATACAGTATTTTACTACCCCAGTCGGCAGATACTGATGCGTTTCAAACTTGTATCAACTTCTGGCCAGTATTTTTGGCCTATCTTACTAAAGCACAATTCATAATTGAAAAATTACCAGAACCCAATTTTTGGCCAGTAAACATTGGTTGTTGGGTTTTTTTTTTTTTGTTTGTTTTTAGTGCAGTAGCCCAAACGAAGGGCGAGAGACTGTTGGGATGATGCAGTGTCCTCATCTGTGTGTTTGTCTGTTCGTCCATCAGCATCATTAGCACTTTTTCAAAAATCTTCTTCTCTGAAATAGTCCGCCAAAATGACTTGATATTTGTTAAGCAGCATCCTCATTACAAGGTCTCCCAAGTTTGTTCAATGAATTTGAAAACTTTGATTTTTGAATGTTAAATGAATTTTTGAAATTTTACAATCTCCGATATTCTCAAAATTGGATGAAAAACACAAAAGCCAAAACATAAAAAGAAGTGGAGATATCGATATGCATGTGTGTGCACGTGCACGCTCGTACACACACACACAGATGTACATGTATGTACACACAATGGGACACAGACGCTCACAAGTGCACTTTGGCACACATGTACACATAGACACAGGCATGTAAAGCCTTGCCCAAGCCGCTGGTCTGCTGTCACGCACAGCTCTGTTTTATAAGCTGCTGTTTATGAAGAGGTCTGTGCTGTGAAATGCTTGTCCACAGTGGAGGTCTGTGGCGAGCAGCTTTAGGGACCAATGAACTGCCCCCACTCTTCTGCCTCCTGCGACACGACAGAAAGCAAGAGATAGCTGACATTACTTCAAATGTTTATGTGCCTTTTTAAGAATAATAATTATTATACATTATTATTATTATTATTATTTTATTATTATCATTATTTATTATTATCATTATTTTATTATTGCAAATATTTATATTTTTATTTCTTGAGCCTTGTTGAATTCTTGCATTATTATGGAAATAAAGCTCATTGGATTAAACTGAGACTGGGGTGGAGCGAGAGAGAGATGGAGAGGTGGAGGGAGAAGTACATGAGAGTGAGGTAGAGATGGGAGAGAACGAGAGAGAGGAAGGGAGGGCGAGAGTTAGGCCCAGCTGTCGTACCCCTCGGTATCACACAGCTGTCTGGGCTGTTAATGATGGTAGATTCATACATGTGAATCCCCCCCACACACACACACACACACACACACACAGTGTATCTGTGTGCATCTGGACACCAGGCCCCGGGTCCCAGCCTCCGTTCCATCTGCGCGGGGAGCGCCGTATCCGCGGAAACCCCGATACAGCTCCTGCTAAACGGTGGCGAGAGGGCTTCTGTCGCTCGCGCCGCCTAACGAGTAATTAAGCCGCTCTGCTCCAGTGCTGTCACACTCGTGTCATGGCGGGGGCGGAGTCACACAGGAAGGGTGGGTGGAGGGACGAAGGTGAGTGTGTGAGTGTGTAAATGGAGGAGGCTGAACAGATGTTCATAAACGCGCTGGGAGGCCCCGGCTCTACTTTAACCAACTCGCGCACACTGCGCTCTGCTCTGAATTCTGTGTGATGTCAGAGCAACAGTCTTGGGCAAATTCCACTGTATCGCTGCTGTAAATTGGCCTGAAATTGACCTTTTTCAGTTATTAATGTACCATCCGGGATCTTTGCCCATCTTGCTGGAAAGATGGAACCTGCTTGTGAGGATTAAGTGAGCGATTTACACACAACTACACATCAGGGTTCTTCCTTTAGTCCTCTGTATAATTACATTTGTCTGTCACTCTCTCGGGGTTCTCTTTGCAGATGAAATAAATGTCAGTGTCCCACTGTTATTCCTGCTTAAGAGAAATCCCTTCCTTACCTGAAGGATGGTTACACAATGCCGCGGATTATTCTGGCATATAACGTCTGAGTTTTTGTGATGTACCTTTGATGTGTTGATTTCTGGATGAACATCAGTGTAAGCTGTATGCCCAGGGTAAAGCAATCTGTTTACTTTTCTACTTCCAGTAGTGTGTCAGAGCGTCAGCGGATGTCGATTATTAGTTTTTTTTTTTTTCATTTAATTTGACCTGTGACACACCTGAAATGAGAGATTATGGCGCAACATCTGAGATCTGTAATGGAATCATGAGGCTATAGATGCACTTCAGCAACAACTGAACAACCAGCGAATCTTCGGGAAAAAAGTAAGAAATGAATAAACAACAGAAAGATCTCAAGGGGAAGCAGTAATGCTCCTCAGGAAAGGTCACTATTTCACTCCCCCACTTACAAACTTAAAATCCATTTAAGAAGACCTCTTTAGGGTGTTTAAAATAGAGCTAACTTCGTTTATATCTTACGTTTGCAAATCGGCGCTTGGAGCGCAGCTATTAATCACCTCACTTGAAGGAGTTAATGGTAGCAGAGGTAAACGGTAAATATCTTGGTTCCGCTTCACTACTTGTATACAGGCGCCAGGTATTGTAGTGGATGCTGTAGTTTCCTCCAGTGCTCATACACCTTGTCGTATTAAACGCTGGAGTTTCCCTCGTCTTACCTGGCTGCTCTGAAGGAAATCCTGGCCCCGGACGTGGGTTAGCCTGTGCTAACGGTTCGCACTTCTCCAGAGTCTCATTTCAAACACAAAGGCGGTTTGTCAGCCCCAGCTGTGTGGAAAGATTAGATTCCTCCCACTTCAGGCTCCCCTAAGTTATTAAAGTGAGGGAGAGCGGGGAGGGAAAACTGACCACTGCTGTAGAGAGACCCCCCCACCTCTATTCTGTATCTCAAAATTCAAATTCCACTTCAGATGGGTAAGAGGTGCATAATGGGGAGAACTAGGCTTACACATCCTCCTCTGTCTCTCTCTCTCTCTCTCTCCTTCTCTCCCGCTTCTCTCCTCCCTCTCTCTCTCCCTCTCTCTCTCCTGTACATGACAGTGCAGTAGGATAAGGGAAGAGTAATTATGGTTCAGTGGGCTGCCAGGTGTGATAAATGAGTAATCAGGCCAGAGGAGTACAGGGACTCAGAGGAGGGCTATTAGAGGCTTATCAGCTGCAGGCTGCCACCCTGCACCCCCCCGTACCCTACACCACCCCCCCACACTGCCCCCCCATACCCCCTACCACACCAACCTTCCCCCACCCTGCCCCACCCTGATCCACCCCGACGCGGCCGCTGTCCTTAACCTCTCGGCCACCGGTGCTCCTGCTCTCCCTCCGGCTCTTCATCCATACTCCTCTTCCTCAGCACTCTTCCTCAGGGCTCCCAGCTCTGGTGGTGCCGCTGAGAGCTGTGCTCCCCCCCGGAGGTGTGTCCCGGGGTCATGGTGGAGCCCTGAATCTTCTTTGTGAGCTGTCTGCTGCTGTTCTGCAGCTCCTCTGTGATAGCATCAGGAGCACAGACATGCACACACTCGCATACACACAAACCCATGCGCTTGCACGCACACAAACACTCACAAACACACGCACTCGCATACACGCGAACGCACGCGCTCGCACGCACACAAACACTCACAAACACGCACTCGCATACACACGAACGCATGCGCTCGCACGCACACAAACACACGCACTCGCATACACACAAACGCTTACATATACAACCGCATGCACTCGCATACACACAAACACATGCGCTTGCATATACACAAACACTCACACTGGCATGCACACAAACACATGCACTCACATGCACACAAACACTGATATGCACACAAACACATGCATTTGCATACACACAAATATTTACGTACACACACTCACAAAAACTCGCAAGCAAACGCACTTGCATACACTCCGACACTTGCAAAACTCACACACTTACATGCACACGCACTGACAAACACAGGCGCTTCATTTATTTGTGTTGTGCTGCGTGATTTCATGAAACCTAAGGAGTGAAGTCTCTTCCTTCTCTGAAGTATCATCTTGGCTTTTAACTGGGACTCATTTGTTTCCATGCATTGGTCTGTAAAAAAATCTTTTTTTTAAAATGGGAAGTGTTTTTTATTGATATATATGTTCAGTGAGTGTTTTTGTGGAACAGGATGAAACGCTGGGCAGTAGTGGCGTGGTGTTGAGGTAATTCTCCCACTTGCCGTGTCTCTGTTCTGTGGACATTAGCATGAACATCTTGTGGGAGGAGACTGGATAATGGCCGCCAGTGGCACCCTGACGGCTGGGCGGAGACAGCGCCCGTCAGGTGGGGGTGTAGAGCTGGCACAATGTCGGGGGTGGGGGGAGGGCGAGAATCTAATTTCATTGTAGTTAATGGCGAGGAAAGAGGGACTTTCTTATCAACCTCAGAGAAGTGAGGAGGGGGGTGGAGAGAGGCGTTTCAGAGCAGGACACGCTCCATTTACCACTCCGCTAACATCCCTTTCAGGGAGACGCGCCCGCGTGTGTGTGTGTGTGTGTGTGTGTGCGAGCGTGTGTGTGTGTGTGTGTGTTTGTGTGTGTGTGTGTGTGTGTGTGTGTGTGTGTTTGTGTGCGAGCGTGTGTGTGTGTGTGTGTGTGTGTGTGCGAGCATGCGTGCGTGTGTGTGTGTGTGTGTGTGTGTGTGTGTGTGTATCTTATGCATATGTGTGTTTGTTGAGTTTATGTAGTTTTGTGTGCTGTCCAGTATGTGTGTATGCATGGATGTGTGCATATTTTTCTGTGTTTGTATCTGTGTGTGCTGCTTTTTATTTGGGAGTGCATGTGGGTTTTTTGTTTCTTGTGTGTGTGTGTGCGTGTTTGAGTGTGTGTGTGCGTGTGCGTGTGTGTGTACACCAACACAGCCACAAGATGAAACCACTTGCCTAATATAGAGGAGGTCCTCTTTGTGCTGTCAAAACAGCTCCTTCAAACTGATGATGTTCCCAAACTGAGGGTCTCCCAGCAGAACATTTCCCAGAGCAGCTTATCCTCTTCCCACAGTGTATCCTGGTGCATCTCTTCCCAGGGAAATGGTCCACATGCTCCCAGCCTAAGTACACGAGGTAAAAGAAAATGGGAAGACCTTTCAGCTCCAGGGTACAGTTCTGAAGCTCAGGTGCCCATTAAAAGCGGTTTTAGGGATGGACCAGGGTTAAAGTGGGCATTTTGACAGGTCTGCAAGCTAAAAAGTACAATACACAGCATAGGGCGATGTACTGTGTGTTGTGACATATTCCTTATATGAATATTATTGAAATTCTCAGTGATTTGTGCCACAGCCACTCTTCTGTTGGTTTGTACCAGACAGGATAGCGTTTATAGCCCTCGTTCATCGATGAGTCATGGGTGCCCAGAACCCTGTATCTGGATCATGGTTTGTTCCTCCTTGGTCCACTGTTGGTAAGAACTCACCGCTGCTGACAGGAAGCAGCGCCAAAGCCTTGTCTTTGAGAGATGCTGGAAATATTCACTGTCTCTGTGAGAGGTTTTAATTTTTGGTTCATTGGTTTATGTGTATGTATGTATGTGCGTGTTTTTTTTTATTTGTTGTGTGTGTTTGCGTTTGTGTGTATGTGTGTCTGTGTTTGTGTATTTGTGTATTTGCTGTTTGTGTTTGTGTGAGTGTTTGCATTGTGTGAGAGGTAGAGAACAGACACGTGGGGATTTTCCACAAGGACAAACAAGGTGGCCCCTCCACCCTCCACCCTCTGTCATGTTGTGTTTTTCCCAAGGCGAGTGGGTAAAATCTCAGGCCCCTCTCAGTGTGCCCCCCCCCACAGCTGGAGCCCGGAGTCTGTGCTTCACCCCAACACTCAAACTCTGGGGTGCAGCTCAGGCCCAAAGTTAGCCTCACGCTAACAATGTTCCTCTGCTCTTTGCTCATAAAGATTGTGAAATTAGGTCACTCAAAGTATACACTAATATGGGTGACTCTGGTTTCCCGTCTGCATCAACGTCAGTGTTATGCTTTCTTGTGTGGACGTGATCTCTGCAATCAGCATGTGTTTTTAGTGGTGTCTAGTTGTGCATCCTCCGTGGGTGGAAGGTCATCTGGGGCAAACATCAAGGTCACTGGACATGTAAATGTGTCATCTTGTTTGGATGTGATCTCAGCAACTGCTTGGCATAAGGGCTCCATACGACAGTGGTGTGTTTATGCAAAAAATTTTTGTTTATTTATTTTTTTGAAAAATGTATTTTCCTAGTTTGTATCGAAGAACAATGGGTTGATTTCCACAATAAAATAATTCAACTGGACACCAGTTGGACAAACATTCATGCTTCGAACTGAATAAGGGAATTTACAGTTCAGTGAAACAGAAATGGCGAGCTGATGAATGGCTGGGAAAATCCAACAGGGTGGGGCGGAGCTCAGGACAGCGTCTGGTATCAGGCTAACACTCTGTTTTCTCTTTCTTTTCCATGCGTTCCTGTGGCTACTGCCCCTCCGTACACCTACAGGTAAGAACTAACACTCCTCTCACTCAGCTCAGTTTTATCACCCCACCCAAAGGGAGAGGGTATTATTCTTTGTGGCATCTGTCTGTCTGTCTATCTGTCTGTCTTTGTGTCTGGAGTCTAAAACTTTTGATCGAATCACATGAAATTTGCAGGAGGGGTGTGCAGTGGGCCAAGGGTCACCTGGTTAAATTTTGAACCTAATTTTGCAAGTTCAAGGTCACCAAAGACTAAAACTTGTTTTTTTTTCACAATAACTTACTTAAATGTTGTTTGACCCATTTCTAACGGGATGATGTGCATTTTTCAATTCTGTATACAACCATATGGTACCCAACAGTGTGACGTCATTAGGCTGGTTCCGCAGTAGGGCTTTAATGTCAGGTGGTCCCCAGGTTATTGAACACCCAGAGCACTATAAGCTCTCCCGCAGGTGGGGTGTGTTGTGCCTGACGCCACAGGTGAGTATTGCTCTTCTTACCTAGAAGCTTGACAGAGAGACAGGAGGGCAAATGCCAGGCTTTAGGCAGAGGCCTAAAATCGCAGTGTATCGCACTAAAACCTCCTGTATCGCAGTGGCATTTGAGCTGTCGTTTCTCTGAAGACAACTGGAATGAAGATGACAGATTTTTCACAATCGCATTTCAGTCTCGAGGCATTTAAGGTGCCAAACGTGGTGCGAACTGCAACATTGTGGAGAGCTTATTAACCATTCTGAGTTGGACGTATAACTTAATGGTCACATTTACACATGGTTGACATAAACTTTTTTGTGAATCGTGTAACATACGTTTGGCAAACTAATCAGCATAAATGACTGCTCAGTTATGAAAGTTTGTGAAATCAGGGGCGCGTCAGTCTTGAGCGTAAATGGTAAAACTCTCAGGGCCTGTAGTGCTGCCCTCTAGTCGACAACGGGTTTGAACTGGGGTCACTAGGTGAGAGGAACCTCCGGCCAGTCGTTGGACTCTGGACGGCATAGCTGTGTTAACCAGCGCTATTACTGACCCTAAGGGTCAGGAGTGAGTGTTTCTGCTCTAAGAGCAGCTTTTAATGGTCACATTTTTGGGCAGAGTGCAGATGGGGGGCCCTTCGATACCCAATCTCAGTTTATAGTGCAGTCTGATCATTTAAAACAGGAGCATTCTGTAGCGGTGGAGCAGACCTCATTAACATGCACAGTTAGCCATGGAGTACATCTGGATTGGTTTTGCTTGCTTTTAAATAAAGTGCGGGTACTTCCTCATTTTCAATCCAGTCATGTTTTTGTACACTAATGTAAAGAAGACGTACATGCTGTGTAAACTTTACCGTTATTTACGTCCGAGTATTACTGTGCAGCATTTTGCTGCACAGCAGAGGCTTTGTCTCTGAGCTGCTCCCCAAATAGTGACTTTGGAACAAATGCTGTGAAACAAGTACGGACGTGTTTCCTGTGAAAGGCCCTTTTTCATGGAATAAAGTGTGCGCATGGTCAGCGTTCCGTGTCACTGGCTGATGATGTCATGGCTAGTTTAATGGAAAAGCTTATCTGATGGAAAATTATCATTCATGCTGAGAAATGTTGTTAGGGATTTCAGTGCTGCATTAGAAGTGAGAATGTGACACGCGTCAGATTTACCCGCTCTCTCCTAAATGTCCCCTTCTGCCGCTATCACAGCGGAGAAATTCAAATCCCAACTGCGCTGTCATCCGTCTGACATTTCAGAGTAAAGATGTGTTTCGAGCTGCTAGAAAGCAGTGTGATTGGAAGTTTTTTTTTTGTGCTTTTCGCTCCGAAGCCGCATGATGCGATAGGATCTGATTCGGCCTCAGTGCAGACTGAAGGACTGGGGAAGCGGAGGCGGCGAAACTTTACATCTCGAGCGAGGGAGACTTCAGAGACGAGACGCCTCATTGGACGATCGCCTCTGTGGAAAAACCCTTGACTGGCCGTGTGCCGCTAAGATGCAAATTCAACCCTGATATATGTGTCTGTGTGTGTGTGTGTGTGTGTGTGTGTGTGTGTGTGTGTGTGTGTGTGTGTGCGTGTGCGTGTGTGTGTGTGTGTGTGTGTGTGTGTGTGTGTGTGTGTGTGTGTGTGTGTGTGTGTGTGCGCGTGTGTGTAAGTGTGTGCGTTTGACCTTGATTTTCCCTGGCAATCCTGTCAGGTACTTTGGCTCAGGGAACTGGGATCTGCCATGGAGACTCTGACTTTGTGTTCGCACTGAAGGAAGTAAAATTGGTGCAGTTGGCACTGTGTGATTCCTGGCAAAAAATACTCAGACACTTCTGAGCCCCATGATAACTACTGCAATAATGATGTGAGGCCAGGCAGACAGACGCCATCATGGGGAAGTTCAAATGATGGACAGCACCGCATATTGGCTGTGCATCTGTGTTGAGCCAAAGTTAATGAACAGATCTGATCTGCCGTTGAATCACGCATCACACATTCAGAAAACAGCTGCTGCTGAACCCACCCACTTAGTTTTCCAAACACACACATGACTCCACTGCTGTCTCGCTCGGGTTTGGAGCGAAAGATAGGAGTTTGAGTGAAGTTTTGCCGAGTGCGTGTGAAGTGTTTCTAAAGGCCTGATGCGACCGTCACTCGTCTGTGAGGCTCGGATCCGAGCGTCGCTCTCCACGCTGCGTCACTGAATGATGAGCAGAGAGAGATGGAGGGAGAGAGAAAGAGACTGACTTTTAAACCTATCCCAGTAAAATGTGGCCTGTCGGTGGCTGCGCTGAGATCAGGCGGGAGTTCTCCGGAGCAGAAGCAATCGCAGCTTCATCTGTTATTTTTTGAGGAACTCATCCGTTGTGACCTGTGTCTATTTAATGTGTCTGGGTCTAAAGTTGGGCTGTGGCCTCGCATTTTTCACTTGGCAGAGCAAATAAGGCAATGGTGGTGTTGTCGATCCGTCACGTCGCGGGAAGCAGGCTGAGTTTCCTCTGATTTTGGCCTGACAGGACGCTCAGCTCTCAGTTTCTCTCAGTTTTCCTTTACCACATGCCACTCCATGCCACTCGGGGCGCTGTGAGATGGAATCACCTGTCCTCACGGCTGAAACAAAGATCAGCCTTGTGAGAATGGGGGGATCTCAGTGTGTACTTGCTCTGAGACTGTGTATTGTGCAAAGACTGAGAGCAGAATTTGCTAGCATTAGCCATAGTGCTTATAAAAATGAATGATTGCAACAGTTAACTAATGTCACGCTCATTGTGAATAGCCACTTTGTGGATTATGGTTAATATTGGTATAATCCTCTGTTCGTGTGCGCATTACTGGCTGGAAAAAAGTGATGTTAGTCAATTACGAATTTCATTAAGGCAATCACTTGCACTTTGATAACGTTATTTTCTCCTTGATCCAGAAGGACAACTTGTTTGCTGCAGTGTGTGGTGAGTCATTAGCCTTGAGAGCAAATATTAATCCTGTGTTTTAAAGGCGACCCTCCTCTGGCCTCGACACACTGTACGACAGTAGACCATGGAACCCGTAATCTCAGTTTCCCATCAATGACAACACAGCGCTACTTAACACTGCGCTATGTTATGGAGTCGCCCATTGTAGATGCCCCAGCTTCTGTATCTTGTGTAGTATCTCTGACTTACCGCAGGACCTTAAGCATCTGTGTGATCTGTGTGAACTAAACTTTCCTATAGTGCTCTCAGGGTTAATCAAGTTTAGCTATTGGCACGTGTCCTGAGGCACAATTTCTTCCCAGCAACGCATGCAGCTTGCATATCTGGAATATGGACGCAAGTTTAGTAAAGTTGGTGTCGGTGGCTTTTGAACTGAACGCTGATAACAGGAGAGGTGGTCTTTCTCCTCTTTAGCCCGGAGGCCACGACTCCCTTGATTTCCAACAAGAATGTCAAATTTGGACTCGTCTGACCACAGGACACTTCGCCACTTTGCTACAGTCCATTTTGAATTATCCTTGGTTTAAAGAACACGGCGGCACTTCTTGATCATGCTCAACAATGGCTTCCTTTTTGCATGATAGAGTTTTCGGTGGCGTCTGTGGATGATACAGCGGACTGTGTTTACAGACAGTGGTTTGTTAAAGTATTCCTGGGCCCATTTAGTAATGTCAATGACAGAATCATGCCAGTAAGTGATGCAGTGGTGTCTGAGGGCCCGAAGATCACAGGCATCCAGTAAAGGTCTTCGGCCTTGTCCCTTATGCAGAGATTTTTCCAGTTTCTCTGAAACTTTTGATCATGTTATGCACTGTTGATGATGAAACCATAAAAACCTTTGCAATTTGACATTAAGGAACATTGTTTTTTAAGTATTCCACAGTTTTTTTACGGAAGCCTTCACAGGTTGGAGAGCCTCTGGCCATCTTTACTTCTGAGAGACTCAGCCTCTCTAAGACATCCCTGTTATAGCTAATCATGTTACACACCTGATGCCAGTTAACTTAATTACTTGCTAAATGTTCTTTCAGTGATTTTATTCACAATTTACACTTTGTCCCAACTATTTCGGAATTGGGGTTGTATAATTTCTTCAGTCTCTGGTTATGGACCTGCGAATGTACTGGGCATATACCGGGGCCCCCCCTGGGCTGTTTGGGAGCCGCTGGGTTCAGGTGTTCAGAGTGTGTGAGTGAGAGAGAAACAGACAGAGAGAGAGAGAAATAAGCAGTGGAGGAAGGGAGCGGGAGAATAAGCGAGGGAGAAATGGGCGGAGATTCTTACTCTGATAAGTGATGTTTTACTCTGTGTTGTCTGAGCATATTCTGAAATGTCTTACCTATAAAGAGGATGAATGAAGGGAGGGGAAGAGCAGGAGAAGAAACTGATGGTGAGAGGAACGTGGCACAGATTGAGAGATAGACCGAGAGAGGGAGGGAAAGAGAGAGAGAGTGGCGGCATGTGAGTGATGTAATCGTGGCCGTGTCGGGGATGGCGAACTCAAGGGCCTGTCATCTGCCTCACAGCTGCACACAACGGGAGCTGTTTCATGTGGCGGGGACAGGAAGTCGTCGCTCTGCGGAGGGAGATGAACAGGAAGTCGGGGAGTAGAGGCTCGCAGGTCACTGCAGGCAGAAGCTGCTGGCCTGCGTGAGGTTCGGGGTTCAGGGTCCTGGGTCGTTTCCTCGACCTGAAGCACTCGGACACCTGGGATACACTGTCGCTTGTACTACAGGAAATGCCTGCGCTCCACTCAGTGAGCCAGTGGTTAGACACCTGCAAAGCTAGCAACACACACGCACTCACCGAAAAGAGAATGTCACCAAAGTCATTTTTATGTGCCTTTTCCCACCGATTGAAACGTGAGGAGCAATGTGCAGAAGCAGATTTCTTCTTTTCAGCTGTCGATCGCAGTTGGCCTACTTCTTTCACGAGAAAGAGAGCAAGAGAAAGAGAGAGAGAGAGCGTGGGACAGAATGTGTGAGTGAGAGAGAGGGATAGGGAGGGAAGAGTGCAGCGCTGGAAGTTTCCGGGCTCCGCGCTCTCCCAGCACTCCGAGGGTCGGCCGCGGCGGATCCGTCTCGGCGCTGGTCTTTTAACTGTCTGTCTCCACGCCTGAGCGCCTCCATCATCGCCGTGGGCAGACATCCCGAGCCTGACTGCATCGGCCTCGTCCGCATGACAAAATCACTCTCAGCGTTGTGTCAAACACCCTGACAGCCGTTTAACCTTTGGGCTGTAGAACGCAGAGCGCTGTTTGGGTGGGGTCTTTTCACTGGCTGCAGCTCGTCAAGGCCCGTTATGTGCACGCAGAACTGATGGACTGGATGCGGGGGGGGGGCCTCTGTGCTTTATATTGGGCTCCTCCCAGTCCCCCCCCTGCTCGTGTAAAGCAGTGAAAGGACTCAGGAGGTCACTCTCTCTTGGCCACTTCTCACAGTTAAATACCATTTTCCTCAAACGGAGAGCGCCACTGCCGTACGTCATGCTAAATAAATCTGGCTTTGTTCAGTTGGGACAGGGCTGTTTTCAGTTGAAGCAGTGCCTATTACATTTACGCACAGGTCCTCCCGAAAACCCCCGGCTATTTTTTAATCTCAGCGGCTCCCCGGAGATCATTTTATCTCTCCATTTCCCTCCTGAAAAGCACAGACTCTATTTAATGGACCTGTTTTCATTGTCTATCAGATATTCAAACGGAAACCGAGCATGAAGCGGCCGCCGCGTCGAGCTGCCATTCCGGCTCGGCCCCGCAAACATTACAAGTCCACTGCTAATAAGGTCCAGTTGGTGAGATGTGTGAGGTGAGTATAATGAGATTTCCTCTCACTCACTGCCGGTGTTTGGAGATGAACGATGGACACCATCTGTGCCTCTTAATGTGACTCTGTGCTCAACGCCTGCTTATTGGTGTTTGCTCATAAGATGCAGTATCAATTAGCAAAGTAAAGATGAGAGGAGTCGAGGTAACCAACCCTGTTCCTGAGGATCTGTGCACCATCCTGCTGTTTTTCTCCCTGCAATAGCTAAGCACGGCTTGTTCGAAGGCTGGGGATTTTGTTATGTTATCCCACGTCCACCTCCTGCAGTTTGAGCTCAAGGGCCCCGGACTGGGCTTCTCCGTCCTCCATGATCTCCTTCTCTCTCCAAATGCTCTGCTCCTCTCACGGAGCGGGGAGAGAGTAACATGACCCAGTGCACGTCCAGGTCCGGTCCCTGCCAGCAGAAGTGCGCTCGTTTTCGGCCCATTCTTGTGTTCTTGTATGGTGTGGCGTGGTGTGGCGTGGCGTGGCGTGGTGTGGCATGGCGTGGGTGTGTAAACTCTGCTAATAGAATGTCCCTGGAAGCACTGTGCTTTCCAGTGCATATGCAGGCACACCTGGTCGGCGTCGTTACCTGTTTACAAATGACCGGCCGTTTTCTGCTTGGCTCAGCAGCTGAGCTCCCCTCCCCGGTGTGGTAATTAGGGATTCTGAGTTCATGTTCTGTTATTACGCTCCTCTCTTGTGTTTTGTCTCGCTTATTTTGTGGGCGTATTCACATATTTCTCCCCCCACGTTTTGGCGCTGTGGCTACAAAATTATGCACTGTGGACCCTGAATTAGTGTATGCTCGGTGTGTGTGTGTGTGTGTGTGTGTGTGTGTGCTTGTATGCGTGTGTGTGTGCTTGTATGCGTGTATGTGCATGCATATGTCTTTGTGTGCGTGTGTGTGTTTCTGTGTTTGTGCATGCATATGTCTGTGTCTCTGTATGTACAGTACTGTGCAAAGGTCTTAGGCTCATTTAAAGCAATTTTGTTGGGCAAATATGCTTGCAAAAATGATGTAATAAAAAGGTTATAATAACTGAGAAATGTACTATACAGAGCTGTAACCTGTTAAAACCAAAATCAAACCAAGATTTGGTGCAGCTACCCTTTGCCAAAAAATTTGGGACACTGTCCAGTTGTGCTATAGTTTTATAAAATGATTGGCTTCTTGCTTGTCTCTGAGTGGAGAACTCGCCACCATTCTTATTCAGACTGGCTGTCTCACTTGCGTCTCTCCCTCCAAGAAATTACAAACAGCCATGATGATGTTGACCTCTAGGCTCTGTCAAGACTATAATATCTGTGTCGACTATTTTTAATGGAATTCAAACATTTATTTATAAAACTTTTCTTTAAATTAGCATTTGGAATTTCAAATTTACTTTTTATCTTCAGGAACTGATATGGAATCAAAAAGTAAACATATAATTCACATTTAAATTTGAAAAAATGCAGGGTGCCTTAGACTTTTGCACAGTTCTGTGTATTTGTGTGATTATGTGTATGTACCTACACTTGTGAGTCTATGTCTGTGTTTGTGTGTGCGTATTTGAGTGTGATTAAGTGCATGAGTGTGTTTACTTGCTTGAGTGTGTATGTGTTTGTTCTTTTTGTATGCATGCATATCCTGTTTGTGTATGATTGGGTGTGTGTATGTGCGTGCGTGTGTGTGTGTGTGTTCCTCATCCATATAAGTGTGTGACTGACTGCATGTGTTGGTATGTGTGATTAAGGGTGTGTCAGTGTGTGTTCCTGCTTGCATGAGCAGCTTTGTGTGTTGGTGTGTGTGATTAAATGTGTGTAAGTGTGTATTCCTGCATATGTGCGTGCATGCGTGTGTGTGTGTGTGTGTGTGTGTGATAGGCTGTGTGAAAGTCGAGAGAGAGAGATATAGGGTGGCATCTGATAGCATCCGAGCCTGGTTTTCCCATGGTGCGTATTTCTGCTAACGGTGACACATGGCTGCGTTAGCAGGTCACAATGTTGTCACCTCCGTCACTGAAAACCCGACGGGATCGCGGGAGTCAGGTGATCCTCGCCGCTCCAGCGGCCCTCTGTAAAACACGCCAGAGCCCTGATTGATGCCTGCACACACATGCCTGCTTGCTGCTACGCTTGTAAACCGGCTGGGTGGAGCTACGCTTCAGAGACTTTTGCTAGACACAGTTTAACACCACTGCGGTTCACTCTAGTGCTGGTTATTCTCAATCACTCTCCCACCTGAGACAATGATAACTTTACTGTGAATATATTAAGTCAGTATTACCCTCATTCTCCCCTTCCCAAAAAAAATAAATAAATAAAGAATATGTACATTATGTGTACAATGTTTCTTTGTGTGCTGAGTTTATCGAAAGAGAACGATGACCTTTATCAGAAGTGAACTGCTAACTAAAGAATTGCCCCTTAGATGTCTCAAAATATGTTTTTGGTCATTTTACTCAAACCTGAACTGAACATGAAAAACATCCAGATTGAAAAACTCACGGTATCCGCCTTTTTTTCTTAACAAATAACCTAATGCTCATTTACACCATGAGGTTGAAAATGAGCTCTGGCTGAAGACTTCTGTTTTCTTGTGCGTGTTCTGACACCCAACAGCTGTCCACAACAGCAATTTAATAGAGTTGTATCCACCAATACAACAAATGCTCTGCTATATAACCGAACAAACATGATGACAGTGTTAAGTAACCTATTGTACATGCATATTAATCAAACAATGATGCCAGCAAGGCTAACCATATAAGCTAAAACATGAATTAGTTCACTAAACATCCTTGCAGTGTTTAATGACCGAATACAGCTATTAATAGTTGCGCAAATGTAAATATCCGCTCAATATAATTAATACAAAAGACAACTTCCCTCCTGCATACTGTATTGAGAAGAAATACAATGAGAAGAAAAGAGGTGTCATAAACTAGCTAGACGACCAGTCGAGAATGGGACGGGGAGTGCTAGCTTGTATTTTAACTAATTTAAGCTAAAAAGACTGCTCAAAGCAAGAAAAAATTTAGTACAACATGAGTTGAATATTAACAGACTTTGCTTAAGCTGTGGTCCGTCGATGTCACTGTCACATGATTGCCAGAGCATTCATCAGCCTCTCATTGGCTAAAGTCCTTTTCGCGGTATGGAATGTTGGTGAGATTTTTTTGACTTTTTTGTTCAATAGCTTTCATGTTAATTGAAGCCTTGCGCAATTTTACAGAAAAAAAATATATATTGTAGGGAATCCAACTCGTTATATCTGAATTTAATTTGGGAAGTTGTTTTAGTTAACATTGGTTGTCTGTGGTTGTTTGGTTGTTTTTCACTTTCAGCAAATGGAGACATATTTCCTCGATGAGTTAAGCAGTGGTTACATCACTGTATCGAAGGCGCATAGTGGGCAACTCAGCAGCTGCACTGCACAGGGACTTTTCCAACATGGAGTCCGGGAGCTGTATCGTCCTCTGTAGCTTAGCTTTCCACCAAGCCCAAGCAAAATTGACGAGTGATGTCACTGTGACTTCGCTGATGATATTCATTTATAGGACATTGACTGTACCTGTAACATTTATCTCAGGGGCGTAAAAACACACTTTTCGCTGTTCTCTGTCTCTAGTCTCGAGCAGGAATCCACCTGCTGCTTCAAATGCTCAGTCTATTCCGGTGTTCTGAAATGTGCTCCGTTCTGTTCATTGCAGTGTAGATGCGTCTGTTCTTAGTGACACCTTCACATGATAACAGCCCCGATAACCCTGGCCCAATTCTTATCCACAGATATCTTGTGGCCTCCTTGAGATGTTTTCTGAAATGTGGGAGATGGAATGATCTCCAGGTCACGGAAGAGGAGAGGATGTGAGGAAGCCTAAGTTAGCATAATAAAAAGCATCCCCAGTCCTTCCATGTGAAACACTGTACCATTCCCATAATCCTTCAAAATTAGGTGAACAGGGCCCAGGTAGACCTCAGATCCAACAGAGTGTGAATTACCCTACTGAGCCCCCAGACATAGATCTGTAATTATGATGGATTACACGGTATAGTCGTAAAATAATGTGCTTGTAGTGTTAAATAATGAATATATAAATAACTGATCTGCACTGTGATATTGGACTGTGTTGTGTGGCCTGTACTAGGTACTTTGCATAATCGTCTTTAAGACATGGAAGGGACATTTTATCGCCTGGCCGATTGAACCCTGTATCTGGTGAGGCCTCTTTCCACTACCTGTGCGATTAGGCCCTTTACCTGTTGGGGTCTCTATCCTCCACCTGTGTGCTGCTGTGTTTGCAGAGAGAGAGAGCTGGCCCTCGGGATTTTTGAATTAAACTAATAACCAGGAGCCACGGTGTTGTGATGAAGGGCGTCCTTCAGGCCCGTCCCACAGCACGAGGAAACACCAGTCTTATGTGTCGCCTCGCTCACGTTCTGCTAAAACACTCAACCCTCTCCTCGCTCAAATTAGGCCCAATATATGCAAATGACATTATCTGCTTATGTCGGAGTGGTGGAGAGCAGGGATAAATCAGATTGAATTCTAAACTGTTCAAGTACGAGATGCTTTTCCTCTTATTTAATATGTATATCCAATTAGTTCATAATGCAAATTTCAGCTAATTAGTTTTCAAATTCCATTCATGGGTAGTGGCAGCACATCGGTGTTTTTTAAATGTATGTCTAATCCTTTTGTGGGTACCTTTAATCTTTTTATATCAAAAGCCTAATTGTAAAATGTGAATATTAATCTAATTATGTGAAGAACATTGCGATTGTCTGAAAGGGTCAAGTGTACATTCCTGAACCCTCTTAGCAGGGTTTAAGATAAGTTAAAGAATCCTTTTGAAGTGTTTCTATATTCTGCCCTGATAATGAAGTCATTTTCTCTCAATATACTAGATGTATAAGTAGTATAGTGCACAGAGAGACAGAGACAGACTAACTGACTGGCTCACAGATGGATGGACATACTTGCAGATTGACTGATGGACAGGCAGACCGATAGAGGAGCGGACAGACCCAGTAAACGGTATTGTTGCATGTTAAGGGACAGAGGTGAGAGTCAGGACAACAAAACAGGGCTGACTGTACAATAGAGAGGGGAGGGAGGATGGACTGATGGTGAGAGAGGAGTAATTCACCATGATCAGAGAAAAACATTTAAATAAAATATCAAAAATCTGCTGTAAATTTTCAAACCTTACCAATGAAGAAAAGCTGCGAGTCCACCTTGGAGTAGGCCAACAGCCTAACTCACAGCTCTGCAGGTTTTGGCCTGTCATGGCCTGAGGGACAGTGAATAACTCTGATATCTGTCATAATACTTTCTGTTATTTAATTACAATTTGTTAAAATGTTTTTACTTTGTTTTTTTTTTTTTAATCACAATACTGCGTTTCACTTTTGTAAATGAATTTGTTTGTGATAAATTGACAAATTTTTCGTATTATTTTATTTATTGGGATAATTAGCATTATTATCATTGGTATATGTTATTACACCGTTACTGCAATGATTTTTTTTTGTTCCATTACACTTTTGTAATGTTTATTTTTGAAATATGTCATGCCAATAAAGCCATTGAGTTAGAAGAAAAAGATAGACAAACAAAAGAAATATGGAACAGGTGTATGCACACTGACTGGGGAGAATAATGGAGAGAAAGAGAGAGAGGGAGTAATGAAGAGAGAGTAACAGGGAGAAACGGGTAGAGAATATTGGGAGATCAATGAAGACCGTAACAAAGCAAGAGTTATGAGTAATAAAGAGAGTAAAAGAGGCATAGTAATAGTGTGACAGAGAGAAATGGTGTAACAGAACAAAATTTACAGTGAGAGAGTAACTGAGAGGAAGTGATAGAGAGAGTAACTGAGAGGAAGTAATAGTGAGAGTAAACAAGCAAAAGAGAGTAGCAGAGAGAGAGAGGGTAACAGAGAGGCGAGTAACAGTGAGAGTAACAGAGAGGCGAGTAACAGTGAGAGTAACAGAGAGGGGAGTAACCGTGAGAGTAACAGAGAGGCGAGTAACAGTGAGAGTAACAGAGAGGTAAGAGTGAGAGTAACAGTGAGGCGAGTAACAGAGAGAGTGTATCTGTACCCTCTCAGTCCCCTCCCTGATAAATGCTCACAGTAAGATCTGCATCTGCACTGCTGCTCCCTGCATCTCACCTCTAACTCCTCCGCCCAGCCTGAGATGAGTCAGGCCCGACTCTGAGGACCTCCGACACCCAGCACAAACCTCAGCACAGAACAGATGATCGCCTTATTAAAAAATAAATAAATAAATAAAAATAATGGTTTTTTGATGTCCGTCCTTGTAAAACAAGCGAGGGTCGGGATTTTCTGTATGATCCTTACTGCTAAGACCTGGCCAGTTAGATGCGACCAGACCTGTTTCCACGATCTCAAATAGACGACCTATAACCAATGATATTATATCGCTCCAGTTGGCAGTTTAGAAGGTCTTTGTTGTCCTATGAGATAATAATATGATTTAATTTTGCATCCACTGTTTTATGGATTAGAGTTAATAATGAACTCTCTTTGTGCTGTAAAAAATGCGTTCATATCTCCATATCTATATTTTTTGTAGCCGTTGTTCTGACATGCTGATTTTCTGAAACATCCCAAACACAGATAACCTTCATTTGCCATAAGTAGCACGGTACATTACTCATTTCAGGAACATGGCCGAGTCCTGACACTTTGTCTGATAACCGGGATTAACGTTAACATAGACATATGTACGTTTGTATGTCCGTGAACGTAAACACATCGATGCCCTTTATGAGTAATGTCCTTTTCTGTGTCACTATTTCAGCTGAATCAGGCTGCAAACAGTGTGTTTTACAGTCTGACTCAGGGTGCGCTTCTGTCACAACAAACATTCACATTAACAATACTACAGCACTAGATGTAAGAATTCTGATTTGGGTCATAATATTTCTTGGGTTCCTGAATGATTATAGTTTTTGTGTGCAGTTTTTGCACTAGTGTGCTTGTGGAATTTTGAAAGCAAACTGCGTGTCGTGAGTGAGTGGGAGCTGAGCTCGGTAATGATATAGGGAGCGCATATTTGGAAAGCCGTTGCTGGACTGTCACAGCGTGATAAAACGAATGGCGTTCTGCTCGTCCAGATGTTTTATTTCAGGCCCCAGAAACAGGCCTGCTCATTGGCTGGGATGCCTCTCAGCTGCTTTGCTTCGTGTTTACTCGAGGTTTCGCCATCGCCACGGCGATAATGCCGTTCCTCTGAGACTCCACTGGCGTGGAGAAGATTTATGCAAGAAATTAGTGAAATGTGATCAAATTCTGGCCCAGTTAATCTTCTTCAGCTCTGTTTATCCAGCTTTATCTGCGCGCGTAATTAAAGACAACGGCGCCTTTGACAAGCGGCCAGGGCCCCGGCGGAGTAATATCCAGGGCCTACCCTTGCCGATGTCACGGTGATAAATGTTTACGCCGTGACAGAGAGAGAAGGAGGATTGTTTTAAACAGGTACGCTCTCAAGACCCCCTCCTGATCTGTGAGGATCATTGACTGATTGAATGCAAACCCTGCTTTGAAATCTCATATTGCCTCATTTGTTAAACTTGACTTGTTTAAGCAGCTCCAATCGCTCATTCGATTCGAGATTCCTTTGCACGTCCATTAGGCGTGAATCTAGGATATTCCTGTTTTCTCTCCGTCGTTTTCCTTTCGATTTGTGTGCCTCGCCTTTCGCTGATTTGGAGTTTCCTGCAGATTTTCCATGAGATGACCTGGGCTCATTTGAGTGGACTCCGGCACTGCATCCGTCCTGACAGCAAATTGAAGTTGTCACTTAGGCGACCATTTTGGATCTATTTTATTTTTGAAAAAATTATATACATGGTTTCTTTATTTTCTCTCTGCCGTGGAATTACCAGTCTCCCATCTCATTCGCATGACAGAACCAGGTAATTATGTCTGCATAAAAATCTGCACGCTGTTTGCTGTGTGAAAAATTATAATGGTGTGATTTTTAAGTGGTGTATCTCCCCAGAGCATAATGAAAAGTACTTTTAATACAATTTTGAGGAATGAAGGCAATTGAAGCCACTTTGGCATTTGTATTGCAGGGCGACGCACTGCCTCAGCGTTCGGGCCGTGCACGCATGCCTGGTCTCATACGCCCTACAGATCTGTGTATTGTTGCGCCCTGTTTCCGCTGTGTGTTCGTTTATTTTAATGATTAGCTGCTTGCCTCCCATGGTAATATAGAATTTGCAGTACATGCATGTCTGAGCATTTGGAAATTGTTACCTGACGTCTTAAGTCCCGAGCATATTACCGTGTCAAAGGAGCCAGTGCGGTATTTATAAAAATCTGCTTTTTGCTACAAAATGTTTCTGCTTGCGATATTCAATTATTTGCCAAGAAATTAAATTTGCACTTAAAATGAAAAAATAAGTTCTGGGAGAGCCATCCTAGCTAAGCAATAATGCTTTAAAAATGATGGCTTTTTACTTAGTAGTTCAATAGAGTGACGACTAAATTATTCTTTGTCACAATGGCTTACCAAAAGGCCTGAATTTAGTCCCAGGATGCCATTAAACTGCAATGGGGATCATGGGCCTTGTATTTTTACTTTGAGCTAAATGGTGTGATGCTTCAGTTTGGGTGGAGGCATTTCAGACTCACTCACAGTAGAAAGCTGCACAAACCTCTGTCTCCCAATAAACTGCTTGGACTACAGACGAACATTTAGACTCTGTCCTTCTGTCATAAAAGAGGTTTTCTTTCTTTACTTGGTCATTTAGTTCACTGCGTTTGGTGCAGCATGTGTTGTGTAATCGGGCCAACCTCCTCTTTTCTCTGTGTGGGTCCGTCAAATGCAGCCGCTGTATTCAAACCTGCGAAATTTCAAGCCTATTTTAAATTCTAATGGAGATCCCAATGTTTCCAAAGATCCAAGATATGTCCCACTGAATTACAGAGGAATGAGCATAGAATGATGTGCAAGATCTAAATTTCTTCCAATCGATGTAATGCTGTGGCAATAAAAACAAGGTGTGACATATTTCTCAATATGATGTGGCCTCAGTGAAGTACTGCAACCAGCAGATACAGAGGTTGTATGTGACTTTGCCCTAAAATATTTAAAAAAAAATTTTCTGACTTATGAACCTACGTAAGGGAAAACCTGAGTGAAAAATTAAGAGTTTAAGGAGTTAAACTTTGGAATTGGCTGATATTCAAAGCTCAGGTACTGGCGTCAGGACTGAGGAAGTCAGATTGGTGACTCCCCGATACGAGTGGCCTCTGTCAGTGCTGTTTCCATTTTAACCTCTCAAACCTTTGCCTTTTCAGTGGAGCAAAAATAGTGTCACTGTCCGAGTACTTATGTACTTCCCTGTGTGTGAAATACAGCCAGGCTGGTATTGACTCGGTGAGAGTCCAAGGGCTCCTGGCGATGCTTCATCACCAGGCATGGTACACTTTACTCTCTACCCCCCTCCTGCAGATTTAAGGCCCAGTTCAGTCTAGGCTTGGCAGAAATCCTGGTCCAGATTCGGTGTGAGGGGCGAAGTCGACGGCCGAGCGGCAGAGATGAACTCCCAGTAGCTCTGTGTTCCCGGCTGAAATCAGGACAAGGGGGGAATCGGGGTCCTCAGAAATGCCTAATCAAAGCAGGCTGCTTCTCTCCCCTCCGCTGAATGACCCATCCAGATATCATTTAACCCATGTGTGCATCTGTCTTGTTATGGTGTCTGTATGATAGGAGGCATTTTCAGATGGTGCAGGATATGGGAAGTGAGTTAAACTTTGGAGAACCCAGAAGTGCTCCTCGCCTGGGGCTCCTCGTCAGATTCACCCTTACTTTTTTCCTTCAGTCAGGGAAAGTGTTGTTTACAGATGAGGGATTAGCCCAAACTGATTTAGCCTTTATTTATTCCTCTGCATGCAGTAGTGCAGTGTAGGGAGGATATAGACAGATATATGTGTTCTGCTCACGTGGGAAAGATGATGTCAATGCCCTGCTGTGGCTGGTTTGTGGTGGGACTGGTGGAGCACAGACTAATTGAGCAGGAACCGTATTCTTTATCTGCTCTGCCTTTACTGCTGCTCTCTTCTGATTGGTCCAGTGCCTCATTTGCAGTGCTTTGATTGGCTCAGTGGTTCAGGTCCTTTGCTTTTGTCGGCGTAGCTTCATAAATGTGCTCCAGAGCCTCTTCTCTGTGCCGTGGTTGGCTTAAGGCCTTATACTCTGTGCTTTTATTGGCCTAGGACCTCATTTCTCCAATTGGCCGAGGGCCTTATCACTGTGTTCTGATTGGCTTAGTGCCGCATCTGAAGTGCTTTATTGATTCAGCGTCTTATACTGTAGTCTGATTGGCTCAGTGCCTCATTTGGTGTGCTTATATTGGTCCAGACCCCCATCACTGTGCTTCAGTTGGGCCTCATTAATGTGTTCCGATTAGCTTTGCGCCCTGAGGCTCCAATCACCGTCCTCAAGGTCCGAGAACTGCTGATTTCCTACTCTCACTTTAACTGTGAGTCAGGTGGATCTAAATTAGAAGCATTGAATATTCCTTTATTTACCTAGTATCATAGAAAATCTTGGCTGGATTTGGATTTGAGGTCCAGCTTTTAGGATCCATAGCCCAGGGCCTTATCACTGTGTTCCAATTGGCCCAGGGTCTCAGGCCCGTGCTAATATTAGCCTAAGGCTTCAGCGCTCTCATTTTTGTGCTTTGAATATCCCAAGACCCCATTGCTGCATTCTGATTCGCCACGGGCCTGATGGTCATGGTTGGCCTTTAGGCAGGTGATGACAGCTGATTCTCAGCCGTCTTATTTACATTACATAGGCAATGGAGGACCTGCATCTGTAGCTATGCTTTGACTTCATTTAATGTGAAATACCACACCATGTGAAGCTTGATACTTTCCTATGTAAAATAATTAATTAGGGTTAAATTCTCTTTGACTTTTTCCATCTCCCTCCCTCCCTCTTTTGTTCTCTAATTTTGTCCCTCTCTCCCTCTTCTCAATTCCCTTCCTCTCTCTCTTCCCCTCTGTCTCTCTCAGTTACTCCCCCGTCCCCCCCTCTCTCTCTCTCTCCCTCTCTCTCTCACCCTCCCCCTTCTGGCCCCCCCCCCCTCTCTCTCTCTCTCTCTCTTTCTGTAATTAGTGTGCGGGGCTGTTTCCCTGGTATCCCCTGCAGGGCTCTGTTCTTTAAGCTGTGCTGGTACTTAAATTCGCAACAATAGGATTAGCTGGCGGCCGTGTTGCCCTCTGCGTCATGCAGACACAGCAGGGAAACATTGTCATCACTGAACACTGAGCAAAGCTCTTACCTATAGAGTCATCACCGACCACTGAGCTCTCACCTATAGACTCATCATCAGACACTGAACAGAGCTCTTACCTATAGAGTCATCACCGAACACTGAGCAAAGCTCTTACCTATAGAGTCATCACAGAACACTGAGCAAAGGTCTTGCCGATAGAGTCACCAACAAACACTGAGCAGAGCTCTCACCTAAAGAGTCATCATCAGACTCTGAACAGAGCTCTTACCTATAGAGTCATTACTGAACACTGAGCAGAGCTCTTACCTATAGAGCAGGGGTGTCAAACTGACCTGTAAAAGGGCCAAGAGGCTGCAGGTTTTCACTCCAACAATCCAGAGGCACACCTGACACAACTAATCAGCTGTGCAGGCCTAGATCAGTTGATTAAATCAGTGTCTTCAGGTGTGCTTCTGCTTAGTAGGATTGAAAACCTGCAGCCTCTTGGCCCTTTTACAGGTCAGTTTCACACCCCTGCTATAGATTCATCACCAAACCCTGAGCAGAGCTCTTACCTATAGAGTCATTACCAAACCCAGAGCAGAGCTCTTACCTATATAGTCATCACCAAACCATGAGCAGAGCTCTTACCTATTGAGTCATCACCAAACACCAAGCAGAGCTCTTACCTATAGAGTCATCACCAAACCCAGAGCAGAGCTCTTACCTAAAGAGTCATCACCAAACCCTGAGCAGAGCTCTAACCTATAGAGTCATCACTAAACACTGAGCAGAGCTCTTACCTATAGAGTCATCACCAAACCCTGAGCAGAGCTCTTACCTAAAGAGTCCTCACCAAATCCTGAGCAAAGCTCTTACCTATAGAGTCATCACCAAACCCTGAACAGAGCTCTTACCTATAGAGTCATCACCAAACCCTGAGCAGAGCTCTTACCTATAGAGTCATCGCCGAACACTGAGCAGAGCTCTTACCTATAGAGTCATCACCAAACACTCAGCAGAGCTTTTACCTATAGAGTCATCACCAAACACTGTGCAGAGCTCTTACCTAAAGAGTCCTCACCAAACCCTGAGCGAAGCTCTTACCTATAGAGTCATCACCAAACCCTGAGCAGAGCTCTTACCTAAAGAGTGATCACCAAATGCTCAACAGAGCTCTTACCTATAGAATCATCACCAAACACTGTGCAGAGCTCTTACATATACAGTCATCACCAAACCCTGAGCAGAGCTCTTACCTAAAGAGTCCTCACCAAACCCTGAGCGAAGCTCTTACCTATAGAGTCATCACCAAACCCTGAGCAGAGCTCTTACCTAAAGAGTGATCACCAAATGCTCAACAGAGCTCTTACCTATAGAATCATCACCAAACACTGTGCAGAGCTCTTACATATACAGTCATCACCAAACCCTGAGCAGAGCTCTTACCTGTAGAGTCATCGCCGAACACTGAGCAGAGCTGTTACCTGAAGAGTCATCACCAAACCCTGAGCAGAGCTCTTACCTATGGAGTCATGACCAAACCATGAGCAGAGCTCTTACCTATAGAGTTATCACCAAACCCTGAGCAGAGCTCTTACCTAAAGAGTGATCACCAAACCCTGAGCGAAGCTCTTACCTATAGAGTCATCACCAAACCCTGAGCAGAGCTCTTACCTAAAGAGTGATCACCAAATGCTCAACAGAGCTCTTACCTATAGAATCATCACCAAACACTGTGCAGAGCTCTTACATATACAGTCATCACCAAACCCTGAGCAGAGCTCTTACCTGTAGAGTCATCGCCGAACACTGAGCAGAGCTGTTACCTGAAGAGTCATCACCAAACCCTGAGCAGAGCTCTTACCTATGGAGTCATGACCAAACCATGAGCAGAGCTCTTACCTATAGAGTTATCACCAAACCCTGAGCAGAGCTCTTACCTAAAGAGTGATCACCAAACCCTGAGCGAAGCTCTTACCTATAGAGTCATCACCAAACCCTGAGCAGAGCTCTTACCTAAAGAGTGATCACCAAATGCTCAGCAGAGCTCTTACCTATAGAATCATCACCAAACACTGAGCAGAGCTCTTACCCATAGAGTCATCACCAAACCATGAGCAGAACTCTTACCTATTGAGTCATCACCAAACACTGAGCAGAGCTCTTACCTTTAGAGTCATCACCAAACCCTGAGCAGAGCTCATACCTATAGAGTCATCGCCGAACACTGAGCAGAGCTGTTACTTAAAGAGTCATCACCAAACGCTCAGCAGAGCTATTACCTGTAGAATCATCACCAAACCCTGAGCAGAGCTCTTACCTATAGAGTCATCACCAAACCCTGAGCAGAGCTCTTACCTAAAGAGTGATCACTGAACACTGAGCAGAGCTGTTACCTTAAGAGTCATCACCAAACCCTGAGCACTGCTTTTACCTATAGTCATCACCAAACACTGAGCATAGCTCTTACCTATAGAGTCATCACCAAACACTCAGCAGAGCTCTTACCTATAGAGTCATCGCCAAACACTTAGCAGAGCTCTTACCTGATGAGTCATCACCAAACCCTGAGCAGAGCTCTTACCTAAAGAGTGATCACCAAATGCTCAGCAGAGCTCTTACCTATAGAGTCATGACCAAACCATGAGCGGAACTCTTTCCTATAGAGTCATCACCAAACCCTGAGCAGAGCTCTTACCTATAAAGTTATCACCAAACCCTGAGCAGAGCTCTGACCTATAGAGTGATCACCAAACCCTGAGCAGAGCTCTTACCTAAAGAGTGATCACCAAACGCTCAGCAGAGCTTTTACCTATAGAATCATCACCAAACCTTGAGCAGAGCTCTTACCCATAGAGTCATCACCAAACCATGAGCAGAGCTCTTACCCATAGAGTCATCACCAAACCATGAGCAGAGCTCTTACCTATAGAGTCATCACCAAACCCTGAGCAGAGCTCTTACCTAAAGAGTGATCACCAAATGCTCAGCAGAGCTCTTACCTATAGAGTCATGACCAAACCATGAGCGGAACTCTTTCCTATAGAGTCATCACCAAACCCTGAGCAGAGCTCTTACCTATAAAGTTATCACCAAACCCTGAGCAGAGCTCTTACCTATAGAGTGATCACCAAACCCTGAGCAGAGCTCTTACCTAAAGAGTGATCACCAAACCATGAGCAGAGCTCTTACCTATAGAGTCATCACCAAACCCTGAGCAGAGCTCTTACCTATAGAGTCATCACCAAACACTGAGCAGAGCTCCTACCTATAGAGTCATCACCAAACACTGAGCAGAGCTCTTACCTGAAGATTCATCACCAAACTCTGAGCAGAGCTTTTTTTGTGTGCTCTTCTCTGGTTTCATGTCTGCATGCGTGTGTTTGCGTGTGCTTGGTTGAGTGAGCTTGTGTGTCTGTCTGTATTTCTGTATATGTATATGTAAATGCATGTATTTATGTGGGAGAGCAATGAAGGGAGTGTGCAATCTTTTAGCACAGTGTTAGAGTACAGCATAACTCTTCAGTAAGTTGTGCATCAGATATATCTCATTTTCAGTCTATCAGAGTGTATGAAAGCTGCTGTCGCCACTACAGTGTCTCCAGGTGGGACACTGCAGGCATCTGTGAGACTCCAGATAGTTATCTAATCTGACATTGAAGGCCTCTGTAGTTTTTTTTTGTGTAGAATTTGGGTTAACCACAAGGAGAGATTCTGAGCAAGAGAGCCTCCTGAGTTTGCTAAAGAGTGACTGCAAGAAAGAGAAAGAGGCAGAGAGAGAGAGAGAGAGAGAGACAGGTGCACCTTACTTATGTAGTTTTGTAGTGTAGTCTCTGTCGGCTTCTGCAGTGTTAGCACAGCTCATGTTATAAAGCAAACTCTGTACTTATTGTGCCAGCCGGTCTGTGCTGTTCTGCCTGCTGTTTGTCAGAGTGAAACAGCGTAAATGTCAGTGTGGTCGGCTGCTGAATGATGCGCTTGAAGTGCCGTGAAGTGTACTGTGTGCTGCTGAAATCTTGTTGATACCGGCGGTCGACTCAGAACTAATACTGTGGGAACTTCACATTCATCTTCCCCTGTTTTTAATCTCAGGCTCTGATTATCTGCAGCACATTCATCCCGCCATTTGCACACTCATACGGATGGTTTGATTATGTACCATATCCTGGTGTATTTCTGTGGGTTTCTATCTCTTTAATTATTTAGGGCATTGGCTTTTTGCCACATTCTATCATTGTACTTGGAGGAACAGCGCTGGGTGGGTGTCAGGAAGTGCTCCAGCTATAATCGTGAGCAAGATGCCCATGAGAGAAAACCCGTGAAAGTCAGACGTGTGCTGAGGAACAGTGAAGAAAGTGCGGTGACAACACAGAAATAAAAATCATTAAAAATCATTAAAAACTGTTTCCTTCCAGCGAACGACACCACAAGCTTTTATTGCTTCTCTTCTCTTCCTGCTCCAATCAGTGTTAATTTGCTAAAACACGTTTTGTTGAAGCCAGTGGGTTTCACAACTCTGAAAGGTGCAATTGGCCTGGGATCAGTGGGACCAATTTTGGAAAAATTCAGCCCGACTGATGAGTTTATTTTATGATCCAGAGTTTCTTTAGCCTTTCTGGAGTGCAGTATTTTGGCATTTATAGTGAGTGAGTGTGCGTATGTATTCATATGTCAGGACGTGTGTGTGTCTAAGGGAGCTGGGATGGTTTTAATCCCCCATAGACCATATTCTGATCATTGAAATATGCCGTACATCACAAAATTCCCACATTTTCTCCTTTACATGTTATTTCCTTGTTTGTCTGTGGGCATCTTACTGTAGGCGAGGGCTCCGATGCGGTGTAACGGCTTTTCCCACATCAAATAAAACGTTACATTTAACACACCAGCGGGAGAACAGAGTGCTGGATTCATTGAGTTATCAACAAGCCCCATCTTACAGGAGACATCGGAGACCCAGTCAGCCCCTAAATACTGAGCAGCCCTGTGACTGACACACTCTTCTGGCTCTGCTGTGTGACGCTGCTGTGCTGGTCAGTGTGGCCCCAGATTCAAATTACACAGCAAAATTCTCAAAATCCTCATAGCACTGGGACTGGGAATCTGTTTAGGCTACAGCAGTGTGTGTGTTTAGCAAGGAGGTGTGATCAGTGTATGCTGAGGGGTGTGTGTGTGCGTGTACAGGGAACTTTGATCAGTGTGTGTGTGTGACACAGAACTGTGATCGGTGTGTGTGTGTGTGTGTGTGTGTTTTGAGATCGCACTATGATCAGCGTGTGTGCGTGTGTCGATGTATCTGTGCTCAGTGTGCCTGCGCTCCATAGCCCATGTGAAAGTGTCTGCATTCTGGGAGCTAAGGGGTTAATAGCAGGGTTTATGGGTAAAAGCAGATCTTCCTTAAGCCCTGTGCTGCAGAAGGTATCACCAGTCAAAACCCACCAAAGTCCTGCCTGATTTCACAAGTTTAAAATGCACTCGACAGAATGAAAAACGTCAATAGTCTTAATGAGAGGCTTCGAGTGTAGCGTCTTCCCCGCATATCTGAGATGGTCTGAAGGGCTGAGGACGTGTGTTTGGGGAAGTTCTCAGCTCTCACAGAGAAGCTTCTCATTTAGGCAGGAATACTCAATCGCTTATTAGCTTTTTAGGCTAATTTAATTCACACTAATATTGCGCACAAAGTTGCTCTGAAGTTTGTAAGATTTCATGATAACTTACTTGTGTATTAAATTCGGAGGGTTCTGAGAGATTATGCTGTGGCTAAATTTTTATTTTATTTGTATTGGTCTATTTTTTATATTCTGCTACATCCTGCAATGATTTGTATTCATTTTTTATTTGATTTGATTTTTTTTTTGAAAATGTGAAGGCTAGGAGAGAGTTTAGTTTCCTGTGAATTCTGCCTGCTTTCGTTTGACTTTTAACAACATAATTTTGTGAGTGCTGTACCTCTGATGTGTCTTTGGTGAAAAGGTTTAAAAACATGAATCATCCTGATGACAGATATTAACATTTCAAACTGTCATTTGATGATTAATAACGAAAGCAGAAACTGCTCTTTTTTTTCCTTTTGGGGAGAATGTGTGACTCCTGTCTCTTCTGAGGTGTAATATCAATTCTAACACCACATTATAAAATTCTCTACATATGCTGTTAAATATGCCAATACATTTGGCAATGCTGACAGTCTATATTTCAGATTAAAAATAGCAACACAGTAATGTCAAATGCTCACACTTCTTTCAGTTATAAGCTCTTAAAATATTTCCAGTTATACAGTTCAACTGCGTCCATGACGTCAGACATTTGACTGTGCTTTGGCATTTCATTATCAGGCCTTACAGGTGATAAGGGGCACGGCAAAAGTTGCTGTGGACCATGCTGAAAATATAAGGGCACCACCGGGGGCACAGCTGCAAATCCACCCTGGATCTTTAGGTCATCACTTTAGCTAATAAAAAGTAAAGGTCCGTAGTCTCAGATGTTCCTCGCATAAAATGACCAATCAGCATGCGCTATGCAAATCAAAACCATTCTTGAAAGAAAACGTTTCCCGTATTTTTCCCCGCTTGCTGTCTTGGAAATTGGCTCACTATTGCACTGGGACATCTTTTGAGCATTGCTATAATTCAAGTACAAGCAAAGGACATTCCTATCAAACGCCAGGTCATTGTAAACAATAATCTCATGTAGCCATTTTGTCCATCTTCTGCCACTCGCGAAATTCGGACTTTCTCCTGTCATTCCTTTACTCACTCTGACAACAGCGGTAGATACTGGCTAAAAAGACCACTTCCCGAGCTTTATCAACACACAACACGCAATCTAAGAGAGTTTCGGTACCTCCATAACTAACCACACTTTGCGGCTGCCAAATGTAATTTGGCATTTTTTTCTTTTTTTTTGTTCCTTTCACTTGTCAGCATCGTGATTGGAATTAAAAATAGAGGAGAGACTTAAATTATTCAAGAATAATTCTGCGTGCAAGAAAGGGGTGAAAAAGTCACTAGTTAAAACAAGTGGCGGTTCGTCGGCCATAACGAAGGGAAGCCAAAACCTCACCCTTCAAAGCTTAATGACTTAAACCTTTCGCAGATTACTTTTCTTGATTAGCAGTTGCTCACACGAATTGGTAGAAGGACAGTCAAATTTATTTTCGATAGCATTGTTATAAATTCCGCACTCAAGTAGCTTATGAAACGGCATAGATCCACAAATTGATTAGTGAGGCTCATGAAGCAATAAGCTGTGCAACATCACATTCTTTACTTCTATATTAAGATTGTAGAAAATGGATTCTCGTGGCTTCTTGCGAAAGAAGCCTCGCAAACTAATTTATAAAAACGTATTGATAATTTGCATCGACATTTGCTTTAGAAAATAAATTTGACTGTCCTACCAATTTGTATGAGCAACTGCTGATCAAGAAAAGTAAACTGCAAAATGTTTAAGTCATTAAGCTTTGAAGGGCGAGGTTTTAGCTTCCCTTGTTAGGGCAGCCACTGGTAAAAACGGGAAATGCTGTGTGATTTAATTATTTTGGGCAGGTGTTTTGACCGAGGGGCACTTACGGCAATGCGGGGAAAAGGGCGCGGCATTTTACTCCCGCGAACTGGGGCTTTTATAGGTGGGCAGCATGGCAAACAGGTCAAATTCGAGCCCTGCATAATATTCAGCACAGTCCATAAGTATACAGACAGTGATTCCTTTTTTTATATCCCCCGGCATGTAATGCAGGGGATTCAGTCATCAGTATGTTCATCTGTCCATTTGTGAGACCAACTGTCTAATCATTTCGTTTCCGGTGCAGAATTCGGATACCTTTAAATATTTTTTTTAACGAAACATTCTTTGCATATTATGAGGTCCTAGACTGATGCCTTTAGATATTTTTGGATTCCTGAGATTGCATTGCGAGGGCTAGGGGATACATCATCTTCTGAGGACTCTTGTTTACATTGTGACTCTGTACATCAGCACCTGATTTTCAAGAAAATAAATCTGAAATTAAATTTGCGACTGCAAGCATTAATTTATGAGTAATTAGGAGCATATTTTGATATGTTGGAAATGCAGCTCTTTTTGATGCAGCATAATTGTTTAACTATACACAAACTGAATTGTACAACCTCAGTTCTACAAGAATTGGAACAGATTGCAAATAAACGAATGAACTAAGCATTTTTATTAATCTTTTACCTACATTTAGTTCAAAACAGCACTAAAAAGAGACATAGCATTTTACCTTATCAACTGGATCAATTTTTGTGAATATTCACAAAGGAGGATTTGCAGGGTATTGGCAAATTTGCCCACAGCTCAATTTAAACCATCTTCTGGTTACATGTACTTGCTTGTGGGACTGTCCAGAAAATAGATTTGAAATGTGAAATTTGCATACAGGAAGTGAACTGTGACCTATTTACTGATGAGATTTCTTTGGGGCAAGACCTCAAAGTCCATGTTTAAACCCATAAATTATTGTTCTGAAAAACCAGATGATTTTTAATGGCTACAAAACAACATGACAGACATTTTGATACCAAAGATAAGTATATATGTGAAAAACGGAAGAAGTTTCAGACAATTTTTGATTGAAAAATGCATCTGTCTTGATGCAAAACGTAAAGTTTACCTTGAAAAACAGCCAGGTTCCTATGAAAACACACCTAAGATATTTTCACAAAAGTCATATAGTTATCTAAATAGCGCGCGAGTGTTGTTAAATTGCGAGACCGGTAACATGGTGTATTCAAGCCATTTTTATTATATAGTACATATTTCTCAGAAAACCCATTTAGATGTTTTCATAAACTATTGTTCATTGTATAGGTTCTATTTCTCCCAGGCCTTGTTTTTACTCCTCTGAACAAAGCGTAGTCTGCGCTTGTGGTCACACTTCAATGATTTTGTGAACCACGAAGCATTCAACATTGTTGTATTCCAGGGATAGAGAACCTTCTCCAGAAAGAGCCACTGTGGGTGCAGCTTTCATAACAACCAGGCTGCTACACACCTGGTTGTACTAATCAAGGCCCTTAACAAACATTCCAGAGGTTGATTAGTAGAATCAGGTGTGTAGGTTGATATGAAAGCCTGCACCGATAGTGGCTCTTTCTGGAGAAGGTTCCCTTCCCCTGTTGTATGCGCATGCTTTACATATTGCTGCTGTTTCATGTGATGCATTTTATAAATCATATATACAGTGCATTCGGGTTGTCAAAACACAATTATGCCAAAGAAATGTGCGACAAACAATTGCATTACGAGGTTCAAAGATGTAAAGAGGCGCAAAGTGTAGTAAGGGTGCTCGTAACCTAAATGGACAACAAAATCAATGGCTATACTCACTGTTGGCAAATGAGGGGATGACAATACAAGACGGTGACAAGATATGCAGCAAATGTTATTCCAGATATGTAGAAAAAAAAGACCTAAGCCAGACACAGACAATGACAGTGACACTACAGATGATGTTACTACATCAAACAATTAAATTTACGAAACAGAGACTGTGTTTCTTCAGGAAATCTTGGCAGATGAGGAAGACCTTATCCAAGGAAATCCTCTCTACGTATCCTGTCCAAATGTTTATTTAATGTATGGAGCATCATCACATCGAAGGTGTTCCGTTTGTAAACAATACGATGACCAATGCTTGGCAATACCAATGGCTTCTCAAAAATTCTCAGAGTCTATAGTTACATCCTAAAATCCACAAGACCTGTATACAACGTGCAACAGTTTGTAAAAACATCTAAATGGTTTTTCTGAGAAATATGTAGTATATAATAAAAATGGCTTGAATACACCATGTTACCGGTCTTGCAATTGAACAACACTAGCACTTCAAATTAAAAATCATCTGGTTTTTCAGAACAATCATTTATGGGTTTACATATGGACTTTGAGGTCTTGCCCCACAAAAATGTTGAAATCACTAAATAGGTCACAGTTTACTTCCTGTATGCAAATATCACATTTCAAATCTATTTTCTGGACAGTCCCACAAGTAGGTACATATAACCAGAAGATGGTTCAAATTGGGCTGTGGGCAAATTTGCCCATACCCTGCAAAACCTCCTTTAGTGCCTGCAGTGCATTTCAAAAGAATTGGGATAGAGGAATGGAAATTGTCGTGGAATCTTAAGAAAAATATTCGTTCCAGGAGTCACCGGCAGATCGGTAACTGGAGATTCAGTTTTAATTGGGTGTACAATGAGCGGTCACAAAATGCATGGTTGTTAACCAGCTAGATGGTTCGAGGTTTGCCACTTCAGCTATTTGCTCACACAACTTTTGGCAAACAGTTTCTCAGCATAAGATTGCATGGAATTTAGGGAGCTCACCATGGACAGTCTATTGAATCGTGAAAAGATTCAGCCACAAGCACAATCTCAGTGTGTAAAAGAAAAGGCTGAATGCCAGTGTTAGGTATAACTGAATTTCGAGCCCTCAGGTGGTTCTGCATTTAGAAATGAAATGCCTCTGTAATGGACACAACCACATGGGCTTTTAAATACTTTTGAAGACTTGTGTCTATGGACACTGTCTAATGCACACTAAGACTGTACTAGGCACAGAGGAAACTACATATCAGCATAATCAAGAAAAACCACCATCTTGTCTGGGCTTGAACAGAAATGAATTGATGGGGATGTGGAAAATAGTGCTGATGCCTGACGAGTCCATCTTTCAACTTGTTTTGGAAAATAAGGGCATCCTGTTCTCAGGGCCAGAGAGGAGAAGGACGATCCTGACTTCTACCAGCAGAATGTTTAAAAGCCGGTGTCTGTCATGTTCTGGGGCTAAAGTGATCCTCCTGGCATGGGCAACTTGCAGATCTGTGAATGCAAAATCGATGCAGAGGAGTACGCACGTGTTTTCAGACGACATATGTGCCTTTTGGGCATCGTCTTTTTCAGAGATGCTTGTTCCAGCAGTATAACACCTAGCCACACTCTGCACATATTACGACATTGGGGCTTTATAGAGCGCCAGTACCGCCTGCAGCCCGAACCTGTCTCCCATTCAAAACAAGTGGCAGATTATGAAGTGGAAAATATGACAATGGAGACTCTGCACTGTTCACCAGCTGAAGTCCTATATCACTCAGGCAAGAATGGGAACAAATTCAAAGCTTTCGAAACTCTCACAATTCGTCTCTTTAGTTCCGAAATGACTACTGAGTGTTATTTAAAGGAGCAGTGATGCTACGCGGTCATGAACACAGTCCTGCCCCAGCTTCATTGGAATGTGTTTGAGGCATCAAAATAGCTAGTATTTTCAAATCGAGAATGAACTTGATGAGTAAAAATGTTGCTTATTTTGTCTTTGTCCTTTTTTTTAGTTGAATACAGGTTAAAGGCTTTTGCAAATTACAACTCACACTGTCCCAGTTGTTCTTGAATTGAGATTGTAGAGATTGTATATACCTTTTAAAAGAAATTCTTATCAGACTTCGCATCGTTCTTTGCGGCCTTTTGAGAATGACTTCATCTCCAGTTTCACAGTCAACAGTCAACACAGGCCTGTGTGTTACTCTGGCCTCTCAAGCATATGTACTCATTCACACACACACACACACACACACTCCCAGCTGCATGCTGACCCATAGAGCTGGGCCATGTTGCTGTGCTACCACAGCAGTACTATACCTCTCATCTTCCCCCTCTCGTACTCTTGCCCCCCTACAATGCTCAGGGGGCCGCCTGCCTCATGTTCCATACTCCGTCTCCACTGCCGGGGGCCCGATCCTAGCCGTTTAGCCTCGACGAGCTGGCAGAGGCCACGGTCGCTGTGTGTTTCCTGCTTCGGCATTCTTCGAGCGGCCCCGCAGTGTAAATGTTTGCACTGAGCAGTTTAACCCAAAGCGGCTGCAAGAGGGTCTCGAGCGATTACTCCCATGGGGAGCAGCTCTACCCCACCTAAAGGTTAATCAAATTACACCTGTGTTACAGACAGCTCCATCCCTCCCCCGACCTCCGACCTCCGACCCTCTCAGGTGGAGAAAAAAGCAATGGTCATTCGGGCTTTGGTGTCTCGAGTCCTTTTGAATCTGAAGCTTTTTGACGAGACACAGACCATGTATTTGCCATGATGGTGGAGACACTCTTCCTTCGTTAAATAGTTTTTATTTTGTGGGTGATCTCATTGTGACATTTAGTGTTGGAAAATTTAAAAGGTCATGATGGATGTGAATGATCTAGTTCGAATTTTCAAAAAATAAATGTACCTCAATGGGACTGATGGCATAAATTATTTAAATCGATGTGAAGAAATGAATGCAGAGATTACAGTTTAGTGTCAGCGGTGTTCTCGGTGTCTTAAGAACTTGAATCTTAACCATTTGGGGACCCAAAAAACAATTTCGCTCTTTGTAAACTACACGGTTTTATTTCAGATGTGGCCTTTTTATCTTTCTAGTATGTTTTTCCATCCTCTTGTGCAATACAGGCTAACATGTGTCCCAAGGCCACAGAACACTTGCTTGCTTGTTTGTATGGATATCATGAGCCGGTTTGTTTGAGTTTAGGAGCGGCTGAGCCAAACTCAACAAAAAGATTTGGCTGGGCTGTAATCTGTGTTTCTTTTATTTCACTCTTTCATGTTAAATGTTAAATTACCCAGCAGGAGCAGGGTCATGCGGAAGGTGTGCTCTTAGAGCCAGGACTCTCTACTCTGCAGGAAACATAAACTCGCCGTGGCCTGCTATGGCCCCCATCAGTGCGGGCAGCTGTCCACGTGGCTGATTTGGTGGTGAGGGGGGGTGTCCAGGTGCCAACAGGGCTCCCCTCTCTCACAGTCGTGCACGTGCTGTCTGCAACACGCAGCTGTTTGACACCTGACACACCCTACGCTGCTCAAAAAAACTCAGGTTGCGCCCCCTAAGCAGAGGTTGTCCACGGGTGAAAATCTTGGTCGGCTGCTGTGGGTGTTGAGGGTAGTTGGGTAATGTGCAGGATAGGCCTGTCCCTCTCCTCTGCGGGTCTCTGTCTTTCCACAGAACACATACTTCTTGCAAGTTCTGCTCTTGCCAAGGTGCATGCACTGTTTTGTGCTGTTAGCACGTTGGCAGTAGCAGTGGCATGCACTTAATGCTGTTGTAGCTTCTGTTCTTGTCGCTGTACCAACTTCTGTTCTGACACTTTGCTTTTGTGTTCTTGCATGTTTCGGAACTTTGAAACTCAGTGAATCGTTTGTAGATGTCAGCACTTTAATATTGCTAAAGCTCAATAACTATAGTAAATCCTTAATCATATCTGCAGAAAAAATGTACAGAGGTCCTAAAGCAGTGAGATGGCTTTATACAGTCTGTTTCACACTCCTGCGATTATTTTGGCTTTCACCTGAATTTTTCGCCACCCATCAAAGTTACAATGTATAATTTTTTGGCTCATGCTTATCTGACTTTGAAAAAATGAAATTATCAATAAACTGAGAGAGTTTTGGTTGTAATGAGGGAATATTGTAATTATGTCTCCACCATGTTCAGCAGCACAGAGTGGTAGCTGTAACATTTTATTTGCACCATCCATTTGGAGAAGTCGGTTGGTAAAACTATTAAAAAAAAAATAAAATGGGCGCAATGTATTAAAATGTTGCCATAAAAATGTAAATATTACGGCACCTCCGCTTATGTGCAGCATTTTGTATTTTACATCTTATTAAAGTTTTAATAATATTATAATTGCCCAAGGAAACTCTGAAACATTGTCTGCAATTAAGTGGCAGATAAGTTACACAATCACAGTGAATGAACCTGGCTCTGGTTATACCGGGACCTGCGTCGGTGAAACTGCTGTTATTTCGCGGTACGCTCTGCCAAATCATATCGGGGAATGTTGGATGATTCCGCAGACTGGAACGGCCTTTGAGAGATGTTCCCCGGGTCTTTGTGTGTGTGTGTGTGTGTGTGTGTGTGTGTGTTCGTGATCTCATGTAAAATTTCTCCCTGAGCTGCTGCTGTTGTCCTCGCCTTGTAGGAAAGGGCTCGATTTCTGAAGGCGGCTTCAAATGTTCTGCGGCAGCGCACACAAGGTCTTGGAGAACAGTTTTGCGCTCGGAGTACATTTGTTCTGGAAAGTTCTGAGTGTATTTATAGCGCAGTGGATGCAGAGGAAGCTGAAAGGTTGGATGAGCGCCTGATCGTGGGGGCCGAATCCTGGTCCAGTCCTGTGTCAGTACCGCCCCCATTATTCTTAACTCTGTTTGTGACCCCGTCTGATCTCCTGCAGACAGTGGCCCAGTGCCTGATGCTGGCACAGGGGCAGTTGTTCCCTTGGTGTGTGTGCGCTTGTGCATATCTGTAGAAACGATAACCCTTTCAGCACCGTTGGCAACTATAGTTGCCCAATGATCTAAGATACCAAAGTCACATGCGGTTGAAAACCTATCATGTGGCTACTTGCTTATAAGAGCTCCCACAGGGGAGCTCTTTTAAACAACTTGCCACATGATAGATTTTCAACAGCGGAGGTTAATGACATTTTTAATTCCTTAAGGGTCAAAAACCCTGTCTCCAAAAGGATGTCCACTGTAAAAATAAAAATCAGTCGCTCAACTCTGTGTCTGCTCGTCTGGTTTAATTCCTTTGTTCTAGCAAAGAAAGGGCAGACCCTGAGCGGATTTGTGGCTTAGAAAACTGGCGGTTTGATAAATGCCCATCTGGCCGAACGGAGCAGATGTACGGTAGCTGTGCCCATCTTACCGAGCTGGATTATTCGCAGACTCGCACGTGGTGTCCGAATAAAGACCTGTACAGTATATTAGGCACTGGAGAAACTTCGGCTCCGTGTTGGTTATTGCATTAGAAGTGCTGCGCTTGTTAGTGAGGAGGTCCTTTCTGCCTGGTGCCTTCTCTAATGAGCCTAAAACATGGCACCAGGTTCCCAAAAAGAGGAGAGGTGGGGGGTGGGGGGTGGGTCTCACTGCGCTTTAATGACTTCACACCCCATTAGCTGCTTTGCTTGATACGTCACACCTCATTATGCACGGCAAGCGGCGGTGCATGAACGTGTTAAACATTTTGTTTGGGAGAGCCATCAGGTTGCCTCCAAACTTTCACTCCTTTTTCCTCTAATGAGGGGGGAGGGGGGGGGTGTCACGTTTGCTTTATTTACCTCTCGTTTGAGCGAGTTAATAATCTACACTCCACTGACAGCCTGGGCCTCAGTGGCGCGGTTCCGGCCCATCTGAACTTTCTCCTTTATTCCGTCTCTCTCTCCCTCACTCCCTACATGCGGCTTTCTCTCCATCAATCTCTCTCACTCTCTCTCCATCTATCACTTTCTCTCTATCCTGTTCTTTCTCTTCTTTTGCACCTCCAGCAAATGTATAAAAAAAACAGAAAACAAAGCTGGTGATCTCAAGACACTATTGTCTATTGTGTCCTCAGTTGCATATTTATAAATAGATTCCGGTGAAGGATGGCCATTGTGGCTCTGAACGGCTCTGGAGCGCTGTTGTTTCTCTCTGCTCCTGTGTGAAATCCCATGTGAGGGGGAAGCTGTTTGTGCGCGGGGCCCCGTGTGTCCTCTGATCACCCAGCGAGGGTCGCAGGAGAGACGGGGAATAAGGGCATCGGAGAGAGAGAGGTCAGGATGACATTGCCTTATAGACAGGAGCAGCTGGTATTCCCACACACACACCAAGGCTTTTTACACGGATTTTACGGGAGAGATGCGGAGGATGCCTGCAAGGAAGCAGTTTTATTTGTATGACTAACCTTGAAGTTTTTCTTCGCTATCTTATATTTTCTCTTCAGCGCAGACCAAATAAATAATTTCCATTGAAAATCCCCTGCGTCTAGTTCATGGTACTGAAACTAGAAATGGGTGGGATTCATGTTTGCTTTATTCCGACAACTTACATCTGCAGCGTCGTGCCACAATTTAGTAGTTAACTGGTCGCATCATCGCTGTGAGGAAAAAAAAATCCTCTGCTTAATTTGTTTGTTTGATCAAATACCACAGGCTCACTATGCATTGCGACCTTAGCTTTTCTCGAGTGATGCGTCTTAATGCCGCACTGTGATGCTGTGCTTTTGTGTGGCAGTGTGTGGCTTTTTGTTGTGTGAAGAGGACAGCAGGTCCTTATTTGAGGCGAGGAGTTCAGGCCTCCACGCAGAGATTCTTTTTTTTTTTCTTCCAATGAAGAGCTTCTTATCCATTTAAAAATAGTGTAATCAAAAGGAGCTCCTATTGCTGAGCAGAAAATGAGATAATCTCAGGGAGTGAATGTGTATTGTTACAGGAGAAAGGGACTTACTGGGACACATAAATCATGTAGAAGATGTGAGTGCATGAAGTGATAACCTTGTCTTCTGAAAAATGGTGGCAGTAGCGGGAGTACTGGTCCTCAGAGAGGTCTGTAATGTGGCAGCAGAGGCACCTGTCCTCAGTTAGGTGTGTAACGTGGCAGCGGGGGTGTACTGGTCCTCAGTGAGGTCTATACAGTGGAAGCAGGGGGTATACTGGTCCTCAGTGAGGTCTGTAATATGGCAGCAGAGGGTATACTGGTCCTCAGTAAGGTATGTAATGTGGCAGCAGGTGGTCTACTGGTGCTTGGTGAGGTCTGCAATGTGGCAGCAGAGGGAGTACCGGTCCTTGGTGAGGTCTGTAATGTGGTACCGAGGGGTGTATTGGTCTTTGGTGAGGTCTGTAATGTGGCAGCAGAGAATGTACTGGTCCTCAGTAAGGTCTGTAATATGGCAACAGAGGGTGTACTGGTCCTCAGTAAGGTATGTAATGTGGCAGCAGAGGGAGCACTGGTCCTTGATGAGGTCTGTAATGTGGCACCGAGGGGTGTATTGGTCTTTGGTGAGGTCTGTAATGTGGCAGCCGAGAGTGTACTGGTCCTCAGTGAGGTGTGTAATGTGGCAGTAGAGGGAGTACTGGTCCTCAGAGAGGTCTGTAATGTGGCAGCAGAGGCACCTGTCCTCCGTTAGGTGTGTAAACTGGCAGCGGGGGTGTTCTGGTTCTCAGTGAGGTCTATACAGTGGAAGCAGGGGGTATGCTGGTCCTCAGTAAGGTATGTAATGTGGCAGCAGGTGGTCTACAGGTGCTTGGTGAGGTCTGCAATGTGGCAGCAGAGGGAGTACCGGTCCTTGGTGAGGTCTGTAATGTGGTACCGAGGGGTGTATTGGTCTTTGGTGAGGTCTGTAATGTGGCAGCAGAGGGAGTACTGGTCCTTAGTGAGGTCTGTAATGTGGCAACAGAGGGAGTACTGGTCCTTGGTGAGGTCTGTAATGTGGCACCGAGGGGTGTATTGGTCTTTAGTGAGGTCTGTAATGTGGCAGCAGAGGGAGCACTGGTCCTCAGTGAGGTCTGTAATGTGGCAGCAGAGAATGTACTGGTCCTCAGTAAGGTCTGTAATATGGCAGCAGAGGGTGTACTGGTCCTCAGTAAGGTATGTAATGTGGCAGCAGAGGGAGCACTGGTCCTTGGTGAGGTATGTTATGTGGCAGCAGAGAATGTACTGGTCCTTTGTGAGGTCTGTAATGTGGCACCGCGGGGTGTATTGGTCTTTGGTGAGGTCTGTAATGTGGCAGCCGAGAGTGTACTGGTCCTCAGTGAGGTCTGTAATGTGGCAGCAGAGGGTGTACTTGTCCTCAGTGAGGTCTGTAATTTAGCAGCAGAGGGTGTACTGGTACTCAGTGAGGTCTGTAATGTGGCAGCGGGGTGTACTTGTCCTCAGTGAGGTCTGTAATGTGGCAGCAGAGGGTGTACTGGTCCTCAGTGAGGTCTGTAATGTGGCAGCGGGGTGTACTTGTCCTCAGTAAGGTATGTAATGTGGCAGCAGAGGGAGCACTGGTCCTTGGTGAGGTATGTAATGCGGCAGCAGGTGGTCTACTGATTCTTGGTGAGGTCTGTAATGTGGCAGCAGAGGGAGCACTGGTCCTAGGTGAGGTCTGTAATATGGCAGCAGAGGGAGTACTGGTCTGTAATGTGGCACCGAGGGGTGTATTGGTCTTTGGTGAGGTCTGTAATGTGGCAGCAGGTGGTCTACTGGTCCTTGGTGAGGTCTGTAATGTGGCACCGGGGGGTGTATTGGTCTTTGGTGAGGTCTGTAATGTGGCAGCCGAGAGTGTACTGGTCCTCAGTGAGGTCTGTAATGTGGCAGCAGAGGAAGTACTGGTTCTCAATGAGGTCTGTAATGTTGCAGCAGAGGAAGTACTGGTCCTCAGTGAGGTCTGTAATGTGGCAGCAGAGGAAGTACTGGTCCTCAGTGAGGTCTGTAATGTGGCAGCAGAGGAAGTACTGGTCCTCAGTGAGGTCTGTAATGTTGCAGCAGAGGAAGTACTGGTCCTCAGTGAGGTCTGTAATGTGGCAGCAGAGGAAGTACTGGTCCTCAGTGAGGTCTGTAATTTGGCAGCAGAGGGTGTACTGGTCCTCAGTGAGGTCTGTAATGTGGCAGCGGGGGGTGTACTTGTCCTCAGTGAGGTCTGTAATGTGGCAGCAGAGGAAGTACTGGTTCTCAATGAGGTCTGTAATGTGGCAGCAGAGGAAGTACTGGTTCTCAATGAGGTCTGTAATGTGGCAGCAGAGGAAGTACTGGTCCTCAGTGAGGTCTGTAATGTGGCAGCAGAGGAAGTACTGGTCCTCAGTGAGGTCTGTAATGTGGCAGCAGAGGAAGTAATGGTCCTCAGGGAGGTCTGTAATGTGGCAGCAGAGGAAGTACTGGTCCTCAGTGAGGTCTGTAATGTGGCAGCAGAGGAAGTACTGGTCCTCAGTGAGGTCTGTAATGTGGCAGCAGAGGAAGTACTGGTCCTCAGTGAGGTCTGTAATGTGGCAGCAGAGGAAGTACTGGTCCTCAGTGAGGTCTGTAATGTGGCAGCAGAGGAAGTACTGGTCCTCAGTGAGGTCTGTAATGTGGCAGCAGAGGAAGTACTGGTCCTCAGTGAGGTCTGTAATGTGGCAGCAGAGGAAGTACTGGTCCTCAGTGAGGTCTGTAATGTGGCAGCAGAGGAAGTACTGGTCCTCAGTGAGGTCTGTAATATTGAAAATTGCTGCTGCACTACTGCTGTTTCCCCTTGTTTCTGTTTTTTTTTTCCTGGGATGCATCTTTGTTGATGGATTTTGTGTCAGCATGAGTATGTGTGTTTTTTGAACGAGTGTGTGAGCGTGGCTCTGTGTGCATGTGTATGGGCTTGCATGTGTTGGCTGAATCTGAAAGCCTCCTTGATCTGCGGTGCTGTTGAAGGTTAGAGGGTCTGACATGTTTGGTACTGCAGGGGTTTATATGTTTTTCATGGCTCAGTCTTTGGCGGTCAGGGCTTGACCTCCTCCAGAGGTGGTTAAATGACCTGTCTGGTCGACCAGTAAGGAGTATCTGGGGTTATAGTGATTGTGTCTGTTGTGTTTAGCCTGTCTAAGCACCACTTAAACTGGGCAAATATTTCTGCAAAGCCCCTTTCTCCTTTTGTTATAATCTAAAGTCTCATTACAGTCTGCTCTGACGCTATTTAATAAGTGTTAAATTGGAATAAGAATTTCATGCAAGTCCAAATAAGGTGGTAAATAGATTAATATTGATTTTATTTTTGAGAAATTTTCACGCTACTCCGTCGTCCCCACCCCCCAGCACTGTCACTTTTTGATTTTTGACACCCGTTAGTTTTTCTCTATAAACATCCATCCCTCTTGGGTGTTTTTTTTTCCAGGCTGTTACCGTGGCTTTAAAAAAAAAAAGAACACGATGGTTTCTCTGTGGTTTGCTCTGACCTTCGAGTACCGGCAGAGATAATGTAATCATGCGGGGGGAAGCGATGCTGTCAAACCAGCATAAACCGCGTTATAGATGCACGCTGCGTTAACACGGCAGGCGTCACACACCTGAGTAACTGTGTGTTATTGCCATCACTCCTCCGAGCATCTGGAGGGCTGCGCCCGCTCCAGCCTTCGTCCCTAACATCAGCCGGCGCGCGCACACGCTGCCCCAACGGAAAATAACGAGGAAACATATTTGCGGAGCGCCATAATTGAGCAGCCAGTGCTTTTCATTGCTTTAAATTCGAGGTGCCGATCTCTGCGTGTTTCTGTGCCTTATTATTGCTCACGCTACTGCGCATCACTGAAATGTTGAAAAGTGCGGATTCCTGCAATGATTTTGGGGTGTGTCACCCTAATCAGGGGTGACTGGATTCACAGCCCCGGGTGACCTGGGTTCATCCCTCAGCTCTGGCTGGAAAAAGGCGGCTAATTTGGCCTGGAGCTGCTGTAAATGTGTTTGATGTTCAGTTTACAGCAGTTATTGCAGGACCAAACACCTTCTGTAGCTGTTGTTATATGTTAGACTGAACAGGGAGATGAAGCTCTGAGTTGAAATTTTTATTTATGTTTTGAGATGGTCTCAAGTTTCCTTGAACTAGTAGAACATTGCATTGGTGATTGTACTGTTTGGTCATAAATACAGTAAGCAAAATGAATCAACAGCAGCATTAATTAATCATTCATTTTTAGGGTGACTGCAGTTTATGAGTTTGCCTTGTGTACTTTTGGGGTGTTGTGTGGAGTCAGTGTGAAGGGGTCAGTGTGTCACAGCTCGCTGCTCTTTAAAGTGTCTGTGACGCCCCCAGCACAGTGTGAGCCTAGCCTACTGACTGACAGCTAATCGGGGAAACGGTGCCCTCTCGCCATGGAGCACATCCCGCTATGTGTCCTGATCTTTGACCTCTGTGCAGATCAAACAGAGAAGAGAGAGAAGCTTTGACAGCTCCTGCTAGCCTCTACTGCAGTGGACTAACACTGTGACCTTTGACCCCTCTGCTAAAGGGGGCTCTAAGAGTAAATAGCGAACTGGCAAGTGAAAAAGATGCCCTTGCCCTGGCCTGACACACTCGACACTCTCCCTGCTCTGGAACGAACAGAAGCCTCCTGCAGATGGCTCCGTAAAACAGCGCTAATGAAAAAGAGCTCCTATGCCGCTTCAGCTTAATGAAATAAAAGAACAGAAGTGAGTGAGGAGCTTTGTACTGGGTCCACAGATACACTGCAGCACAAATTATGCCCAGGATTTACTGAATTCTTCTTCTCTTTGAGTCTTATTATTGAGTCCGGTTCACTATATCTCGGCCACGATATCTCCTTTTGTTTTTATTCCTCTCTTCATGTGGTTAGAGTGTCAGTGGCGGTGAACGTAGTTTTGAGTTTTTGCTCAGAGTAGGATTGACAGCAATTACAGCCATTAATTAGTGCTAATGAGTAGGAGGTTTACACGCAGGCGGGGGATGTTTTTGTGGGTTTGTGTTTGTTACAGGAAGAGAGGAGGTTTATTCTGCCCTCTTTAAGAAAGCAGCTGATCCCACGTCTCCATGGAAACCGCTGCCCTATCCTGTGCAGATGGACCGCTGCTTTACTGCTGCCAGAAAGCGGCCCGCCGAGACAGAGTAAACGACCAATAAACACGGCGACCAAAATAAACATCCGACAGCCACAGGGAGAGGCATCAGAACAAACGTTTTCATTATTACAGGAAACATCTCTCTCTCCTCCCTCTGGTTTTTAGCAAATTTCTTTGAGTGCTACCATTTGTGTTTTTCGCCATGTACATCAGAGGGACTGGGTTGACCTTTGACCCCGGGTCAGTGGGACCTTCCAGGCCCCAGTGAGTTGGTGCGCTCTCTTTAATGGGCGGGGCTGAGCCGGGCCGGTGTTCCAAGGTTACCTCGGTCCCTGTGCTGCTGCCCCGTCTCTCCGCTCGGTGCCAAACAGCAGTCTCCATGTGTTCCAGGTGTACGCTGAGCGGCAGATGTGGTTTGGCTTTACGCCTGTAGTGTTTGGGACGGTGCCTGTGCACACTGGCGAGAGGCACCTTTCATGATAAAGGTTTTCAAAGCAAAAATGCTCCAAATGTGTCCTTGTGACTATGGCTATTTATGAAGCCGGCTCATTCCAGACACATTCCAGAACCCAAGCCGTCACCCGTTCCTTAGTTTTTAGCAGAAGCCTAATTTGGGCGGAGGGTGTTTTTGTTGTCTTTCTTGGCCCCTGCAGCCTGGCGTAAGTCTTTATATTTGGCACAGCTGCCAGCCTGTTATTTTACATATTTTACTGAGGCCTCCACTTTGAAACGAGTGTACTAATCAGACATAAACTCTTTCATCTGCCCTTTTTTCATGGTTTTTTTTCTCTGCTTAATGTTTCCATAAACAGGCTGCATCAACTAAACCCTGCACAGCACCTGGGTGTGTTTCATCATCACACAGATCTGTTTCTTATACACAAATGAGCGGCCATCTTTCGACCAAATGAGAATTACTATGTTCGGTTTTTTGTTGTTATCCCCTGCTGTGCGTTTAACGTGAAGCGGGGGATATAGTATTCAGCTGAATATTCAGTATTCTCAAGAAGGAGTCAACCTATTTCAATTCTTTTTGGTACTGGGAATGCGCAGACACCAGTCAGTTTTGGTGACCTAACAGCGGGGGATATAGTCACTTTAGTGACAAACTCTTGTTGGTATTATTATTATTATTAGTATTAGTAGTCACAGTTTTATTAGTATTAGTTGTGGTTGCTGAAATTTAGATTATCTGTGGATTTAAATAGATATTGAATTATTATAAGATAATCCAAAGAATGAAATGCACTGTATATTTTCCCATCTGCCGTACAGAATAACAGTGGGTAAACTGAGGCCTGTTGAGCTCTTTGAGTGATATTTCCTCGCACAGGTTTATTAACTGCTAACTGCAGTGTGCTGCTGAAGCCAAGCATAAATCAGCCTTTTTATGTTTCCAATAACACAGAGCCGATTCTTCCGTGTTGCCAGCAGCGACCTGCTTTGATCGTGGAGCGTAATCCTGATTTAAGGTGTTGACAGATGATGCGCCCAGATTTTTTCTCTGACCCCTCCTTCACCCGAGCGTGTTGAACAATCGCGGCGTTGTTGGGGGACGTCGTGTTCGGTAGGACGGGGTGCAGCGACTCCTGCTCCAGAATGAGTGGCTGGCAGCATTCCTGCGGGTGCTGGAGATCTGTGAAAACTGTGTTTTCCAGGACTGAAAAGTGCTTGGAATTTGAATGAAGTGCTTGTAACTGCGTAAAATTGTTACGTTAATTGCATTACTTTGATATTAAACCATTAGCTGACAGAGTGGTTCTGTAAATATGTAATTCACTACAACTGTAAGGTGCTGGAGATGCTTGAAAATACACTTTGAATATGCTTTTGAAGAAGTAAGTGAGTTTGACTTTGGAAATTGTGTAGGAGCCGTGCGTTGGGTGTTTGTTTAGGTGTGGGAGGGTCCTAGCACTGGGGGAAGTGTTCTGCGGGTGTCCCGTCTACTTAATTAATTCATGCGAAAGTAACGACGTGAGGCAGTCCTGGAAAAATAGCTCTGCCACACACCACCGGAGTAATTAACCTCACTGTTTGTAGCAGCCTGTCACTGTAGCACTAGTGTTTTGTGGGTAATTGTGCGCATATTGTTCAGTTTTGCATTAAAAAAAGCACTTTAACAAACTGATTTATTGGGAAAAAGACAGAATGTCTTCATGCTGGTTTGATGCTCCCAGAAATTTACATTTTTAACATTTTGGCCTCTCAGATGTTCATTTAAAAGCCCAATGATTTACCTCTTAATTCAAACGACTCAACAGTGTGTCTGGAGACGCCCACTCAGGTCTGGGTTTGTCTGATGAAGACCTGAGTGGCCAAAACTTCACGCGTTAAAGACCTGGAAGCACTGAAGTGGTGAAAGGGTCACTTTTCCTGGGTTATTTATTTTTCTTGTCCTGTACTAGTGCCTGAATCAGGCTGCATGTGCTCAGTTTTTACACTTTTTCATCATAAAACCTAGTTATTGTACATTATATTGCAGGGGGAGAAAAGGAGTTGAACGTATGACTCATGGTTTCATTTTCACATTTTATTGGTTTAGTTGGTCTTAAAAAAGACGAACTGTTACAAAGCATTCTCATTTTCATAAGTATAGGCCTTGTTTACCACAAAAATCCAGCAATGGTCAAATTACATGAAGATGGAAGAAATTAGGAAACCACATTCTTGCGGGCTTATTTTGTTATATTGTAAAGCACGTCCACACTATAAAGCCTATATTTATTCATTGGCCCAAAAGTTTTGAAAGTGCATTTTGTATGTGCTCCTCCGGAAGGTTTTTTTTTTTTTTCCCTTTTTCTCGAAGGGCTACAGATGAATTCTAACTTTGATGGCTCTGATCTGTAGCGCTAAACATACCGAGTTATAGAATATGGCAAATGCACACAGAAATCAAATATAGCAGTGTTCTTCAAGAAGAAAATACAGATTGTTAAGTCTGGGGCCTGCAGAGGTTAGTTCTGATGGAGAGAGCGAGCCAGATGAGTCACGTATGGTTGTATTCAATGTTATATTAGCCATTCAATGCTAATGTGTTGATGTGATCCTCATTTTCTCACTCTGCGCCTCTGGGTCTCAGTTTTTAGGCTTTGCTCGTCCTTTTTTCCTTCTTCGATATTGTTGAAGATCAGAGCTGTATCTGTTCCTGCCTTTCACACAACAAAAGGATAAGAAAACAATTTAATATCTTTCATATTCAATCGATGGATAAGTCATTTAACATAGTGTTTTGCGTTGTCAAACTATATTTACACATACGGAGCCATAACCTCAAGAGATATTTCTGATAATAAAAGTACAAAAAAAAAAAAAAACGCACATTTAATCGGAAATTGAAAGAACGTACATTCTAAAGCAAGGGAATACATTTTCAAGCCTTAGTAGCTAAGCTTAGTGTTTGGCTGCCTGTCCACTCGTCAGCATCACATGTAAGCTTGTCCGTGCAACCTGCTGGAATGGCAAATACCAGTTTCGTCTATACTGAGTACAAATGAAAACGCACCACTCACGAAATCTGGAATAGCTCCAGGGATTGATATGTGAAGTATATACGTATGATGCATTTGAGATAATGAATGATTTAAGAAGACATGTAAACATCATTAAATTTCATTCATGATAATGTTAATGCGCGAGAGAGGTTTAATTGGGGTAGGGGTCAAACAGGAAAGTCAATAACGGGTGTGACCGCCATTTGCAATGACACATGCGGTGCATCATCGTCGCATGGAGTTGATCAGTCTCTGGATAGTGTTCTGAGGGATAGCATTCCACTCCTGAACAAGGGCAACCTCAAGTTCTCGGATGTTGTCCATCTGGCGTCGTCGTGAAAGACGATGTCCAATTTCATCCCATAAGTGCTCGATAGGGGAGAGGTCGGGTGACAGAGCTGGCCACTGAAGCACGGGGATGTTCTGCTGTGCAAGGTACTGCATGGACACCCTTACAGTGTGTGCCCTAGCGTTGTCCTTTTGGAACATGTGGACATCGTGGTGTTGGTTGAAGAACGGCACAACATGGTTCTGCAGCACCTGGTCCCGGTAGGAGACACCGTTCACCCTTCCTCTGCAGATATGGAGAGGGGTTCTGTGACGGTAGCTTATTCCACCCCACACCATAACGCTGCCACCACCCCAACGGTCCGTTTGAACGACACAATCGGCGTTATAACGTTCACGTCTCCGTCAAACACGTATACAGCCATCTGCGTTCCTCAAGTGAAATCGTGACTCGTCAGAAAAGATGACACCGTGTCATTGTTGTAGTCGCCAATTCTGGTGCCTGTTTGCCCACTGTAGACACTGGTTTCGGTGACGATCCGTCAATATGGGGCCGAAATAAGGACATTGTGCACGCAGGCCTGCAGCTCGCAGACGGTTCCGTACGGTGTTGGGGTGAATGAATCCACGTCGTCCTCGGACTTGAGCAGCCGTTCTTGTCGCTGGTAGCGTTCAGTCTTGGACATGATCCCGTACGATCAGATGGTCCTGACGTGCCGTTGTCATACGTTATTGACCCGGTTGAGGACGGTCCTTAGTGTGCCTCGTTTGCAGAAACCTTTGATGGAGTCTTGCGATCGTTGTGTGTGCGCAGTGTAGTCGTCTGGCAATTTCCCTGGTGCTGGCGCCAATTTGAAGCATGCCTATGGCATGTTCCCGTTCAGGGGCTGTAAGTCGCGGCATAGTGACGACGTTTCACAAGTGTCAGTGAAGAAGTGAAATTTTATTTGGATTCACATGCTTTTAAAGGCAATGTGTGCGCAAATTCAGAGTGAATTCATTTTTCCCTTGGATGTGCGTGCAAGATGTTGCGTTTTTGCAAAAAATTGCCTAGCGTTACAGTTAACTTGAAATTCTCGCATTTCTTGCACCTGGCATGTCGGGTGACGTCACTGTAGTGTTGTTGTTGTTTTGAAAATTATATTGAAGTTCATTTGAACTTAAATATTGACTTTTTTCAAGTGATGCATTTTCATTTGTACTCAGTATATTATGGGCTCGTCTCGTCCGACAGTGCGCTACACTAAGTTCCCGAGATGGGATTCACTAAGGCCCGCCTCTTGACCAAAGATAAACCAATAGAAGTTCAGCATGAGACTGCCCTGAGACAAGTGGATAACAATAGAGCTGCGGAACGTTGCACTTATGGACAAGTGCCACTGATTCGCCATAGCTAAAGCTGATTTTGCGAAATGGAGAAGGGAGGGGGAACCTCCACGATTCTGGGCAGGCATGTGCCCGCCCTAAATGTATAGGCACAGCACTACTGTTCACACCTACCTTTGGCCTTTCATTAGCTTTACAAGCCAAACCATTCATGAAATCCTACATTTCAGCTACATTACTTGGAAAGCCCAGTGATGACCACCTTTGACTGCTCTTGTTCCATAATGAAATGTTTTGCTCATCTAATCTGGTTGACTTGTCGAATTGCAGATGAAGCCAGCATAATTGGTGGAAACAAAAATGAGCGTAAAGTCTGGCCCTCCAGCATTGGAACTGCCTGTGCTGGTGTGGAGTGGGAATAGTTCACACACATCCTCATCATGGTTCCTGTGATCAGATTAGCATCACTACCACGTTTTGAAAATCAATTTAAGACGTCTTTGAATGTGTGACATTTGAACTTATTTGAGGGTCATTCCATAGTATTTTGCAAGTTACTAAAACGACCCTGAGAAACTTGGAGGGCAGGAATTTCAATTTATTTGTGAACACCTACAAGGGATAATGTCAGGATAAGGTTTACTCTTAGTTTTATTCATCATTCTACAAAATGCTTCAGATTTATATCAGTCATGAATGACAGTGAATGCAATACGGTTGTGGGATGACATCAGAGCATTGAATATTTTTGGCACACAATTTTTTTTTTTGAAATGTCTCTGAATTGCCTGTTAATTTGACCCTTTTAGTTACTCCTGTTGTGGCATATCGTGCCCAGATAATTCATGTGGATGTAAATGGGGAAACAACTTCCTACCTCTCTGAAATTTTGAAAGAAATCGGAGAAGTTCTGTTGTGGGGACGACGCATTTTGTCTTGAATACTGTGGAATGGCCGTAGATCTGCACTAAGGCACAAATCAGGCTGCTAGCACTCTCAGCCCTGCCTGTGTGATCTGTTTGAGGAAACATCAGGCGCTCCTGGTCAGCCAGGAAGCAGAGGGGTTGTACAGGGGTCCCTCACAGGGGTCCACGGACACCAACCATTCACCGGTCTGAGGTGTGTGTGTGTGTGTGTGTGTGTGTGGGGTGGGGGGTTCTAAATTCAGTAATATGTACATTGTGGGGCAGCGGTGACCCTGCTGTCATTGGGTCATTAGCGGTAACGCGTGCGCACAGAAGAATGGGTTGACGGTAAGCGAGGCGGAGAGGTCAGCTGTGGCCCCGGGGGACGTCGGGGGTCGGGGATTACGGCTGAAGGTAATGGGGTCCTGGGGCCCTGCTAGGCCTCCGACTCGAACCCCCTTTAAATCGGCCCCTCTCTCTCCCCCGCACCCTACACCCATCCACCATCCCCTTTACACAGAGGGGACAGCAGGGGAGAGGGCAGGTTTGTTGTTTAAAGACGAGGGTTTTTCAGGAGGCAGTTTGTGTGATGAATTAGAACTGAAAATTACATTTCTGCTCCCCAAACAGAGAGAAAGCCGAGGTGCACGTGTGTGTGTCAGCAACAGACACATTGTTGGAGTCGTTTGAATTAACGGGTGAATCATTGGGCATTTCATCTCTTTGTGAACCGATGGACAGGGTCAAGTAATTTGCGGACTTAAGCATTTTAGGTCAAGCAATTTATGGAATAATTCAGTTTGAGATTATGAGCTCACCGGCCCTGTTTATTTGTGTCTGTGCATCTGCTCTCCTTTAGCCTTTTCCTGCTTTGAATTCACCTTAAACTTTCTAAAGTGCAGACCTCAAAACAACAGGATTCATGCTGCTTCAAAAGTGTGTGTGTGTGTGTGTGCATGCTGGGGAAATCAGCTCGGCAAAGTTCCTTGGGTCGCATCAGATTCATTCATCATCCTAAGAGGTAACTTTAATCTTAAATTTCATCTCCTTAAACGCTACAAACTCTCTGGTCACTATCGGTTGAAAAATTGGTATTCATTATCCTCTTTAAAAGTCCTGTAATTCTCTTTGAAGTCAGTAGATGAAAGAGGCACAGGAAGCTTGTCGGACTGCCGTTTGCTGTTAGGGTGATGGTGATGTTGGTCTGTGCTGATTTTACCATGGCGAAAGACAGTGAGTGAAACATGCTTGAGAACTTACTGCTGCGTTTTTGAAACTTGATGAATCGATGACCAAGCGCAAATGCTCAGTTCTGTTGAATCAGAGGAATTATTTGGTGGATAAATGTCCTGGCTTCACCCCCTCATTCTGTAACTCCTTTGAACTTTCAATCAGGGGTTTGTGTCACACAATCCTGACCTCACAGTCAAAGAACTGGAACAAAAAACTTGGTCAAAACTCACATTTCACAATATGCCTTATTGAAAACAATTGTATTAATTAGCGTGTTTCGATTTCAGTAACTGAGCTTTGATCCACAGTTACGGCTCATACTGTCTTAAGCAATACATTGGCCTACTTACATAATTCCAGGGTGAGCCGTGTTTTGAGGTTATGTTGCACGCAGTGATGGTAAGTGACGTAAGCGTGTTTCGTGCGTTACGTGACCCGGGTCATGTTTCGAACACAAAGGCTCACATCAGGGTTTCATAAGCCCGCAGTTTCTATTAAATGATCAAGAGCTTTCAGTGCCTCATAGTGCCGCAACCTTTGCGTGAGTTTTATTCTTTTATGTGGAATATTTTAAGGTCAACAGAATCAATAATAGACCAGATTTCCTTTAATTCTCCAAAATAAACACTGTAGACCTACTTCACATACATGGGATGCTATTGAATGAGGCTAATTTTAATGCTAAATATGTGCTAACCTGAACTGTCCTACATTATGTATCTTGTTCCTGTCTACCTATATTTTTATGCTCCCGCTGTATAAGGTATATGGCTGGGGGCACATAGGGTTACCCTCTGTGTCGGACCGTCTTTAGGCAGGTACGTCCATCCCGATGGGGGAGGCTGTGTGTCCTCCTCTCCTCAAAAACCGGTGAACAAAATTCCTTGCACTGCGCATGTGTCTTTTTGGGATTCTTAAGGTGAGGACCTCATACCTCTATTCCAAATTTTAAAAAAATTTGTCCATTTTTATTCAACTTTGCAAACCTAGAGTAAGAATTTTGCCCAACAATAGTGAGGGCATATGTGTTGAATGTTTTTTTTTCCTGTAACCGCCTGCTTTTTGTGGATACCTTCATTTCCTGTGAAAGCAGATCAGGCAGGAGTCACTTCAGGGGTCTGTAGTTTTGTGAAAGACTGGGCATGTGAAAGCTGTCCTCCGTCCTGAAACTGGCAGCTCTGTCGCCTCTGTCCACCCGAGGACAGAAGGCGTAGTATGCTTCATGGATCCTTGTGCCGGGTCTGGAGTTTTTTTTTTTTTTTTTTAAATGCGACATGTTTATTTAGAGACAGAAAGACAAATGGGCAAACAGGCCTCTGCCCTGATCCATCATTTTTGTCTGATGTCGTTCTGTGTGGCCTTAGGAAAATTACTTCAGTTCCAGCTCTGCACTCCTCACAGCTATTTCTCTTATTGAGGCCATCGGCCTACGTGTAGGTGGTGCGAAATTACAAAAGGAAAGTTGCTTGTTGAATATATATTAAGCGGCATTAATAATGCAGGGTATTTTTAACGAAAGAATACATTTTCCCTCCAACATTTAAAACGTGAGGAAAGCCGCTTTAATCAATGCATTACTTTTAAAAATTTCTACTAATAGGAGACATGAAGGAGCAGAAAGGTCAGGTGGTAATAGAGTAATCTCAATTATCAGGGCCGATCGCCAGGCCTCCATTTCCCGTCCCCACGCCTGCGCAGCGCTCCATGTGATCCTCCAAATGCAGTTATAAAGCGGTGTTAAATTTATTAATCATTTAATTAGCTAAATGTTCCTGCAACTACGGCCGAGATGAATTGCGTGTCACTTTCTAATGCAATTTGCCTCTGGGAGAGAGAGAGAGAGAGACAGAGCTGAGGGTCGAGCGGGAACCACGCTGCATGTCAAGCGATACCTCAGCCCCGCTCTTCGAAATCTGCACCTCGTTCCTGAAGAGGGAGCAATGTGTTACTGTTGATTTGCTCGAACCCCTCACTCCCCGAAACACTGCCTCCTATTCACTTTGGAGGGTTAATCCACACCCTCATCAGGCCTGAGTTGTAGCCACATTCAACTCCGTGATCAGTGCCACTGTGTAACATCCTCAGAGGTCACAAGCCCTGTGTCTGCAGGTCTAGAGTCATGTGGGGTTTCACTCCAGCCCTAACTGACCACACCTCACACACTTGCTGGAGATACCGATCTGCTGCTGATTAGTAGAATCAGGTGAGCCAGATTGCAATGCGAATCGACGGGACCATATATAACAGGGCAGGTGACCACTTGACTTAATCCTGATTTCCCCACACCTTGGCCATGAACATCTAAGCCAGGGGTGTCCAATCTCATCCAGAAAGGGCCGGTGTGGGTGCTGGTTTTTGTTTGAGCCCAACACTAACAAACCTGATTCTACCCACTAAGGCCCTGATTGAAACCCCTGATTAGTTAATTAATGGAATCAGGTGCAGAAGCACTGCTGGAAAGGACAAAAACCTGCACCCACACCGGCCCTTTACAGATAAGATTGGACATCCCTGATCTAAGCTTTTGAAGTTCATGCTGCAAGTGTTAACATTCTCTCAGTTGTTGGTTTTTGTAGATCTGTACTTGCAGAAAGAAACCCACTAGTTCCCTCACTATATTGAACAACCTATTTTTGAAACCAAGCTTTGTTTGTGTTTATATTTGTACATACAGAAGTACATTGGATACATTGGGCTCTTGAAAATCCCACACTGGTGGGAGGTCTGATGGAGATTCTCTGCTCTGTCAGCTCTCCTTTAGGGAGCTGTGTCTCGTATTCACCTCTCTTTTCCTGCGGTAAAGATTTACTCTGTCCAACTCACTCACAAGAGCGCCACACTCACTCTCCGCGGCTCAGTGTTAACAGTGACCATAGCCGCAGCGTCTGTTCCAGAATATTTTAAACCGTCTGCGAGGCCGAGCGAAGTGCAGATGTGATCTGTGTTATATGAGCCGGCCGTCACTTCACAATTTGATTTGATGCGATTATGTATTGATTTTATTCATGTTGGGCCATAATGTATTGGATATTAATTTATTTAGCGCCTGGTATGGATCGTATGGCTTGAGGGTCAGAGTAATAACCTCAACCGCTATCAAACGGGTGATGCGGGGCGGAATGCTGGGCGAGCTTGATGATTGGTTATTGGTGGACTGTAGAGGGAGTGGTTAATTTAGTCTTAGAGATGGCGTGATTACATGATTATGGAGAACATTCAGTACTATCTCAGTCTGAGGTATAGAGACATGCCAGTGAGATTGCTAATGTGAGTATACACTGTACAGTGCCTACTTTTGTGTCCTCAAGGGTACAGAAGGCTGACTACCCTCTTCAATTATCTCACTGAACTCTATGTATTTAAGCAATCTTCGTTTATTCTCTCTTAAAGCTCTGTATCCCTAACTTAACCCAGAATCCTCTGCTCTGGTGTTTTATAATGAAAGCAGTGCATTGAAATCATTAGAAAAATGGCTTCCGTTGACAGGGAATCTCCACGTTGAGCTCATGGATTGCTTCTCAGATGTCTGGTTACGCCATCATCAAGGATCAGGTTAACATATATGTGAGCTTGAGCTTTGCAGAGCAAGGAACTCTGAAAGGACGAGGGTAAAAGAAAGAGGTGTAGATGTGAGGTTGAAATGGAGCAGAGCAAGTACCTCCACCCCACCGCCTCCTGTGCGTTCGCATTGTCTGCAGGCGTGATGCGCACCCCGTCAGGAGGAGGGTGTTGTGCTGTGGAGCTGATTCTGACCGTATTTCTCAGAGACAGCGCTGAGGGCTCGTGAAGCAGAGATCATATCTGGCGATCAGCAAAGTTCAAGCATAAATTACACCGAGCTAACGAACCACACCGACAGCGGCCAATTAAAAAAGCAGTGAATGTCACGCGCTCATATGAAGGGTATGCGTTTACGGGGGGGGCGCTATGGGGGTTTTGGATACAGAAGGTTATGGCAGAAGTGCTGTGAAAGACTTGAGCTCGCGTGAGATATCTTTCAGTGTCTTTGGAGTGGTTTCTGCTCTGCTAGCATTCCTTTGCTTGGGCTTCAGCTGAACTGGTCTTGGATGCTTCCTTAGACAGTAGACCCTGAATACTCCCACGATGCTGTATTGGGGTGTTCAGAGCCCCCCCTTCAGTACAGTGGATCCCGCGCTCATGAGATTTTAGTCCGGTCTTAATTAATCTGCACACCTGAGCCGATTGGGAGCTGCCCCGAGGCACCGAGAGCTTACGGGTGGAACTAATGAAGTTCGCAGTGCAGCTCAAACTCACGCAGACCCCCGAGCCGTCCCTGCGGCCCGCCATTTATGGCCCTTTGTTTGATGCTCGTGGGTGCAGGCGTGCATTTGTCTGTGTGTGTCTATACGCAAGTACGTGCATGTTTATGTGTGTGTGTGTGTGTGTGTGTGTGTGCACGTGTGTGTGTCGTGATGTCTGTGTGTGCGCATGTGTGTTAGTATGTGTGCTTGGTGTGTATGCTTGTGTGAGTTTGTGTGTGCGTATATATGTGTGAGTGAAGGCGAATGTGCGTGTGTGTGAGTGTCCGTGTTTGATTGTGTGTGTGCATGGTTGTGAGTGTGCTTTGAGTTTGCGCATGTATGTGTATGTGTCTATACGTGCGTGTGTATGTTTGCATGAGTCCGTTTTGGTATATACTAGTGTGACTGCATGTGTGCGAGTGTCGATGTCTGTGCGCATGTGTAGAAGTGTGTGTTTTGGTTGTGTGTGTGTGTCCGTCTCCAGTCACACAGACATCATACAGCATGCACCTCTCCTCTCCCATAGATTGTGCTGCTGTAAAGGTGGGAGGCTGCAGCCTGTCCACTCGTCTAAAGAGGAAATGAATACCTGCAGATCAATTCTATCTGGCATGAATAAAATAAGTTGATGTAATTAGTTATTCGTCGATGGGTCATTGATTTCTGTGTAAATAAGAGGTTTGTGCTACAGCTCAGCCTTTCTTACGCTTTCCGGTTTCATGGAAATGGACTTGAATCAGGACCAAAAGCGCAATGTGCACCTTTTGGCAGCAGGATCCATTTAGCACTTCAAATCTGTACCCTTATCATCTAGGAAGGAATGTCTGTACATTAATAGATTTGTATTTGGACATACATGATGCCGTATTATAGGCTGCCTAAGATTATATTATATTTATCTATCGTAAGCATTCAGACCCATTTACTGTGATTGACACTGCATCATACGGCATTCAGCAGGTCTAAAGCAAATGCTCATAATGTCAGGAAGCAAAAATTCCTGTGCAAAACTACAAACGGGAAGAAACAAAATTGCTGCGATGACCGTTGATAAAAACTCATTATGTTGAACATTTTCAGTCGCAAGATAAAAATAGCATTCATAAATGAAGACCTGGTGGCTAAAAGTACTTCAGTCACATTTTTATACAATTAAAGTTTCAGATGAAAATACTTTGTATTTGTCTAGCCAAGGCCACCCTATAAATATTGTTTTCACAGAAGGTGCCTAATTCTCTAACTCCAGTACGGAGACAACAGGTAACAGCAGTCTGGTGCACAAAAAGTACGTAATTCTGGTACTTTGCTCCCAGAAGTGCCTTAATCAGGAAAGACCAATATGCGATTTACAAGCAGACTGGCAGAGGATTGAGAGCCTCGTCAGGTTGTATCGAAGAGGCAGAACAAAAAGATGAACATCTGCTAAATGGAAAAAAGAACAAGATTAAACGTTAACTGTAATCTATTTAATATGCCTTTCATGTTCTAGATACTCATGTGTCGTAATATTCTAAGCGGTATTGGCACACTGGAAGCACTCGTCTAAAAATTCTGCACAGTCAAATATCTGTCTCACTCGCTGTCTTTCATAAAAAAATTGTATCATAGCTCAAAAACATCAGAATTTTAATTGGTGGATGTTATGGATTTGTTAAATTTTAGACCCTGTTGGATCAGAGTAGACATTTTGTGTTTTAATTCTCTTTACACCAGGGTCTTCAGTTGAATTAAAATGTACTCAAGAAAGGGTTAATTATTAGCTATTTTTGCTGAACTCTTTTTAATGTCCTTTGCCTGAATTGCCTTAATGTTCTATTTTCAATAATTCCCTGTTGGGGTTGTTATTGTAAAATCAGCATTGGACTGTTTGCTGAGGAGCAGTTTAATCTCATGCTCTCGATCTTACGCCTCAACGAGACAAAGATACAGATACATCTTCATAGAAATGCTGAAAGCGCATTGTACACAAACGTCTAGCGTCATATCTTGTGGAGTTGCAGCGACGGCTCGTTTCGAGATAGAGGTGCTGCAGCGTGGCATAGTGTGCTGTCGCCAAAGGCCTCAAACTTCACAGGGGGCTGTGGTGGGCGGCTCCACGTTTCACCATAATCGGACTGTTTGATGCACAGAGGTCGTGGGGCGGGGGTAGTGGTTGCCATGTTTCTGTGGTAGGAGGCAAACGCTGCTGAACCCCCAGCCCCCCTTCAAACATCAATAGTGCTAATCTGGCCTCCCATCATGCACCTCTGACAGTCAGAAGAATAGAGTGGAGGGCGGGGACCCTTTAGGATGACACTGAAGGTGACCCCAACCCCCCCGTCCCTCCCGCAGCTGTAACCTTGAGCAAAAAAGTTGCACTTTATTAAAATGAATCTGTATAGCAGGGAGCGTCCTGACAGCGGTATAATTAAATATCGGAGCGTCAGCGCTAATTTATTCCGCCAGCGTTCCGGTGGTCAGGGAATGTCGTGTCACTGTGGGGGGGTTTGGGGGGGTCAGCGGGCTCTCCAGAGCTGGTGCGTACGAGGACGAGGCCGTGTCTAACCCCACCCCAAACACACCCCCTCCCTGGATTGGCGGAATGCCCCTGAACACCACGGTGGGCTACGTGTGACTCATTTTGAGCGTGGACCCCGACTCCCCGTGACCAAATCTCCCCAATAGCTGCACTGCAGCTCCTTCAACATGGCCTGCTGTGGAGAAGCCTGACCTTCATGACAGATGAAGACATCCCCACCCATTACTAGGCTCACCTCTGGCAGTTACGGAGTCCTGCTCTTCACCCCAGCTGGAGGTGGTCGGAGGCTATTTGTTGAACGTGGAAGAATTTCTGCGGCTTGACAAATCATCCCTTGCAGATGACCCCTGACCCCACCCAACAGGTAGCCAATTATCAGGCCGCAGTCTGATGAGGCTTGAAGCTGTGTCTGTGGACATTGTGTCTCACTCAGCTGTTTAATTAATGTGCCACCCAAATTAGGAGAGGATCCAAACCCTGGCTCTAAACCTTGCCTTTTTTATGACCCTGTGAGAATCCTGTCTTAATGAAATTCAGTCTCTAATTCCACTACACTCCCACTGAGATTTTCAGAACAGTTTATTTTCTCCAATACGGGCGAAGGACTGACTCTGCTGCGGTGCTGTTGTTTGACTCTGGGTCATTGACTTGCTATTGAAACACAAATATATCGCAGCTACTGTAAGCACGATTTCACCGCCGCCTGACAAGTAACTGCTTGCGTCTGCCTAAAAGAGGTCATTTCAATACCCAGCTTCGCTCTCGTTTGTGACATAAATTTTCTTTGGAGCATGGCAAGCTGTCTTCTAGTGTGTTTCTCTATGGCAGTAACACTTGTAGACGCTTGTAATAATAGTTAGGGCTGGATTGGCTGCCTACACTGAAGCAAGTATCCAACCGTAGGTTATTTCACATGATAATTGATGCTGTATGATATTATTCTGCTCTTTTTTTAACGGCTGTTTTTTTTTTTCCTGCAGTTTGTCATGTTTCACAAGATATTATATTCATTAACAAAATGCATTCACTCATTTATGCATGTAATGTAGCTACCGTATAATACGGCTATGTGGACCACTTTAGAGAAATCAAGGGTCATGATTAGGAATATGAAGGAAAAATGTAGTGGGTATAAATAAACTGCAACATCACAAGGCATTTTGCTTTGCTGTGATGTTTACATTCCACCCTTACCTGAGTTAATGAGGAGTGACGCACACAGTGTGTCGTGTAGTTAAGCGAAAAACCCTTTTAATACACTCCGGAGAGTCCGGCCACGAGCTTATTACTTTCATACTGTGATGAAAACAAATAAAAACAGAAACTGGTGCTTAGAAGCTGGACATCAAAAGCTTCCTGGGAGCAACGTGCTAAGATGCTAATGCAGTAGAGTTTAAATGTGCAGTGTGTGTGTGCGTTCAAACTCGGCGGGCACTGCACCTATACAGACTTGCACTCTAGCCCGTGGATGAGGTGCTGGCTTTAGATAAACGAAAGGGTGGGGTGAATCAGCGAAAGGATTTAGATTAAATTTTTGCCTGGGGGAGCTGCGTTGACTCCAACATTTATTTCGGTCCTCGTGTCTGCCGTCTACTCTAAATGCAAAGCCGTCGCTAGCCTGCTTGCTCGCACCCTGTCCCGACACCCTCATTACTCCCTGGAAAAAAGCGCTAAGTAGCTAGACAAGCTCGGCTAGTCACAGGGTATTACTCTGTCATAGCGGGGGAGCGCGGCTCACAGTCACCCCGACAAATTGCTGCACGGCGGCGCTCTGGCGCGGAGGGGAACGGGGTCATAACTCAGCCTGCACTCGCCTCGGTCTCCTACCGCCTTCATAACCAAGGTCACTCTAATCAACTCAATTACCAGTCCTCTCGGACATTTTCATAATGTTTTCTGCTAGTCGCTCTCCTGTGAAAATGACACAGTCTTGGCAAATTAATATCATTACTATCGGCGTTTAATGGTGCAGCAATACTTTTTATTTAAAACTGCTCGACGGACGACCTCCGTAACTGGGAAATGACTGAGTGAATGTTGAAGGGAAAGAGAGAGGGCAAACGAGTGAAAAAGAGAGAGAGAGAGAGACAAAGAAATTGGAGGTATGTGGGCGCGCATGTCGTTCCCCTTTGACTGACTAAACATTTAAAATTCTAATGCTCTTTTCATCTTTTAAATGAAAATTTAACTGTAAATTTTACAAGCATGTTTCTACTATCTGATTGAAGTCACCACTTCAGTATCTTTAACACTTCTCGCAATCAAGACATTTCTGTCCCCGTTGGCTCACCGATGAGGCAACATCATTTAAACCCTTGCTGAAGTCTTTATTGTCACCACTGATATGGTTAATAAACCGTTCATACGTAAAAATTGTAATTTGATTTTAAGAGGAATTGTTGTTACATTATTTGCAGTTTTTCGGTGTATTCATAAAAAAATTGAGCAGTACTGTGTAGCTGGGAGAAAATCAACCAGTTAAAGGGTTAAATGTATCCGCTGCTTGAAACCCTTTCGGCAGCTGGAAAATCCTCAAAGCTCTTCTCTGCAGCAGTATGTCTGATCTCAGTGATCATTTTCATAATAAAAACACCATTTTCCCTCAACAATGATGGCAATAATGGCACTTCATCTGCAGTAATTTCGCTCAATTGTTGAACATTGTGTTGTGACAACATTAACATCCTTCCTGCTATGAGGGGCACATTATATGAAGCGTCTCTGACACCCACTAACAATGGGAGGTTTGGTAAACTGCATTAATACAGTCTCCTCATAATTTCATAAACCTGACTGTTTTGCATTATTGTCTGTATCACAATGTATGTCTAGGGCCTCGCATTCAAACGAGAGCTTTGTTTACCATTGTGTGCTTTTCTAACTGTGCACGAGGAGTGATTGATAAAGCACGGCATTGTGGGAAAACGCTGAATCATCTTTTCACGGCGCCGTGGTGAGGTCCGGCCATGTGTCTCGTTAACGCGGGTGCCAGTGTTCTCACACCTGAGCTCTGAGCAGATGCAGCGCCATAGAAGACAACGACGGACAAACGAGTGTCAGAAATCAGGTCACGGTGAGGAAGCGGTGTAGCTCTGCGCGAAGAACTCGGGAGATTTTGCAGTGAAGCCGCTAAAGATCGCACTGACCGTCCCCTCTGCACTGCGCGGGCGACAGAACACCCGCCGCACGGTCGATCTGGAGACGGCTTTGTTTATTTTCTCCCTCTTTCGCTCATCGGGAGAACTTGTCGACTTCTTGGCCTTGTCAAGGCCAGGCTGAGCTAAACATAACGTGCAGACTGATATCACTGCGCTCACTCTTCTACCACTGCACATAAACTCAGTCTGTTTCAGAACAGAACGCAGAACCCGGAGGGACCCTGTGCTCTCCTGTGTCCCACCTCCATGACCGTTTACCTGCATCAGCATCAAAACAGCCACAGAGGACCAGAACGCACCTGACCATTTCTTGCACATTTTTTGGTGCAACACTGATCTGTTACCACCAAATATCATCTCCAATCAGTTCAGCTTTTATGGTGGGCTTAAATCTGTTTCTGTTGAAATTATCATGGTAGATTTTGTTTGTTCAGAGTGTGCTGATAATTTCTGGGACTGTGGGTACCGTGTATGAAGTTGGAGGAGTGGATTCTCAAGCCAGTTGTGTGCAAAAGGGAAATGTTATAAATCCTGCTTATTCATATCGGTAAAGCATATTTGAACTTAGTGACCTTGAGCTCAGGAGTGGAGTTTGCATACTTTTGTTTCAGAAATTTTATAATTAAGTTCCATTCTATCATTTCCTTCATACAAGTTCTATATTGGGTGGAGAAAAGAACATTTGGCATAAATGACAGGAGGTTAGCCTACATGAAAGGTCTCTTTAAAGAGGACCGCACTGCCAATAAACTCACTCCTGCTCATGTATAATTCACCTCTCTATGAATCCCTGTTCAGGTACTGCTGCTGTAGAACAGCTCTGAGCCCAATTTTCAAATGCAGAAAAGCTCTTTGAAATCTCATCCTCATGCAAGATTTCTCCCCTTTTTTTACTACCAATTTTAATGAATAGATGTCCAATAAGAGTTTTTATTGTCTTAGCATATGTTGCTTTTATTAGATGAAAATAATTACGTTCTACGGATCACCTCAGAAGTCCTTTTGGAAGATAAAAATGAGATAGTTTCACAGTGGCTGCGCAAGTCCTTCTGCGTCGGGTCATTTTCCCCTTCGGTGCTCCTTGTCCTAACCCCCTTCCCCCCCGATTTCACACACACACACACACACACACACAAGTGAAGTGTGAAGTGTGACAGGAGACACTTGAGGACTGACACATGCTTGATGTTATCAGAGCAGGAGAAAGCTGCAGCTCTGGGCTGATGAGTGATTGTCAGAAGAACATTGTTTATTCCCCGCTGAGCTCCAGCGCCTCCCTCCTGCAGCCGCCCTTCGCTTTGTTTTCCAGTTATTTTATAAGGGCCGCCGACCGACGCCACTGACTGCTCTGACAATGGCAGCCCATTACTGAGCCGCCAAATGGAGTCCAGAGAGGCTTTTAATTAACCTCAGCACTCGGGGGGTGCGTCTCAGATCCCCCTCTTCAGAACCGCTCCTCTCTCCTATACGTCTCTCTTCAGGGGTGTAAACAGGGCACAGTCATCTTCAGGAATGCTTGTGTATTTGTGTGTGCGTCAACATGTCTGTATATGTGTTTGTGTGTGCAAGTGTGTGTGAATGTGCGTGTCTGTTTATTTATGTAGGTGTGTGCAAAAGAGTGTGTATGAATGTCTGTTTTTGTTCTCGTGGTAGTGTTTATGTGTGTAAGTGATTGTGCATGTATGTGTATGTATAGGGATGTGTGTGCAGTGCATGGAGATCTGCAATTTCCAGTGAAGTGTTCAAACTTAGATTCTCCTTGAATCGCTTGTGTCTCATTTCTTTTATTTCAGAAGTGCGTCTACATCTTGCCTTGTATTGTCAGTAAAACAAACGCTCTTGACGTTTCCGAGGTGCAGGAGGGCTTATGTTTTACAATGCTTAACACCTGTCTCAAGCTGCCGTGCAGCAGGGGGCTGGATGATGCTTGTGTGGGTGTTATTTACACTGTGTTCGGGGCACTGTGCAGCATGTGGGTGTTGTTAGCACTGTGTTCGGGAGCTGTGCTGTATGCCGGTGTTATTAGTACTGTGTTCGGGGTGCTGTGCTGGGTGCGGGTGTTATTAGCACTGTGTTTGGGGTGTTGTGCAGGGTGTGGGTGTCATTAACGCTGTGTACAGGGTGCTGTGCTGCGTGCGGATGTTATTAGCACTGTGTTTGGGGTTTTGTAGTGGGTGTGGGTGTCATTAGCACTGTGTTCGTGACGCTGTGCAGGGCGTGGGTGTTATTAGCGCTGTGTTTAGGGTGCTGTGTAGGGTGCGGGTGTTGTTAGCGCCGTGTTACGGGTGCTGTGCAGGGTACAGGTGTTATTAGCGCTGTCTTTAGGGCGCTGTGTTTGGGGCAGTGTGTGGGTGTTATCAGCGCTGTGTTTGGGCTGCTGTGCAGCATGTGGGTGTTATTAGCGGTATGTTCATGAGCTGTGCTGTGTGTGGGTGTTATTAGCGCTGTTTTCAGGGGCTCTGCAGTGTGCAGATGTTATTAGCACTGTGTTTGTGGTGCTGTGCAGGGTGCAGGTGTTGTTAGTGTACAATAGTGGGTTCTTTTTCCTTCGATTTATTCACTGATTACTCCCTTGCTTTACTTTGGGGGCTGTAGAGAAAAGAAACGCAAGGGAACACGGTCTGGGTGACTTGCTTGTTTTTAACTCCTTTTCCATCCTTTTCTCGCCCCGACACACCACTCCAGATACATACATATCCTTACATCAAATCACTCCGCCGATCTTGACCAACATTAAGAACCTTACAGGAAAGGAGTACAATATCATGTAGTTCCCGATATAGATTAAAGAATAGAATACTCTTTTCACTTATATGTATTACTCATTACCCAGACTGTAAATTATCTCCAATATGAGAAACCAAGCATGTGCAACAACTTTTCCAAAAATAAATCTCATCTTACATTAGCGTCGTGTTAGGGGTGCTGAGTATGGTGCGGGTGTTATTAGAGCTGTGTTTGGGGCACTGTGCAGTGTGTGGCTGTTATTAGCACTGTGTTCGGGGCAGTGTCCAGTGTTTGGGTGTTATTAGTGCTGTGTTTGGGGTGCTGTGCAGCATGTGGGTGTTATTAGCGCTGCGTTCAGGGCACTGTGCAGTGTGTGGCTGTTATTAGCGCTGTGTTCGGGGCACTGTGCAGGGTGTGGGTGTTATTAGTGATGTGTTTGGGGTGCTGTGCAGCATGTGGGTGTTATTAGCGCTGTGTTCATGAGTTGTGCTGTGTGTGGTTGTTATTAGCGCTGTGTTTAGGAGCTATGTAATGTGCAGATGTTATTTGCACTGTGTTCGTGGTGCTGTGCAGGGTGCGGGTGTTATTAGCGCTGTGTTTAGGGGTGATTTGCAGGGTGGGGGTGTTATTAACGCTGTGTTCAGGACATTTTGCAGTGTGTGGTTGTTATTAGCGCTGTGTTTAGGGCGCTGTGCAGTGTGTGGTTGTTATTAACCCTGTGTTTGGGGCGCTGTGCAGTGCTGTTGTTATCACCGCTGTGTTTGGGGCGCTGTGCAGAGCGTTCATTATTAGCGCTGTGTTTGGGGCCCTGTGCAGTGTGGTTGTTATCAGCGCTGTGTTTGGGGTGTTGTGCAGTGCGGATGTCATTAGCGCTTTGTTTGGGGCACTGCGCAGCATGATGTTATTAGCACTGTATTCCATGTGCTGTGCAGCATGCGGGTGGTATTAGCCCTGTGTTTGGAGCTCTGTGCAGTTGGTTGCGCCCTGCCCTTTTATGATCGGTCATTTACTGGAAACAGCAGGGGCTTTTATTGGCCTTGTTCGGGATAATCTGTGGCAAACACATTATGGAGGCCTCCCCTTGTGTCCTGCGTGTAATGATGCGAATTAAAGCTAACAGTGATGCCCAGCCGAGCTGCTTGTGGTCTTCTCTGAGAGTGTTCAGTTACTGTGATGGGAGACCTCTGCATTTTATCTGCTGTTTGGCCTTTTGTAGGTCCGCTGCAGAACAGGAGTGTGTAACGTACTGTGAGACATAAATTTGGCTCCACACAGAGATCATTCAGTCTGTCACCCCATGGCTGAGACGAGCATCTTCTTCTATTATCCTTCTGCTCGCGCTTAACAAGCCCCTGTAAGCCTCCATTAAGTGTGTCAAGTGATGGGTTCATCTGTGAAATCTGCTCTCACTACAAGTGACATTGAAGATGACAGTCATTTTATTGGACTTCCTGGTGATCTGTGTCGAGAGGGATTTTATCAGTCCATTTTTGTGCGTATTCAATATTCTGCAGATCTGTACTTTCATATCCATCACTTTCTCATGGTAATTGTCAGACTATCAACAACGTTTATCAACAGCACGTCAGCAACTCTCTATTTGCATCTGTGTGAAATGGTAATAGCAAGAAAAATTGCGGTGGCTCGTTTTCCGTCGACTCTTTAGATTTCATAAATTCTGGTTATGAGCAGAACTATCTCTATGTGAAATTCTCTGGTAGTTCTGCCGTTTTGAGTCAGAGTGATAGGAGCAGCATCTATGTCGAGCTGAAGTGCACCGTACTTGGCCCACAGAGCAAAGTAGTTTTCAAATGTGGCCAACTTGAATGAAAAAGAAGAAGCTTACTTTGTTTTCCCTGACTCTTAGCAGAAGAGATGGATCACGGTTTAGAGCGCGAGCGTGTGGAGAGTTTTCCTGATTACCCTGGCAGTGAAACACTGTGTGAAGGGAATGCTTGGAAAGCCATCTTCCATCATTTGGAAAAATGTAGATGAGGATTTGCTGACAGCTCGCCTTGACTTTGTTATTGAGTCTCTAAATTGATTACACCTGGGGGTACGATGAAACAGCTAATTGAATGTGTCCTATCGTAAGGGTTTGGTTAAATGTACAATTGCAATGCCGCAGTGAGAGTTTAATTAATGGATAAAGTCTTTGATAACCTTCACAAAGCAATTAAAGAGAGTGAGCTGCATCTAATAGGTAACTAAGATGCTGGAGTAGTGGGTAAACTTGGCTGTTTTTTTCTTTTTTTTTTTAGTTTGCTAAATCTTTCCGCATAGTAGTTTACTTAACCTTTGATCTCTTTCCCGTTGTGCAGGAATACAGGTGTTCAACTGAACATTTAACTAAAAAGGCTGTTGTGATAACATTTGAATTACACCAAAATACAGCAAGAACTATTTATCAATCCTCCGATGCTGTTGTTAGCCTGTGGCAAAGGTTGCTTTTACATCGCCACTGCTTCTGCCTCTTAATGTTTTTATTTATGTTTAACGGCACTTTTGTAAAATGAAATCGATTATGATAACCTGAATTGTTCTGATGAGTTATTTTTAAAAGAATTTACATTCAAAAGTAATATACAATAATAGTGATGTTGATAAAATGCTAAAATTTCATTTGTATTACATGAAAGTGCTTTTCATTTTAATGTAATTGACACGGTAAATTGGATGTTACTGGAAGAGACCCGTGTGACCTCGGGGAGAACATGCAGACCCCACACAGGAGGGAGTCCATGCTGGTGTTGTGTAAAATCTGGTCCCCCCCTCCTAACTTTCGTCACATGCTGCGCATCAGTCTGCGTTAGGTCATGTCATTTACCTGATTTTGCAGTAGTGAAGTATTCTCAGAAAAAAATATGCCGACTTATAGCATTTCAAATTCTATGGTAGCATTACACTTCGAACAAGTTTTAAAACAATGCAAAATATGAGTGGATGTGTTTGGCTTCCAGCCTGTTTGGAAATGGTTGCTGGCTAGATCGCAAAACAGCCGAAACTGTCATCTAATTGGACAAACTCAATGATCAAAACAGAAGTAACATAAGCGGACGTTATACAATCGTTTGCTTGTAGTGAAATAATTCGCTAGCTAGGTTGCTAATAGGGCCACAGTCTGCTTCTACTGCAATAACTGCTTGCTAGCCAGCTAAAGTGACAACGAACTCCTGAATGTTTTAGCTTGCACACCACTGCAGCAACCTTATGTGATGACTCAGTCCTTAATGCTATAGCTAGCACACCAATATACTTAGCTAGCTAGCAGGTCTGATAATTCACTCTTTAATTTTATACCTAGCTCACCAAAATATTTAGCTAGCTAGCTAATCGCATAACTAACTTCACAATTTTACTGCTAGCACTTCAATTTTGGGCAAATGGTTTGCAGAAAAAGATTTCTAGCTTGCGCAGCTGCAATTCAATTAATTCTATGCTATTTCAACAATGACCGATAAGAAAATCTCACAAGCCACGTCATTTGACACATTATTTGACTGAAGGCATGTTGGGGGACCAGATTTTATGGGGCGATTAGATTTTACACAATGTCAGGACTCACCCAGACCCCCTTTCTTACAAGGCAGCATTCCCAGTGTTTTTCTTTTGGACTTGAATTACTCCTGCTTTTTTGAAATGGCTTATGTTTCAGATGCACTCGCAGGTAATGAGGAGACTGGAAATGAGTTTGGTCCCATGTATGACTGAATTCATTTGCTGCACGTACACGTGTGTGTTTGTGTGTGTGTGTGTGTGATGCGTCCATGCATGTATGTGTGTATGATTAGTCCGTGCGTGTGTGTGTGCATGTCTGTGGGCACGTGGTTGTGTGTATGTGTGTTCCAGGAACAGAGTCCACTAGGTTTGAGCCATTGGTTTCTCCACCCCTGAGCACATCATTATTACTCACCCTTGAAAATGGGGGAAATGGTTTTTGTGGAAATGGGGAGGCACACGCTCCGCCATCACCTTAATGCCACTCTGGGGAGTCGCTGCCGTCCTGCCACCATTACAGCAGAGCGAGCGCTATAATGAAGGCCATTTTAATAGGATTTAATGCATATGGAGGGCCAAGGTGCTGCAGCCTTATGGTCCAGCCGCCGAAATAAGATTCTAATCACAGGGCTTCATTTACTGCTTGTGCTGAGCGGAGATACGTCATCTTTCATCTCTTAACTCTGTGTGCAGAGCCCTGCTCCTGTTGGCCAGGGATCCAAGGAGGGACGGTCCCCCAGCCAGGGAGAGGATACTGATAGGATAGTCTTGTCCCACACCCTGTGTGATGTAGATCACAATATTACTACCTCTTTATAATCACCGCTTCAAATCCTAGAGAAGATACTGGCTTCTACGGTCAAAGCGGAGTTGAGCTGTCTCTGTTGAAAAGATTTGTCAAACCTTATGGCGGGAGGGCGGGAGGCGGCTCCATAATCTTGAAAATCTTGGCCACAGGAGCTTCAAATTTGGTATACTGGTTCTTTGTGAGGGAAACGTGCACCGTAAGGGTCAGTGGCGGATTTGACCATTGACCTTGGCACAGTGACCTTGAACTTAAAAAATTTTGTCTGAGCCATATTTCCGAAAGTATTCACCACTGCAGCTGCAAATTTCCTGTGCAGGTTCCTTGTGATGGTTCGGTGTGCAAGGTACAGATTTGACCTTTGACCTTGGCACAGTGACCTTGAAAATTTTGTTCGGGCCATATTTCCAAAAATACTAACCACGGCAGCTTAAATTTTGGCTTGCAGATTCTTTGTGAGGAGTTGGTGTGCAACTTGAGGGTCATTAGTGGATTTGACTTTTGACCTTGGCACAGTGACCTGTGCCTCGCCATAGTTGTGTGCCGCAATTTATCAATAATTAGTGAAAGGCTCTGGGATTCTCTCAGCGCTCAGTGTTGGCTGGTTTTTTATTTTATTCCTGCACTCAAGACTGTAAATTCTAAATTTTAAATGTTAAATTTTTGATTTTATCGCCTTGGTTGAAGATGAATCATTCCATTTTGGTTGTGACTTGGTCAGAAAGGATGCACATATTTTTATAAAAAAAAACTTTTTTATTTCCTCCGCTACATTTTTTTTCACCTGTGTTATGGCAAAATATTCTAAAGCTGATGTTCTAATTTTGTGACGACATGCTGAATCTCATGTTAACCACTAGCTGCAACACCACATCCGTGTTGAGTTTCAGGAACAGCTTGTGCATCGAATATCGGGCTCATCACTCTTACCTTTAACCAGTGACTCGTCAGAAAAATGCTTTCAGTGGCAGGAGTGTGTGGGAGTTCCTGTCAGGTCATGGTGACTACTCATCCAAACCGTTTCCCGTAAAACACGTCCTGTTGTGCTCATCATCACCAGCTAATACCCACCATGAGCAGGTACTTCTGACTTATGATTCTAAATGCTAAGCTAAGCGCTGTACTGCATCAGATGCAGAACACTGGTGAATGGTGCAGGTGCACTATGGGAAGGTGGATGGGCATCCAGCAGTGTCTCTTCAGAGTACAAGTCCTTCAGTTTGTTTATCACACCACTAAAGTCAGCTATGTCGACTCCTATAATGACTTCTGCTCTCTGGCTGAAGAATTTGCCAATCGGCTAATCCAGGTGATGATAACAAAATACTTGGGAAGACTTTTACCTTGAGTGTTAGTCTCTCTATGCATGTATTTTCCACCTTGTCTTTCTGTGTATGTGTGCGTGTGCGTGTGCTTGCATGTGAAAGACATGATGTACACTTAGGTCTCAGCCCAGAAGCCTTGGAACCCTCTGGAACATGGATTCTCAAATCTGGACCCCAAATAGAAATCCAGTCCTGGTTTTCTTTTCTCCCAATTGATTAACCAAACACTCAGCACTGCTGATTGGCCAGACTGGCTTCACACCTGAGTCCTAGGTAAAGGGAGGGTGGAAAACCAGCCGTCCTGGGCCCTCAAGGAGCGTGATTTGAGGACCCAGGTCTAGAGCACTAAATATACTGAGATGTGAGTCTTTGGTCGATGTCAGTGAGGTGAATCGTCTCAATGCTGCTGCGGTCCTCGCTGCTGTTGTTGAAGCAGAACTTTTCTTACTTCTGTCGACATTTTCCGGGTTCTGGTTCATTCCCTGTAGTGAAGCCCTGAAGACTTATCTGGAGTGACAACTGGTAATTTATTTCTGTTAACTCAAATAAATTTAAATGTACATAATTTTATTAAAGCGGCACTAGGTGTAAGAACAGTTTTAAGGAGAGGAGTTTATATTGTCTGTGTGCAGGAGATAAAATAGAGTTTCAGGCTCCGGTAAGTAGAAAATCGGTAACTCAGTGGGGGGAAGAGGTGTTTAGAAGCAGTATTCTTAAACATGCTAATCTCCTGTAGAGTTCTCCTAATTCTCCTTATTTTCCAGTAAACACTGTGGGCCCCCAGCCCTCCCCCCTGACCTCCTGGGCCGGGGCGGGTGAGTGAAGTGCTGAAAGCCCTGCTGCCATATTGTTTGTGGCTGATTCACAGTGGGGCCTGTTTGCTTAGTGACAGTGTACATTATCTCAGTGCCCCTCTGGAGAGAGCAGTCAGGAGGTCCCCTCTCTGAAAGGCCATTGATTCCAGCCATTATTCATCTGTTACGCGGCTCCCGCTCGCTCCCCGCGTCCTGCTTCAGCAAATTAGCCTGAAGTGGAGCGTGTTTTGTTGCTTAAATCCTCTCGCACCTGGTTGATTGGGCACGGTGAATGGTGGAGGGGCTGAACTGTCTGTCACCGGGGCTGTTTATCTGCCCCAGGCCGTCAGTCAGGGCTCCGCTCACAGCTGTGCCGAGCACGCTCAGTTGGGCTGTCGGCTCGCTAAATAACCTGGCCTGCTGAGTGTTAAGGTAAACAAAGCGCCCCCTCCTCTCTCGCAGGACAGCCCTCGAGTATAATCGGCAGGGCTTAGAAAGTTCTGCGCCGCTATCTCGCTTAAAACGGTGCGGTTAAGTCTGGGATTCTGGAACGGTACAGCGTTCTGCGGCCTCCCAATCTCCTCTGACCTGCACCATGGGAGGAAGGGCAGAGAGCTGAGTGTATCTCTGAGAGACAGAACCTTCAGGTGTGTGTATGGATCTGTGTGTGTGTGTGTGTGTGTGCGCGTGTGTGTGCGTGTGTGTGTGCGTGCGTGCATGCGTGTGTGTGTGTGTGTGTGTGTGTGTGTGTGTGTGTGTGTCTGTGCATGCGTACATGTCCGTGCGTGTGTGTTTGTGTGTGTGTGTGCATGCGTACATGTCCGTGCGTGTGTGTGTGTGTGTCTGTGCATGCGTACATGTCCGTGCGTGTGTGTGTGTGAGAATGTGTGTGTGTGTGTGTGTGTGTGTGAGAATGTGTGCACGCATATGTGGGTTTGTGTCTCTGCATGCGTACATGTGCGTGTCTGTGCATGTGTGTGCACGTGTGAGTGTGTGTGTGTGTGTGTGTGTGTGTGTGAGAGGGGAATGGCTGATGGGGGCACTCTTGGTTTATTGGGGTTCACTGCTTATCTATTATCCATCACCTGTCTTTCCTCTCTGGGTCCTGCTGAAAGTAGTTGACTTGTGGTAATTGAATTGCTTTAATACTGCACTGTGCACTTCGGTCACTCCCACTGCTGTGCACTTAGGTTACGTGAAAAATGATCTTCATTAGGAAAAGGCTCATACATTTTTTGTGTATGGTAATCATCTGTAAGCAACTGATAATGTCAAGTGCAGTCAGCATTCCACAATTTAGTAAAAACTGTGTATGAATTCAAAACATTAAACACAGAAAGTGAAAGTATTCTTCTTACAATGATTATTTATTAAATTTAAAATATCTTTAGCACAGGTTAAAAATCAGACACTTCCATCTATCATGATCGCCATGGGTCTTACAGGATTGAAAATAAACATTCCTAGAAAACGCTCCCTATCCAGTCTAACATTTACTTCTGGGTATGATATCTACTGGCGAGTCCCACCTTCATAATGTACAGTTCATACCTTAGGGCTGAGGCCAGTCCCATCGCACAGCAGCCAGTTCCTGTACAGAGCGTGCTGTAGAGTTAATTGAGTGTTTTGAAATCGGCTATGAATCGGGCCCAGTTTCAGAAATGAACAGCACCCAGCGTGGAGCAGTTACATTTCAGGATTCACTCGATTTATTAAAACCTTATTTCTTTTTAACCCCCCCCCCCCCCCCGTGATTAGAGTGAGAAACACAAGTGCTCCGGTTTAAAAACGATACAGTTTAAAGCTGGTGAAGTTTGTTTTTACTTTATATACATCAAACAGCACCTCTTGTACATTACACGTTACACATACCCCGCATACATCATCTCTTCTTTACGTAGCCTTTGTTCCATAATTACCTTTCAATGGAAGAACATGGGAGTTGAAGACAGACAGATTTACATCACGCAGTTGAGTAGTGATGCTGTGCCCACTCAAGAGAGGGTAATGGGGAGCGACGGGGCGACAGTAAACAGGGGTCAGACACCGGCGCTTCTGGGGCCCCTCCGCTCCTCTCAATAACACCGATTCTGCCCTTTTCCCACTTTGCCTCAACCCTACCTTTACCAAGGTGAAGACAGGCGACATGAGTGCGCACACTGCGAGAATGACAGGCCCAGAGAGGGAAACCACCTTGTAGGAAAAACATTAACAACTAAGACATTTCTTCTTACCCAATGATCTGAAGTCATTTGACAAACATTTTAAATCTTTTTTTGTAAGATTTTTTTTATTCTTTTTTTTTCTCTTTTGCACATGCCATATGAGATTTCTGGATTATTATAAAAGTACCTGAAAGAATTGCTAGAATATCAGCATGCATAGGTGTTAGTTATTTACATCGTATTTACAAGAGATGGGGCCACTAACCGCGATGCTCCATGGTTCAGCTTCTCTTGTTCTATTTACAGTTCTAGTTAGCAGGAGAAAAAGGTGGCTTCATACAGATGTTTGAATATTCATCGCATGCATATAAAGACAGTGTTTGCATGACTGAACACAACCTTTTTATTCAATTACTTATTTTCTTAAGATATAAACTATGTCCAACATTTTTTTTTTGTTCCCCTGTGCTAAGGGGTAGCATTTTACAGTTTTCTACACTCTATGAGCACTGAGGACCGGGGGCATGTGGGGTTTTCTGTGGCGGTGTTAAACTCTGCTACTGAAGCAACAGTACATGCTGTAGAGCACTATGCACTATTGAGGTGCTGGTGAGTAGCATTAATCAAAGTCGTTCCCATCACGCAACCCGCAGGCCGACAGACAACCATCCCTGTCTCTCCGTGTCGGCCCGAGTTGCTGTCATTAATTATGGAGGCTGCATAAACGAGGCAGGATGTTCTGATGAAATATTAACCGAGTAGGTGGCGTTGAGCACCCTTTGAATGATGAGGTACAGTCTGTTGGCCTACGTCTCTACACAAGAAAACACTGCACACTATACAGACAAAACACCTAAGTGCCTGGTTCCACCAGGATCTCTCCCCTCTCCCCTAAAGCCAAAAATGTCCTTGCATTTGCCTGAAATGAGCCGTACTGTTTTTGGTTATTTATTGCAAAAATACGTCTACTGCATTATTCTTATTGTTGTTGCCGCACATCACTTCATTGCTATCTTACACATGTTTGTGTTTTAAATGGAAGACATAAATCAAATCCCAAGCAGTTGGATTAGCTGCGGGCCGAGTTATTGCACGATATCTTAAAGCTGATTATCTGAAAGCAGGAAACGGGAATATTCTTGCTGTGTTTGGCCAGCGCACTGCAATGCCCAGGTGTTGGTTTGTTTGCGGACATGTGTTTATGGCGGTGTGGTTTGCTGCAGTGCTTTGGCTCGATTATTTTGAATATTGCTGCAGACAGGGTCATTGAAACCACTTCACTGGAAAGTCATGAATGTGAAATATCAGAGAAACGGGAACTGCCTGAGAATCCATCTTTCATTCGAGATGTCAGTCGTGGCCTGCAAAAGCCTCATTTCATTCTAGTTCAGTTCAATACACATTAGAATGGTGGTTTTTGTATTTCATTTGTCAAAAGTTATGGACGGTGCCAAAAAAACAGTTCTAATTCATCCTGTTTTTTCATAACCACCCTGTTCAGGTAACTGGCACACTGAAAACTCCAAGGTCACACTAGAAACACTACAGTCCATTGATTGGTCAGCTACATTAAAACTAGCCTATAAAACGTTACCCTTTAAGCTTTGATGTGATATCTTTTCTATTTTGACTTTTTTCCAGCCAGTCAGCTAACAAGCCACCCATTGTGCTGCTGTTTACATTTTACTTTTGGTAATTATTTAGTAGTTTTTTTTTTTTTTAAGCTACTTAATATTGTTGATGGGGTTGTTACCATCCAGTAACAACCCCCCCTAGATTTAAGAGAACTACCTGTGAAAAGCAAACTAGATTTGGTGTTGAAGTACCAGTCCGGACCAGGTTCTGTTCGCTCTTGGGGTTCTGTTCCGAAAGCGCTTGATGAAAACGCAGCTAAACAATCTCATTGGCTGGGCTGAAAGTTTCTGTCAGGCAACTTTCAGGGGCCAGCCTGCATAGCCCCTCCCCCTATCGCACATGGAGTGCCAGACTCTACAGCAAAACTGGGTTTTCATTGTTATCACACACACACACAGTTATCATGGCTGCTTCCGTCCCATATCACCGACACCATGGACAGTGAGCGATCTTACTGCTAATTCTGCAGTCCGAAGGGATTAACGGGCCATTTTGTCATAGTGTCAAATAACTAATAAGGCAGCTAAGCTGTACATTTTAATGTATTTGCAAAACACTTGAGGTTGAATCGCTATTGTCACCGTTAACCCAGCTCCCTGAGCGTGTGTGTGTTTGTGTGTGTGTGTTTCTTCTTAAATGGTGCCAATTAGGAGCAGTTGTTTCATACTGGGATATAGACGGGGAGGATTTCAGAGGCCTGCATTCTGATAAATGGCAGCGGCGCGTAGCACAGCATGCTAATGCCTTATCTCATAAAGCTTATCGCCAACCGGGGTCACTGGGGTCGAGTGACGAGGGGCTCCGCTAAACAGCAATAAGATGCGCTTCCCGCGCCTCAGATCACAATTCCTCATGCATCTTTTAGCAATCACAGCGCGCAGCCAGGCACTCAGGCCAGAAGCACTGCGCTTTTAAAATGGCCGCACGTTACAGGCAGCCACAGTGCTGTTTAAAAAAATAAAAGTAATAAATGAAATCATTACAGCCCGAAAAGAGATCTGGTGAATTATTACATTCACATAGGTTGCATATCGTTTAAAAAACAACAAAAAAAAGACATTTTTTTTTATTATTTATGAATGAAATAAAAAGGGGGATCATGATCTGTCCTCAGTTTCCCTTTTTTCTGGGCTACTGTTATATTTCAGCGGAAAAGGAACATAAATATGTGCGTAAATTTAGAAGGCGGCCCGTGGCTGCTCTGGCATTGCTCAGGTTCTCATTGACCCCTGTGCTGTGTGATAACGGTTCTGCTGCAGAATGACGATGTTGCATAGGTACCGCGCACTGTTCTCCAGAGATTCAGTTCTGTACTTTTCCGCTGATTTGAAGAGGGATTATGTCCTGTTTCTCAGCGTGAATCGCTCGATGCTCCCGGTGCTGCTCTGATCAGTACGCTCACTGCTGTTGCCCGTGACTCACACCTCGGCATGGGCGCTATTTCGGGGTGTTTCGCTAATGTGTTGCACAGGTGGCCTGAGTGACTCAGCCCCTGTCCGTCAGCCAGTCTCATAGTGATTTTAAGCTGTCGAAACACCAGAGTCCAACCATGCGAAAAATGGCCCGAGGATCTCGCCTTCCGTATGACCAAACTGATCTCATTTCACACACTGACAATGCTCTGATATGATGAACTTAGGTGAAGATGCTTTTTATTCTGATAAACACTGGAAAAGTGGTTTGGATTTCTCTGTCTTGGCTTTCTGTGTTTTCGCAGTGCTTAAATCAAGCTGTCAGGGAGCAGATTGTGCGTTTAAACAGCGCAGGCAGAAAAGCCACCTGCTCGTTATCTGCGGCAATTAATTCATCTAATTTATTTATTTCTTTAATGAAGACTTGCGCTTTCAGGATGTGTCTTCCCCTCCAAACCAGCCAATTTCTAAATTAAACGATCCCAGTAAATGAATTAGTCTCACAGTTAGAGAGTTATTTAACAGTGCGTAATTCGCCCTTGTCTTTGATAGCGCGCTGCTCTGCGAGATTTTGAGGTTACGCAGATAAGCTCCCTAGCAAAGCAAAATGTGATTATTTGGTATAATTATAACTGGAGAATGAAAGAGCTGGTTAGTCGTCTCGTTTTGCGTTGTATGTGAGTGCAATATGGACACCATTCACTTAATCTGCCTCTTTTAAAGCCACCAAATCTTCTTGAAAGACTATCCCAGCTTTGTAAGGGTTAAAGCGCTTAAGAGCGGTTTGGTCTTCAGTCCAATCCAGTGGCTTGCAGAGGGACAGCTGCTTCACAATTAAATTATTCACAAGATCCATTAGCTGTGTGTAATCTCAGCTCTGCTACCCCTCTCCTCTGATCATCACTGCATCAGAATTCCCCGCCTTTTTCCAGTCGTAGTGAAATTTTTTTTTCCTCTGCTGAATCAGAATGTTCCAGAAGATGTAGTGGTGCCATGACTGTAGATAATGGCTTCATAGCCTGTATTACCTCTTCAAGAATTACAGAAGCTTTCCGTAAATCATTAAATGTGGCCTTGCATTGTTTGTAAGGCTAAAACATATGGATGAAATATGTTTTGGTGTAAATTAGTAAAGTTTGTGAGACTACATAATTGGGGTGAAGAAGATTGATTTGGGAGGTTTTGACTTCCTGTAGAATCTGACACATGCATGTGTGACAGGGGGTTGTGGCTTAGTGATGGGTCATAATCCCATGACCTCCTGACCTCACAATTACTCGACAGTGTGTTTGAGGCCGTTAATTGTGCGCCAAAATCAAAATTCTGGGTGGGCAGGTCTTCGTAATGAAGCGGCTCTGTCTGTAATGAGAGTGGCGCGCACAGGGGGAGGTACGGTTACGCTGTCATTGTTCTTGTAGCGGAAGCTTGTCCTGACTTTGGCCTTGATGGCGTGTTGCAGTCATGTGACCTTTTCTGGGGCTCAGGGCAGCTCTGACCCTCAGTGTGGGGTGGCGGTTGTAGGGGGCAGTGCTCTGTAGGTTGTACTGTGCTGTGCCGTGCCGTGCCACGATATTCTAAGAACTGCCATGTTTGCCTGCAGTCAGTACATGATGGCAGGGACATGTTGTAGCGAAAGTGCCGTTTTATCCGTGTCTCGCATTATGTCACTTTACACTGCGCTATTCAACAAACCTTTTCTCTGAGTTGCCTCAACACACAGTACCACACTAGTACACACTGTAGAATCTAGGATCATTTTGACAAAATGACAGGAAGGCCCACCTCGTCTGGCTTCAGTCCATGTATTTGATGAAGATAATTGCACATGTAGTATTATGGTCACCCGTTAAAATATATCCCAGTATGAACATTTATTTTTAAACTGTTAATCCTTAATTGTCCTTGCAGTGTTGGTCTGTTGGTGCTCAGGTGTCATTCTGACAGATTTTGTGTTTGATGAGAATTTTTGTTATTTCCCAAATTTGCAAATTCAAATGCAGTCTGCAGCAACCAGCACTTCAGTTTGTTTAGACCTGCTCTGTCAATAAGTAGCGATGGGATGTGTGATTAGATTAGTGTGCGTGTGATTACTGAGTCGTGCGGGTACATCAGGTACGCCCTGCGGCGCGATTGCGGGTTTTGGAGTCGTATTGGCGGCGTGCGATGAACGCTGCGATACTCGCCTCGTGACGATCCCTAATAAAGAAGGACAGCGGCTCTCTCAATAAGACAGCGGTAATTTATTGAGAGTCCCTAACCTTTTCGTGGCGGGCGGGACAGCCGGGGCCTGACGAATAGCATGCGCAGCATTGCGCTGGAGCCTTATTACACAGACCCCTCTCCGCTTCATCCAAAAACAAGATTCTGCGGTAATTTCACAAGCGCCGAGAAGATCGATGGAGCGGCGCTCTGCGACAGCTCGCAAATGTTTGGGCGGACAGGAGGCGGTGTCTCGGGCTGATTAAATGGAGGGACTGCGTGCGCGTCTGACTGCAGGGACGGATGTGGATCTGAAAGCCTCGCCCCTCCCCCGCTTTATCTATCATTTTAATTCACCCCATGCCTGCTGCAGATCACTCTGCTCTGACCTGCGGTTACAGCTGCAATTTTTATTTATTTTTATTTTTTGCATGAATGCAGAATATCCCCATGGCTCGGCCGGTGATGCGCACTTTGTAAATTCCCATTTCCTGAAAAGCCGAAGTCACCTGTGAGCCTTGTGACCTCAAAACCATGAGGGTCAGGGGTTTGATAGGGTCGGGCAGTGATTGATTGTGATGTGCACTATCTAATATCTGAACGCATCGCATAACCGCTTTGTGTCATCCGTATCCGAGGGGGGGGGGTTCATGTGCTGAGTTACAGCCTGTCCCCTGCTTCGGTTTGCATGGCTTTGAAATGCAACGGTTTAGTAAAACAGAAGTAGAAACGCTGTAGTTTTGCTGAGACCTACTGCTACTTTTGCCTGTAAGTATTTTCCGCTTCCTAAACATGTAATAAGTTATCACTGCGCAACCAGGTGAGCGACTGCAGTGACGTCCTTTTGATGTCGTGTTTCTTGACTGGTGGACCAAAGGAAGAAAGGGAATGCGCACTTCAGACGACTGTTTTAATTTAATCTGGCGCAGGAACTACGAGGAGAGCGATGTCTGCTCACCGAGCGTCTGCTGCTTTTCTCTTTCTTGCCTGGGCAGGGTACAGAAGTCTATCCCTCTCTCTCTCTTTCCCCCCTCTCTTCTTCTCTCTCTCTCCCTTCTGTCTCGTGGATGCCGGCTCTGGCCCACAGCTTTGTAGCGGCTTGTTAAAAGCCTTCCGTCAGACCGGCTCTCTCAATGACTGCCAGGCGATTACTATAAATATTGGCCCGCAGTTTTCAGATCAGTGCGTGGCCCGTGTTATTTGAAGATAAAGAACAAGCCTATTTCATGTGCTTCCTATAGAAGTCAACTTTATCCCGGAATTCTTGTGAAGCTGTCGTAGCGCAGCTTTTAGAAAGCGTAAGAACATGAAAGGCGTCTAACGCGTTTCACCTCCCCCTTAATTCTGCGTGACGGTTTTCTTTTAACTACTAAAACGTTTAAAATCCTCAAATTCACTCCGACTACACTCTGAAATTGTGCATTGATGAGCGTTACTGCAGCAGGTGGCTGACTGTGGTCTAACTGTCTCTAAGCTGTGTTGACCCCTGATTGGATTTGAAAAATTCAACCAGTAACAACATTTTTGCCTCCTTTTCTAGACAGATTAGGGGTGGGTGGTGTGCACTAGACTTAAACCCGATCTGTAATATTAACGACTAGAACCGTCACTGACTGAGACGGTGCAGGGACACAGATATTTGACCCGGAGTTATAACACCTAGTTCAGCTTACATTACAGTCAGGTTTCTACAGGTGACTACAAGGGGAAACAGTTAAACGTGTCCATGCAACATCTTGGAGATATGATTTTCAGCTCGGCTGATCCCAGTACTGCAGCACAAGAGTCTCAGTCCTGGTGAGCGCTTGCATCCCTCACTGGCTTTACCAGGAGTTATTTTTTTGTCTTTATTTTTGGAGGGCTGCAAGTACAAGAGCATGAGGCTGCCTGTTTGAAAAATAAAAATAAAAACAGTTCACAGCCGGATCTCCTCCACTGGTTAGGGTCTCCGCTCTCTTCTGAAGGGAAATTCAGGGCCGTAGTTGCCTGCCTTGGTGTAAAAACTCAACTTCATTTCCTGTCAATTGGCTCTCGTGGTGAGATATGTCCTCCTCCTCGGCTCCGCAGACGTGTAAATCCCTCTGACATGAGATAAATTGACAGTTTTGGCTACGTGCCCCGCTGCACTTTATACGGCAGCACTTAATTGGAGCGCCCCGCATCATTTTTGGCAGGGTATTTGTGAAACATCAAAGATGCCAGATTACGATTCTCATCAAATTACATAGGGGGGCATTTTACCCCGCAATTCGCCCGCGAGCTCCGAGCCGAATCTCTCTCGGAAAACGAGGAAACGCTCTGCTGTCTCTTGTCTTTGTGTTTGGATTTTTTGTTCTGTTGTTTTCTTCCCTGAAGCCTAATTTAGTCAAAGCGCCTTGGAGAGTCTCGGCTGCAGATGAAGCTTGAATCTCAATATTGGAATAGAAGAGAGAGGGAGAGAGAGGGAGAGACTGAGGCAGCACTTGTGGAACCCGTGGTGTCCTCATTCAGAATGAGGCGGTCCACGCCACTGCAAACCTCCATCGGCGTTTCTCTAATAAAACTCTGCTTATCTACATATTGGCGTGCAGTTTGCTGATAGCCATATCTTCTGTACATACTGAATATTTATATACACAAAGCCATTTCCCAATGGGAGTTCCTTGCGTGTGTGTGAGCGTGTGTTTCCTCGCAGTGCCCGGGGCCGGGCTGGATGTGTGTTCGTGGGGTCGTGCGGGTCGGCCCGTCTCACGGGGGTGCCGCCTCTGTCGGGGCTGGTCATCCTGCTGCGAGATGGGAGAGGGAAGATGCTTTGGAGAGTTCGCTGGCTGTTTATACCATGCCTGAAGCTGTGCTTCCATTTTGGGTAACTGCGGTGAGGTTAGCATGTCCGCGTTCCACGTGTGAGAATTAGTCTCGAGTCCGAGTCTGTCTCTTGTTTCAGAGTGGGTATCTGTCTGGTTCTGGAGTGTGCTGACCGTCCATTTTTTTTTTGTTTTTCCAATCTGTCACTACAGCAACAGGGGGCAGCGAACACGGTGTACTGCGCCGTGGCTCCAGAGCTGGAGGGACTGGGAGGACTGTACTTCAACAACTGCATCCGCTGCGCTCCGTCCCAGCAGGCCCAGAGCGAAGAGGCGGCTGCCAGCCTGTGGGAGCTGAGCGAGAGGCTCGTCCGGGAGAGGACCGTCCTGCAGGGCCTGTGAGGCCTGAGGCCCCCAAACACACACGCACACACACACACACACACACACACACACCCTCACGCGCGTGCACGCGCTCCAGCAGGAAGATAATTATGAGGGGGTGGGAAAGGGGGATGATTATGTTCTGTACTGTACTGAAAGCTGCCAAACCCTGGTGCTTATCCAGGCAAATCATGCGGAGGGCTCTTTTACCCCTTAAGGATACAGATTAAATAGTGTCCTCAGTGAAATCACTGCAGAGGCGAGACAGTGGAAATGTTAAGCGCTGCAGGGAATTGGACGATCGTAGGTTACAGGGACACAGTCTCGCCTGTCCTCCCTTCCCATCAGTGTCTCGAGAGCTCACACTCACTGCATGTCACGCCTTCAGGAAGTACTTCTACCAACTGCCATTTCTAGCATGATGGAAATGTTATCTTTTGTTTCATAAGAAAGATGCTCTATCGCTAACACACTGATTCCCCTGAGGGGAATCTATCTGCTTTGAACTGAAACTATTTTAGCAATAAAATTCAACGGCTGTAGGCCAAATCTTCTACTCTTCTGAGGTTTAAATTAAATTGCGCTCTTTGATTTCAGTTGTCTATATCTGTGGCTGTACAGAAATTCAGGTATAGACACCAGTAAAAATTCAGCTTATTCGGAGACTAAAAGGAACTAGACGATGCAAGTTGGTTGGCGTGTATGCGCTATATACAGAGAAGCAAGTTCTGGTACATACAAGTGTTTTTTCTTCCACATGAAGAGTCCAATATGAATCAAAACAATTCTGTTTTTTGATCTGCTGTACATCATGTATATTTTATGTTGAGTGACTGTCCCAATGTATCACGGCATTAGAAAGGAAGACTTGATGTATTTCATTATGCAACCTGTCAAGACTAAGGGTCCCAAACTACATTGTCTTAATTTAAAAAAAAAGTCAAAAAGTTGGAGAAAGAATAATCTGAAGTAAAATAGGGAACGATGCTTTTAAGGGATGGTGTTGGGTCAAAACTGCATCCACAGCAATAGATGGTGCCAGAGAGAAAGTCCACTTTTGTCGTCTTAAATTTCCCCACTGGAGGCACAGAGGTCTTTGTTTTCTTTTGTTTTGTTTTTTTGTTTTTTTTTTTTTATTTTCTGCTCTTATTCAAACATGCGTAGATATTTTCACGTAAAGAGAAGTCCTTTACGATTGATTCGTCATCAGTGTTGTCTTACTTCAGTCTTTTGTAGAAAAAAGAGGTGGATGGGGAGGGAACGAGGGTGCGGATTCGGAGGGGAAGGTGGTTCTGTAGGAGGTCTCCAGGGTGACGGTGAAATCGTTGGCTAAATGTTGTGCTTTGTGGCAGTCCTGATGCCGTCGGGGTACCCAGGCCGTCAGCAATCTGTGGTCGTGTTTCCTGTAAAGAGAGACGGGGAGGGGGTTCATTAAAACACATTAATCATAAACCAGAAATGTTCTATTGTCCTTTTATTAAAATCCAAATCAAACATTCACTGAATGACTGTCCCAGTCCCTCTGGACTGACTTCACTTTTCAACAACAGCAAAATACACTGGCAATAGGACCTTGAGTCAATTTACGTAGTTTATCTGGTGCTTATGCTGGAGGAATTCTGAATGACGTTAGAAACAATGAGAGGGTTCAACGACTTGACTGCTGACTGCCCAGCCACTCTTATAGAGCAGAGTAAAGTTGTAACACTGTCCAGTTAAACCCTGTGCATTAGGACATGAGTTTACCCCCGATGCTTATACCTGGCTAAAACATCACACCAGTTTAATGATACGGCTCTCTCTATTACAAGAGCTCTGAGCTAAAACATCACACCAGTCTAATGATACGGCTCTCTCAAGAGCTCTGAAGCTGACACGTTATACACAGGACAAGGAAATTGTTGTGTAAGTTAGAAAATTTGGTCAGGACAAAATTTTGCTCTTTAGCTGAGGATTGCTGGGTGCTGTGGGTGAGAGTGAATGAGGACTATCAGGAAAAACCCAGGCAAAATCACCACAGGAAAACAAAAACCACAGTAACAAAAACACCACAGTAACATGGAGAGTTTCACCTGCCATTGCAGTTTCTAAAGATTTCCAGTAGTGTCGGGGAGTTCATTAAACTAAAGAACATAACTGCTCTGTGCTGTGTGTTTATACGCAAAATATTTACAGCATTATGAGGATAGATCATCCAATGGCTGTGTTCCCGCAGAAAAAGGCTTGCAATATGAGGATGCCAATTACAACCTGTGAGCCTTCTGTCGTGGAAACATGGTGTTAGTCTCTTATGGGAGTACAGAAACAATGTCCACAGTAAGCAGATAATTCACTGCAGATGGGGACTCAAAGCCAAGGCATACCAAGGAAGAATGTTAGAGTGAAATCTAATGTAATCTGAAAATGTTTGAATTGAAAAAGGTTTTGAAATGGTCTTTGTCAGTATTTGCGCGTGTTAATTTATTGAGATACAGTTTGTAATTTTCTGCCTCAACATCACAACTGGACTGACCTAGTTACTTCTTTTTTTATAAAATAAATATAAGGGGATTTAGCAGAGTAGGGTACAGGAGTAGAGTACAGGAGTGTGGTACAGGAGTAGGGTCGAGCAGCAGGGTACAGGAGTAGAGTAGATGAGTGGGATACTAGAGTAAAGAAGGGCAGCAGGAAAAGGGTGTAGTAGTAGGAGTTGGGTACAGCAGTAGGGTGTAGTAGTAGGAGTTGGGTACAGCAGTAGGGTGTAGTAGTAGGAGTTGGGTACAGCAGTAGGGTGTAGTAGTAGGAGTTGGATACAGCAGTAGGGTGTAGTAGTAGGAGTTGGTTACAGTAGTAGGGTGTAGTAGTAGGAGTTGGGTACAGTAGTAGGGTGTAGTAGTTGGAGTTGGGTACAGTAGTAGAGTGTAGTAGTAGGAGTTGGGTACAGAGGTAGGGTGTAGTATTAGGAGTTGGGTACAGTTGTAGGGTGTAGTAGAAGGAGTTGGGCACAGTAGTAGGGTGTAGTAGTAGGAGTTGGGCACAGTAGTAGGGTGTAGTAGTAGGAGTTGGGTACGGCAGTAGGGTGTAGTAGTAGGAGTTGAGTACAGCAGTAGGGTGTAGTTGTAGGAGTTGGGTACAGCAGTAGGGTGTAGTAGTAGGAGTTGGGTACAGCATTAGGGTGTAGTAGTAGGAGTTGGGTACAGCAGTAGCGTGTAGTAGTAGGAGTTGGGTTCAGCAGTAGGGTGTAGTAGTAAGAGTTGGGTATAGCAGTAGGGTGTAGTGATGGGAGTTGGGTACAGCAGTAGGGTGTAGTAGTAGGAGTTGGGTACAGCAGTAGGGTGTAGTTGTAGGAGTTGGGTACAGCAGTAGGGTGTAGTAGTAGGAGTTGGGTATAGCAGTAGGGTGTAGTTGTAGGAGTTGGGTACAGCAGTAGGGTGTAGTAGTAGGAGTTGGGTACAGCAGTAGGGTGTAGTTGTTGGAGTTGGGTACAGCAGTAGGGTGTAGTAGTAGGAATTGGGTACAGCAGTAGGGTGTAGTAGTAGGGTACAGAAGCTGTAGTAAGGGTGTCAGCCTATAATGGATACCCAGGCGACAGATAGTGCTGCTTATTTGTTGGATATTTAGAGAGGATGGCTAATGATGTGCAGCATGTGAACCTGCTGTGGATCTAATCCATCTGTGGAGCAGGAGGTGTCCTGTGTGTGTGTGCGTGCGTGCGTGTGTGTGTGTGTGTGTGTGTGTGTGTGCGCGTGTGTGTGTCACTGCGTGCGTACCTGTATGTGTGCTTGTGTGAGTGTGCACGTGCGTGTGTATGTGGACAGGCGATTTGCATGAGGAGGTAAATGTAAGAACAGTGATGCACTCGTTTATTGGGAGGTGTGATTGGAATATCAACATTGTTTGCTCATGACCTAGTGGGCAACGTGACCTCTCACCCCATGTCAGCGGGCTGAGGCAGCACAGTGTGAAGCCAGCAGTGTGTGTGTCTTTGTACAAATATAAGCCCAGGTCATTCACAGAACACACTCCTCCCTACAGCCTGATGACGCTTCTAACGACGCCAAGCATATCGGACTCAGCTGCTCTAAACAGGACTTTACAAAACATCAAAGAGAGGCTGACGAATCAAATTGCCTGTACTTCATTTAGTTTCAAAACCAGAACCACTGTATGTTAATCCATGCATTATGGATAAGTGCATTGATGGCTAACAACCCAAATAAAAAAAGGGCTGGTATCTCGAAAGGTAAAACTGCAAACAGAGGCAAAAACAGATGAGGCAGAAACATGCTCCCGCACAGACGCAGGGGACTGAGGACAGCCCAAATAGTCATGCAGCTAAACCCCCTTGCACCAGGTATTTAGAGGATATGCTGTAATGCCTGAGTGTCAGCTGGGATTCTGCCTGCGATCGATATGGGGGCGATACAGTGTGCAGGAGACCCCACCCAGGTGTTACCCGTCCTGTCCTCAGTAGTGCCGGTGACGTGCACGCACATCATTGTGTTCTCTCACTTCAGTGATCGTGTCACTATCTGAGCTTTACAAAACAACCAACAAACCCAGCTGAAGTCTTCGTCCCAATATGAGTCCTCACTGTACCAAACACTAAATCCTGGCGACTTGTGGAAAAGGACTCCATGAAGCAGTGAATGTGGGTGCACGCATTTGAGCTCTTTGCTTTTCTAATGACTCGGACGAGCAAAACCAATCGACGCAATTTACTTTCCTGTACAATGTGTTTGGATTGGCCCAAATGGGTTAATTATTGACTGAGCTGAATGCTTCAACAGGTTACACCTGGGTTAGCGTGCTGGCTAATCACCGGCCAGTCGGCGTGCACGCACTGTGTCAATCATCAACGCTCGGTAAGCAGCAGCGGGGCGATGATGCAACGCGTGCTTTGGCCGGGGCGCAGATAGAGGCAGGGCGAATGGGGGACGTTAGCAAACATGTTTGGCCGCTGAGGTGGTCAGTTTCACAACTGCAGACAGGACCAGATAAGCGAGCCACTCAAGCCGTTGCCCGGATAATCCCCCATCGGAGTATCTGGGCAGAGACAGATCCCATCGACGCCAGCGACATCACTCAAACACGGGGAAAAAGCGGCAAACAACAACAAAGATGGCTTTTGTTTTTGAAGCCCAGAGATCCATGAGTGTTATTCACGGGAGAACTAGAGGCCCAAAGGGGCCCGATACAAAGCCGCATTGACCAGCGAATCTCAATCATTTGATAGTTAATCAATACATTTTCTTTCTGAGCTCAAGCTGCAGAGAACACTTTTCAAAAAGCAACCTTGATCCTTTGACCAGTATGAGATGCTGTCCTTCACATTTTCTCTCTGATTTCTTTCTGTGCTGCGAAACTCACAAACACACAAAACTGACGAACACCCCGAGTACTTTTGGCGAAGTACTGACAGTAAGCCAAATGCTGTTCGTTTTGTCCCTGGAATAACACAGGTATTCCGACTCATTTGAGGTCTCATAATAATTAAAATAATTTTGAGATTTTTTTTTTTTCATTCAATTGATCTGGTTCCATTATTGTTTCAAGTATGGCGATTTATAATTTATCATTTCCATTCTTAGCATTGATTTCGCAATTTTTTTTAATTTCCTCATTTTTATGACATAAGCCTAAGAACAATAAAAATGTTGGGAAAAAGGTTGATGCCATATCTCATGGCCACTTCTGACCAAAAAAAAAATGCGCAATGGCGACATGTTTAATTTATTTCTTGATTTAAATGAAGTATACAGTGCAGAAACATAATTTGAATGCCAAATAAAGAATAAAAACTTTGACAGTTTAGCAAAATTCCACACGTAAGACCATTATAAGACTCGTTTATGTCCATGGCCTATGTCTTTTTTTGCCCATTTTTTTAAAAATACAATTTTGACCAAACTAAGGTAATGCGTCTCATATTTATTTAATTTCTCCTACGTACACTAAATTATCACAAGAAGTAAAATGCTTGACCTTCATCAACACTGGGAAACAAATTTATTTCTGATGATGAAAAAGAATGACAAATTTTTGTTATTACGGGCACAGAACTATAGACGATGCGATGGCCATTCTTTCTTAAATACTTTTTACTGGAATTATGCCAAATTCTTTATTTTATTTCTTCATTTCAATGAAGCAAATACACGCTCAAAGCAATTTAAATTATTAAAAAAAAACCAAACCATTTCTAACCTTTTTGAAAGTAAGTATGATCCTGTGTATTTTTGCCATGTACCATTTGTTATTCATTTATTTTTTAATGAATGAAAAAATCCTTCTAGGTAATCTAAAGAATCCAAATTTTTAAAGAATCCAATACTTTTAGTGAAACACAATTGTCAGCGTAACTGCCAAACCCTTCTCCATTTCATTTGTTTCTTATTTTTTTAACCCTCCTATTGTGTACTGGGTCAATTTGACCCAATGTAGTGTTCAAGGCCACTAAAAACATGGTTAACATACTTTTTTTCCTCTAGTCCCCCCCCCCCTCTAACTTTACAGGTAGACCACAAACTTCACTGAAAAAATATTTCATATTCTGAACACATTTTGTAAGCATCGGTGTTTGGGTCATTTTGACCCCAGGATCAATTATTACATAAAACCATAATTTTGATCTTGTTTTTTAGTGCTGCCTGGGACTGAGGGCATGTTCAAGTAAATTTCTCATTCATTTTACATTTGGCCCCATTCATTTTGCTATAATCATGTAAAATCGATGATTGATGTATAAGGGGAGGATTGAGGGAGTCATGTTTTATTTACTTGGCTATTGAAATGGTCAGTAGAAGGGCATTAATGAGCTGAGAGGAGATTGGGTAAAACTTTCAGTTTAAAAATCTTATATAGTTTTTCATGGCGGGGATCAAACTGACTTCAACCAAAAATGGCTTATTAATCTGAACATAATAGGACGGTTAAGTAAATATGCCTCTTCAGCAGTCAAAACAATTGACAAGAATCCAATTTTTTGACCGTCTTGTAATCATTAGGCAGATAAGACTAAAATCTAAAGAAAGAGGGCATAGTCCTATACTACAAGGGCATAGTTCTAAAACTATGTAACTATAATTTTGCATAATATAAGGACATTATAGTGTATAAAACTGTAGTCATTTATTTACCAGAGTATGTTCTGAAGTTCTATGTTCTTATTCTCCCCTTTGTGTAAGACTGTGCTCTAATACTGTGATATGCTGCAATATACTACCTGTCCTTAACATTCGAATGGTCTCTGTATGCAGAGACTTTAACCCTGTGTATAAACAGTTGTTTCAGTTAGGCGACTTATACACTAGATGATCTACATAAGGTCATGTGATCTGTGCAGTGATATATTGGGATATGTTTTGTGTGCAGACAGTCCTGAAATGAGAGCTTATTTTCCCCACAGTACACAGGTCTAGCACACCCTGTTCACAGTCCTCAGCTGCTGTTTCAGTCTTTGCTCAGTCACTCTTTGGGATTAATGAGACCCCGTACACTGAGCTCGGAGTTTGATTTTAATCTCACCAGCCAGGCTACACCAGAGTCTTTCATACTGTTACTGCACTTCCACACACACATACTTCTAAAAGTTTGTTTATTTTAAATCTCATTTTATTTACTCCGCTCTGGCTTTCATCACAAATCTTTTTTTTCCCTCAATCTGCAGCCAGAGTAATTTATGAATTCTAATTTGCAGCAGGTATTCTGGCGGAGGAAAGGCCGCGGTGAATAATAAGTTGTTTACTTGTATATTTTTTCCTGCTTCTTCCTTTGAAAATGACTCGCTTTCCTCCCCGAACATTTCCTCAAGTACTAATCACCTTAATGCAGTTTCAGTTTCAATTAATTTTACTGATGGCAGGATTAAAATAAATAATACGGAATTGAAGGTAAAGCCGGGTAAATCTTTTGAAGTGTTTGGAAAATACGGCATCACTGTTCATTACATTCTGAAGTCCACACTAATGCCAAATTATCTCCGCCAGTCCCAAACACTGACCATCACTCTGTTTGTCTACAGATGCAGCCACTGAAAACCTCACTGCCGGTGAGCCGTAGCCTGACATGTTCTTATCTCCTGACCCTGCGTATAACGGTTGCTGAAACGGAATAAGCTTTTAAATCGCATTTTATAGGTCCTCCACAGCTTCTGCTGTTGGGGCTCTGGCGTGGCTTTATTGGTTTTGAATAGATCGCTTGACCTCAATTTGATTATTGCAGTACCCCATGGTTTCAAACTATTTGGAGCAGCGTGTGGTTTACAGAAGGGGATACTGCCCAGTGCTGTGCCCCCTGTATACAGAGCACCGTAATTATGGAGAGCATTACCACTGACTTAACAGTGCCTCCATGGGGTGTCTGCTCTCCAACTGCGTCCGCTCTGTCCAGTTGGCATATTCCTGCACGACTGCTGAACATTAATATGATACAGGGGAAAAATAATCAAATGGACCTAAAGTCAACACTAAAAAGGCAACGAAACAGACTTATATTTACCATGAGCTCTTAGATCGCCTGATGAAACCATCATGGACTATATTTTTTGCTCAACTTGTAATTGCACCTCAGGAATTTAAAAAAATTATATACATGCTTTGTGTACATACTACGATTTAGAATTAAAAAAGATCCTTTGAATACTGTAAACCCTGGCAACAGAGAAAATGATGTGAACACAATCAGGAGATGAACCCTATCAGTGTTTCACTTACTAATGATCTATACACAGAAATATGTATAATGAGGCAATAACAAATATTTTTGAAAAAATGTTTCCTTTTTATCAAGCAAATCATTCATAATACTTGTCTATATGTGTTTTAATTTACTGTCATTTTTAATCTATATTATGATTGATGTTGTCCCTGAAAGGGAGTAATTATAACAGAATTGATCTGAGATTCTTTCACGCCACGTCCAATGGTAATGTTTATTTTTGCGCAGATATACATAATGATCACAATCTATTTTATAGTTCTCACTGGACTGGATAAACTCAATAAATATTTGCCTTTACAAAATTTACAATCCGAATGCAGTAAGCCATAAAGCTTCCATCTATGTGCTTTGAGATTAGCATGTAATTAAAATTGTAAATCAATATTTATTAAGTGCTATTGTAAAATCAATGAAAAATGTTGCAAAGTTTTATGAAATCCCACAGCTTGTCTTGTCACGGGAGCGTAATCACACACTTTACATCTATGGGCTCCCACCGGGGATCTCAAGATTAACTTTGCATTTAAGGAAGAACATATCACATTTTTAATATAGTTACATTTAATATAAACTAATAAAAGCTCTTATAAAGGCAGAATCCAAAAATAACACTCCTCCAAAAGCCATACTGAATTTCTAATTTGAATGTGTTAAAGCTATTATTTGCAATTCTACTGATGATACTAAATCAAAGCTTTTCCCTTCCTTCAAGTTCTAAATATGAAAAAAAATACAAAGCTAATTGAGGAAAATAAGCAATTACTGGCATGATGAAAGGAAATGTACATTTAAAAGGAATGATAAGAGCGCAGTGAAAACAGTCATATTTATCATGAAAATGAATGATAACCTGCTGCGTTTTATTTTTAAAAAACTGTCATTAAAAGAAAATCTGACTAAGTGAAAATCAACTAAAACGACATGCACATTATTAAGAAAGTGAAAGTTAAGGGTGAAAATATGGCGGGATTTTAAATGCCTAACACTGCCCAGGGCCTCTGTGGGGTTGCCTTGGTGTAAGCCTCTGCCTGAGGCCTGAGTGGGGTAGCCTCGGTGTTAGCCTTCGTCTGAGGCCTGTGTGGGGTAGCCTCGGTATTATCCTCTGCCCGAGGCCTGTGTGGGGTGGCCTCGATGTTAGCCTCTGCCTGAGGCCTGTGTGGGGTAGCCTTGGTATTATCCTCTGCCCGAGGCCTGTGTGGGGTGGCCTCGATGTTAGCCTCTGCCTGAGGCCTGTGTGGGGTAGCCTCGGTGTTAGCCTCTGCCTGAGGCCTGTGTGGGGTAGCCTCGGTGTTGGCCTTGCCTGAGGCCTGAGTGGGGTAGCCTCGGTGTTAGCCTTGGTCTGAGGCCTGTGTGGGGTAGCCTCGGTATTATCCTCTGCCCGAGGCCTGTGTGGGGTGGCCTCGATGTTAGCCTCTGCCTGAAGCCTGTGTGGGGTGGCCTCGATGTTAAGCCCCGGTCACACAGTGCTTTACGGCTTAATCACGGCCAAAACCCGTCAAAAAGTGGTCTCCCGTGAAGCAGACGATGTTGTTCGCGTTGATGTCGAGTTTAAGACGAGCTACAGTTGATTTATAGATGCGGCAGGACGCGGGGAAAAATCGGAACGGCGTTGGACGCGGAAAAAAGTTTTGAACTGCTCAAAACTTAGGCCCGCGGACAACCACGGGCGGCACACGTGGTAAAGACGTGCAACACACTTGAAACATACGTGATAATCCGTGTTCCAGCAGTGATTAAAACTTGGGGAGACGCGGTAAGACGCGAAAGTTTAGCGGTCTGTCACGGGCAGAGCACGGTCATCGGACGGGTGTTACGCGTTGGTATCACGGGAAATAGCGTGTGTTTAGCGGCTTATCACTGACAAATGGATTTTTCCGCGTACATAGCACTACCTAAGCCCGTTAAACGACGTCCCGAACAAGTTCTAAATACGATTGATTACTGCCTAATCACTTCTGTATCACTTCTTATTTGTGGCATATAAATACTGTAATTTTCTGAGACGTCGGCACTTACAGTCTAGATGTCAAGGGGTGAACATGAACCCTCAACACCGTGATGTCCTCATCTTCATCCATCAAATGATGTATGATATATGTACTGATGACATTACATATTGTATTAATGTAATAAATTGAAATGTAAAATGTGTTTGGCAGTTTTGACTTTACTATATTAAAACTAAATAAAAACTATAGACTATAGAAGTAATTAATTGTGAATTGGAATAAATAAACTTTTCATATATTAAATTAAAATAAAAAAGAAATAAAGATAGCAAACATAAAAATATAAAGTACATATGAAATGAAAATATAAATTGGATTAAGACAATTATCTTCTATCAAATGTTATCTTCTAACTGTCTTAATCCAATTTTTATTTTAATTTCATAAGTACTTAGTCATTTATTTTTTGCTTGCTATTGCTTTATTCTTTTTTTCATTATTTAATTTTTTTCTAAGTTCAAATTGCGTGGAGGTGTGGACTGTAGAAGATCTGGATCGGCAACTGTGAAGACCAGCCGTGCGCGGCCGCTTTCGACGACGCCGAGCGGCGGTTACCCGTGCTTAGGCATTGCTTCAGCAGTGGAACAGCCGCCGACGGCCATACCTCGTACAAAGCGCGGCCAAGCCAAAATTGACCAAAAATTACCGCTTACGACCACGTCCTCCAGATTTTCATAACTTTTTGTACGTGAATCAGACGTGAAGTGCTATGTGACCGGGGCTTTAGCCTCTGCTTGAGGCCTGTGTGGGGTAGCATTGGCGTTAGCCTCTGCCTGAGGCCTGTGTGGGGTAGCCTCGGTGTTAGCCTCTGCCTGAGGCCTGTGTCGTGTAGCCTTGGTATTATCCTCTGCCCGAGGCCTGTGTGGGGTGGCCTCGATGTTAGCCTCTGCCTGAAGCCTGTGTGGGGTGGCCTCGATGTTAGCCTCTGCCTGAGGCCTGTGTGGTGTAGCCTTGGTATTATCCTCTGCCTGAAGCCTGTGTGGGGTGGCCTCGATGTTAGCCTCTGCCTGAAGCCTGTGTGGGGTGGCCTCGATGTTAGCCTCTGCCTGAGGCCTGTGTGGTGTAGCCTTGGTATTATCCTCTGCCCGAGGCCTGTGTGGGGTGGCCTCGATTTTAGCCTCTGCCTGAAGCCTGTGTGGGGTAGCCTCAGTGTTAGCCTCTGCCTGAGGCTTGTGTAGGGTAGCCTTGGTGTTGGCCTCTGCCTGAGGCTTGTGTAGGGTAGCCTTGGTGTTGGCCTCTGCCTGAGGCCTCTGTCTTAGCAGAGGTCACTGGAGCATTCTGACCTCCCTGCTGCACAGGGGCCAGAGCTGCTTGACTCTATAATCTGAAATGGCTGCGCTCGCATCGCACCCCATCCCGCACAGCAGAACGCACCGGAAGGTGAGAGCGGCTGTCCTTGGGCTATGATGTAAACGGAGGGCTGAGAATAACTGCGATCACATTACAGATGATGCAAAAAAAAAGAGCTTTCAGCAGTCCTCAGATCAGGTTCCACAGAACACTGTCAGTGATGTCAGCGGCTGCTGCTTTCCTCCATTCTCATCTTCTGTTCATTCCTGATCCAGCGATTCTATCTGTCAGACCCCAAGCAGTATTACCCTCTCAAACTAATCATTGAACTTTTCCATCCATGTAAAACTGTGATACTGTACTGCAACATTCACTCCCATGAACACTGAGGTTGAGCTAAATAAAATTCTGTCTCCGCAAGACCCCGCCAGTCTTACTCGTAAATGCAGACCAACCCCTAAAAGTAAATTTCAAGAAAAAAAAAGGGGAGTATGACAATTTTAGAAATGTCGTCAGTGAAAAATAAAAATATTTCTGTAAAATTGGCACATATAACGTTATTGCAATGAACCTTTTAATTGAGCTTTTAACCCCATGCACACTAAACTCTCTGCAAAAACTCATATCACTTGATGTAGGCCAGATTATGTGCACAAATTCATGAACTTATATATGTGTGTGTGTGTGCGTGTGTGTGTGTGTGTGTGTGTGTGTGTGTATCTATGCATGTCCATGTTTGCGTTGTTATGCAAGTGTGTATGTTTGAGTGTGCATTGTTTATGCATATGCATGTGTGTTAGTGTATGTGGTGTATATACGTAAGTATGCATATGCATGTGTTTTTGCATTAATATGTATACATATCATTCATGGAAAACCCTTGAGTTACTGGGAGTTTGACTGCTCACCACACGTGGTAAAGGCAGCAGATCTCATGTCTGTATCAGTATCATATGAGATACTGATCTCATGTCAGCTGGGAAATTCAGAATGACTTTTCCTGTTAATCGCAGGACTGTTCCATCACTCTTAAATTCAGTGACATCACAGAGAATTTTATTCGAGATACCATTTCCTTCTGGGCTGTAGTTTGAGGGGCAGGCTTCAAACCTTTGCAACATAGCTCTGTTTCGAAGCTTTAAATCATGCACAAACATAAAGTCAACATTTCTAACTGGGATAAAGTGAATAGTAAACATTTAATAAAAGAAAATGACCTTATTAGCATGAAAACGTTTCATCATTAGCAGAGGAAGTATTAATAAAAATAATTGTACACGTCGTAGGAGTCGTGGTGTGGGTAGCTGTAATGATAGTATCTAAAAAAGAAGAGTGGATGTGGTATCCTAAATGAGCTGTAGGCATTTCGAAAGGCTCGGTAGACAGAATCGATGTCGGACGCTGCTCCTGAGCATTCTCTTACAGTGTGCTGCCAGTCCTGTTTCCGTGGGTCATATTTATCAGCTGAAATAAGCTCGACATGACAACAAGCAGATAAGCAGCTCCATGAAGTCGTGTACCACTCTCCACAGTCATATACCAGGAGCCAAAATGACTTCCCCTGAAAAACCCAGCTGGCGACCATCACAAGACTGTCTAAAGAGAAACGCAGGCAAGTTCCGGTACACTCTGCAGAAGTTTAAAAACTATGAAACGCTCCGAGTTGCCGCCAATTCACTTCGCACGCCATAAATAACATTTTTACATGAAAATATGCCAGAAGGCAATGAAATATGCAATTATTCATTTTTTACTTTTCAATAATAAAAATAATAGTAATAATAGTTACCATGAAGAATAAGGATAATAAGTTACATTTAAGGGGAGCCGAAGTATGTGTTTTTCAATATCATTTGAATGTTGAATTGCGTTGACATTACATTTGTTCATAATTTATTCTTTTAAAAAAATGTTAGCATCAGCATCCTAATGATTATAAATTACGATCACAATCTCCCTCAGAAAAACGTCATTATTTATTGTATGTTGTTTTCAGCCGCACATAACTGTCTCAGGGAAAAGAATAAAGATGATGAGTCTTTTTGAAGGGCAGAAGTGACTGATATCTGTCATAAATACACAGAGATGTCCATCTCAGTGTCTAAGGTTAACCATCAGAGGATCACCAAGCGCTCGGAGCACTGACAAACATATATTACTCAAATCACCCACAGCAATGGCATAAATAACTGTCCTGTCATCGCCCTCTCGATGCTCTATACAAACCCGTAAAGGCCAAGCGCAGGTACGGACGATTAACCTGCACGTGGAACCAGACTGCAAGGAACAAGACACAACATGCAACCTCCCCACCCACTGAACACTGGGTTTCCAACCAAAATGCCCAATTATTTATCTCCAGCTTGGGGATAAATGGAGGAAATTCCATGGTATTTTCTTTGCGAATGCGTGGATGTTATCAGCTCCTGAGTTCATACTGAATCTGATTCGCACATCTGTGCCCTCCAAAATAAAACCAGAATTCAGATGGAGTACACTCACAGTCAGCAGAACACATGTATATAGTACACTCACAGTGTAATTTACACACACAATACACTCAAACTATGATCTGCACACACACCCAGTACACTCAAACTAAACTGCACATGGACTCTCACAGTACACTTACACTAATCATTGCACACATACAGCGCACTCATTCAGCTCAGGCATACAGCACACTCTCACTAAACTGCACACACACACACACACCTCTACAGTGCACTCCAGGGTTGGCTTCGATTACTTTTTTCAATTACAATCGATTATAATTGTAATTACAATTACATCCTGGACAAAATGCTCAATTATAATTACTTTTCAATAAAAAAATTAAATTGAAATTAAATTACGATTACGAAAGTAATTGATTACAATTACCGTAATTGTAATTGAAAAAAGTAATTGAACCCAACCCTGGTGCTCTCACACTAATCTGCACACACACATATGGTACACTTACACTAATTCGCATACACATACATTTCAGCACACATATAGTACACACACACACACACACACACACACACAAAGTACACAAGGTCCTGCTGTAGTGTGAAACCAGTGAAAGGGCACACATGCAGGCCTTTGGCTGACCGCAGCAGAGCTGTAGAGCGGATGCTGGCTCTTGTGTGTATGGACAATGTGCTGCTGCTCTGCAGGACTGTGCATTATTACCCTCACGAGGAGTACGTTCGCCTGCCTCCTGTTCAGACAGGCCATTCCCAGGGGACCCCCACTCACCCTGCACCCCTTCATCC